>CM074720.1:438507725-439722847 GCA_037306005.1 Rhinophrynus dorsalis
CCCCATCACCAGCTGAAAATGGAGGTCCCTACCAAATGGAATTCTGCATTGTGCATGCTAGAGTGTTTGTATGAGCAAAATAAGGACAGGGCAAAGTATTCAAAGTATAAAAGGCAAAACTGTATGCTTTTAGAGGGAGTATCTTTATCACACGATCAATGTCAACTAACATGTGACCTATGTGAGCTGCTGAAACATTTAGAGGAGGCTGACTTGCTGGTTATTCATCTTAGGGCAGGAATTAGTTAGATTCTTTCCCATATATATTTACTGCAGAAAAAAAAATGAGGAGCATGGCTGATGAATCATACAATAATGACAACCAGCACATGAATAACATGTTAGCATGCTTTGAGAAGGATTCTTGCATAATGTCCACTAAAAGCAATGAGGAATACATTCATACTACTTTGCCGGACCACCGCTTTAAACATAACATTTCTGAATTTGTGCTCAGGCGTGATAAGCAGGATCTCTCTGAGGAATCAAAGGGTCAAAACAATTAGTAGAAAACACAGTGTTAAAGAAGTAAGCAATGGGATGATACCATGAGCAGCAGCAACAACATTAAGATGAGCAGCACAACATTTTTCTGAACATGTCATCATCATCATCACCAAAAGCAATTCAGGAGTCTCAGGGCAGAAATCTAACATTTCTGGTGGTGGCACATCTCTATGGGACTTGTTCCCAGAGTATGTGTTGGTAACTGATAGACAGGGACACATTATAGCTCAGAGGACTGTTCCCACTGTTTGTGAGGTAGTTACAGCATACTTGTTGGATAGCTAAGTTCTAAGTCAAAACAATGAACCCATTGACTACTGGGAAACAAAACTGTGTGTGGCCAACACTGACTCGTATTGTCAGGGAAACCCTTACTTGTCCACCAGCAAGAATACAGTCTGAGCAGATTTTAAGTGCAGCTGGTTATATTGTTAATAACCAAAGGGCACTGCTATCAAGCAGCAGTACTGGTAGACTAGCAAATCTAAAAATGAACCAGCATATACTACTATCTGAGTGTCAGGTAGAATAAGTGGATAAAAAACATACACGGTAGGGAAGCCCATGGCACATGTGCTATTAACAGCAGCACTGAAGAGGAAAAGGAGGGATTTGAAGGGTTGCCACCATATACAACAGCTGAAACCACTTGTAAGACCAATGATTAATTTTTGACAATAATTTGATAACAATGCAAGGTTACACTTGATTCAAACATGATAATGAAAATTATTCCTATGAATCATCATAATATTTACACAATAATCACAACACCACCACCATAGACTTATGTAGCTTTTTTATCACTTTGAAAATAATGGTTAGCAGAGCAGCATGCTTACAGAAAGAAAGCACTGAAAATAATTTTTGCAGGCTTACTGAAAGTGAAACCTTTAAAATATAACAGCAAAATTGATTGTGAGCTTCCAAAAACGCAAGCCCTGAAAAATATGTGTTTGCTTGCATCAGACTTGTAAAAAAACAAGCCCTGAAATAAAAACTGTATGCTCTACTGGCCTAGTGCCAGTGTTTTTAAATGGTGGTGGCATACTACCACCAGAAACATTATGCCAACCAGTGGCACCTACCACTAGTGATATTCTGACACTTTTGCTACCTTATCTCACACAGTGCACAGTGCTGTTCATAATGATAGCACTGTGCCTGTCCTAAGGGAAAAGTAGCCCCACACCCACATTTTTCTCAATATGCACATGCAATGGCTTGGGCAGGTGCTGCTGCTTCAGCATCAGCACTAATGACAGAACCAGGAGTAGTGGCAAGTGGAACCACATCTAGCTGCCTTAGTTCTCTGTCACCCAAGCCAAAGATGGCCATTTAGTCTGTGTCACACTAGCCTGGTCATGATCCTGTAGCTGTGGCACATGAATCTCTGTTTCTGATGACTCAGCAGCAGGAATGACTTAGCCGTTAATTGTTGGAATATCACTGATTGTGATGGTGGACATGCCCATTTCCAAATGCATCTCTTTTTCCCATTCATTATCACCTTCTGCCAATAATGCTCTCATTGACATCAGCTGCTCAACCATCCTCACTCTCATCATTGCCACCACCACCAGTGATTTGCTTATCTCTAGTACTTTTATAGTATGGGGGCAGGAACTTTTACTACCAGGCAGAAAATGGAACCAATCTCAAGGAAATATTTATGGGTTTTCTATGCCTGGGAATTCCCTTGGGAAAAGAGAAAAATATGCTTTTTTGCACAAAACAAAACTGTTGTCCATCCCTACCAAAAGCTAGACTAATCAAAGAACAAAATCCTGTTTTACACTCTGAATATAACCTTGGAACCAGTAGTAAATTAAGACAATTCTTGTCCATGAAGTTTCCTGTCCACTGTAACCCTGTTGCATTGATTTCACATTCACAATTATTAAAGAGTAACTAATTTAATCTCAGTAGGAACATCCATCTTGATGGGATTTTCATGATTATAACTCCCAAATAGTTTACCTTTGGTGGAATCTGATACATTTTGACAGCCTCTGAATGAGAAGTGAAGAACAGCGAAGATTTAAGGACTGAGGAGTAATCAAAAGTGTAGTGTACTATTGGTAGTATGAGTTGGTCAGATCATGCACCTGGTTTCATGAGCTTGAAGGATAATTCTAGTTATAAGGTAAGATCTAACTGGAAATTAAATGAAAAATTACTTCTTTCTGAGTCAAGTCAATTAAAACTATTAAAAGATGCAGAAATATTTCTTGCTGAAAATGATAATAATGCGGTCTCAGATTTTACTTTATGGTGCACAATGAAGAGTTATCTGAGGGGATATTTAATAAAGCAGGGAGCTTATATTAAGAGACAATAAGGTAGTTCATTGGCGGAACTATATATATCACTCGCCAACCTGGAGAGGATAGACAAGATGAATTCGTCTGTAGAGAGGAGTAGAAGGAGAGTCGAGTTGCAGGAGGAAATTAAAAACACGGTAAGAGAGAAGTCAGATATAAATCTGACTCGACTAAAACAACATTGGTATAATACTAATAGAGCTGGTAGAGAACTATCAAATAAGCTAAAACTTTTTAATCAAAGGAATAGGATTAGACGGATAGTCTATAACGGTAAATCTTGTATCTCTCCTCTTCAGATTGGCAAGGCTTTTAGGTCCTATTATGATCTCCCAGAACCGCAGAAAACAAATCTTGAGATTGGGAAGCTTTTGAAAAGTTTAAAGCTACCAACTTTATCAAATGAAAAACTAGTTGAACTAAATAGTCAATTTACCATTAGTGAAATTTCTGGTGTGATAATGGGTTTAAAGATGGGGAAGGCTCCAGGACCAGATAAGTTTTACTTCAATTTTATACTGGGTGACAGAACCCTGGGTTGTGCCGCTTTTGGAACGGGTGTACATCTCCATAGGGGGGATTGATTGGGTTTCCTGCAGAGATGTTAGAAGCTACTATTTCACCAATATTGAAGCCGGGTAAAGATCCCACAATTCTCACTAACTATAGGCCTATTTCTTTAATAAATCTTGATATAAAAATCTATTCTAAGATTTTAGCTCAGAGACTAAGGGGTAGATTTAAAGGCAGCCGTTAAACCATCCGCTAAGTAAAAAAGGCACATCGGCCGCAAAGAACACATGGTTTACGGCAGATTCAAAGGTAAGCGTACAAGAATAGCTATCGGGCGTAGGCACTACAAAAACACGTTAAACAAAAACCAGCGTCGCACCTGATTTTGCATCACCGTGCGTCCCAAACACCCGTTAAAACACAACTTAAGTCAAAATGTTACATTACGGCTGCCGTTGTCTAGCAACCCTGATAGATGCACAAACAAAATTCAAACCTACAGCCAATCCCAAGGCCCCAAAGTATCAAAAATGTTCAAATACACCTATATATACCCAAAAATAACCGTCACACACTGTCTGTTATCGAGTTCTTCAGAGCCAGATATCAGGACCCAGGAGCGGAGGATAGTGATCAGAGAGAGGGAGACAGGAGCGTTCATTGGAGGTAGAGGAGTTTTGGAGTTGGAGAGAGGAGAGCATTGCACAGAATACGACACATAGCACACCTCTGCACATATTACATACACACATACAAACACAAACACATACATACACATAGTCCTTTTATTTTATAACACCTCACACATTTTACTTTTATTTTTGACAGTGTGAATCTGGCAGTGAAAGTGTGTGACAGAGAGTGAGTGGATCGAGTATGTCTGTGAGGGCCTGTGGGAGTGCCTGGGTGTGACTGGGTGAATGATGGCGAGGAGAGGAGGACAGGAGAGAGGGATGGGGAGAGTAGTGGAGGAGGAGGAAGCTCAGGAGGGGATCCCTCAGCAGAGCAGGGGTGGGAGAGGGAGATCCGCAGGGCAGAGGGGGACCCGGCCCACAAGAGCAGGAACACGCAGGACAGGGACAGAACCTGCAGTGGGACGAGGGGTAGTTGCTGGGGAGCACCCCACACAGTCAGGGTCAGACCAGGCAGGGCACTCCGGCTCTGAGTCATCCCATGCCGGAGCTGACGAGGCCAGGATCAGAGACCCAAAGTATACAGAGGAGGAGAACACGGCTCTTGTGAAAGCTGTCCTGGAGAGGCAGAGTGTTCTCCACCCGACAGCGAAGGTCCCTGGCCTGTCAGCGAGGAGGAAGGCAGCCTGGAACCAGATCTGCAGCCGGGTCAACGCGGTGGCTCCATGCAGACGGGACGTGGAGTCCATCAAAAAGCGATGGGGTGACTGCCGGAGGGTGGTCAAGAACAAGCTCTCCGAACTCGCCAAGCACGCCCGAGGCACTGGAGGTGGCCCACCTGTCCCTATCACCTTCTGCGGCTGGGAGGAGATGGTGCGCCAGAATATGTCCCCAACCCTGATCGAGGGGGTTGTTGGAGGAGCTGACACTGGGGATGAGAGGAGCCTCCACACTACCAGTAAGTGCAACACTACAGAACAACACACTACAGCAACCAACACCAGCTGCACACACAGTCACACCTCAACACATGCCCATCATTCATGCACACAACTGCACCAACACAGCACCCTGAGGGTTAAAAACAGGACACAACACAAGGACAAATATCAAGGTCCAACTTGGAACAAACCTGTCCAAGTCCTACTTCAACCCTCCTGTCGCTGTGCTCATCACACACAATACACAAACCATGCAGTTCCAAATGTCGACTGTCATCACTGTTCACACACAATGTCACCCATGTCCCCACTGGGATGTCAGCACTTAACCCCTCGAGTGCTAGAGGGATCATCAATGCATCGATCAACAATGCTTTGGCAACCCCTCTGGGACTCAAAGGGTTAACCAGACAACAATCAAGTCAATAGGCCAACGATCACATGCTACACAGGGGACATTCACTAAGCGGTGACAAACACATGGTGGAGAGAAATTCACCCTCACACATCCTCATTTCACCAATACCAGTGTTAGCCTATGGAGAATATGCAATAACATGAATCAAGTTGCTAAGGTCCCATCGTATACACTCCATAGAAAACACTGGAAATGGGGAAATGAGATCACTGGAGAAGTCAGCATCATGTACACTCCATCATGTCAACAACACCGCTTAGTATATCACAAAAAGGATGGAGCAGGTCACACATCACAGTGGCACTGAGAATAACTGCTTGTATGTGCAACACACAGGCCTCAAACAATACCCCAGAATTAAAGGGGGAAAAAGTAGGCCTTGGTGTTGTGTCTGCAATCATTTACTCTAACTTCAAATGACATATCTCACATCTGATTCCCACATGGATCCTCAGGGGTGCTGATGCCATGGATGGATGGTACACCAGACACTGTTTGCAGGATACACATGGGAACCAAATATCACCCATTGTACCTTGGTCACCAACAGGCCATGAATGATAGATATCTCGGATTGAGTACGGTTGCCTCACTCAGAAGGATGGATGGGCTCATACTCAAAGAAAAACAGGCCTCAATCAGAGATATCCCTCACTACTGGCGTGACTGTTGCCCTTCAGGATTCAACTGGAACACACGACATGGACAGGATCCTGTCCAGTTCATCAATCTCTGATTGCCAGGGTGGTATCCCATGCCCTACAATGAAATGCATAGGATATGATCCTGACAACCAGAGAGTCACCTGTCAAGTAATGAAAAATTGTGAATTGGACGGGATCAGCTAAGAAGATAGGGTTGAATAACACTTGATTCCCACTGCACATCTGTTCAAACAAAGATATGCACACAAAGGAAAATGGTCAGATATGTACCTTTCAAATGGCTCAAAATATGTCCCAACACGATGTGAACCCAGAGATCATCTCACTGCCTGTGATTGCCCTACTGGCCAGATATGTGCATCCATCAGAAACTAACTTACATTGATACCATCCAAATACACATACCTAGTATATCCCACTCTACGTAGATGGGATATACGAGGTATGTTCATATCCATCATATCAATCCAATGTATATTTTGATGGGTGCACATATATAGCCAGTAAGGCAATCACACCTACTGAAATGATCTCTGGCTTCATATCTGGAAAGGATATATTCATATCCATATGAAAGGTACACATCCACATGCATATATGACCATTTCACCTTCTATGTAACTGTAATGGCATAGCAATTGTTAATTTCACCAACATGTGGATCCATGTTAGTCCTATCCCGCCAACCCTCATGGTTAGACAGATATCGCTCTATTTGACAGCTGGAGATTTCAGTCATTAGAACACACGGAGGCTCTTCAGCAGAGCCTAAATTGCCCCATTCAGAGATGGAGACATCTTTGAGATGGTCAACAAAGTGTGCCAGGTTTGCAAGCACACTCTGTTCACCATTCCAATGAAGTTTACATCTCTGAATGGGGCAATTTAGGCTCTGCTGAAGAGCCTCCGTGTGGTGAAATGACTGTCAAACATGTCAAAATGACTGTCAAATAGAGCAATATCTGTCTAACCATGTGGGTTGGAGGGATAGGACTAACATCGACCCACATCTATCTCTTACAATGCCTACAATATTACATCATGGTGAAATTAACCATTGCTATTCCGTTAAAGGGATAGTAATACCTAACATGTGAAAAGAAAAATATATTGCAGGGTTCATCCCCCGAGCAAAACAAGGGTATTCCCACTGCTGAAAGGTGTTTCATTCAAAATGTAGCACAGCTCATAGTTGACTACTCCAGCGGCAATATCACAGTGGCCTGGAACTCTAAAATGGCGATGTTGCTAGACCATCCTATGGACAGCTTACGTCCAGACGCAATAAATTCTCATAGGATAATGTAGCAACAGTGCCAATGTACAACGTCAGGCCACTGGGATATAGCACCAAAGCAATTCTATTCTGAGCTGGGAGACTTTTTGAACAAAAACCTCCTCCAGCAGTGGGAGTACCCTTGTTTCACTCAGGGTGATAAACCACAAAACATATATTTCCCTTTCTGCATTTCATGTATTAGTATCCCATTAATCCCATCATGGCTACGTTTACTAATCACACAATCTCAATTCTCCACACAGCTTATGGGCCTCCATCGCAGCAGGAGCCCGTGGAGGAGCCGACCACACCACCCAGTGAGGAGGATACAGAGGAGGGGACTAGCCACTGGGAAGCGTCTACAACCACCACACCTCCTCCCCAACTGGCTGCATCACCACTGCTTGCCTCTCAACTGCCTGCCTCTCAACTGCCTGCCTCTCAACTGCCTGCTTCTCAACTGCCTGCTTCTCAACTGCCTGCCTCTCAACTGCCTGCTTCTCAACTGCCTGCTTCTCAACTGCCTGCCCCTCAACTGCCTGCCCCACCACAGGATGCTCCACAGATGTACAGCGGCTGGATTCAGGGGGAGAGATGGATGCATCCCACTACCACCGGGAGCTATTACCCTCCAGCAGCAGCACCACCACCACCAGGGAGGCAATGGCTGCCCGGGAATGTGGCCACCAGCCAATATGGGCCATATTCCACCGAGATGGATCTACCCTCCTGGATGGCTCCCCAGCATGGCCCCAGGTATGATCCCAGGTGGGGGCCAAGCACCTACCACTGGCCAAGGTATGACCCTTGGCCACTTGACTACCAACACCTGGGCCTGATTGGGGAGCCCCAGCGCCCTCAGCCAAGGGACTTGTTCACCCCACCACCTCAACCAGCACAGACATCAGTGGGCAGCAGTGGGTCCCTTGATGTGGTGGGCACCCACACACCATCTGTGCAAGCCACTCCACCAACACAAACAGCAGTAGCAGCCACAGCACACCCAGTACCAGCAGAGGAGACAGCAGAGGCTGGGGAGATAGAGGCTGAGGAGACAGCTGAACCTGTGGAAGCAGAGGCTGAGGAGACAGCTGAAGCTGGGGAAACAGAGGCTGAGGAGACAGCTGAAGCTGGGGAAACAGAGGCTGAGGAGACAGCTGAAGCTGGGGAAACAGAGGCTGAGGAGACAGCTGAAGCTGGGGAAACAGCACATGTGTCACCGGCCACTCCCATCTCCAGCAGTCAACGCACCCCAGATCTGGAGGCTGAGTGCATGGCCCTTCAAAGAGGACAGCTCCGGGCAACCCACGCCACCAACGACAACCTCACAAGGAACCGGAGGGAATCCCGGAGGAACACGAACAGGTTGGAGACCAGAATCCAAGCTCTAGAGTCAGAGATTGCCAGGGGGAACACACAACTCCACCAGATACATACGGGGATGATGGACATGTTTGCACAGGTGCTCGTGGAGTTGCGAGAGATTAACCGCAGGGAGAACCTGAGGATGGAGAGGGAGAACCTGCGTTCCACAGAGGGGTCCACTGCACCCACCACCCCTTCCAGTGTTACCCCAGAAGCCACACCTAGGGGACAGAGGGTGACAAGGCAATCAGCCAGGGCATCCACCTCTGGCACCAAGTCTAAGGCCCCCCCCCCAAAAAAAAAAGAAATGAAAGGCCCAACCTGTCATCTGCCCCCTCAATAAATGAAAATTGTGCTTTTGAAACCTGTCTGATCTGCTGTGTATTCACTTATAGATTGGGTGGCAGGGTTGTCTCCAATGCATTGCCAAACAATGCAGTGAACTCAACTCCTGCCTGGGGGAAATGTTTGTGTGATGTTACAACATGGGTTCACACACACCCACACCGTTGTCCAAATTCACCTGGCAACCCATCCCTGTAGCCATATAACACAACAGTGTTACATGGCCATGATGTGTGTCAGATTTGATCAGAACATACCCCTTAGCACAACAACTGGTGCAACACTGAACATTCGTCTGCATCAATTGTTGTGTTTGAGGGGAAAACCAAACTAACAGCTATGCGACTTAGCAGGGAAATAACAAGCAGGACAGATTGAACATGCATCAATATGGTCTTTAAATCAAAATTCTATTGTGCAGCTGACATACTGGGGAACACAATGTACACCCTAGGATCTCAATGTGTGTGTTACACATTGTGATCCTAGGGTGAGCATTGTGTTCTCCAGCAAGTCAGTTGCACAACAGGAGTTTGAATCACAGCCTAACTTACTGCATAACCCAAAGATCTTCCTAAGATTTCATTGTGTAGCACGCACATTGGAACCTTAGGCTGAGCATTGGCTTATGTATTAAAGGGATAGTAAACCTTGAAAATAAGTTAATTCTATATTGTAGCCCTTAAAAAAACATGTAAAATTATATAAGTCTTATATCCCAAATCATATATGTTTGGTAGATAAGACTGATATCATTTTTCATGTTTAAAGGGCTACAAAAAAAAAAGCCCTTTTTTATGAAAAAGTAAGTAATAATATAGATGAGGGAGCGGCGGTTGACGTGATCTATTTAGACTTTGCCAAGGCATTTGATACAGTTCCGCACAATAGGTTACTGTACAAATTGAATGAAATAGGACTAGGGGAAAATGTTTGTGTGTGGATTGGAAATTGGCTGAAAGATAGAATGCAAAGAGTGGTAGTAAATGGCAAGTTCTCCAGTTGGATAAACGTGATAAGTGGAGTGCCTCAGGGATCTGTCCTGGGTCCTCTTCTTTTTAATTTGTTTATTAATGACCTCCCAGAGGGCATAGGAAGCCATGTATCAGTGTTTGCCGATGACACAAAATTAAGTAAGGTAATAAAGTCTGAACTCGATGTGTCTTCATTACAAGAGGATTTGGACAAATTGAGTAACTGGGCAGGCAAATGGCAAATGAGATTCAATATAGACAAGTGTAAAGTTATGCATTTTGGGTATAATAATAAAAATGCAACATATAGTTTTAATGGTGTTTCTCTGGGGAAATCTACTAATGAAAAGGATTTAGGAGTAATGGTAGACAATAGACTTAGCAGTAGCATGCAGTGCCAGCTGGCAGCTGCAAAGGCCAATAAGATATTGGCATGTATCAAAAGGGGTATTGACTCAAGGGAGGAAGATATAATTATGCCTCTTTACAGGTCCATGGTAAGACCCCACCTAGAATATGCTGTTCAATTCTGGGCGCCCTTTCTGAAGAAGGACATTATGGAACTAGAGAGAGTGCAGAGGAGGGCTACAAAACTAGTAAGGGGAATGGAAAGTTTTAGTTATGAAGAGAGACTAGAAAAGTTAAACTTGTATACACCAGAGAAACGGCGTCTTAGAGGGGATATGATAACACTATATAAATATGTTCAAGGCCCATATAAAGGGCTTTCAAAAGACCTGTTCATTAACAGAACAGTACACAGGACAAGGGGTCACCCGCTTAGACTTGAGGAAAGGAGATTTAATCTACAACAGCGGAAGGGTTTCTTTACAGTAAGGACAATAAAGGTATGGAATGCACTTCCGGAGGAGGTGGTGCTATCAAATACATTAGATGCCTTTAAAAGGGGCCTGGATACTTATTTAAAAGAGCATAACATAGAGGGCTATGCACGTTAGTATTGGGATTAATATTTAGTTAGGGCTTGTTGATCCAGGGAGAAATCTGATTGCCATTTTGAGTCAGATGCCTTCTTTTGGGTCAGCGATGGTAAACAGGAATAGGAAAAGGGTTGAACTGGATGGACGCAAGTCTTTTTTCAACCTAAATTACTATGTAACTATGTAACTATGTAATGTGAAATAAACTTATTTTCAGGGTTTACTATCCCTTTAAGTTGTGTTGTTGTTTTTTTGTGTGTCGTTGTCCCTGTGGTGTTGGTTGTTGTTGTTTGTGTAGTGATTTGTGTTGTGTGTGCATGTTTTTGTGTTGTTTTGGCATTGCACGGGTTAATTCTCCCATTTACATGGTTGTGCGGTAAGCATTTGGTGTGTTTTCCTCTGTAACGGGTGTTTTGTTTTGGCCGTTAAGTGTCTAACGTGTGAGAAAAGTGGGTCTTAACTTTTAGCCGTTAGGTGTGTCTTTTTTTCAGCCGTTAGCAGTACCGCAAGCCTTTGAATAGCTCTGGGGTATGTTGTTCCATGCGTCTGAATGCACGTAGGTGTATCGGCCGTTAGGATTGTGCAACTGCCGTTAGCTGTTGTTTAGACGGATCTTTGAATTGCAACATGACACTTAACGCACCCGTTAGTGATTTTTTTTGCTAACGGCTGCCTTTAAATCGAGCCCTAAATTCAGTGATTTTAGATCTAATCCATCCGGATCAGGTTGGGTTTATGGTCGGTAGACCAAGTCAGGATAACACTCGAAGAGTTCTCAATATATTAGATCAAATCCATTAAAGAAAGATTCCTTCAATCTGTATGGCCTTAGATGCCAAAAAAGGCCTTTGATTGGGTGAATTGGAGATTTTTGGCAGAGACTCTACGACTGTTTGGGTAGATTCTTTGATCATAATGTGGCGTTGTACACAGTTCCAAGGGCAAGGATCACCGGCCCATGTTTGAGTTTGGCTAACTCTGGAATTTGGAATGGCACAAGACAGGGTTATCCGCTGGCACCTCTTTTGTACGCCTTGACAACTGAGTCATTAGCGGCTTTGTTCAGAGCTTCCCCAGGAATATTGGGAATTCAGATAGGAGCGCAGGACCATCTGGTCTCAATGTATGCAGACGATATCCTTCTAACCCTGTCTTCTCCAGAGATCTTTTTCAGGGGTATTAGAGGTACTGGATTTATATAGTGGTTATTCTAGTGATAGAATTAATCAATCTAAAATGCAGATTATCTCTTGTTATATCTCTGAGGATCTCCTTCAAGTATTGAGAGGACAGGCTCAGATGGAATGGAATCGGAGAGTAATATCCTATTTGGGGGTTCAGATTTGTGCTGATTTGTCACAAACTGTCATGGCCAATTATTCTGTGCTTACTACGATGCTAAAAGAGAAGTTTTAGAGATGGAAGGGTTTAGAAGTCTCGTGGCTGGGGTGTATAAATGTAGTTAAATCATATTTGGTGCCAAAGATTGTTTATTTGTTTAGAGCCATTCCGATACCGGTAACGTTGGGTACTTTAACCCTTTGAGTGCCAGAGGGGTACTGAACGCATTGCTTTGCAATGCGTTCCGTACCCCTCTGGCACTCAAAAGGTTTAAGAGAACTAGATTTGCTCTTATCTAGCTATGTATGGGGGTCTAGTAAACCTAGAATTCTGAGGGATTCGCTGAAAAGAAGTTTAAATCTTATGGTTTGGGATACCCAGATTTAGTGAAAATTCATGAAGCCTGTGTGCTCTCACATTTTCTTATGTGGGAGGTTAAACGCAGGAAAGATCTGAGCTGGCATAATATAAAAATGGACAAATGTATGGGCCATGATCCTTTTCTTTTTTTTTGTCTGGATCCTTATAGTTTCAGGAAATTAAAGATTGGTAATAAGATAGTGGTTGGGCTAATGAGATGGATCTATAAATTTCGAAAACAGAATGGGCTTTCTAGTGCAGAAAGTTATATGAATCGTTCTATTTCCATAGAAGTACTATCTATATACTTGGAAGATTTGAGTGTTGTGTGATGGCGTGTATTAGGTATTAAATTGGTTGCAGATATTTTCGATCTTTCCCTGAATTACAATACAAGTATAGAATAGCAGCTACTGATGTTAAATAATATATTAAATATATTAGAGTAAAAGCACTATTAGTAATGAAAAATATTCTAAACACAGACATAGGAGTAATGATTACTAAGGCCCAAACTGGTACGCATGCTATTTCAAGAATTAAGGGGATTTTGGCGAAATCAGTTAAACCTAATAAACCTTGCGCATTTTGGAGATGGGAAGCAGAAATAGATGTTTTTTTTCCTTTACAGGATTGGTATAAAGCATGGAGGGTTACAAGGAGTGATGTTCATTGTATAGGTTTACAACAACAATATTATAAATTGGCTCATAGATGGTATAGGGTTCCACACCTCCTATGCAGATTACAGATTGGAGTGTTGAACCAATGTTGGAGGTGTATGGCAGAGGCAGGTACTCAATTACATATTTGGTGGGATTGCCCTAATCTTTCTTGCCTTAAAAATAAGATAGTGGAATTGTTTAGAAATGTATTCCAGATCCAAACTGTTTTGAGTCCTCATTTATTCCTATTCCATTTGTAGCTCCCTGTCGTTAATAAAAATAATTTATATTTGTGTTAACATACAGTTAGCAGTCAAGCTGGGAATTGCTTGATACTGGAAGAGACAGGAGGTTCCGAGTTGGAAGGAAATTAGATTTTCAATGTGATTCAGAAAGATATTTCTATTATAAAAATCAATCCTCGCTTAGGAAATATAAGGAAATTTGGGACCCCTGGCTACAAAGAAGATTTATTAATGTGTAATGGAGAATCTGGAATTTCTCTAGGAAGAAGAGATACTCTCTGTGAGTTTAACTACTTCTATATCATAAGAGAAAGGCACCCCCATTAAGATAGTAGGATGATGCAGATAAACTACTCTCCAGTGCTGTATGTGTATGTGTAGGAAGGTTGATATTTGAAAAATGAAAGCTAGTGTTTTGGTTTAAGAATGTAAGATTAAATAGGTTATCAGCGAGATGATAAATTGAAGAATTTTTGTATGTATCATGTTTTATATGTATAAAATTCATAAAGATATATAAAAAAAGTGTAGGCTTTACCACACAGCTCAGAGAGCACAGCACTGCAGAAGATAAAACATCCCTAACAACTAAACCAAAATATCTAAAATCTGATTATAAACAAAAATCTCAAGATATAGAAAGTTTAAGTGCACACCTGTAAGCTGACTAAAGGCTATGTGGTGACAGATCCACTTTATTGTGCACAACTGTGATCCCATATTCCATGGAATGAAGTGACTTCAGTCTTTTATGTGAGTGTATAAATGCAGTTTCACAAAACTGAGTAATCTCATGTGTGGGCTCAAATGCATTATAGCACTGTGGTACTGAATAGATTGCTATGAATGGATCTGGCTAGCAACAGACAATAAGTATCCATATTAATCTATTATTTAAAGAAAAATGTTTTTTTACAGTATGGTCTGTTCAATTATGGAATTCCATACCCAAGGATGTGGCTATAGCAGATACAATGGATACTTTTAAGAGAAGATTAGATACATTTCCTTCAAAAGGGAACATACAAGGTTATACTGTGTATTACTAGGCAAAACAGGAAGGTCTATTAAAGACTAACTTATTTGGCAGCAGGAAAGCTATATAATCCTCATGTCTCTGGATTATGAGGCAAAAGTTGAACTTGATGGACCTGTGTCTTTTTTTGACCTGATTTACTATGTTGGTTAGTAATGGTCTAGGGCATGGGTAGGCAACCTTTGGCTCCCCAGCTGTTAGGAACTACAATGTCCATCATCCCCCCAACCACCGCTGGTCTAGAGGCTATGATAAAGTATCAACTCAAAAGTGAAGAATTTCATTATTTTTGTCTAAAGCTACTAAGCTTTAGACAAAAATAATGAAATGTTTCACTTCTGAGTTGATACCTTATCATAGCCTCTAGACAGTTGTTCATTGCCAGTGAAAACTATAATAGTTAAAAGTAAGCATTCAAATATAAACAGCTGAGGACCCTATTGAAAATAAAATACAGCAACAATGCATTTGAGGTTACTTAAAATAAATTAGCCAGGGCCTCTTCACGATATTGTCAGCTAAGCTGATGGCTCAGATGTGGATTTGATGTTGTGGATTATTCTGTGCTTGGATACTGGCCTGATTATAAAGGTGAAAGGCTTTGTATTGATATGTCAATCATGCAGAGGGAAACTGAGGACGGAGGGACTTAAGAGGGCAATCAAGTTACAGCACATAAGCTTACATGTGCCCAGAAGGGGAACATGGAATAAGCATGTGTGACATAAAATAGATAATAAAGATACTTGTATCTGTGGCTGAAACTATATTAGGACTTCTACTTTGTACATTGTTATTATTAGTAAAAAAAATGTATTTCAGGGAGATTTTGCTAGTAGATAAACAAGATCTGCCCTTCTATTGCACAGTTTAACCCTATGAATGCTTGACATGTCTCCAGTGGATTGCTTCTCAAGGTGTTTTAGGAGTCTCTAGTATTCAAGGTTTAAATATTCAACCTTTTATTTATATGACAAGCATGATCTTAGATTATGCATAAAAGAATAGGGTGGCAATTCTGGAGAAATCCAGAATTACTCCACTTTTGTTGTGTACATAAGACCTACATTTTCAACATAAAGAATGTCTGCTTCCCCCATTATGTGGAAAACCAGTGCTAATACTGTCATTCTGTAGATTCAAAAGTGATTTTATGCTTTTGACTATTGCATTAAGACAAGAAAAGTGTCAGTGGTCATTATTTGTAGTTGATCTCTCTGACACTGTGACACAGCTAACAACTGAAACGGGTCTAATGTGGACCCTATACTGCCCCTTTAGTAGCACTAGCTCTGCACAGACAATTAGAGGATGGGTCAGTGGCTTGCATGGAGTCTCAATCTCGGTGTCAAATGCAACCATGAAGTGACTGTGTGCACACATGCAAAATCATTAGCATTTATGTTGCACATCTGTATGGCACAGAATTCCAAGGTAGCAACGTAAAATTCCAGTATGAGCTTGCAGTGAAATTGGTGTCAAGCTTAAACTTCTTAAACCCCTGACTTCCTTCCTTCCTAGCTCATCTGGTACTTGTATTGGCGACTCACCATTCCTATTGCTCCTTATCTTCATTGATGACTTTAGCCTGTTACCTAGATAACTTTGACTGCCAGTGACCCTAACCTTTTCATGACTGACTACGAACCTGTGCTGACTGCCCTGCCCTTTTAGATTTTCCTTGGAGTATGATTGTACCGGCTCATTATGTACCTCACCTTAGATTTAATGGTGTTCACTAAAATGTGCACACATGTTAGTGCTCAACCTCTTGGGGCAAATTGTTGTCCCAGAGTGACACAGTACCTATTATGCTACTATACTTCTGCACTTGGTGCATGGATCCACCTGCAGTCCTGTAAGTTACTTGGGGCATATTATCTGAAATCCAACTGCGTAGGCTCATAAATCAGATATAAGGCTTTTTGCTTAACTATTTTTAATAAATTACTATCACTTATATTAACGAACCTGATCTTAAAGTTACACTTTTCTGACAATATACTACTCACTAATTCCTGCTCTTGCCATATGTGACAATATGGCTGAAGAGGGCAGGGGCCCCTCTACAGCTGGCAGCATGACCAAGGAACATGTGCCAAGACCATACTCCAGAGCTGACTCTTTCATGCTGGAGGAGAATGGTGCCCTGATAGGGAGTGTCCAGGGCCCTAAGAAGAGCTGGTTTCTTGATTATCCTCAGGCACATCTGCAGAGCAGAGGGCAGAAGCATGTGGCATGGCTGTAAATGCTGTTTCTCCTCCGTTAAAGAAGAAGGTGGCAGACATAAAGTGTAAGGACCTGGAAAATCTGGAGAAGCAGCCGACTTGAAATGCAATGAAGAGCAGGGCATTCTCCATTGTGCCTGCATTTCAATCCTCATGAGGATATCATGGAGGGATGCCTGTTGCAAGCCCAAACATCTGTACCTGTTGTACCTGCTCTACTGATTACTCCTTTAGCAATAATGACACCTTCAGTGTCTGCCTCCTCTTCAGGCAGCTCTACATCCCCAGCTCTAGAGCCCCCAATGCTGGCTGCCCCTGCACTATTAACACTTGTTATTCATCCTATTCCTTGTCAGCCATGTCAATCTCCCACCTCTAAAACCTATTCACTCTGTCCATATTTGTTCTGCTCTCACTGCAGGTACCTGTTGCCAAACCCAAAATGCCTATATTGACAAGGTGCTGGACAGGGGTGTCTCCTGCATGCAGTACTGTCATCTCACCCAGTACCCAATCAGCTCCATCACTTCAAGCTGAGAGAGGATGAGGATGGTAGTTTTTCTTCTCCACCCATAGAGATTTCACACTCATCACCATTAGCTGCAACAGGTATGTTATATTTGATATTTATATTTTGCTGCTGCAAACAGTAGTATCACCATACTGTATGTGCTGTAAGTTACATAGTTACATAGTAGTTTATGTTGAAAAAAGACTTGCGTCCATCAAGTTCAACCCTTTTCGTATTCTTGTTTACCGCTGTTGATCCAAAAGAAGGCAAAAAAAAACAACAACCCTTATTTCAGCAATTTCAAATTCTGCCTTACATGGGGGAAAAATTCCTTCTTGCCTCCAAATGGTAATCAAATTTCTCCTTGGATCAACAAGCCCAAAATAAATATTAATAACAATACTAACATACATATCCCTCTATATTCTGCTCTTTTGAAAAAGTAGGATCCTTTTAAAGGCATCTAATGTATTTGATAGCACCACCTCTTCAGGCAGTGATTTCCATACCTTTATTGTTCTTACCATAAATAATCCCTTTCACTGTTGCAGACAAAATCTCCTTTCCTCAAGTCTTAGTGGGTGACCCCTTGTGCTTTGTACCGTTCTGTTAATGAACAGGTCTTTGGAGAGCCCTTTGTTTGGGCCCTGAACATATTTATATAATGTTATCATATCCCCTCTAAGATGCCGTTTCTCTAGTGTGTACAAATTTTACTCTTCTAGCCTTTTTCATAACTATAACTTTGATTCCCCTTAATAATTTTGTAGCCCTCCTCTGCACTTTCTCCAGTTCCATAATGTCCTTTTTCAGAAAAGGCACCCAGAATTTAACTGCATATTCAAGGTGGGGGTCTTACCATGGACCTATAAAGAGGCAGAATAATATCTTCTTCCCCTGAGTCAATACCCCTTTTAATACATGACAATATTTTATTGGCCTTTGCAGCCGCCAGCTGGCACTGCACCCTACTGCTAAGTCTATTGTCTACCATTACTCTCAATTCATTTTCACTGGTTGATTTCCCCAAAGAAACACCATTTAAACTATATGTTGCACTTTTATTATTATACCCAAAATGCATAACATTATACTTGTCTATACTGAATCTCATTTGCCATTTGCCTGCCCAGTTATCCAGTTTGTCCAAATCCTCTTGTAATGAAGACACATCCAGTTCGGACTTTATTACCCAACTTAATTTTGTATCTTCAGCAAACACTGAAAAATGGCTCCCTATGCCCACTGGGAGATCATTAATACACAAATTAAAAAGAAGAGGTCCCAAGACATATCCCTGAGGTACTCCACTTTTCACGTTTGTCCAGTTTGAGAACTTCCCATTTACTACCACTTTTTGCAGTCTATCTTTCAGCCAGTTTCCAATCCACTCACAAATGTTTACTCCTAAGCCTGTTCCAGTCAATATTTACAGTAACCTTTTGCTTGGAACCATATCAAATACCTTAGCAAAGTCTAAATAGATAACATCAACCTCAGCACCCAAACCTACATTTGTTCATAAAATGCAATTAAGTTAGTTTGACAAGACCTGTCTTTCACAAAGTCATGTTGGCTCTTGCTAATGATATTCCTGTTCAAGATGATTTCTTGAATATATTCCCTTAGCAACCCTTCAAACAGTTTCCCCACCACAGATGTCAAGCTTACAGGTCTGTAATTGCCCAGCTGGGACTTTGATCCCTTTTTAAATATGGGCACCACATCTGCTTTATGCCAATCCGTGGGCACCATCCCTGAAATAAAATAACGGTCTTAGCTCTTTAAGTACCCGTGGGTGTATACCATCTAGCCCCGGGGCTTTGTCTACCTTAACACCATTTAATTGTTTAAACACGTTTTCTTGTCTCAGCCAATCCCATGTTTGCTTTGACTGCTCTGTAAAAGTAGTTTGCAGGTTCTTGTGCATCAGGTCTTCCTTAGTAAAAACATAAGAAAATAAATTATTTAAAATATCTACTTTCTCTCTGTCCCCACTGACCATCTCACCCATTTCAGATAACAAAGACCCAACATTACCAGACTTTACTTTTTGCCATTAGTGTATTTAAATAATTTTTTGGGATTGCTCTTGGTCTCCTTAGCAATTGTTTGTTCATTCTCCAATTTAACTAATATAATTGCCTTTTTACATGCTTTGTTGGCATCTTTGTATTTTGCAAATGCCTCTGCTGATCCCTCAGCTTTATAATGTTTGACTGCTAATTGCTACGTATTAATTCCATGAATTACTTTACTGGTTAGCCACTTTGGTTTTAACTTGCTTCTTTTGCATTTATTTCCAAAGGGTATAAATTATATGTATATTTTTGTAATGTTATTTTGAAGGTATTCCACTTACCTTCTGTAAAATATTTCATGCCATACAATGAAACCAATGGATGTTTTAAACCTGCTAAAATTGGCCTTTTTAAAATTCAGTGTATTGGTGGAACGTATACCAAATAGCTTTTTTGAATTCATCTCAAATGATAACATGTTATGATCACTATTCCCCAAGTGCTCCCTTACTTGGATATTGGAGATAAGCTCTTCATGTATTAATAAAAGGAGAATGCTGGTAGGGTGCCAGAATCTCTATCTCTACCACACATACCCCTGGGAGGAAACATACACCCAGGGGTGGCATTAAGGGGGAAATATTCATGTCTCCTCCATACCGCCTTGTAAAAGACACAGAGGGGCGTGATTTTCACAGGAGTGGATAGGGGCCAAAGGCCCCTTCCTACTCCTGTGAAAATCTCTGCAGTGAGTGCTCAACATCCGGCTGAAAAAAAAACATGGCTGACACACACTCATGTACAGACATACACAATTCAAACAGCACATAGCATTACATTCAGGAACAAATACATGTCATACTAATCTCACTATACTATACAACACATCTGCTCCCAACAATGCATAATGTCCTTACCACATTATAGATGCGGTGGGAACCCACTCTCCCTCATAACACTGTGGGTATTTGTGTGGTTCCCAATATCAAGGGAAAGCTAGTTAGTATTATTGTTCTTTTCAGTTTTGGGGTATACAAATAGGCGCATTTCATTAACCCATTTCTTTGTATTTATTGACAATGGTTTGGGTACGTTTGCGGCAGTGAAATGTTTCTGTTTGATAGCCACATAGGTATCCATGCAGTGAAATGTGTTGCATACCTCTTTGGCACTGAAAGAACCCAATACATTGCACATTTTCTTTGCATAACTAGAGCGCCGGCAGGAGATTGCGGGTGCCAGGCGGAGGGGTCTCAGGGGAAGGCCGGGCCCCTGGAGTGCACATGCCCGGTCACAGGTGCGACCCCTATAGTTACGCCACTGATTTGAACATTTTAATTGTGCTGGCCCTGACACTCATCTGATACTCTGAGAGTCAGAGGTGGTACAACCGTATTGCAGAGCAATGCTTTGGTCTCATCTGGTATTTGAAGAGTTAAATAATATCCCTTACTTGTCCTAAGCAACGCACCACTAATGTTAACACAGAACTATCATCAAACTTAAATTGAGCCCCAAATCCCAATTACAATAGCGATATGCATATACATACTTGTATTTTGCTGAATAATTCCAGCATTAGTGAAAAATGGAACTCGTCTGGCAGGCAGCAGTGGGCAACAGCTCAGACATCTTGCAGAGAAGGCATCTCTCAATCTGCGCTGTCCATCCACTTCACCTCCACAACTGGTGAGTTGAATTCCTTGGTACCTTAAGGGACTGGCGGTACAGGAGCAGAGAGCACCTACAGCAAGATCCCTGTCGCTGCCTGCCTGTGCCTGCCTAAAAAATTCTATTTTTCACTAATGCCGGAATTATCCAGCAAAATACAAGTACGTATATGCATATCGCTATTGTAATTAGGATTTGGGGCTCAATTTAAGTTTGATGATAGTTCTGCTTTAAATGTTTATTTGCTCCTCAGTGTGTTGGAGAACTTACTAGTAATCAAAGGTTAAAAGCTCCATTTAAAGGAGCAGTAAACTTTTTTTATGAAAAAATATATATTGTAAGGCTTTTACTGTTGAGTAAAATAAAGGTACTCCCACTGCTGAGAGATGCATATTTCCAGCAGTATTACAGTTTAAACCTGTGTTTTTTTACATTAGCAATGCCCTCTAGTGGTCAAATTCCAATTAGTAATTCTGTTACATTCTAATAGAGAGGAAAGTCAGTGGCTTGCAGTTCTCCATAGAATGTGATAGAAACTGCTGAGTCACTTCCTGTCAATTAGAACTTCTAGGAAGTAAACGCACTAAATTCACTTCCTGATTATTTGAACTGTTATAAATGTTGAAACAACTGACAGTGATAAGAGTGCCTTCGTTTTACTCAGCAGAAAAATTTCTATAACATAAATGTTTTTAGAAAAAAGGTTTACTGCTCCTCTACGTCAATAGAAAGTCTGGGAATTTTTATTTGTCTCCTGTGATGCAGTTGGCTTGACCACAATTACTCTAGTTCTTCTAAGTATCGACTGATACTTTTAACTTGCTCTAAATAATCAAAGGTTGCAGAGGACTGTATTTAAGGTTATCCAGATTCAACTTTAAAACTGAAAACAAAGAAAATGGGGATTTTATTAGAAAAAAAACTGAAACATAATGTTAAGTAAACATTTCATTTTTAACTAAAAGTGTTTATAAAGTGAGAAGTCAGTTTTAACATTCTAGGATGATAGTGTCGCCACCATGACTGCTGAGAGAAATGGGTGATTAAAGTACAGGTGAGTGTTAAGTAGCCACAAATGCAGAGTATGTGGTATTAAATGGGAATGTCAATCAATCAATTCATCCATAGATGCAGCACAGGTGGAATCCATGCTGGAGGGGTCCCCACAATACCAGCAGAGGAGATGGGACTGTGCCAGCCAATTGGGGATTCTTCAACCTTTTCCAAACATTTACGTTATGAAGTACTATAACAGGACATACTGCAAGAACTGCCGGAGCAGAAACCACCCTTGTGGATGAGAAGAGAACAGACACTGTGACCAGATTGTATCTACTGAGCCATCAGCAGTCGAGTCATCTCCACCAGCAGGCCTGTCAGCAACATCAGATGTACTCTTGACTAGCATTGGGCCTTAATGACCAAAAAGTGCACCAGCCAGTCTGCTCAGTCAGCTCCAGCAGCAAGACCAGCTTAGCAACACCAACAGTGAGAGTTGGAAAAGAGTTGTAAAAAGATAAAAATTGGAAGAATAGTCAATAACCTTAACCCCTTAAGGACCAGCCTTTTTTATTTATATATATATATATATATATATATATATATATATATATATATATATATATATTTGCAATCCGATTCAGGGCTCCCCGAACGGCGTGCAGCCGCGCGGGGAGCCCTGAATTCCATGACGTACATGTATGTCCTTGGTCCTTTAGGGACCTACAACCCATGATGTACATGTACGTCATGGGTCGTTAACATGTTAAAAGCATATAAATCAAGTTTGTAAACCTTTCATATATTTTTATTATTTTTATCTGCTCCAAATGTTTTAATGTATTTGTCTACCACTGCCCTTAACAAGTGAAATTTTATTTCCACTCTACGGGGTCACTTATTTTCTCCACAAGTACCTTCTTCTTTGAAAATAGCCCAATGAATATAGAAATGTCAGGGAAACTGAGGTCCTCTGGCTGTTCAGAATTCCCCACAAGCCCTAAGAAGGGGAATCATGTCAGGACTGTGGGTGGGTCAAATAAAGTTATAAGATGCCTGGCTGCTTCCAGGCTTCCTTCTGTTTGTTTGTTTGTTTTTCCCTTCATGATCCTTCGTTCTGCCCCCCTGGTTTATTTCTGCCTAGTTGGTTTTGCTTCTGTTGGTTTTGCTTCTGCCCCCCCCCTCTGTATTTATTTCTGTATAATTTTTCTGTCTTCTTGTCCCTTCTTCCCCCTCCCCCTCCTATTTTAGTTCTGACTCCATTGTTCTGGTTTTCTGTGTCCTCTCTCCTTCTTTCCTTCCCCTACGATTTTATTTCTACCTGTTGTCTGGATTCTCTGTATGCTCTCTCTTTTCTGCTTTCTCCCTTTGATAGGCCCTGATGGGATCTCTCTTCTCCACTCTTCTTGCTGTTGAGCTTGCTTACCCTACTGTGGGGTGCATTGTGAATGGGTTTGTTGGGGGTACTGCATTGTTGCCGGGTCCGGCGTGAATGTATTGTTGTGGGCCGCGACCGGCTTCTCATATAAATGGTTAAAAAAAAACCCAGTAAAGTACAGTTTTCGTGCCTGAATTCCTATTGTGACTGACTGACTGTTAGTACAAAAAAAACATTATTATTCAATAAAATACATGTTTGAATAAATTAAATGTACTAGTGTTGGAGCATTGGGGTGCCCCTGGCGTTTTTTTTTTTTCCTTTGTCCTAGGTGCTGTTTCCTGTTTGGTGTGCTGCGGGTGGGGTTTTAGTGTCCCTGGTGATGGCTTCCTTTTCTTTTCCAGGGTTTATCTGCACAGTGGAGTGCTTCTGCGGGAGCAGAGTCTGTTGTGGCACGGATGGTTGCCTCTGCTGGAATGGTTGTGACACAGTCTGTACCTCTCTTTGTTTCAGTGACAGGTATGGGATTGCCTGGGATCTCCGTGCCAGGGTGTAGTGTGGGGGCAGTTGATGTGTGGGGTTCACTTCAACATCTCTTGGGTGTGTGGCAGGATAGGGCTTTATGGTTCTCTGGGGTTCCTCAATCTGGGGGGGTGTTGGGTGGGCCCTCTTCCCAGGGTGGGGCAGTGGGGAGTGGTAGCTCTGTGCCGGGTTTTGCTTTGCCCCCCCCCTCTGGGGTCCAGTGGCTCATTGGGTGCTGGTGCAGTGGTTCCATCTGTGTCGGTTGGGGGTGGTCCTGTCCCTAGTGTTGGGGGTCTGGGGTAGCCTGTTTTTGGCCCCTTGGGGAGTTCTATTGGGTCAGGAAGTGAAGGAACATTGACCTCACTTGTTCCTGGTGGTGGGGTTTCTGGGGCTGGTATTGTTCCTACTGGGGTGCCTACTGCTGTGAGTGGGACCACTTCGGTGGCGAGAGGGGCTGGTGGGGTTATCCAGTTGTCTTATGCCCAATTATTGGGGGTTAGGGGCCTGCAGTTGGGTGTTAATTCTTTTGTGGGGGTTCCCATGTTGGCCTTCGGGGCCACCTATTTTTGCTGGGCCGGTGCCTTGGGGCTCCATTTGAAGGCTGAGGTCTGAGAGAAGATCTGGAGGAGTGAATTTCCTGAGTTTATTCTCTGCTCCCCTTGGATGAGGCCCCTCTGGACAGGGACAAGAAAGATGCAGAGATAAAGGAGGAGAAGGAGAAGAGGCGGTACCAGAAGATATCCAAAGTTTTTGAGAATTGGGTTAGGGCATTTTCTATCCTTGCTAGAGTGATAGGTGAGCAGTTTCCACAGAATTGCTCCTCCTTGTTCTGTTACCAGGACACGATTTGGAGTGTCTGCTTAATGTATGAGGACTGTCATGGTGAACGTACGATGAGCAGTTCCACCAGTGAATAGTGGTTCGGCCTTCCATCTCTTGGGACCAGATGGATATTGGCCTATGGCTCTCCATTATGACACGTCTGGCAGGTGCTCCAGGGGGATTGTAGTCTTTTCAGGCCAGCACCGGGGGGTTGGGGCTCCCCAAGCCGGCCTCCTCCTCCACGAGGTAATTGGGATTTTGTTGCAGTTCAAAGGGGTGACCTGCAAGTGGGGGATCATGTAAATTTCGCCAAGAGTGCTCAGGGTGCGGAAGTTCTCACCCCACTCCAAGTGGTTGAAGAAGTCCAAGGGACACTAGTGTGGGTGTGCCGTCGGGGCAAAGGGGGAGGACGCCAGTGTCCGTAGAAAGGATGCATCCTTGGCTAAAGGTGTACAAGGATAGGTCTGCAGTGAGCCTGTTGGATGAGGGGTTTTCTGAGGGTTTTAGGATTCTGGGGATGGAACATTTTGGGATGTCTGAGTCAGGGAACTTGCTTTCGGTGGCATTGCACCCTGAGGTTTTAAGTGACAACATTTTCAAGGCGGTGTCCTTGGGCAGGATGGCTGGGCCTTTTGATCAGCCTCCCCTGCCTCACCTTCGGGTGTCGCCGCTGGGTGCAGTTCCCAAGAAGGACCCTGGCAAATACCAACTGATCCATCATTTATGTTATCCTTTTGGGAGATCGGTTAATGATGCTATTGATCTGGAATTGTACAGCGTTTCTTACGCCTCTTTTGATAAGGTGGTTCGGTTGAAGGCGGCTGTGGGGCATGGGGAGTGGTTTGTCCAGAAGGATGGCTTTTAGACCATTTTGCATTACCTGGATGACTTTTTGTGTGTCGGGCCTGGACGTTTGTCGCTATTTACTTGTGACGCTTCAGAGGGTGGCTCAGGACTTTGAAGTTCCCTTGGTTTAGGACAAGACGGAAGGCCCCACAAAGTGCCTGAGCATTTTTGGGCACAGAGTTGGATTCCATTACCATGGAATCTCGCTTGCCATTGAATAAGTTGGCGGATTTGAAGGAGGAGGTCCTTGAGTGCCGGCGGTCTCTGAAGGTGTCGCTTCTGGATCTGCAGTCTCTTCTGGTCAAACTTAACTTTGCTTCTCATATCATGCCCATGAGCCAGGTTTTTAGTCAGCAGTTGTCCCTGGATACGTCGGGTGTGGTTCAGACTAATCACTACATTTGGGTTACTGTTCCTTTGCAGGAAGACTTGCATGTTTGGGAGAGTTTTCTGGCTGACTACAATGGTCGGTCTCATTGGCAAGCTCCGGTTCAGTCAAATAGCAAGTTGGATTTGTATACTTCTGTAGGCTTCAGGACCTTGTTTTGGTGGGATTGGTGCTCGGCTCCTTGGCCTGCGGCTTGGGCGTCTTCCGGTTTGACAAATAACCTTGTTTTCCTGGAAATGTTGTGCTAACCTTGTGGGGAGACAGAATGAAGGACAGTAAAGTAGTTTTTCATTCTATCACAGTCTCCCTTAGAGGCTAAGTTTTCCTGTGCTTCCTACCTCTGTATGGCCTCCGGACGGCATGGCCTCTGGCCACTTCCTCATTGCTGACATCAGGAAACAGGCACTAGCAGGGACACCTGTTTATGGGCCTATTCTGTGTGGCCTAATTAGGTCCCTCCTCCTTCTGCTCCTTTATAAACTTCCTTGGGCATGGGAGTCATTGCCCTTACGGTTGTTCCTGCTTGCTTCCCTTGCTCTCCGATGTGACCCACATTTGCCTGAGACTCTCACTCTGTGTATGACCCCGGCTTGTCGGTCTACCCACATTGGTTCTGACCTGTGGCTCTGGCTGACTACTTGCTCTGTGTATGACCTCGGCTTGTCTGACTACCCACATTGGTTCTGACCTGTGGCTCTGGCTGACTACTCGATCTGTGTATGACCCCAGCTTGTCTGACTACCCACATCTGTTCTGACCTGTGGCTCTGGCTGACTAACTTGCCCTGTGTATAACACCGGCTTGCCTGACCAGTGGCCCTGGCTACTACCCACTCAGTGTGGCCTCTGGTTGCCTTTCCTGTGGGCCTAGTTACTTTTCCTCCTTGTAGTCCTCGGTTTGCCTGACCAGTGGCCCTGGCTTCTACTCGCTCAGCATAGTCTCCGGTTGCCTGACCAGTGGCCTGGTTACTCTTGCTCCGTGTAGTCCCCGGCTTGTCTGACCTTTGACTTTGGCTGCCTACTCGCTCCCTACACTACTTGCTTGCCTGACCTGTAGTCTCGGTGTCTCCTGGCTTGGGTCTGCTCTCGCTCTCTGTTGCTTCCGTTCGCAGACCAAGTGGTGACTTACACATATTCTACCGTTCTTCTGTTGTCCCACTTGAGCTGCCTCCCTAGTCTCAAGATCTTGAGTAGTGTAGTGCACAGCACAGTGTGCATTTCCAGAGGGACTTTGAGTGCTATTTGCATATGTCTTGGGTTCTGTATGGGCTCTACTATTATTGATGTTATAATAAATAAAGGTGGTTATATTTTATCTTTGTGTTTCTCCTTCTTTGCCTGATTACCGTGACCCATTCTGACAATATGGGGGTGGTGATGGCGGATAATAACTTGTCTTCCTCTTCTGTCCCTGTTTTGTCTCTGCTTCACTGTTTGGTGCTCTGCTGTCTCCGTCTTAATATATCTTTTCGTGCGCTACACGTGCCTGGTGTTCTGAATATGGCTGCTGACGTGCTTTCTCAGTTCCAGGTCAAGGAGTTCCGGAAGGCGTGTCCGGGGCAAAGGCTGTGGGTACAGCTTGCCCAGACCACTTGTGCAATCTTGCCGTTGTATCCTGGGTAAGGAATTTGTTGGCGCCATCCACCTAGGAGCGGTATTCATCTGCTTGTGACAAGTCGATCATTTTTGAGACTGTGGTGGGACGCTTGGTTGGGGATGCTGAGAGGGTTGATGTGGTTTTGTGGTTGGTGTGGGATTGGTTTAGTCTGGGTATATCCCTGGCAGCTGTAGGGGGCTAGGTGTCTGGGTTGGCTTTTGGGTTTAAGTTTTGGGGCTGGAGGGATTATTCAAAAGACTTTGTGGTGCGCATGGTTCTTTGGGGTCTTTGGCGGGGGTTGGTGCAGGCTGATACTTGGCACCCGGTTTCTTTTTTCCACTTTTGCAACAGCTTTTTTCCATTCTTCCGGGTGTTTGCATGACTCCCTATGAGTCATTGTTGTTTGGTGAGGCTTTTTGTTTGGCTTTTTTTTGTGGCTATGCATCGGGGGGAGTTGGTGAGTGCTTCTAAGTCCAGTCCTGGTGGTTTGTTGTTGGATGATATGCTTTTGTCTTCCGGTTCTCTCTCTTTTCATATTCGCCGCTAGAAGATGGATATATATGGTTCTGGGGTGTGGGTGACTCTGTTCGCGATGTCGGGCTTCGATATCTGTCTGTTTGTTTGGGTTTGGTGGTTTTTGGACATTAGGCCTTCTCTTGCTGGTTCCCTGTTGGTTCATCAGGATGGTAGTCAGCTGACTCGTTTTCAATTTTTGAGGATTTTTTGGGTGGGTCTTTCTCCTTTGGGTGTTTGTGTGGGGGATTTTGGGGGCATTCCTTTCGCATTGGGGCCACTACGGAGGAGGCTAGGATCAGTTTGGGTGCTGAGTCTATTCACCGTATTGGTCGTTGGGAGTTCATCCGGATCGAGTGGTCAGGTGTTGAGTGGTAGTTCTGTTTGCTTTCTTTTAGGTTTGGGGCCTTGTAGCTGCTGGATTGTTGGCCACTCTTTCGTATTTTGGGTGCAGCGGAGAGCGGTGGTTCTTGGTAGTGGTGTGCAGCTGTTTTTCGACCCGTTGCTGGTGGTGGTGTCCTGGTTTGGCTGTCGGGGTATGCGGTGGTCTCAACCTCTTCCTGAGTTTTTGGGGTTAGTTGGTAGGTTTAGTGGTCCCCTGCGGGTTCTTTTGGTGCACTTGGGGGGTAATGACCTTGGCTCTGTCCCAGCTTGGCTTTTGGGGAAGAAAATCATGGGCAATGTTTCTACTCTTCTTGGAAGTTTCCCCGGTCTGGTGTTGGTGTGGTCAGAGATTATTCCTTGCCAGCGCTGGTTTGGAACCAAGGATCACAGGGCATTGGACAACAGCTGGAATTGTCTGAATCTGTTTGTGTCCAAGTTTGTCATTCAAAATGGGGGGTTGTCTTTGAGACATTCCATTTTTGAGGATTTGTCTCTTTCCCTGTTCAGAGCTGATGGGGTGCATCCCAACGAGATTGGGCTAGACTTTTTTAATCTGCAAATTTCAGAGGATCTGGAACAGGCCATGGCTTTATGTTGGGGGAAGGGCCTGGCTGCGTAGTTTGTACGCATCAGGCCCTGTGGTGCTTTTGGTCCTTGCCAATAGGAAAAATGTGACATCAATTGTTTGGAACGCATTGTTAACAGGTGGATGTCAGGCCAGCGGCCTTGGGCATAAAGCACCCGGACCTCAGTCACGGGTTGTAATCACCGCCCCTCATTGAGCTGCACAGACCTGCTAATGGGGTGTGGCAGAATGGAGGAAAAGATGGGTTGAACCTTTTTGGCTCAGTTGGGTTGGCATAAGTTTATGCCTAGCAATTTGGCAAGGGCTTGACGTTGTGGTGGTTATTATATTTTAAATTAATCAAGCTGTGGACCGGTTTTACATCCAAACAGGTTTATGTGTCTTTATTTGATCTATACCGCATGCCCTGGACAAGCAGTCAGTAATACAGCTCTCATCAGGGAATTATAGTACTAGACCATTGGAAGGCCTCATGTTGTCCAGCAATACCCCAGGACTGTATTCAGGAAGCTAAACTGGCACAGTGCTGAAGCCAAGCAGCTGTATAATTGTGGGGAAAATAAAAATATAAAATCCCCTTTTAAATAACTGTGAATTTTTATTTCCATCCATGGTGCCCCTGCATTGTTCCACAATTGCTTCTCTTTCTCTTTAGCATTGTTGGACAAACTTAGGCTCTCCAGTTGTTCAGGATTAGAATTCTCATCATACACAGGCAGCAAATTGTAGTGTCTAGGAAAAGCACTGGGTACAGTATTCCTTTCCCACTCTGTCCAATTTCACATATATGGTCTTGCATTTTCTTACAGTGTGTCTCCTCCACACCCAATGATAACAATACTGTAGTTGTATCAATAGCCCGCAATATAGATATGAGGTGAAAGAAAGGATTTGGAGAGAGTACAAATTGTGTAGTACCCTATGTTTAGACATGTACAGGACAGTCTAAACACATTAAAAATGCAAGTATAGGATTAGATTTTATAGATGTAACATACAATTTCTACATTTTACAGATGCAGACTGGAAATATATTTAAATAATACAGTACAATTTTATTTTTAGGTGTTATGGTTTCTTTAAAGTGCAATTATGTTCTAAATAAACAGTCTTATAAGACAACATTTTATTTTGTTTTTAAAATGACAAAATTTGAAACAAATAAAGGCCCAAATATATAAATATGCCAATGTAGCTCCATCGGTGGAAAATCCCAGCTATTGTTAAGACTTTAATGCCAGGAAAGCCATTAAACGGGGACAATGGGGACTGGTATGGGAAGTAAAAGTAGAGAATGATTTAACACAAAGTCAGGCTGGGCTTTTCACAGAAATAGCAGTGCGACCTTATGTCTGTGAAGTGTATGTAAATGCTGCCAGGAGACTGGAAAGAGTTGCACTAAAGCAGCTAGTGAGAGCCTGACCTCGTGCTGCTTTTGGGTTGGCTGGCAGAAGATTTGTGCTTCACCTCCTATGAGGCAATCCTTCTGGAGGCCGTATGAGGTCAGGTGAATCCCAGCTCCTTTAACATAGCTCTGTTCAGCCTCCTCACTCACAGTATCAACATTCATTTCACAGGCAACAGGCTGCACTGCAGATTCTATGAAAGGCATGGCTCATCTGCCTGTGTAAACTTAGGTAAAAGGTGGTACCATGTTAGCCATAGAAGAAGCAGGAGACTGGTAGAGTAATAGTGATACCTCTATGGCTAACTGAGTAGCTATAGGATGCAAGCATTTAAGAAATTTTAGGGCTTCAGGCATATTTAGATTGAAGGCAGAATACAAAATACATGGAGACTATAAGAGTAAAAATGATACCTTTATTGGCTAAGTGAGTGGCTCTAGGATGCAAGCTTTCCAGACAACTAGGGGCTGGATTCTATTGCAGGTGATAAATGTTAACACCCATTTTATCAAACATTTTCCTTTTGAAGTCTATGGGGAAACCTGGAGATAAAATCAGAGATAAAATTAGCACCTGTAATAGAATCCAGCCCTAGATCTCTTTTTCAGATATAACAAAAGTGAAGGCTGAATACACAATAAATGACTTTAAAGGGATAGTAATACTTTGTTTTAACTTTATTTTATTTTGTAGGCATTAAAAAAACATGAAGAATGATATAAGTCTTATCTCTCAAACCTTTATGGTTTATGAGATATTCACAAGCAAAGTTTCCCCTCCCCGCCCCTTTTACCTAGTGTAAGCCATCTACTCTCAGATGTGAATCTGGTTGTATGACCAGACAGATAACAGAAGGGGACAATTTTCTTTGTATGAAAACAATGAAAGCCCTTCCCCCCTTGACAAGTTTTTCAGCTTTTTCCCTTATCTTAATTGAAGATTGTTCCTCTCTGCAGTCTACCTGGGCACCTCCCTTCTGATCTGGTTGAACGGGGGGGGGATACTTTGCTTGTGAATATCTCTTAAACCATAAAGGTTTGAGAGATAAGACGTATATCATTCTTCATGTTTTTTTAATGCCTACAAAATAAAATACAATTAAAACGAAGTATTACTATCCCTTTAAACACTCATGCACATTATTTTAACATTTAAATTCTACTGGCAGTATATATTCTTATTGGTATGGTCCATAATTAATTCCCTAGGCTCCAGCAAAATGTCTTTGAAGTAGACTAGAAAATATAAACATTGTTGTGTACCCCTCTGGTGCTTGGCGGGTTAACCCATACTTCTTTAGACTCAGCCATCTCTGGCTAAAGGCTAAAATTCACTGCAACATCAAAAAGGTAATTAATCCTGTTTGTATGTCCTAGTCCACTTCAAAGAGACTTTACTGGAGACTAGGGAATGAATTCTGGACCATACTGACAAGAATATAGAACGCCAGTAGGATTTAAATGTTAAAATAATGTGCATGAGTGTTTAAAGTCATGAATTGTGTAGTCAGTCTTCATTCTTTTTATGCCTGAAAAAGAGACCTCGTTGTCTTGAAAGCTTGCATGCCAAGAAAGGTATTATTTTTACTCTACTAATCAGTGGGTTAATACACTGAGGTCCAAAGGGGTGCATGACTATCACTTGCAATGCATTGCACACCCCTCTGGCACCCAAATGTCCCAAAATATGTTTATTTTGTGGGATAATGCAACATAAATTCCTTGTCACGGTTCAGGTGACAGTTCAGAGTATTAAACTTGATTATCAGTTTAAGCCTCGATTACATTTTGTACGGTAAAACATGCGGTAGGGCAAAATTGTCTAACAACCGACAAAAAAAAGTCTAAGTCGGTATTCAGTTGCCCTACCAGCTGAAACCACAACAGACGTTAAGCAACAGAAAAGTACTTGTGGCCAAACATCCGTTTTGTGTTTTAAGTTCCCAAAATGCATGCTAATAGCGTGAATAATGGGAACATCACAGAAAAAGCTAACTATCGGTGCCTGACACACTGTCAAGCACCAATTGTTAGCTCAAACTCAGTCACCCTCCCAAACACTAACCCTACACTACCCTTATCAGTAAAGTGAAACAAGACTACCCCTGACACTAGCCTAACACTCAGATCTATATAACACTTACCTGTCATCCACTGTCCATCTTCTTCTTCAATCTTCCTTCTTCTGTTTTCTCTAATCTTTCTTTTCTTCTTTTTCTTGTTTCCTGTACAATAAAACAAAATGTCATTGTAAGTTTTAAAAAAAATGCCACCAAGATATGCAATAGCTAACACTTTAGCTCAAAGGGTTTAATGCAGTGTTGCATATCAGTTAAAAATAATATCCAGCGAGTCCGCTTAAAATAAATATGTAATATATGTTTTTCCATCATCATAAAGCCATTCCCATGCCTAAAGAAAATTACGCTGCCACCACGTCCACTTGCTCCATTGGTGGCGGCAGCAGTGTCTACTGGCACAGATCCCCTCCCCCCATCCATACGTACCGGGCCATTGCCTGAGTCCCAATGAGGCAATATATAACACAGACTGGCTTTTTATATGGCCAGTCTCTGTTCAAAATGAATGCCAGCCTCCAATTTGCCAGCCAATCAGCTTCAGTGGGTTTCGTGACCCCCCCCCCCTCAGTAGACATTGCTGCTGTTGCAGCAGAACCAACGGAGGCAGCGGCAGCAAAATTTTCTTTAAACATGGGAATGGTTATATGATGATCAAAAAACATATATTACGTATTTATTTTAAGAGCACTGGCTACATCTTATTTTTTAAGGATATGCAACACTGCATTTAACCCTTTGAGTGTCGGAGGGTTAAGTAAGGCATATCTTGGGAGCATTTGTTTTTTAAAACTTACATTGACATTTAATTTTATTTTATAGGAAAGAAGACATAGAAGATAAGAAGATTAGAGAAAACAGAAGAAGGAAGATAGAAGAATAAGATGGACAGTAGCTGACCAGAGTGTTGAAGACTCAGCTGGACATCAGGATTACTGGTAAGTGTTTATTGTCAATGGTAATCATACCCCACTGGCACTCACAGGGTTAATTCTACTAACATTTGACACATTTCAAGTACCTTGGATGCATTGATATAAATCAATACATTCACTGGTGATTTAGATTTTTTTATTTTTTTAACTTTCAATTCCTGTGTTGGCATTTTGGAGATCCATTAAGGGTCTCGCCACCCAGAAAAACTGGGGGCAGAATTTCACACAATAAAGTGGGTCCCTTAACAGATGTTTGTGCTAAATGCATGGAACTGAATTTCATATTTCAGCATTTTTTATTTTTTTAATTTGCGAAAATGGCCACACATTTATCACACAATGTGGTTTTTGTTATCCAGTATTTTTTTCACAGCACAGGTAATTGAATAGCTCACCGTGCTTAAAAAAATACCATCAGCTGGTTTTTTTTTGCATTGGGGAATTGAATCAAGCCCTAAATTCCCCAGATCTTTCTGTCTCTGTGTGACCTAAAAATTCCCATCAGTGCAATCACCTTGAGATCTATAATGATGTGATCAGTTGCCAGACTGGATTGTCTCTTATATTGTTCACACTGGACCTATGAGAATTCACCTGTTTTCTTAGAGTTTGTTCTGTCCTTCCTACAAATAACCCTGTGTTGGGACATTTCACACACATGATGAAATAGACAACATTAGATGATCAGCAGGAGAATTTGCCCTTGATGTTGTGGTTTTGGTGGCAATGTGTTATGGGCACCGTATCTGTGGTACATATGTGTGCATAGGTTCCATATGTCTTATGTAGACAGAAAGAAGTACAATTTTCTGTTGTACTCTTAAGAGAGCTCTTTATCCCTTAAGGAGATAATTTTTTAGAATTACCTTATGTATATAGTAACTTCTACCAGCCAAAAATAAATAGTACCCCATCTGTAAGGGTTTACATGCTGTATGGAATTACAGATGCACTAACCTACACATGACACTTTCCTTTTGTGAAATTACCTGTGTGCACTAAAATGGTCATAACCATTACAGATATGAAAAAAGGTAAGCAAGGCAAAATAGACATTGGAAAATAGGTACTGAAAAGTAGACATTCACCTGCATCAAATGAGAGGTCACTTGCCTGTTACCCTAGGCTGGTGTGCACAAATGTTACCAGAAGGTGACTCTATATGAAAATAATAGAGCCATTTTACATTTCTACACCTTCCAAAACACATATATATTTGTAAAAAATGGGATTTCCTGTTGGAATCATTAACTACCGCTCTTGCAATGAATTGGCATATGGTGGGGGGCGTGATTGTGATTATGTGTGATTATATGGCTAGCAGTGGAACAAGGCTTAAAGTGATAGTAATGTTTCATAATAAAAGCAGCTCTAATTAATCTTCATAGTATTTGGGCCATGGAGAGTGTTATTTCAGTTCTGTCAGAGTTGTAGTTCAGGAGTAATTCAATGATAAAGTATCCCCCTCCCACCCCTTTTACTAATGTAACACTGCTCAGCCAGAGCAGAAGGGAGGTGCCCAGGTAGACTGCAGAGAGGGACAATCTTCAATTAAGATAAGGGAAAAACCTGAAAAACTTGTCAAGGGGGGCAGGGCTTTCATTGTTCTAATAGAAAGAAGCTTGTCCCCTGCTGTTATCTGTCTGGTCTATGGACTACATTACACATCTGAGAAGAGATGGCTTACACTAGGTAAAAGGAGCGGGAGGGGGAAACTTTGCTTGTGAATATCTCTTAAACCATAAAGGTTTGAGAGATAAGACTCATATTGTTCTTCATGTTTTTTTAATGCCTACAAAATAAAATAAAGATAAAACGAAGTATTACTATCCCTTTAAGTGTCAGACAGTGTAATGTATGTCCAAGGCTGCTTTGGGACGCTGGTGGGCCCTGGGCAAATCTCATGATAGTGGCCTACCGCTTTACAATTCAATTCTTAAAAAATATGCACAAAATACCACACAAAGTGAAATGTAACTGTTACAAAAAGTCATTCAAAGCAACCCTACTATTGAGTAAAAAATATATTTGTCACAGTCACGTTCATTTTAGGAGCTATGCTCAGATTTTACATTTCAGAAAATCCAATTAAATGCCCTTATCACATTGCAATCTGTGCCTTTCTGCCTGTGGATGTAATTATGACCTTTCATCTGGCGCTGCCTAATGCTGCCAGCAGTGGAAAATAGGACTTTGGCAAGTCATATGGTAGCAGGATGACTGGAAGTGCTTCTTGTCATCTGGCCTGCCCTGAGCAGGATGGGAAGAAATACCCTTTATTGTACTCTTCTTGTTGTCACTCTCTGCCAGATTGCCACTGAAAATCTGAGGATGGCTTTCAATGGCAGTAAGAGCACAGAGATTGAAAAACACAAAGGGACAGCGAGACCACACTGTCGGGCCAGAACAGACCATCCCACCTGTCTGCTCTGTCACCACTTGGTTAGTAATGGGGCCTCTGCAATGTGCCCTCTTTTGAGAGTGGGCTCAGGGCAAATGCCCACTTGGGCCATTGGTTAAAGTGGCCCTGTGTATGGCTCTGTGGCTACCTGTGGAAAAAGCTTGATGTGTCAAAACGTGCATGTGTATGCTTCTATGGCTACCAGTGTGGTATGACTGGGGAAGGAGATGATACATGTATGGTTCTGTGGCTTCCAGTGGGACAGTGGAACCAGGATGGGATGTCAGACAGTGTATGTTGTTGATTTACAAGTGTACAAAGATTTACACATCCGTTCAAAAATCTGTAGACAGGTGACCTCGAGATATGAACGAGAGACAAGCACTGAAATGGGTTCTACTTGTTGGATACTAATGGTATAACACTGCATCACTCAAACAAAAATGCAATAATTATGAGGAAGGGTCTTATGATACATTGGACATGTATAGTACATACTGTAATAGGCAACACATGCTGGCTAATAAGTGTATAACACTGTACTGGGTAATAAATGGCATACTTACAAAGAAAGGTCTCACACTAAGCTTAAAGCAATATTGTATTTTATTAAAGCGAGATTGGTGCACTAAAAACACGCTTTATGAACATAACCAAAATCCAATCTCACATGCCACATCTGTATAGATCTGAATATAATTAAAGGGGAACTACCACCCCGCAATAACTTAACATGCATTCATTCTTCATCTGGCGACTAGCTGCTTAGTAGCACTAGTCGCCAGAAATATTTGGCTCCAAAAGGGACTGACAGCGCAGGAGCACGGACATCACTGTGTCGAGATGTCCGTGCTTCCTGCTCCTGTGAGCATCAGTAAAACGGCAAAATCTTTGGAACCAGGTAATATTTCTGGCGACTAGCGCTACTAAGTAGCTAGTCGCCAGATGAAAAATGAATGCATGTTAAGTTATTGTGGGGTGGTAGTTCCCCTTTAAAGAGGAGAGGGGGAGATTAACACAAGTTTATACCACATATCCACAGCCTGCAACAATTTACTGCATGCTAATACTCATTCTCCCAGATCATTGGTTGAAGGGATTCCTGTAAGGGAATATCTAAAAATGCTATAAAAAAGAACTGTACCACTGAGCATAATACGACACGTTTAACAGAGGGGTGCTAACAGAAACTTTGCAATAATGCCTATAAAATGGTCAAATCAGCAGTTAGAGAAAAATAAATCTAGGTAATGGGAAAATTTGAGACTAGTAACACTGTTTAATACCATGGGAAAATGTGTTCCACTTTAGAAAAACACTGGGCAGTAGGGTAAAATGATAACTTACTGAAGAAGGCAGGTCAGCCAAACTTTGAATTAGTTTAGGAGAGTAAACAACTTGAGACTGGTAGAGGAAAGGTGATATATTTATTGGTTAACTGGGTAGCTCTAGGATACAAGCCTTCAGGACACTTTAAGTCTCTTCTGCAGGCATATTTAGAATGAAGGCAGAATACAAAATATGACAGATTATACTCATGCAAATTGTTGTTACATTTAATTTTAAATGTAAAAACTATTTGCATGAGTGTATAATCTGTCATATGTTTCATATTCAGTGTTCATTCTAAAATATGCCTGAAGAAAATAACTAAAGTGTCTTGAAAGCTTGCATCCTAGCGCTACTCAGTTAGCCAATAAAGGCACCACTTTTACTCTACCAGCCTCCTGCTTTTTCTATGGCTAACACACTACCACTTTACCACAAAATTTGCATGGGTACTTGGTATTAAGTGTTGTAATATGTTTATAAAGGATACAGATTCTCAGACAAGGTGACAATAGTATACAAATACAGCAGTTTATAAATTGTGGAACCACAAATATGGTATGGCATTTTATGTGGGAAAACAATAAGAATTATTAGAAAGTTCATATAGGAACATGATTCAGGCATTAAAAAAGAGAGAAGACCTGCGCTCCTCCATACAGTTAGTGCTATATATGTACGCTGTATTAGGAATTTTTAATATCACTGTGTTTATAAATTTGAGGATTTTGTCCATGTTTTGGCCAAAAGATGTAAGCTCACCAACCTCATCAAGGTACATCAAAATATGGTGAGCACCTATACTAATATACTTGTAAAATACTGTCTAAATAAAATTAAAAAATAAAAGTTTAAAAACAAACCTTGAGAAATGTCACAATGAACTAACTGGCATGGACCCTTTAAATATAATCTTTACTTTTGTATTGTGAGGGTCCTGAATCATGTATGCAATTAAAAACAAGTATAGAGTGAGACTCACCTGAAGAAAAACTTAGTCTCAGACACTGTAAATATGAGTGTGGGAAGACACTTTAACCTGTGTTCTACAGGTTAGGCTGAGGACTTTGTGTTTATAGGCCTGGATAAACTCCATGATGACATCACGGAATGAGATTTACATCAGCAATTATTATGTTTGAAACCCACTGGATTTATGATCTGCAGGCTATAGAGCTCTGCGACTTCTTTAGATGAACATTTTTCTTTCAAACATTTTTGGAGGAATAATTATTCCCTACAGCTTTTTATGTATCTGCTATAAACAGTAAATTCTACAGAAATCTCCAACACATTGCAAAGCAATGTGTTGGGTGCCTACATGTGTTAAATTGAAATCAATCAAAATTTGCATTTGTTCCCTATATTGCAGATGACTTTGCAGAAATATTCAACTTTTTACTTTATGTTTTAAAGATTTAAATATTACACGGGTCAAAGAGTTCAGGAGAATAGCAACATGACTAAAAGTGTTCGTACCATAAGAAGGTTAAATCACTCTGGGCCATTTTAGCTCTAATGATCCTGTATTTCAAGAAAAATGAGTGACACTAGAATTTCCTTCAGGTAGTTGATAGTAATTGATGCTGTGATCACGTAGAACTATAATTTCAACAATGCAATCTCACACAGGTAGCCAGTGAAGGGAAGGGGAAAAGGCCTCTGGCAAGACAAAGTATGTTTAATTAGAGACTAGGGACACACAAAACTATCACAGTTTGATCTCTGAGGTGTTTTACAAAACTGTCAGATATGTTCCAAGTCTGAGAAATTTAAAATCTTGCAAAATTGTGTGCATTAATCACAATTATAGGTCTATGAACAACACACATGTCATATATTTTTTTATTACAGGAGCCCATGTCCCATACATTTAAAACCATCTGAACCATAGGGAGAAAATACAAATTAAAATTGGGCTTTTAACCTCTTGAATGCTAGAGAAGTCCACTGCCCCGCTGGTAACCATAGGACCTCTCAAGGATTCACGGGGTTAAAAAATCTCTATTCAAGTGCAGGCGAATTTAGGAATTTTTATTTGTCCCCTATGTTGCAGTTGGATTACCCAATAATAATCCCAGTTTGTTTTTATAAATATGTGGCAATGTGCTTTCAAAAATAATACTAGTTTGTGAATGTTCCCAAACATGATCAAAATAATATACCAAGGATGCCCCTGAAACAGTTTTTTATTGAAATTCCAATAAAGTGGAACTCTAAAGCATAAATCCTCATGAGTACCATGCAGGGAAAGGGGAGAATCTCTCATTTCCAGTGAGGGTGTATGTGCAAACAGGAAGTGGTACAGCTGAGGTCCTATTTGAAAGCCCCACCCAGAATTGCTGATAATTTAACTTTTCTTTACCCAATACTTATTTATACCAGGTGATATGGAGGACATAAATGAGACTCTTAACCCTGTCAATGCTGGAAAGGCAAACTGTCTATATTTTTTAACATCAGAGCCTTTTTTCCCCATATTTCTAACTACACTATCTACACTGCCATGTCCTCTCCTTAGACAGAGAACCCAGTACCCACAAACGAGAAAGAGTTAGCGGCTCCAGTGTCTGACTGGACTCTGTGTATTTCTTGCACACAAGTTACAATAAACACATTTCTTAAACAGTGTGTGTGGAATATCTGTCGGGTGTAGTTACAAGTGTGCTGGTTAAATAGGCTCTCCAATCCTCTTCAAATCATGGAGACCTTTTTTTAAATAACATTTCTGTACCTTTATGTCTTTGGACTGTATAGCAAGATGAGGGCAACAATACAGGTTACACACAGTCACTCATCTGATCAACGCATTTCTTGTATGGAAAGCTTAATCATGATAGTAATGTTGATTTTAAAAACTGTCTGGAGTTGTGTCATTCAAAACTGGGGCTGTTATACCTTAGAATTGCAGATTAGAACCCAGTACCCAACCAGGAATCAGGGATAGCGGTACAATGTGCCACTCTCCCTGCTACCATAAAGACTAGAGGGAATTACCTTATTGTCTTTCCCTATCTATACTACAGTTTGATTGCTCCAGAATTTCCTTGCCTTTACATAGGATATCAGATTACCATGTGTTTTATGACTGGATTACTGTTAGGCTTGTAGCACATAACCACATAAAACCTATTTGTCAGTTTTACCACCTTTTTTTTCTTTCTGTTTGTTGTCATCATAGATATGACTGTCATGTTTCTTGTGCCAAAAACTGCTGAAATCATGGCAACACAATGCACGTACAAAACAAATAAAATATTTCCATTTCATTCACATTTCCTGCATTTCTAGTCACTTTCTTAGCATTAGAAATCTGTGAGTTAATGGTTGCAATGTTCCAGATTCCAAAAAGTCTGAGAAATGTTCAAAATAGCAACAAACTGAATAAAAATGCAGCTATGTATGGCATGAAACATCAACTAAACTGCTTTGTGTGGATATTTACCTCTTCGTGACAAGTGATGTGCCTGGACTGTCAGACATTTCCGTCCTTTAACCCCTTAATGTCCGGAGGACCTGGGACGTTTCCATCCCATAAGGACCGAATTGAACCACGTGGACGCGCCGGTACACGTGACCTGTTACATGTATCGGCGCGTCACTATGGGGCCTGATAGAGATCGCTCCGATCTTGGAGCGGTCAATTTCAGGCCCTATTTTTACTTACAGCGCTCATGGTAGAGCGCTGTAAGCAAAAAGTACGTGACGTACTATGACCGTCATCGGTCCTTGAGTATTTCAAGGACCGTGACGGTCATAGTACGGCACATGTCGTTAAGGGGTTAAGAACAGGTGATGGTCCTGGCATGTCAAGACTTTTGTGATGGCAGCGAGCCTCAGGGCACACTGTGATCATGCCAGGGAAGCTGGAACTGACTGCTCAAGAACCATTCCAGTCAGTTTCAGCCTTTCCCTGGTGGCCTGGCTCATGTGATCGCTACTACAGCACATGTGCTGGTAGCTCCACATGATAAAGGCAATGTAAAGTATACGTTGCTGTTGTCTGTGTTCTCTGCCTCCCTCTTTCTCACTATGATCTTAAGAAAGAAAGTTGCAGAGAACAGAGCCCCCTCAAATGGCCAAAAATGACACACTTTGAGGTACTGGGAGTAGCATTGGGGGGGGACAGTTTGACCCCTCTTTGTGTTACTGAATAAAAAATTTAGAGCAACCCCGAAGTGTTTTATTTACACAGATATATAAACAAACATTAATGTTGGTTTTGCTATTGTGAAGCAATGTGATACACTTATATGCACCAAACTTTCTGATCACCTAAAAGAGGGACACCAGGGTGTGAAAGAGGGGACATAGGGACTTTCACCTTTGAGAGACAGTGCCAGCCAAGAAATAATTTAAAGAATTTAAAGATAATCAGCCTCCCCACTTGAAAGGGTAATTGTAGAATTTTAATACTCAACCTCAGCATGGAGGAACCCATATAATCTCCACATGATAGAATTGTTATGATGGAATACTGACTTTGGGACTCGTACTGGGGAGTTCCACTAGCATATTGCAACTGAGCAAGGAATTTAATTTTAATCAAACTACTTACCCTTTGATGGTTAAGAAAAGTGGACCTTAGGAAGTGGTTTTAGATTTAAGTTTTTCAAATATTTGAATATTTGGGGGGGTTGTGGAGTGGGGAGATTTAATATCAATGCCATTGGAGGTGTCCATGGTGGCCTCTACCACAGTATAATCCACCGGGAACAATACACACTTGATCCAGCTGATGTGGAGCCCAGTGAAGGTACTAAAATGGTCAGTTAACTGCAGTGCTCTCTGACAACAGGAAAATGGATTCGCTAAATATAGGAGCAAACGATCAGTACTGAAATATATTTTTAGCCCCTCCCCCCTTTAGTTATGCTGCCCCATGGTCTAAAACAGGTTTGAGAGGTTCAATTGCTAGGGTAAACAGAGATGCTGCCATATTCCAATCACCCTTTTATCTTTCCCAAGCTAACCTTCTAGTCTATGGGGAAAACTGGAGATAAAAGCAGTGATAAAATTAGCACCTGTAATAGAATCTAGCCCCTAGACTGTTGACTAGCCCAGATCTATGACAATCTAATATGGCTGGCTGATGTTTATGTGGGTCTGCTGTTCACTGAAGGTTGCAGTTTTGGCCATCTGAAAATCTGACAGATCAGCCCTGCTGCAAATTTGGTGTAATCTGCATTAAATCCAGACAAGCTGCAGCATGCTGCAGTTAGTTTGCATTTACATGTTGATATTACCATCCATGTGAACAGCCCTATTCAATGCAAGGCAATATTCTGTACTAGAGACATCATGCAGAAAGCAGTACTGCTCTGTGTGAATAAGGCTGAAGCTACAAAAGCAGGCACAGATGAATACAAGTAGACTTCTGTCAGATTTATTGCTAGCTATGTTACATTTCTTATTTTTATGTGTTATCTTTACTTTCCTATTTACTGATTGGTGTCATGAGGTAAGTATAGTATAATGTGTCTGCCAGCCCTCCATCTGATTCATAGGAAGTGACTGTATGCTGCCAAATTCCTCAAAGCACCCATTAAATAATCTAAAAGAGTGTCTGGAAATTGTGAAAATGTCCAAAACTGTTTAAAATGTTAACCATAATATGTTATCACTCCCAGTGTGTTATGTAATTTGAAATGTATGATAATTAGAACCTCATTTCCAAAAGCCTTGTTCCCACTTGTTTACTGCTTTAAAAGGTGAGCTATACTTATATCAGGTGTGGCTTGTAAACTGTGGGCCTTTGTAATGTCTCTCTTTAAAAGGATAGTAATGTTTCAAAATAAAATCAGCTCCAATTATTCTTCATAATATTTGGACCATGGAGAGTGTTATTTCAATACTGTCAGAGTTGTAGTTCAAAGGTAATTGAATGATAAAGTATCCCCCCACCCCAGTATTTTAGTTCATCAATGTTAGATGATAAAGAATGAACTCAAAAGACACTTTCCATTAGTTTCCATTTATCCTTCCCACAGACGGTTGATGTGGTTTCATTGGAAGCACTGGTTATTCGAGTGGTCAGTAATAGTGTCTGGCATAGTAAACACTCCATGTTCTTTCAGTAGACTTTTGAAAGTGGTGGTGGGGCACATTCACCTAAAAGCCATAGCATGCATCATTTAAAGGGATAGTAGTACTTAAAATGTAAAAAAAATATATTGTAGGGTTTATCCCCTGAGTAAAACAAGGGTACTCTCACTGCTGAAAGCTGTTTTATTCAAAAGTTATTACAGCTCAAAGCTGAATTTTTTTAGGTGCAATATCACAGTGGCCTGAAATTGTACAGTGGCACTGTTGCTACTCCATCCTATGGAGATTTATGGTCCCGGGACCAGAGCTGTCCATAGGATGGTGTAGCAACAGCGCCACTGTACAATTTCAGGCCACTGTGATATTGCACCTAAAAATTCAACTTTGAGCTATAATAACTTTTGAATAAAACACCTTTCAGCAGTGGGAGTATCCTTGTTTTAGTCAGGGGGATAAACCCTACATATTTTTTACATTTTAAGTATTACTATCCCTTTAACTAGATGATCTTTTAGTCCTACACCCAAACTCAAGCTGTCAGAGACAAAATTAATAATCTCTCCGCTGCACTCTGTGGGCTTTGTCATAAATGTTCAAAATACAATCCTAGTGCCATCCCAAACTATTAATTTCTTAGGATTCAATATAGTCTCAACAGAGTTAATTCTGAGCTTTCCTTCTCAAGTTTTCTTGCACATCAGGATAATGTTTCCATTCTCAATGTTTGATGGGTTACATTCCTCAGAACAAAGCAAAGACAATAGAAAAACTTATCATCCTGTCTATGGGGTTTGCTATGGCACCACCGTATTGCAGGGGTTTAAATTTTCTTCTCAACAGATACTTCTGAGGTCTAGACTGGGACACAAATATAGGTCTCACCTCAGCAGCTCTGTAGGACCTCGAGGAGTGGTCTCACATGTCCCTTCCTTGCCTGTCTCCAGTGTTGGCTCCTCCTCCAGATTTAACCATAACAATGGATTCTGCACTTTTGCACTAGATACTTGGTCATTGATGGAAGTATCTCTACACGTCTGTATCTTAGAACTCAGGGAAGCACATTACTCCATCCAGAATCTCCATCCAGCAGAATAAGGTATCTCCACAGTCTTGTTCAAAATAGACAAAAGAACAGCTGTGGCATCTGCAGAAATTGATGTTTCATAGTTCAAGACCCATTCCCTCAGGTGCACAGACATTAATTTGACAGTGGCAAGAGATGGGCCTCTTTCAGAACCTTTGTAAAACATTACTATAGACCCGCATATAGTGACAGGGCAGCTTTTTTGCAGTCAACTACTAGGTTAGTGTATCTCTCCCACTAACATTGCGAGGTGGCAAGCCTTGTGTAAAACAAAACAGAATTTGCACAAATTTATGATATGCAAACCTCATTTGTTATAGGGAAAAGGACTGCTGTCTTGCAACAGTGTCCCTTCCTTCCATTCAGCATGAAGCTAGGGTTGTTTTTTTTCTGACCCACTTGACTTATTTACTCTGCCCTGCTCTGTAACTGCATTATCTTTGACCCAGAACTTCTCAGTCAGTTAAATCTGACCCGTTTAGGTCCAGGCCCCCCTTGTAACTCGGGTCTAGGGCAAAAGTTCCTCTTTCTCTTCTTGATGGTGGCCCTGGTTTAGATAGTCATAGTTCACCTGCATAAAATGTGGATCAGTTCTGGGGCAAACCAGTTGTACCATAGGAAAAAAAAAAAAACAAGAAACTCCAACTGACTTAAATGGGGCTTTTAAACCCTTGAATGCACTACAGAGGTATCCAGTGCATTGCAAGCAATGAGCTGGAGACCTCTCTAGCATTCAAGAAGTTAAACACCCCATGTCAGCAACGGATCAATTAGTTTGCTCTAGTTTATTTGTGTGTGCCGCACCAAAGTGTTAATCCTAAGTGTTAGCAATGCAGTGTCAAATCTTGCTCATCTACTCTCAAAGCCACTCGTACAGACCTATATCTCCTTCCCAGACATAGGATCAGAACCAGCATCCAATGATGCTGCTGTATCAAGATTAACTGGGGCAATTCTGGCACACAGAACTAAATTCAGCAGCTCTTAGTTCCAATAATATCGGGCTGTGCATAAGTAGGATAGGATCTAATCACAGATATAATCTTGTATATAAAATCTTTACCACGTGTAATATAATCTCTGTTGGTATAAGGATGGAAATATGCTCTGGGGTGGAAAGACAATTTCTCTATGGATGCCCAGTAAAATGCAGATATACCACAAAAAGAAATCACACTTCCAAATACAAGTTCATATCCAACAGTAAAAACAATTCAACTTTATTATGACAAGTAGAGTAAAAAGTTACATAGTACCTCCATTCTTGGCCATCAAACACTGTCAGGAGAGACTTACACTCATGGAGCAGCAAACAAGTGGATGTAACTGTCACAGTACCTTGTAGCGCCGCCGCTTCTGACGATGCTCACAATGACACTCTGGTGTCATTTCCACAAACAGTTGGACGCATCAATGCTAGATGCGCCATCTGAAGATGAGAGGCTTCAGCATGCTACAGGCCTTGGTTTTATGTGTTTGAGGCCTGTAGTTTCCTCCTACCTACTTCCTCCCACTGAGCTGCTCCTCCTACCTACTTCCTGAGGAGGGGTTTAAAGAGCAGACTGAGTCCTGACTCAGTTACCCTTACGTTGTTTTTCTGAGCAGTTCATTTATTTGGTATTCCTGATTCCTGTGTATGACCCGGCTTGTCTGTCCATCCATTCTGGTGTTGATCTGTGGCTCTGTCTGACCATTCACCTTGTGCGTTCCGATTTGGCTTAGACATCCTTTCTGGTGCAAATCTGTGGCTCTGGGTGACTACCCACTCCGTGTATGACCTAGCTTGTCTGACTACCCACTCTGGTGTTGACCTGAGGTTCCGTCCACTGCGCATCCAGCATACTAATGCATCAGTGGATATCCTTTCTGGTGCAAACCTGTGGCTCTGGCTGACTACCCGCTCCGTGTATGACCTGGCTTGTCTGACTATCCTAGCTGGTGCTTACTAGAGGGCTTTGTCTGTTCGCTCTGTGTGTTGGTCCCGTTCCTCTATCAGACTACTAGCTATTGACTGCAGGCATGAGTCAGTAGTCTCCGTGGTTGCAAACAATATTGAGACTCCTCTCCTAGACTGACTGCAGGCTGAGTCAGTGCAACCTCTGGGCGTTACCTTTTACCACGAGACTCCAGTGGGTTGAGGCCTAGTCTCGGACAGTGTGGTGGATCTATTGGAAGACTGCTATTTCTGATACAGTGCTTGCCTCTTTGATCACCCTCTGTATGTTATTTGCATTACTGTTTATATATATCTAATAAAGGTGATATTAACTATACCATCTGACTCCTTGTCTTGATTGCCAACCGTAACAGTAAGTAAGGGTCAAGACTATAGACGGTGATAGTGATCATCCTTTACAGAAAATGTTTGACAGAATGCAGGATCAGGATCAACGTATTATCAGTTGCCATGTGCCTTGCAGACTATTCTTGGCAGAACTGCTCACTTGAAACACTATAACCGCAGCCGGTGGCCACGCCAGTTTCTCCTTCGGCGCCTACAGCTGCTACCGCCTCTGATGCAGGATTGGTCAGAGGGTTAACTGGTCCTCTCCACTCCTACAACGCTATAGTGGGGAACCTGAGTTATGTCGCAGATTCCTAAATCAGTTGGGCATTTACCTTGAGATGCTTCCTCAAGCCTTCCCTACTGAGCGCAGCAGGGTTGGGCTAATGATTTCTCTCCTTGCTGGCAAAGTATTGGCTTGGGCGAATCCTTTATGGGAGACGGTGAAACCCATAATATACAATTTCACAGAATTTATGGCCTTCTTTAGATGCCTATTTGATGTGCCAGGTCACGGGACCTTGGCCTCCAAACACCTGATGACTATCCACCAGGGTAACCGCACGGTGGCGGAATATGCAATTAAGTTTCAAACCCTAGAAGCTGAAGCTGAAGAATGAGGCTCTGATAGCCACGTTTTCCCAAGGGCTTTGCAATTATATGAAGGATGAGATTGCTGTCTGGATGGTCTGGATGAGGTGATATCCTTTATCATCCTCATAGATACACAGGAGACCTTCGTTTAAGGAGCGTCCACGGAGACATCCTACCAGTATGTCTGATAACGTAACTTGCCCACCCTGTCCTCCCTCACCTCCCATGTCTCCTGGTTCTGACTCTTTGGGTAGCAAACCAATGCAGGCTGTGGAGAGGGCCTTTAGGAGGAGGGAGGGACTATGTCTTTACTGTGGAAAGCATGGTCACCTATTGAAGTCATGCCCGGTACGTCCAGGGAGACGCTTACATTTAAGATCCTGTCAGGGACAGATCTAGTGGCATATCTCAGTCCCCTGAGACCTCTCAGGCTAAACCATTGCTCGACATAGTCCTATCCTGGGCTGAGGAGTCTATTTCTGTGTCTGTCCTGATAGACTCTGGCGCGGCAGGTTATTTTATGGACGCCGCCTTTGCTGAACGTTATGGCATTCCATTACAGCCACGTGACTCCCCTTTGGCTCTTGAAGCTATTGATGGCAGACCCCTGCTGCCATCACACATTACTCACGAGACTGCCCCACTTACCCTGAGTGTGGGAGCCCTGCATAAAGAAACCCGGAACTTCCAGGTGATTAACTCTCCGCACTATGCCATAGTTCTAGGGTTCCCGTGGCTACAAAAACATAACCCTAGTGGGAGACTCACTGTGATGAGTCGTGTCTTTCGCTTCCGATCATACTGGTTTGTGCCGAGTCTCATGGCTTACCGGAGGCCTACTCACAGTTTTCTGAAGTATTTGACAAGATCCAAGCAGGAGCATTACCTCCCCACAGACCATACAATTGTACAATTCAGTTACTACCTGGTATTACCCCTCCGGGGGGCGTACATACCCTCTGTCTGTGGAGGAGAACAATGTCACGGAGGAGTATGTTGCGGATGCCCTTGAAAGGGGCGTCATTCGGGAATCCTCATCCCCTGCGGGTGCGGAATATTTTTTGTAGAAAAGAAAAACGGAGAGTTGCGCCCATGTATCGATTTTCGGGGCTTAAACAAGTTGATGGTAAAAAATGCTTACCCTATACCATTGATTACTGGACTGTTTGACTGCCTCAAAGGTTCTACAGTATTTACTAAGCTGGATTTGAGGGCGGCTTACAATTTGGTCAGGCTAAAAGAAGGCCATGAATGGAAGACAGCTTTTAACACCCGGAGCGGGCATTATGAATACCTTGTCATGCCCTTTGGCCTGTGCAATGCTCCCGCTGTCTTCCAAGAATTCATAAATGATATTCTGAGAGATCTTTTGCAAAGCTGCGTTGTAGTCTATCTGGATGACATCCTTATTCGTTCTCCTACAGTGGAGACTCACTACTCGGATGTATCCAAGGTCCTTACACTTTTGAGAAAAAACATGTTCTAAAAGTTGGAAAAATTTGATTTTCATAAAACCCAAGTTACCTTTCTAGGGTATGTTATATCCGCGTCCGGGTTTGCCATGGACCCCAAAAAACTATACGCAGTGATTCAGTGGCCTCGTCCGGAGGGACCGAAGGCAATTCAAAGATTTTTGGGCTTTGCTAACTATTACAGAAAATTTATAAAAAAATTTTCGACCATTGTCATACCTATCACTGACATGACACGGAAAGGAGCCAAAGTGTTGGACTAGTCTTCCAGTGCACTGTTAGCCTTTGAGAACCTCAAAGCAGCATTTACTGCTGCTACGATTCTGGTGCATCCCAATCCCGCCCTGCCCTTCACCCTGGAAGTTGATGTGTCAGAGATTGGAGTAGGCGCCCTCCTTTCTCAATGGTCTGCTCCAGGAGATGCTTTACGCCCTTGCGGCAATTTCTCTAAAAAACTGTCCAAGGCGGAGATGGTCTATCAGATTGGTGACAGAGAGTTTCTGGCCACCATTTTGGCATTGAAAGAGTGTCGTCATCTTTTGGAGGGTACCAGTTCCCCCATTCTGATTCTTACGGACCACAAGAATCTCACGTACTTGTCTGAAGCCAAACGGCTGTCTTCCTGTCAAGCCAGATGGGCATTGTTACTATCCAGGTTCAATTTTGTGGTTTCATACCTTCCGGGCTCTAAGAATGTAAAGGCTGACGCCCTGTCACACCAATTTTGTAATATGTCCAAGGAGGAGGTTCCTCCTGCTCCGATCATTCCAACTGATTGCATCCTTGCTACCATACGTACCTGTATTACTTCTCCTCTGGGAGAGGAGACACTGGCCGCCCAAGCATCTGTCCCAGCAGAGACTCCAAGCGGGAGATGTTTTGTACCGGCTCAGTTCCGTATTAAAATTCTTGAGACATACCATACCTCCAAAATCGCTGGCCATATTGGGCGCGACCAATTGATTTGGTCCTTGTCAAGACTGTTCTGGTGGCCGAGCCTCCGCTCAGATTGTGCTGCCTTTACTGCAGCCTGCACCACGTGTGCTCAAAATAAGTCACAGTGACACCTGCCGGTAGGCTTGCTCCAGCCAGTGGCCAACGGGGAACGTCCCTGGTCACACTTGTCCATTGATTTTATGGTCGACCTTCCTAGGTCCATGGGCTGTACTGTCATACTAATGACAGTGGACAAATTTTCAAAGATGGCTTACTTTGTGCCACTTAAGGGCTTACCATCCGCACAGGAATTAGTGGTATTCCCAGGGAGGTGTTCCAACTCCAAGGTATTCCGAAGGTAATCGTGTCCGATAGAGGAAGCCAGTTTGTGTCCCGTTTCTGGAGGTGTTTCTGTGCTCAAATGGGAATTCAATTGGCATTCTCCTCCGCTTACCACCCACAATCCAACGGTGCAGCAGAAAGGTCGAACCAAGCCTTGGAACAATTTCTCCGCTGCTATAGCTCTGTAACGGTTTTCAGTACACTCAGAGGCAGGCAGTTTGGTAAAACACAGTTTTATTGAAAGCAGACAGAATAAAGTAGCCCTCGCGGGTCCAGCAATAGTTAACAAACAGTACTGACACAGGACAGGTTGCTAAATAACATTAACCCACACAGGTCCAGTATACATATATCAGAGCTATACATATACTGACACAGGTCAGTAACAGTTTGTGTGATATAGTATGACACTGATGGTAAATACTATTAGGCCAGGAAGCTGGGAGGCCCTAAAAGCGAGGCCCAAGAAGCACTCTCTGTGGATGAGTGCCAAAATAGCGACTAGACCCAGGAAGGGTGAGCGAGGCCCAGATGGATCACGACTACCAGTAGTACTGCAACCGGAGGAACAATGGAACGCCCATGACTACACACAGACTGCGACCCAGGGTAACGGTACCGGACAACAGATGTAATAACGCTAGGCTCGATGGCAACTGCCAGGTGACAAAGCCGACTGAGGTGCCCAGGAGACCAACCTCAATAACGGAGTAGTGACTAGCCAGCGTATAATGTGCCAAAGAATAGCTCTTATCCGGGTGAGTACCGGACGGCCCTGTTAACGGGCGCTTGGCTTGTTGGCGACTGACAAGAGCGGAGACTAACTGCGGAGCCCAGGAGACCAACCACAATGGTAACAATAACAAGCCAAACTTATAGTGAGCAAGCGAGATCAGCGTCAGCCCTGGGTAAGGAGGCAGCCAGGCACAAATGGGTCGCAGTCACGGAACGGTAATTCAGTACTCGAGGCAACCAACTGGGCCAGCACTCTCAAGACAGCGCACAGGAGATACTCTCTACCGGATGCGGTAGTGCACCGGACTGGAGGCACAGAACAGGAACGTCAGCTAGGCAGGGTCGGTACACGGAGCAGGAACGTCATCCAGTCCAAGTCTGTACACGGAGTAGGAACTTCAGCCAGACCCGGTTGGTACTCGGAGCAGGAACGTCAGCCAATCCAAGTCGGTACACGGAGCAGGAACATCATCCAGACCAGGTCGGTACACGGAACAGGAACAGGATCAGAGAGAGTAGTCAGGCAGTCCGGGTCATACACAGGATATCACACGTTAACGGCAGCAAGCACTAAGCAACGGGAACACCACGAAAGGGCCCTGTATGAGTGACAGGGCACAGTACTTAAAGGCTACCACTGGGTGGAGTAATCACACGCTAGCCAATAAGAAAACATCAGAAATCATGTGTCAAAATGTCGCCAGCAATACACGGGCACCGTGATAATCTCTGACCACCATTACAATTGGGCTACCCTGTTACCCTGGGAGAAGTTTGCCAGAAATTGTGCTGTTAACTCTTCTACTCAGAGTTCCCCGTTCCTGGTCAACTATGGGTTCCAACGCTCAATCCTTCCTGAGACCTTCTGAGCACAGGCTCTTGATGAGCATTTGCAGGTACTCCATTCCTCTTGGATTAAGGTACAGCATACCCTACGTGGTTCTGTGCAGCAACAAAAAAGGCAGGCTGACCGTAGATGATTGCCAGCACCGACCTTCCAGGCTGGAGATAGAGTGTGGTTGTCTTCCTGTAACTTGCACCTCCAGATCCCATGCAATAAATTGGCTTCTCGATTTGTTGGCCCCTTCAGAGTGTTGTGCAAAATTAATCCGGTGGCTTATGCATTGGAACTACCAGCCAACATAAGCATACACAATGTTTTCCATGTTTCACTGCTAAAGCCCTTGGTCTGCAACCAGTATACCTCCGTTCCTGTCCATCCTGCTGCCGTGATAGTTGCAGATCATGAGGAATATGAGGTACAAAGTATTTTGGACTCCAGTATGGTTAGAGGGCGCTTACAGTATTTTATCTATTGGAAGGGATATGGTCCGGAGGAGCCCTCCTGGATCCCTGCTGCTGATGTTCACGCTCCTCTCCTGGTGCGCAGATTCCATGCACGTTTCCCTGACAAACCTGGTCCCGTCCCTCGGAGGAGGGGTCTTTGAAGGGAGGGTACTGTCACAGTACCTTGTAGCGCCGCTTCTGGCAATGCTCACAATGATGCTCCGGTGTCATTTCCACGAACAGTTGGACGCATCAATACTAGATGAGTCATCTGCAGGCGCAAGGCTTCAGCATGCTACAGGCCTCTGTTTTATGTGTTTGAGGCCTGTAGTCTCCTCCTACCTACTTCCTCTCACTGAGCTGCTTCTTCTACCTACTTCTTGAGGAGGGGTTTAAAGAGCACACTGAGTCCTGACTCAGTTACCCTTACGTTGTTGTTCTGAGCCGTTCATTTATTTGGTATTCCTGTTTCCTGTGTATGACCCGGCTTGTCTGTCCATCCATTCTGGTGTTGACCTGTGGCTCTGTCTAAATACCCGATCCATGTATGACCTGGCTTGTCTGAATACCCACTCTGGTGTTGACCTGGGGCTCTGTCCACTGCGCATCCAGCATACTAACGCTTCAGTGGATATCCTATCTGGTACTTACTAGAGGGCTCTGTCTGTTCTCTCTGTGTGCTGGTCCCATTTCACAGACATCCATTCTAGTACTGACCTGGGGCTCTAACAGACTCCTAGCTATTGAATGCTGACGTGAGTTCCGATTTGGCTTAGACATCCTTTCTGGTGCAAACCTGTGGCTCTGGCTGACTACCCGAGCCACGTATGACCTGGCTTGTTTGAATACCCACTCTGGTGTTGACCTGGGGCTCTGTCCACTGCACATCCAGTATACTAATTCTTCAGTGGATATCTTATATGGTGCTTACTAGAGGGCTCTGTCTGTTCGCTCTTTGTGTTGGTACCATTCCACAGACATCCTTCCTAGTACTGACCTGGGGCTCTATCAGACTCCTAGCTATTGACTGCAGATGTGAGTCAATAGTCTCCATGGTTGCAAACGATATTGAGACTCCTCTCCTAGACTGACTGCAGGCTGAGTCAGTGCTGCCTCTGGGCGTTACCTTTTACCATGAGACTCCAGTGGGTTGAAGCCTAGTCTTGGACAGCGTGGTGGATCTATTGGAAGACTGCTATTTCTGATACAGTGCTTGCCTCTTTGATCACCCTCTGTGTGTTATTTGCATTAGTGTTCATATATTTCTAATAAAGATGATCTTAACTATACCGTCTGACTCCTTGTCTTGCTTGACAACCATAACAGTAACACAGTGGCATCCCACCGATTAACATATTTTGCTTTTATCATGCTTATTCATGATCAGAGAATAAGCGTGGTAAACATGAAATGTGTTAATCTGTGGGATGCCACTGTTACATCTACTAGTTTGCTGCTCCATGATTGTAAGTCTGTCCTTACAGTGTTTGATGCCAAGAATGCAGGTACTATGTAACTTTTTACTCTGTCATAATACATTTTCATTGTTTTTACTGTTGGATATTAACTTGTATTTGGAAGTGTAATTTCTTTTTGTGGTATATCAGCAATTCTGGCAAACCAGCTGCAATACAGGGGAAAAAATAAAAAATTCCCAATAAATGTAAGTGGGGCTTTTATCAGCTTGAATATTGGAGAGGTTTTAACTCCTTACAAATCATTCAAACATCCAAGGGATTAAATACCTAAATTAAATCTACAGGATCTGGGGAATTATTTGTCCACTTTGCTGTAATTGGTAAACTCCAGAATTCTTTATCACTGGCTTCCTTAGGGTCCTGTCTCCTGCATGTTCTTAACCACTGTGACACTCAGTGAGTTAGTTTGTTTTCTAACGTGCAATAAAAAGAAACAAAGGAGGCACCCCAATAGTGTAATTCAATAAGATTGTTGATAAAAAAAATTAAAAAATAGCAAGTCTACACACAAATGCGTATTGTCATTTGGATGTTATCATCGAACTGACTACACAGGTACTAGGAGATAATCAGACCTGTCTCTGTTCAGGTACATGGATCCTCTATGCTGTATCTCCTTCTCCAACATGCAGTCATACGTATCCACAGGAACAGCGGGTGAAAAGAAAATGTATTATTCATAATACATTTTATTTTAATTGTATGAGAATACGATCCTTTTACTTAATTTCTTTTCACCCACTGTTCCTGTGGATACGTATGACTGCATGATGGAGAAGAAGATACAGCATAGAGGATCCATGTACCTGAACGTAGACAGGTCTGATTATCTCCGAAAGCCTGTGTAGTCCGCTTCGATGATAACATCTGACTGACAATACGCATTTGTGAGTAGACTTGATACTTTTTATTTGTTTTATCAACAATCTTATTGAATTACACTATTGGGGCCCCTCCTTTGTTTCTTTTTGTTGTGTGTTATATATTTACCGTTGAGGAAAGCGTGAGGAAAGGACAGCAGCCAAGAATTGTTCAACATATAATAATGTGACTGGATACAGTGAATCATCCCAGGAAGATAGAATAGCTGTATCCGTGGTATATAGCAAGATACAGCAACGTTTCTTGTGAGTATGCACTTTTAGGGTGTCGGTAGAGGTTCCAATTATTGTCCTGTTGATTTGCACAGAGGCGCTCCCAGGTTTTGTCAGCCCCTTTTGTTTTCACAGTAGTTTGCTTTCTGTTTGTACATAAAACTACAAAATACCTATTATTTCTTCTAAAACAAGACGGACAGTGTAAACACTATGAACACAATCAATTGATTTTTCATATGCAATCATTATTACAGAAGCAAATCAGGCCATTTTCTAAAATGTGTTTATTTTATTTAGAAAATATTTTACCTGGAAGAATACATTGAGATTTCTCTCGTTTTCAAAATAAGTCCTGTATTGCAACAGCTGGTGGTTCAAAGACTGACTTCCCCCGTTTTAGCAGTTGGGAGACCTAGAATCTGTGCATGATGTCTCCATGCCAACACTGGGACGTTACTGCTCAGGTAACTAATGGGTCAATGGGCATCTTTGTGCTGTTGAGGAGGTTTCTTCAAATTATGTTGTACATTGCACTGATCTCAGGATGTACTTTTTTTGTGTTGTCTGAGAGAAAAGTGTGCACTGCCGCATGAGTCTCTGAGAAGCATTAAACCAATAGGAACCTTTAATTTCAACTTTATGTTTTCTGCAAGTGCATACCATCTAAAGTAAAATATACTTAAAAACATGTTTCCCCACCTTCACCTTTTGTTTTACAAGTTTACATTCCTGACAGGGAGCTCCCTGAAAATCTGTTTCCAGAGAGATTTCTGCCAGCAACTGTAATAACAGGGAGTGATAGTGATACGGTGTAACACTATTCCTGCGTCACTGGGTGATCTGTGTGCTGTATTTAATACATTGGAAACAGGTTTTTTTTCTATTTTGTAACACCAGTAGCAAAATAAACAGTTATGTTGTGTGAGAATAGCCCACTCCTCACTACAGCATATCATCACTACTGTGGTTGGTGGGCGAGCTGTTGAATCTTGCCATAGACTCTAGTACCAGATCTTTTAAGAACCCAGCAATGCCCCTGTCATAAAATAATCTAAACATTCTATGTAATACCCTGCCCAACAGTCATGTCCCTGAAACACCACCTAAAACAAAAGGGTCCCTCTTTGGTCTTTTGATATGTTAGGAGGTATGTAACCCTTCAATTGCCATGGGTGTGCAACACATTTACCCAACTATTTGGCAGTCACAGATTTAAAGAGTTAAGATTAACATAAACAATTAGTAAACTCTGAGGTCCTGCTAGCAACTTTCATGTCATTGTCCATGTCTGTGACATCCAAATTCCAAGAGCAACACATTCCAGGACCGACTGAAAATGTTATATATTAAGAAAAAACACAAATGCAGAATTCAAAAGGAACATCAGAAATGTCGGGCCACAGTAAAGATAGTTGATATCAATATGAGGCATTACTTCTCCTTTAAATGAGTTAACATGGCACAGAGCACCACTGAGCTTCCACATGCCAGTGTTATCGAATAGGTTAATTAGAACAGAAGAGCAACACAGATAGTCCCAGAGAAACTCACCGATGTGAAAGGACTACTATATCTTTCAGCCAGTCTCCAACCCAACCTCAGAGGCTATCCTGAAGTGGGCGGGGCTTGGTCACATGACAGTCGCGTATAAGAGGCAGGTCCATACAAGACTCCTGTCCGGCAGCAGCTGCACAGCTGGTAGTAAGGGGGAGGTGTCGCTTGTCAGTCGCTCGTTTACATAGAGTTGGAACCGCTTGTCACCATCCGCCGGCTGTAGGGAGCAACGAAGCAGTTCCGTTATGGCAGGTAAGAAAGTAAAGTGTCGCCTCTGTACTATGTGAGTGACCGGGAAATAGGGATGTCGGGGCGGATGGTGCCAGTTAAGGTTACTGGCTCTCTGATTCCGCATTTAGGGTCATGTTTACCTCCGTCCTATTGAGAGACATTTGAAAGTTATATAAACTGATACGCATATACTTCAGGCTCACAGGCTAAGTTCTAGTCATGTAAAATACTTAAAATCATAATGATTCATTTTGTGCTGCTGGTGAATAAAACGGGTTTAGTGGGGATATAAGTGGCTGGCTATTGTGAATGTAATGGTTTTTCTGGACTCTCATTCATATCCCAACTCCGCTATTTGCCGGCCACCTACTAACGCGTTGCAATGCTTTGGCTAGCTCTCTGGCACTCAAAGGGTTAACTGGCTAAGCCGTGACTCTCCAGCTATATTTTGACCTTAGGGTTTCTGCCGGTGGAACAAATACTAGGGAAAGTGACATAGGACACTCTAGCTGCTATTGGACTACATACATTGCTCCTCAGGCGGCCAACAGCCAGTGTTACTGACATAAAGGAGGGTCGTCATGTGTTCCTCCAGCTGGAGTAGGGTTGCCTCATGTCACCTTATATTAGGGCCACTAGCTGAAACCCTTTCAATGACAGGAAATATAGGATGGCTGAGCAGGATCCTTCAGGGTCTTGCATTTACAGGCAGTTTGTCCTTCACCTCGTTGACCCTTTTCTCTTATTGAGACCCCGTAGCGATAACCCAGTGTACACCTTATCTGTCAACCTTCCGCTTCCCTATAGTGTGGTGACGTTTCTTACAGTGGCTGGGTGATGGCTTCTACTGAGGGGCGTGAAACTGATTTGAGAGCAGTGTTTCCCATCACCTCCCAGCATTAGGACTCCACATGCTGCGGGGATATCCTAGTCTGCTCACGAACACTCCCCCCTGTCTGTCACTGTTATCAGCTGTTTCTCTATTTACATTCAGCTGTCGTTGGTTCTCAAACTTCTTGTTGTAGGGGAACCCAAGGAAGCCTTTTAACCCGTTGAGTTCCAGAGGTCACCCCAATATCCATACTTAATCCTTTGCAATGCTTTGGATACGTCTCTGGCTTCCAAAGGGTTAACCTATTAAGGACCAGGTGGGGAACAGTGCATTGCGCAGCTTCCACAGGGCTAATCATAAGTAGGTCAATTAGAATGACGAATGATCTGATCAGACATGGCTATTGTTGATACCTGGCCAACTGGTGTACCCCAATAATTGAGACTAAATGCTTTAACCACTTCTTTCAGTGATGGATCTACTGCATGAAGAACCCTGGTGCAAAACACTTGGGATTCTCAATTGAATGTAAATGAAGAAATCAAATTTTCCACATCCATGAAGCCTTAAAGCTGTCTGGATCCTGGTACTCTTCATTGTTTTGCTTTAAAATGCGTTGGAGACCTCTCCAGCATCCAAGAGGTTAACACCAACATAGTATGTTTGAAAGCTAGTTTTCTGGTAGCTTAAAGGGACAGTAATACTTAATGTAAAAATGTGTGGTTTATCCCCCTGAATAAAAGAGGTACTCCCACTACTGAGATTTTATTAAAGAATTCAAGTTTGATCTGTTATTTTTTATCAGATTTACATTGTAAATGGCAGTTGCTCACATTTCTTGCATTCTGCCCATAGTTCACTTTGTGCATGTGAAGCTCCCCTTTAAATTAAAAAGGTTGCTTTGCAAACCTGTCACTTACAATCTGGCATCTAGGCACTTGGCCTCTGGAGAATGAACTGTGAGACTTAACCCTCTGAGTGCCAGAGGGGTATGCAACCGTTTTGAAGTTCAGCCTCTAGAACAGTGGTTCTCAACCTTTCTAGTGCCGCGACCCTTTGATAAAATTTCCCAAGTTGTGGCGACCCCTAACAGTAAAATTATTTTCGTTGCTCCTTCATCGCTGTAATTTTGCTACTGTTATGAATCGAAATATAAATATCTGATGGATTTAGGCGACCCCTGGCAAATAGTTATTCGACCCCTGAAGGGGTCCCGTCCCACAGGCTGAGAACCACTGTTCTAGAACCATCAGCCTGATAACTGCAGGGGGTTGTTTTTATGACTGTTATCTGTAGCTGAATTGCCAGGGTACACAGTGCAGGCTCTGTCAGTTTGAGTTTTCTCTCTGAATCCAGTTTTTACAAACCAGAACTGCACTCTTTGAAGTCTTCCACACCTCTGCTTTAATCACAGAACTATGCTTGTGGGGATGACACTGATTTGATACCATGTCTGCCATTGTTCCTGGGAAAACATGTTCTTTAGTGAACTGTGAAACGGCCTCTGCCTCTGGTCAGGTTGATTAGTCTGTAAGCTCTTGTGCAGTCTGTAGTAGAAGTCTGGTTCCTGTGTATTGCTAATTTTACTTGATTACGTTTTCTTTACCTCATGTGAATTGTGTGAAAACAGGACTTTTTTTTTTTTTTTTTTTTTTTTTTTAGCATGGAATGGTCATTTTGTTGTGATAAACTAAGGGTTGTTTCTATAATCTCTCTATGAATAAGAGAATATTCACACTAAGGGCTCTAGTCATAAGTGGCTCAACCTTTTCAACGCTATATATTCTGCAAGTGCCTAACGTGCCAAATTAAACTGCTTTAAATTTTACCTCTATCCCCCACCCCTCTGTCCCTGATAGTGACTGCTGAATTTGTTTCTAGAAAGCATTGTTAGTCTGTGAAACAGAGCATAGTGTTATAATGAAACACTATTCCTGCAGTATTGACTGGAGACAGGGTTAGTGTTACTGTATCACTGTCCCAGGCCTCAGTCCCTGATTATGTCCTCTGGAAACAGAAACTCTGTGGGTGGGGGTAATCACTGATGGGGAGATGCATAAACCATAGGAAAGATTAGTCCAAAAAAGGAAGATTGGTCCTTAACCCCTTAATGATCCTTGATGGTCATGGGCTGATATGACTTAACGACCCATGACGTACTATGACCATCATGGAATTCCGGGCTTCCCATGCGGCTGCACGCCGTTTGGGGAGTCTGGAAGTGGGGGGAAAAAAAATTGCGCCGTGGTCCTTAACTGACCGCGCTGATCAGCCGGTTAAGGGGTTAACTACTTGAAGGCGATAGTAGTACACAGTGTATTGCAAAACAATGCACACCCCTTTGGCACTCAAAGGGTTAAAATGAGTGTGGGGGGGGTGCATCATATTGCTTTGCAATGCATTAAGCACAACTCGCGTTAAAGTATTGTACAGTCATTTGCAACAAAATGTTTCATTTTTCAGAGAACATAATGTTGACAAATTCAAAAGTGCAGTGTCACTTGGACAAATCCCAGTATAAAAGCAGGCTAACTTCTAGTGTTCTATTTAGAAAAGGTTTTACCAGGAAGAATACACTGAGACGTCTTGTATGCCCTTTAAAGGGAATCTATCACTCTGTGCCTATTGGTAGACCTGTACCCCATGGAGCAGACTTGGTGATTAAGGCACGCTGCATTGTGACACTATGGACCAATTAACCCTGTAAGGACCAGGTGACGTGGTATGACAGTGCTTATACCCTTAAGGACCAGTGATGCTCATAGCTCATCACATACATTTTATTATTCTGAAATTGACTGCTAAAGATTGTGCCATGATGGGGTCAGAGAATGCTCCAATGGTACATGTAATGTGTACTGGCATGTCGGAAAGAATCAAAACAGTCCTTAACCCCTTAAGGACCAGATGAAGTTCTGACCATCATGGTCCTTATACTCTTAAGGACCAATGATGGTCATAGCATGTCACATACTTTTTACTTGCAGCACTCAACCGGGAGCGCTGTAAGTAAAAACAGGGCCTAAAATTGACCATTCCAAGACTGGAGTGATCTCAGGCCCTATGCATAACAGGTCATGTGTACTGGTGCATCAGCAAGGATCAAAGCAGTCCTTAAGGGAAGGTAACTTCCCTGGACTGCTGGCCTTTAAGGGATTTCATACCTCCAGGCTCCCTCATGGGGCCCCATGAGAAGATATGGAAGTTTTGCTGTTCAGTCTGTCTGCCTGATGCAGTTGCCTCTGCTTGAAGATTGGAAGGCAAACAGTGCTTGCGGAGGCTGCATGCAAAACCCTGCCAAGCTTATGGAGAAGAGCTACATACTTATAGGTTTCATTCCATCCAAAGTAGATTTCTGGTACCCCCCCAACCTCCAAATGGTGGCTGGTAGCAGACTTGGTAAAACCGTAGCTGCCCTTTACATTCTGAGTTTCCCCCTCTGCTCAAATGAGCCTCTTGAACTGTTCTGGATGTCATGTCTGGCAGCTGACTTGCATTGTTAGCTGGACTAACAAACTTCACTGCATGTTGTAATGTTAACCCTTTAAGGATCAGAAGGTGTGCAAGTAGAGGGTTAAGTAGACTCATGTTCAGTTTCAGTCTGAAACTGCTAGCAGCTGTCATGTTGAAGATGTTGCCTTGCTCAAAGGAACAAGGGCAAAATGCCTTACTATTGATAGAAAAACCTAACAGACATGCGGGCGTAGGGGGAGAAAAGTGTTGGTTCTTCTTTAAAGGGATAGTAATACTTAAAATGTAAAAAAAAATGTTGTAGGGTTTATCCCCTTGAGTAAAACGAGGGTACTACCACTGCTGAGATTTTATTTTAAAAAAATTATAACAGGTAAAACTTGAATTTTGTAGGTACAATATCAGTGGCCTGCAAATGTAGTGGTGCTGTTGCTACACAATCCTATGGAGAGTTAGTCTACAGAGCAGTGCATAGGATGGTGTAGCAACAGCACCACTGTAAATTTTCAGGCCACTGATATTGCACCAAAAAAAATTCAGGTTTGAGCTGTTATAATTGTTTAATAAAATCTCTCAGCAGTGGGAGTACCCTTGTTTTACTCAGGGGGATAAACTGTACAACATAAAATGTGAAAAAATATATATATAAGCATTACTATCCCTTTAAGCCCTTGTTAATGTATGTCTTGCAATAACTGTCCTGCACACAGGTTGTATAAACAATGTGGGATATATCAGACTCTGGGCTATGAGGAAAGGTTGTATCCGGTTATGTTTGGTGTTCCTTTCTTGCCAGCTGTTGCTTTAACAGATATTGATGTTGCTTCTAGAGTCGCCTATTTTTAGTAATCTTCTAATCTAGGCTGTAACCTGGTGCCAGTTTACTCTGTATCATCAGTGTTTCCACATTAGTGATGCTGTTCTTTCGAGGACAAATGCTCTACTCTGCTAAATAGGTTTGTTGTGTAATGTTGTAGAACTTGTCTGGAGGCCATGTACATGCGTAAACAGCAGTTCCAGTTACCATAAAGTATGGAAGTCTTCAGGATTCTTGGCTCCAGGCTCTAAGGACCTCTAAGAAATGGGCATAATGCTAAATCCTGGCCTACATGCCAGATGAGTATCAATGCATAAACTGGCTTCACCACATGATCAAGTAGGGGGTTTTCCCTGACCCTTTTTCCAGAGGTCTGCAGCTTACAGTAGTTCTCCATGGTGTTAATAGCCTGTTCTGTTAACAGCCTTTGCAAGCTGGAGGTGACAAGCCTCAGGATAATTATCCTATGAAATAACTTGCTGGCAATTATTTTTTTCCCTTCTTGTTCCACTTGAGTATTAACACTTGATGCCAGTGGGTTGTTTAAAACATTCCGTTAAATTGCGTTGAACAATCCTCTAGCACTCAAATAGTCGTGGCCACAAACAACAAATGCCCATTGCTTTTATATGGGGCTTTTAAGCAATTGACTGGTAGAAATCTGACATTCATTGTGTATTGGAGACGTAGCATTAAATGAGTTAAAAGCTCCATTGTAATAGACTTCTCCTATATGGTGCAGTTGGCTTGCTCAAGAATTGCCCATCTTAGTGTTAGTAATGTCTAAAAAAAAAAAAAAAAAAAAAAAAAAAAAGTTTCAGTGCATTTAGAAGAGCTTAAAAAGCTGATCTAAATGCAAAAAACATATCTCTCAAACCGCTATGGTTTAAGAGATACGGGCGTTCAAAGTTCGCTGTTTCCTACTGACAGCTGTAAAGCTGTGAGCAGGAGATTCATGTTGGTCGACACTGAGGCGCTTGAGAAGTGCTGAGATCTCATTACTTACAAGGAAACCCTTCATTGGAATGGTCTAAAACGTGTGCCTGAACAGGAAACCCTTCATTGGAATGGTCTAAAAAGTGTGCCTGAAAACCAGGCACACGTTAGACCATTCCAATGAAGGGATTCCGTGTAAGTAACGAGATCTCAGCACTTCTCAAGCGCCTCCGTGTCGACCAACACGAATCTCCTGCTGACAGCTTTACAGCTGTCAGTAGGAAACGGTGAACTTTGAACGCCCGTATCTCTTAAACCATAGCGGTTTGAGAGATGTTTTTTGCATTTAGATCAGCTTTTTAAGCTCTTCTAAATGCAAAACTTTTTTTATTTTTTTTTTTTTATTATAGGTATTAATAACACTTTAAGTGAGACCCAGAGGCTTTAAAACTGTATACATAAACTGTGGAAGGGGTGAGCCCAATTCCAGGGGGAATAAGCCATATGACAATGATTTAGGTAAGTTACAAGAATGAACAAAAGTGGCAGCTGTAGTTTAATATTTATAAATGTAAAATAATGCACTTGGGACATAAAAATCCAAAGGAAAAACCTACTATTAAGGGCACTGTGCTGTCAGACAATAGAGGAAAGGGATTTGGGAGTAATTATTTCTAAATAATGACTTAACCCCTTAAGGACCGGGAAATCCGGCCGAAGACGCGACTGAACGACCACGGAGCAAAATTTTTTTTTGCTCCGTTGCGTTCCGGACTCCCTGAACGGCGTGCAGCCGCGGGGGGAGCCCGGAACTCGATGACGGTCATAGTACGTCATGGGTCGTTAAGTCAAATCAACCCTTGACGTACTATGACCGTCAAGGGTCGTTAAGGGGTTAAAGGTAATCAGGCAATATAACAAAACAGTGGGGGAATGCAAGCAGGGTGCTGGGTTGTATAGCTAGGGGCATTAGTAGCAGAAAAAGGAAAGTAGTCATGCTACTCTACAGATCTCTAGTTAGACCTCACCTAGAGTAGTGTACAGTACTGGAGACCCCATTTCCAGAAGGATATATATACTCTAGAGAAAATTCAGAGAAGGGCTACTAAAATGGTGACTGGTTTACAGGAAAATAAATATCCATATAGACTAAAGGATCTGAACATGTATAACTTGGAGGGGAGTGTAGAGAGAGGAGATATGATAGAAACATTCATGAAGGGATTCGACAAAATGCAGGAGGGAAGTACATTTCAAAGGAGTAAAAATGTTTAGACAAGAGGCCATAGTCTAAAACTAGGGACACAGGTTTAGACGTAATGTAAGTTTTTTTTACTTCAATGAGAGGGTAGTAGATAAGTGGAATAGCCGACCAGCAGAAGTGGTAGAAGTTAATACAGTGATGGAATTTAAGCATGCATGGGATAGGCATAAGGCTGTCCTGAACATAAGACACAGACCAAGGACCAAATAAGGTTTTGAGGTTTTTATAGTGGGGAAAATGGGCAGGCTAGATGGGCTGAATGGTTCTTATCTGCTATTGAACTTTCTACTTGTTCATTGCTAGTATCCCCTTTAACCTTCTGCATGACAGAAATATCTGACTAACTGTTAAGCTATATTGCATATTGCTCTAACATTCAAAGGGTTAAACTGCTGTATGCAGGAAGCAAGAGAAGCAATTGTGGGAAGAAATTTTTGTGTTGCATTGACTTGAACTGGGTTGAAACTAGTAGTGTTACTGCACAAAAAGCACCAAACTTAGAGCAACTTACTGCTTATGGGGCTGGTCATAAGTGCATATTGCCTTGGGCAGTGGATACTAACGCAGCTTGCTGCATCTTTACGGTGCATCCATCAGAATGCAGTGAAGATGCAGCAGAGCTGTTCTGGACATTATACCGCTTCAATCAATTTTGTCCAGTCCAATAAAGACTAGCCAGACAGGGTTTGTTTACATCAGAGATGATATCTAAGGGATAATAGGATTACCATTTAAAATGTATGAGATCAATACAAATCTCTCAATGAACAGGCAATGGGGCAATAAGCCAGATGACCATTCGATTTTTAGGTAAACTAGTAGAATGGATTATCATGGCAGCTGCAGTTTAATGTTAAATGTAAAAATCCAAAGGCAGAATATAGTTACGGGTACTGTGCTGTCAGTGACAACAGGAAAGGGACTTGGCAGAAAATATTTCTGAGTTATTGGTAGGCAAGCCATATAATAAAGCTACGGGGAAGGCGAATAGGGTGCCTGGCTCAATACTTAGTGGCATTAGTAGCAGAAAGAGGGAAGTGGTCATGTTACTCGACAAGTCTCTGGGTAGACTGCACCTAGAGTATTGTGTACAATAATGCAGACTTCAGGAGGATAGATATTCTGGAGAGAATTCAGAGAGATGGGAATGAGAGCAGTAAGTGTGTTTTTAATTGTACCTATACATTTTTCTGTACTTTTTTTTTTTTTCGAGGTTACTATCCGTTTAAGTTTGAAATGGTAAAGGTATAAGGGGGAGAGGTTTGTTATTACTTGCAAGAAGTCTCCAATGCATTTCAAATAGAAGTATTTGAAATCTGTCTAGCATCCAAGTTAAAACATTCAGCTACGTTATATACTTTGGCCAATGACTTAAAAGATAGTAATACTTCATTTTCACTTTACATCATAATGCTTAAACTAAAACAGATTATCCATGTCTCAGTGCCCTAGCTTGTAAAGTTATTTAGCTATTGCCAGTTATATTCCCCCCTTCACTACTTACTACTTCAGCTCTCAAGCTCTCTGAACAGAAATCTGTGCGGGATCGTAGGGATTGTCTAGAGGGAGGAGATACCTCAGCTGTATTGCTGTAAGCTGTGCCCACTCAGTCTTGTCACTATCAAGCCTTTGTAATCACTTCCCTTTTGTCAGGTCTTTATGTGGTGACCTTTACCTATCCATAGTGCATTGCTTTGGCTTGCTTGTCAGAAGAACATAGTTTCTGAACAGAACCACTCCAGTCTATTGCTGTTGTAGGTTATTTTTGATGTATGTCTGAAAGGGGCAGAGAATATGCCAATGGCTTTCCAGTTAATTGGGCTTACTTTTTCAGCTGTATGATGCAGTATAGCTCGCTAATGAGTAATAACTTTGTTGGCATAAGCATTCTACAAATGGTCTCGTGTCGTGGTGTGTTTTTTTTTTCTGTTTAATCCTTAGTGCTAGAGGGGATTGCCAACCTTCTAATGGTGTACACACCTGAGTAACAAATTGTTAAATTCTTACTAAATATGACATTTGTTGAAGTTTAACTGATATTTTTGTTTTGTCAAGTGCAATCCTTGGAATTTAATAAACATTTGAGGCATTATGTTGAAAGGAATTTTGAACTGTGCTCCTGCAACTACTGGAAGGGTGGTCTGAAAACATGTGGTGCTCCTTTTGGTCCTGTGAGTGCCAATCCTCCTAAAATGTGATGTGGCACTTGTGTTCTGTAGAGGTCTGTAAGGAAAGTTTGGTGCCAAAACTCCAGTGCCTATTGAAAAGGAGTGCATGTGAACAAGATGAGCACAGCAAGGAGCTCCCCTAGTCTAAATCTAATGAGACTGAAAACACTTACTGCTCCATGTAAACTAACTAAATGTGAATGTTGTGTATGGTGTACATTATAAACTCACTAGTTGAACAGCCCGTTACACGGGCCACAGTGCCTCTGGCAGCCGGTTGCGGGGCAGGAGACTGGCCGCGCCTCGGCTGATACAGAGCTGGGCGCTCCGAAGGAGCGCCCAGCTCTGTATCAGCCGCGGCGCGGCCAGTCTCCACTGCGTGTGACTGCCGCACGCGCAGCAGTGTCTACTGCGCATGTCGGGCGTTACACACAACTTAGCGAATTATTATATAGGATTAATTTGCCTAATTTACCCTAAAAGGCAGGGTGACTGTTGGCTTGCTTAGTTTTTACTTTTGAAAAATACAGCCCTTGGTATTTAACACTAGGATGATCATCCATTTTTAAATTCTCTTGCTGGACATATTAGATTAAGCCTCTGAAAACCAGAGTGGTGTGCAATATCTGAATCTCGCTCGCCTCTGGCCCTCCTCTTGGTAAGAATTCAGATGTAGGTCACTTTTGTAGTGTCTGGGAAAGTGTTCTAGCCATTCTACAGGAACAGGGTATTTTAGTGGGTCAGGGCAGATTAAAGAATAAACAAGCTGTAATGCCATCCTTTTATGCGATGACTTGTGCAGGATAACTGCTACAGCTGTCTCTACAAAGTTTGGCATTTGCTTTTAACTTTCATTAACCTCTAGTGCTCTGTTCATTGGATAAACAGATGCAGAGGATAACATTTTATTTGTGACTTCTGGGTCTTCAAAAGGGGTAGTGCTTCAAAGGACAAAATTAAGTAGAGCATTTTAAGGGAAGATGCTATACTATTATTTTTATTTATTATTTCCCCCCCCCCCCTCTCCTTTATACCTTGGGGCATAATTAAAATGGAAACGTTACAAAGCTTGTGTTGCTAGGACAACAGTGTCAGCCCTGCACTCTCCAGTTTACTTGCCTTTTATATTAAAGGAGGCTTTAAAGCAGGGTGTTGGAGGCTTGGTCTTGAAGGGTCTCAAATGGGCCAGGATTTAAGTGTCTGAGTCAAGTAAAGGTGTGTATTTATGTATGATCACCTGGTAGTAAGCTCCCTGCACAGTGTATATATCACTTATTTTTCTCAATAAATTTGACAGCAAATATCAAACAGGTAATTATTTGAGTATGCTACTTAACGATATGTGTGAAATATTAGACTAAAAGCCTACAATTTTCTTTAAGCAAAAATGTAATGGTTATTTATGAAACAGAATATGAATTATGAAAAAATCAATTTCAAACCTATTCCTGAAAAGTGGTGACTGACACATTGGCACAGTACTTGACCTATAAAGGTTGTACTACATAGGACACCATTAAGGATGGGAAGCCGTGGAGGTGGCTGATGCAAACATACGGCAACTTCCATTTGCAACCTCCTCTAGAATTGCTGTTCAGCAGTGCCAGGTCATGATTATCCAGAGTGGGTACATTATTTTGACAAACATTTTTGAACTTCAACTTGCCTAGTTTAAAGGAATGATTGTAAGGGAATAAGGCTTTATTCTTGTAACTCCTAATGGTGGCTGTCATCTCATAACCATGGGTTCATGAAGTGTTATGTATTTTGTGAAATACTTTACCTAGCTGTGTGCTGTTATATAAGCCATATGATCTTCTATATCTCTGCTGATCACACACACTGGCTGGCAGTGGGTTTAGTAGTACATTGTGGGTACAAAGCCCAGCTGTCGCCAGAGTGATTATCCTCTAATTGAAGTTGTGTATGCAGCAGGGAATGCTCTGCCTAGAGCATGAGATGAAGCCCTGTATGCTTCCAGCCAAGCATTCTTGCTTGAACTTACAACTGTTCATACCTAATGCAGGCACTGCACAATATTAACAGATGCTGGGAATGCTATGCTGAGGTACAGGGCACAAGTACAACCTGCTTGAGGTGAAGTGTTCCCTGAACAGACTTCAACACTTTGTTTTATCACATACATAGTAACCGTTAATGAGGATGAAAAAAGACCTGCATAGAGCTTATGCCAAATCACCCTTGTTCTTCCAGAGGAAGGCAAAAAAACCCATTGAAGCCATTTCCAGTTAAGTGGGTAGAAAAGTCCTTCCTGACTCCAAATGGCAGTCTGATATTTCCCTGGATAAACATCCTATCTGTTCTCAGTATTCTGTGCTGGATGGGTATCTACTATTTAGAAAGCAGTTACAGTATTTGCGAGCAGTATCCTGTGAATACTATAAGTTTACTACCCAAAAAACATCCCTGCCTTTTTGTTTAGTCAAAAGCATTTTTACTCTAGTCTTGATGGGTGATCTCTCATTCTTAACTCTGCTCTTGGAGTAAATGGCTCTCTGGAGAGTTCTTTATATTGACCTTGAATACCACTTACAAATCTATCGTAACTCCTTAGATCCTTTTTTTTTTTTTTTTTTTTTTTTTTTTTTTTTTTTTGTTACACGTTAGAGAAGTTTGACTAGTCTGTTTGAAACTCAGATCTTCCAATCACTATCAGTTTTGTTGCACATCTCTGCACTTTTTCCAGTTCAATGTCTTTAAGAACTGGTGGCCAAAACTGTACTCCATATTCTAGATGAGGCTTTATCACAGACTTATATAGAAGTTATATCTTGTATCCTACACACAGGACAAAAGAAAAAAGCAGGTACACAGTGCAAAAAATCAAGGTCTAGGGGTGGCAAATAAACGGTAAAACAATCAGAACAATCAAAGATCTCACTTTTCTTCAGATAATAAAGTCCTAAATAGTGTTCTTCAGTGTCTATGCAGCTTTCTCCCAGGGTGTCTAGTAGTCACCTTCCAAGGCCAAACCCAAAATTAAACTTTCCTCTGTGTCCAATCCACGGCTATGGTGAGATCTGGCTCCGCCCTCCAGCTGGTAGGACCAATAATTCTTTAATTACTTAAGGTTCTGCTTGCTGCTGTCTCCCCAGTTTTTTTGGTCCTACCACAGCTGGATGACGGAGGCAGATCTCATGGAGCCTCCTGAAAACACACAGATTTTTTATTTTCTTCCCCATGTGGTTAGCCTTAAACGCTAACCACATTCCTGTTACCTGGTAAAGACTGCATACCCTGGACTTATCCCGGGTCGCATGGGTCCTGAGTAGGATTCCTCGCCACGTTCAGGCTGCTCTAAGCGCTCAGACCAAGCCGCGCGCACTGAGGGAAGCAAGCCGGATGTCGGCGGCATCTATAGGAAACGCTCAACCGGAAGTTCGGGTGGATGCGTTCCAGCAATGGAATGCACGCCGAGGTCCCGCGCTGACCGGCTGGGAAGACAAAGGGGATATAAGCATGTAGCTGAAGGATATGTAAGTACACATTTATACACATATTTATTACTTTTAAGCTTATAATAAATTTTTCCTGCATAATGTCAGCTAAAGAGCCTAAATTAGACAAACCCAAGAATTCTGGTGAACCTGCCAAAGAAGATAAGCCTGTTTCTAAAACCAAATCTTGTATGGGATGTGATGCTAAACTTGCTTCTTCAGAATCAGCTAAACTGTGTCAAGAATGCCTTAAGAAAGCAGCTGGAGATGCAATTCCACCTCAATTTCAAGAGTTTCTTGGATGGATGCGCACATCCATGCAGGAAACTTTTTCATCTATGCAGGAGTCGGCAAGAAAGCGCCAGCGTACTTCTGATGCTGAAGAAGGTCCTTCCAGACGTCAATTAGAGGAGGAAGAAGAAGACAGTTTGATTGAATTGGAATCAGCTATGTCTTCTGCGGAAGAAGGAGAAATTACGGAAGATACCGGTAATTTCAGTATTGATAAAATTGATGGACTCATCAAGTCCATGAGAGTCTTTAGGTCTCTCTGAAACTCAAAAAGACTTGAATGTTATGGACGCCGCATTTATAGGATACAAGAAATCTGCCCCACAGATTCCTGTTCACAGCTCCATTCAAGATATCATCAAAAATGAATGGAAGCAAGGAGATAAAAGATCAGCAATGTCTAGACGCTTTCAGAGGATGTACCCCTTTGCGGAAGAAGATGTCTCCACATGGATCAATCCTCCTAAGGTCGATGCAGCAGTAGCCCAGATTTCGCGAAGAACAACTATCCTCTTGGAAGACGGTACTACATTAAGAGACCCTATGGAAAAAAGGGCAGATAATGCCCTGAAGAAACAGTTTTCTACAATTGGTCAAAACTTGAAGTCTGCTACTGCTATGGCCTGTGTATTTAGAGTGTTACGCCTTTGGCTAACAGATTTTGAAGAGAAGATTGACTCTTCCGTTTCTAGATCTCGCTTATTAAAAGAAATAGCTACCATCAAAGATGCTGTTAATTATTCGTGCGACGCCTCCCTGGATACCATTAGACTCATGGCAAAGTCATCAGCCTTATCCATTACTGCTAGGAGAGCCCTTTGGATCAAGGCCTGGGAGGCAGATGCATCATCTAAAAATAGATTAGTCTCTCTTCCCTTTTACAGGCTCTAAACTTTTTGGTAACCAGTTGGAGGAAATTATAAAAAAATCTTCAGGTGGTAAGAGCCCATTCCTTCCTCAGGAAAGGCGTCCCCGTTCATCTCCTTCAAGATCAAACAGGTTTAGGCGTCAGTCCTTTCGAGACACCCGCAGATACCGGCCTGGATCCTCCTATGAGCAAAAGAAGAGACCAGGACAGAATCAACGCACTGGAACCCGTAAGGACTTCCAGCGCAAGCCTTCCTTCCAGCAAAATTCTCAATGAAGCCAGCAGAGCCCTGTCTCCAGTTCCAGTAGGGGGCAGACTGGAATTCTTCTTAGACAGCTGGGAAAAAAATCAACCCAGACAGATGGGTGAAGCAGTCTCTGGAGATAGGGTACGCGCTGGAATTTCAGACTGTCCCTTTATTTGCTCAGTTCCAGACATCTATAATAAGGAACAAAGCCATGCTATCAAAAATGAAGACAGCTATTCAAGGCTTGATTCAGAACAGAGTCATAGAGAAGGTTCCTCAGAATCAACACTTCAGAGGAATTTATTCCAATCTTTTTTATGTCTCCAAGCCCTCTGGAGACCTACGATTAATTCTAAATTTGAAGAAAGTAAATGCCTTTCTCCGAACCAGAACCTTCAAGATGGAAACAATCCAATCAGCTCTAAAATTAATCAGACCATTCTCCTTCCTAACTCGGGTAGACCTCAAAGACGCTTACTACCATATACCAATAAGGAAAGTACACCGAAGATTCCTGAGGTTTCACATACTGGGAGAACATTATCAATACAGAGTCCTTCCGTTCGGCCTAGCAACAGCCCCGAGGGTCTTCACAAAGATTCTGGCAATAGCGGTAGCAGAATTAAGACAGCAGAAAGTCCGAGTAATCCCATATCTGGACGATCTTCTGCTAATAGCAGACAACAGGCTACAGTCAGCAGCAAACACAAAAATCTGCATAAACTTATTGAAGGAGCTAGGTTGGATCATAAACCTAGACAAAAGCCATCTGGAGCCCACCCAGTCCTTAAAGTTTCTGGGAGTCATCATAGATACAAACAATTCTCTAGTGACACTATCAGAAGAGAGACAACAAAGGATTCTTCTAGCAGTAAAAAAATTTCAGACCTCAACATACAGGACAGCAAAGGAATTTTCGCACCTGGTAGGAAACTTCACCTCAGCACAACAGATAGTGCCTTGGGCAAGGGCTCATGGGAGACAAACCCAGTACAATTACTTAAAGTTCCAGAAGAAGGATCCATCGAACTACCAAATGAAGATACCCATTCTTCCCTCAACCAGAAGGGAGTTGTTGTGGTGGAACAACCCAAATCACTTGAAGAAGGGGAAATCTCTCAAGGATCAAACTTGGGAGATGGTCACAACAGATGCCAGCTCAGCAGGCTGGGGAGGTGTGTGGAACCAAAAATCAGCCCAGGGGGTCTGGTCTGCAAAAGAAGCCAAACTCCACATAAACAACTTGGAACTCCTAGCAGTCTGGAAGACATTGAAGAAGTTTCAGGACCATCTAAGACACACAGCAGTTCTAGTCAGATCAGACAACACTACAGCTGTGAGTTACCTCCGGAATCAGGGCGGCACAAGGAACATAGCCCTCAACCATCTAGCTCTACAGATCATCTCTTGGGCAGAAATACATCTGAAGGATCTCAGAGCAACATATCTATCAGGCACAAGAAATCTGCAAGCAGATTTTCTCAGCAGACAGAAGATTCTTCCAGGAGAATGGTCACTAAAGAAGAAGGTATTCAAGGACATTATCACAGTCCTAGGAACCCCAGTGATAGATCTCATGGCCACTGCAAGCAACACTCAGTGCAGCTTATTCCTCTCCCGTTGGAGGGATCATCAGGCTCTAGCCCAGGATGCCTTCCAACAAAAATGGACATATCCTCTGGCCTATGTATTCCCTCTCATCTCGGAGGTCATTCGAAAAGTAAGGGAGGACCAGGCAAGGGTCATTCTAATCGCTCCAGATTGGCCAAGGAAGCTCTGGTATGCAGACCTGATACAGCTATCAGTCCATCCTCCACTAAGACTTCCAGACATTCCAGACCTGCTGTCACAGGGACCGATATGGCATCCGGATCCAGCCTTCTTGAAGCTAGCGGCATGGAAGCTGAACGGAGCTCACTAAGATACAAGGGCCTTTCTGAGGAAGTCATTGATACCATGCTACGCGGCAGAAAGGCTTCTTCCTCTCGTATTTATTACAGGATTTGGACTACTTTTTATAATTGGTGCAGAGCCAGAAAACTGGACAGAAACAGTATTCTTCCCCATACTATTCTTGATTTCTTACAGCAGGGATTCAACAAAGGCCTGAAGCCCGCATCCCTTAAGGTACAACTATCTGCTCTTTCAGCTGTTCTGGCCTGTCCTTTTGCAGATATGTACCTTATCAAAAGATATGTCAGCAATATCAAAAATCAAACCTACCATAAGGGAGATTATCCCTCCTTGGGACCTCAATATTGTCCTGCAACAAATTTGTTCCCATCCATATTTTGAGCCTCTGGAGTCAGTATCTTTAAAACATCTTACACTCAAGACTGTTCCTTACAGCAATTACTTCAGCTAGAAGGGTAGGGGAATTACAGGCCCTACTTTGTAAGTCTCCGTTTTTGGTTTTTCATCAGGACAAGGTGGTCCTGAGACCCAGAGCCTCTTTTAGATCCAAAGTGGTATCTACTTTTCACCTCAGTCAGGACATTATTCTTCCTTCTTTTCCCCCTGATTCTGTAGCAGGTACAGATTCAAGACTAAAAAATCTGGATTTATGCAGATGTTTGCAGATATACCTACTCAGAACTAAAGAATTACGTCAAACTGACTCATTATTTATTCACTTTGCGGGAAAGTTTAAGGGCACAGCTGCCTCCAAGGCATCAATTGCCAGGTGGATTAGAGACTGCATTGCCTTAGCATACCAGTCAGCAGATTTGGAGCCTCCTTCTAGAATTAAGGCTCTCTACCAGGGCAGTAGCCTCTTCCTGGGCTTTGAAGGCCGTGGCTTCACCTGAAGAAATATGTAGCGCAGCCACTTGGTCCTCCGTGTCCACTTTCATAAAGCATTACAAATTGGACATTCAAGCATCAAAAGATGCTAATTTTGGCAGGAAAGTGCTGCTCGCAGCCAGTCCTGCTCAATAATTATCCCACCCTGGAGATACTGCTTTGGTAAGTCTCACCATAGCCGTGGATTGGACACAGAGGAAAAGGTGAAATTTACTCACCGATATTTTGTTTTCCTCTGTGTCCTTCCACGGCAACCCTCCCTAGGAGTTAGTGGTATGGTATGGTATCGTTTCCTTTGAATACATTTATAGGCAGGACTAAACTTGCTCTTTCTAACCTATTTCTCATTCCAGCTTTGACAAAAGTATAACTGGGGAGACAGCAGCAAGCAGAACCTTAAGTAATTAAAGAATTATTGGTCCTACCAGCTGGAGGGCGGAGCCAGATCTCACCATAGCCGTGGAAGGACACAGAGGAAAACAAAATATCGGTGAGTAAATTTCACCTTTTCAAGCTAAAAAAAGGGGAAGTGCAAAAAACACATCTGAGCGCAGCATCTGTGTAGTCAGTACGTTCAAACGCATATAAATTTACTCACAGGAACCAGACGACAAAAAGGCTCATATAAATTATACTTGGAGGTAATCTTTAGTATGTGTGGTATGGTAGTATCCACGTATATTTCATGAAACAGCATAGATCCGCTACAAGCTCGATATTTCTGTTTCTTCTGTGTCCCTGCACGGCACTAGAGTGCGTGTTGTCTCCACCCCCCAGCTGGTAGGACCAACAAATCTCTTAAGTGCCCCCCCCCCCATGGACTGAATGGTCAGTTATTTTCTTTACCAAACAATTGTGAAACAGTCAGGACAAAGACAACCAGTAATTGCAACAAGTGATTGATAATCCTTTATTAAAATAAATACAACTTGAAAAAACAAAATAAAAGCACCAACAAATTTCTTGATACTAGGATCCTTTCTTCATGGTGTCACTTCTTCTAGTCTAGAAGGTCTGACACCATGAAGAAGGGATCCTAGTATCAAGAAATTTGTTGGTGCTTTTCCCCCTACCTTTATTTTGTCTTTTCAAGTTGTATTTATTTTAATAAACCTTTTGGTTATTGATGGCTTGCTGTCGTTTTCCCTTAAGGACTGGAGCAGTTCTGACCTTTTTGACTATATCTTTGTTCAGCAATGTTTTCCCTCTAAGTCTTTTATTCCACCCCCATAAATTATATACTGTTTTTTTAAGCACAAATAGGGCTTTCATTTGATACCCTACTTATATGGATAACCCACCATTTACTTTATTAAAATTAAAAAAAAAAACAAAGGTAAAAAAAACATCATTTTTGGTTTTTCTTTGGCTCAATTGGGCACAAAGGGTTAAAATTTTATGGAGACTGCATGAAAGGTATGACCGGTCAGTCATACCTACAAAATGTACAGTTTAAAGTAGCCACTGTCCCCCCTGGGTGAAAATCCCCATGTCCCTTTTTTCCACCCTATTTTGACACTTTTTATCCGTGACATTTGGCGGTGTATATAAGTGTATTACATAGTTCCACAACAATCACACTTACACTTTTGTTTAATTAGATTATTTTTTTTTTTTTTTAAATAAAATATTTTTGTAAAAGTGTTTTGTTTTAAAAAAAAAAAAAAAAAAAAAAAAATTATTGCAGGTCAGAAATTGACCTGCATTTAGCAAGCCTTTGGCATCAGCAGTGAAGGGGTTAATACCCCTAGCTGCTGTATTTTCTTTCACCACTAGGTGTCTCCTGTCTACTTCTGTCTCCGTTACTTCCATAGCAACGGAGCCAGAGGCAGACTTGACAGGCACAGACAGCATGCTTTCTTTGCTGTCTGTGTCTGTCACTTTGCCGGTACATGTGATCGCTGGAACGGCGATCGCATGAACCAGCAAAGGCAAGAAGGGCTGAGACTGAATGCCCCGGTCTCAGAGCATTCAGTCTCAGCCTGGAATTAATGATAGCAGCGTGCACGGAGGCACGCTGCTGTCATTTAAGCCATGACGGTCCTGGACTGTCCTTTTCCTATCTTGTATCTGAAATTGAGGGTCAAGGCTTGGCAAATGCTGGGTGGTAGGAAGTTCCAAAGGTAGGGAGCAGCGGGGAGGGGGGGAGCTGTTGTGAGTGGTTGAAAGGGCAGTTGTCCACAATGTGTGGTGCATAGTGGATGTGCAGGTATATGGTGGGATATTGGGATATCAAAGTTGAATTATAAGGTAGGGACAAGTAATGGAGAGCTTTGACGGTAACGAGGAGGCTTTTTAAGTAATATACTGCTTTATGGGAAGCCATGACGGTCATTTTAAGTGATGGGGTGAGTACTGCACCCCCTATAATTTCTTACTTCCAAATACACTCCAACTCACCGCCATCAATCTGCACACAATCTTCTCTACAGCTTATTGCATACTCCAAACTACAGGACTTCTCCCATGCTGCACATGAGCTCAAATTCACTCTCCCCCAGCCTTCAGATGCTCACTGAAAATTCACCATCAGTGAAGCCTATCAACTACCTCCATAACTGTCATGAGCAAGGTCAGATCAACAGCCTGTCAGGTACTTCGTACACTCATTCCATTCTAAAAGTCACTCTTCCACCTACTTCCCAGTCATGACCTCCTTATTAAGTCTTTCCCCCCAAACAGAACCACCACTTCCCTGGATCACTGCACTCAGTAGCAATTTTCTCCCACCCATGGAATGACAGCTCATGTGGCAGGAGGTACTTGCTGTGTCCAATCTTCCTCTAGACTGTAAGTTCTCGCATGCAAAGCCCTCTAACTTCTGTTTCCATATTTGATTTGTAATGTTTAATCCCTATGTCCACTCCCTATTGTGCAACGCTGTGGAATAAGCTTGCGCTATATGAATACTTTTTTTTTTTTTTTTTTTTTTTTTTCCCCCCTCCAGAATAGTAATCTAGTGTCTGAATTAAAAAAAATAAATTAGCAGTGTTTCTCAACTCCTGTCCTCAGGACCCACTAACAGGCCAGGATTTGATTTCCTTGTTAGAGCACAGGTGACTTAATCAATGTGAATGAGCCTCTGATCACCACACCTGTGCTCTAGCAGAGAAATCCCTAAGTCCTGGCCTGTTAGTGGGTCCTGAGGACAGGAGTTGAGAACCACGATCAGAGAAGCAAACTAAGAAGTAAAGAGTTACAGTAGTCCAGGTGAGAGGATAAGAGCATGCTTGAGTTTGTAGAGAGGAATGACTATTTTCTGAAAGAAGCAACAGTTTTTAGTTCTTTAATGTGGGTGGTGAAGGAAAGTAGTCCAAAGCTACCCTGAGGCAGCGTGCCTTGTATACAGGGTAAACTGTGGAGCCCTCAATTTTTATAGAAAGAGGTATTGTGCAGGATTTGGGAGGAAAGATAAGCTCCGTCTTAGACATTTTAAGTTTAAGCAACAATGAGCCATCCTGGAAGAGCATTAAGGCAATCAGACCTGCTGCTGTACTTCAGGTGATATTGAGGGTGCAGAAAGATGTGTATTGTCTGCATAGGGATGATGGTTAAAGCCAAAGGATTTATCAGTTGCCCCAGAAATAGGGCATACAGAGAAGAGGGCTCAGAACAGCCTTTGGGTATGCCTACTGAAAGTGGGATAGGAGGTGAAGTTAGTGTATGACAGACTATTGAAAGAGGATGGAAACCAGGAATGTCAGGCTACATATGTCAAGTGATTGGAGAACCTGGGAGAGAAGGGGTATGGTTGACTGAATGCGGCTGATAGGTCTAGTAGGATAAGAGAAGTGACATTGGTTTTTGCAAAAGAGATAATTGTTCCTTTCATAAGTGCACTAGAGATAGTAGGCCAAAAGTCAGACTGCAGTGGATCCAGTGTAGTATTGGAGTTGAGGAAGGTAAGTAGATGAATAGGCTAGGCACTCAAGGAGCTTAGAGGCAAAGAGCAAAAGTGATACTGGGTGCTAGCTGGATGGAGAGGTGGGTTCTAAAACTTTTTTCTTAAGGATTGGAGATGCTTTTGAATGTTTGGAGGAGGGGAAGGTGCCAGAGGATAGGGAGGAGTTGAATACATGAGTTGGCATGGGAACTAAAGTGGATGACAGAGGACTGAGGAGGTGTGATGGTATAGGATCAAGGGAGCAGGTGGTGAGTGGAAACGGGAAGCTGTATCCATTAAAAACCAGATACTAGTTAATTGGTTCAGGTAACTCAAAGGCATACAGAAGCCTAGCATCGAGGTACATAAGAGAATCAAATAAAATGGGGAAGCACAGATCTATGGGACTGTACAGTTTGGGACATCTCCAACTGCTCAACGTAGCCACTTCAGGGATGGCTCATTTTAATTGACTGCCCTTGCTCTGTCATCCGGTTAGTTTTGTGTTTGGGGGGGGGGGCTTTGGGCACTGTTCTTTTTTCTGGGAAAACTACACTTCCCATGAGCGATTGCTTTGCGCGCTCATTTCTGATTGGCTCCCACCGCTGCTGCAATTTTTGTGCCTTTTCCTGAACGAGTAACCTACGCAGGGCTTGGACTCTTCTCTCCTCTGCAGATTAACCCTTTGCCTGCCAGATAAGTGCATTTTAGCTTGGGGTGAACCTTTAATCTTACACATTGTATTTGGGTGATTCCTTATACTTAAAATGTTTTGACACTGAGAATGTCTGATCTGTTAGCTTGGGGCCAGGCCTAAGACTAAGGATGCTAGTGTCTGTGTCCCCTATTGCGCATTGCTTCTCATGTAGTTCAGGGTTACCTAGAGAATTCTCGGGTCACTTATGCCAAGCATGTTCTGATGTCCTGGAGTCTCTCCCAGGGACTGCCAGCTTTGGTGGAAGAGTTCAAGGCTGCTACTAGACACCTGGTCTACATCGCAACTCTTTCCATCCCAGTTACAGGGGGTCTTCCACTCCTGGCAGACCCCATCCTCTGTCAGATCTTCCCTGCCGAAACCACAGGGAGTACCTGACATATCAGATTCCTCTGAGGAGGAACTGTTGGTGGATTTGGATGATGAGAAATGTTCTGCTGTGGGCTCCTCTGTTTTTTGGGGACCCCTTTGATGCTGATCCCTTGGCTTAAGGCTTGATCAGAGCCGTCCTGATTACCCTAAACATTCCCTTAGTTCAGGAGGTTTCTTTGGAACCCTCTGATGTATTTCAGGAGCCTAACAGGCCCTATACTAGTTTTCCACCTAACCCCACTCTTGACCGCCTTGTCTGAGTAGAAGTCCCTGGACAGGAAACATTGTTTCCAAGAAATTTGCCAAGCTTTACCCCTTCTCTGAGGTGGTGCTTGCTTAGTGGGGATGCTTCTGTCTCCACTGCCTTGCCAGTTGCTGATGCTTCTTCTCTGAAAGACTGGACTGACAAACTTGAGGTCTCCCTCAAGTCCACTTTTGCCACTGCTAGTACTGCCATGTATCCAGCGTTCGCTACAGCATGGGTGAACCAGGCCATTGCGGTCTGGACTGAACCGCTAATCTTGGCTGTCCATCAGGGTGCTCCTACTTCGGATATGTTGCGGCTTCTTGCTAGCATTTCTGAGGCCCAGCATTGTTTCTGCTGCCTTATTTGATGCCATCCGTTTGGTGGCAAGGGTTTCCACCATGTCTGTGGCTGCCAGATGAGCTATTTGGCTCAAGATCTGGTCTGCTGACACTGCTTCTAAGAGCTTTGCTCTCATTGCCTTTTCAAGGCACCTCTTTGTTTGGGCCAGATCTTAAAGGGGAACTACCACCCCGCAATAACTTAACATGCATTCATTCTTCATCTGGCGACTAGCTGCTTAGTAGCACTAGTCACCAGAAATGTTACCAGATTCCAAAGATTTTGCCGTTTTTCCGATGCTCACAGGAGCAGGAAGCATGGACCTCTCGTCACAGTGACGTCCGTGCGCTTGCACTGTCAGTCCCTTTTGGAGCCACATTCTTGGTGTAGACAACATCATGGCAGACTTCCTCAGTCAGCATGCAGTGGACAGCGGAGAGTGGGAGCTGCACCCAGAGGAGTTCACTCATTGTTCAGAAGTGGGGTCTTCCTTGCATCGACCTGATGTCGATAAGACACAACCGGAAGGTTCTGATGTTCTGCTCTCACTAGAGGTATTCTCTAGTGGTGGATGCCATGTCCATTCCTTTATTTCCTCTGGCTTACATCTTTCCTCCCCAGGGTGTTACGGAAATGGAGACTGGAATGCTGTCCAGTCATTCTGATCTGTACTGGCCTCGATTGGCTTGGTTTCTGGAGCTTCTGGATCTGTCTGTGGCAGAGCCATTCTGGCTCCCTTGCCATCTGAATCTTCTACAAGGCTACCTGTGGAAGGAGGATGTTCATAGTCTAGCTTTGATGGCTTGGAAATTGAATACTCAATACTGGAGGTCTTTCTTGTGTAGTGACTACTACCTGTTCTTCTAAGTCCTACCACTGTATCTGGTCTACCTTTCTCTCTTGGTGTGTTGATAGACCTTTCTCAGGATTTTGAACTGCCTACGGTCCTAGCTTTCCTGTAGGACCGTGTGGATAAGGGCCTTAAGGCTCAAACTTCTGCTCTGTTTTAGGCGCATTGCTATTCTTGATGTCAAGGTTTTCTTCCAGGGTGTTGCTCATACTCGTCCTGTGTTCGACTCCCGCTCCTCAGTGGGATCTTAACTTGGTTTTGGACGTCCTTCAGCGCCCTCCTGTTGATTCCTTGGCTACTATTCCTCTACGCCTGCTGATGTGGAAAATGGCCTTTCTCCTGGCAATCGTGTCTGTTCGCTGTGTTGCAGAGTTGTATGCTCTGTCTTGTAGACCATCTTTTTTGGTGGTTCACAAAGACAAGGCGGTGCTTCACACTTCTCAGGAGTTTCTCCCAAAGGTGGTTTCTGAGCCACATTAATCAGGAGATTGCCTTCTTTCTGCCCTGACCCTACCTCTGACAAGGAGAGGATCTCCACTTAGATGTGGTGCATTGTCTCAAGTTTTATGTACATCGCACTGAGTCCATTAGACAGTGTGACAAGCTGTTCGTCATTCCTGAGGGCCCCAGGGCAGGGAGACCTGCATCCAAAGTGACTACTGCATCTTGGATCAAGTCCACTATTCGTAAAGCTTACAAGCCTAAGGAAGAAGCCTGTTCCCTTTCGGGTCACAGCTCATTCTACTAGATCTATTGGGGCTTCTTTGGCTTACAAGAAGCAGGCCTCTGCTGATCAGTTGTGCATGGCTGGCACTTGGTCGTCTGTGCACACCTTCTCGAAGCACTACTGTGATGTGCTGGCGTCAGTTTTTGGGAGGAAGATTATCATGGTTCCCGTGATCTCGTTGTCACTCTGCTGTGGTGCACTCCCATTAGCGGAGCTTGTTTAGCCTGACCAGTGTGGCCTTCATATACCGGGCCTCTGGCACCTGTCAGGTGCCCTTTCGTGGTGGTCCCATACCAGTGCATCCATTGCTGCATTCCTGTGTACCAATTTGGCCCGTCTGACTATTCTTGCTGGTTCCTGCTCTGTGATTGACCCGGCTTTGCTGACGTTCCTGCTCTGTGATTGACCTGGCTTGGCTGATGTTCCTGCTCCATGACCTGATTCTGGTTATCCTGTCGTCCTGAGTGTTCCTGCTGAAGATCCTGATTCTGTCGCCTGGCGACATTTTGAACTTTAGAGTGCAGTGCTGTGCAGACTGATCATCCAGTTAACCCTTGCTGAGCACTGTTGCCTCCATTACTGAGCCTGTCCGTTAACACTTGCTGAGCACTGTTGCCTCCGTTATACTGAGCCTTCCATTACACTTGCAGAGCATTTGTGGCCTCCGTTAACTGTGCTTCCACTTAACACCTTACTTGCACAGTATAGCAGTTGTCGCACAGAGTGGTGCTATTAGCTGATTCCATTCAGCTCTTGCAGTGTTGTGACTCCGCTACTGCACCGGAAAGGTGCTTTTGGCTCTAGTTCCATTCAGCTCTTGCAGAGTGTTGGGCATCTCTCATCGCCTATCCTTGGAGTGTCAGTTCTGCCTCACTGCTAAGGTGCTTTCCCACCTAGCACCACAGTCTCTTGCTGCGCTTACCATCTACTGTGCGTTGTCTAAACACACCACAACAGACTGATTACCTACCTTGGACTTTAACCTTGGTGCCACTACTGTTTTTTATTTAGCCTATCTTGTGACATTTATTGCTCCTACTCTATATTGTGCCTGAGAGGGCATCCATTATCTATATCCATTTACCTGTCCTTGCCAATTTAGCCCATAGTGGGCAGTGTTCCTTTTTTTTTTTCCTCAATAAAACTGTTTTATTCTAACCTCTGGCCTGAGTCTTTCAAAACCATTACAAAGATCCTGGAGGCAGTCTTGCCTGTCTAGGATGTTTGGTGCTTCCTTCACTTTTGAGCACTGTTGGCACTAGTTCAGTGTGCTGTGTAACAGTTTGGGGTGTTACCCCTGTTCAGTGTCCATTGATACTTCATTGTTTTGTTGGGCTATCTCTGATCTGATGGTTCATATCTGCTCTGGTGACTTTGGGGGCTTTGCACCTGGTCCTTGCCTTACTTCCCACCTCTGGGGAAACTCAGTGGTTGGACCTCCCAAAGTTACCAGTAACCTGTATTGGATGACTGAGAAAAGGGGATTTTAGTCTTGCCTGTTTAGATCCTTTTCTTAGTCCATACAGGTTACTGGTCTCCCACCCTGTCAAGGGACCATGCTTGGCTTTCCTGTGGCAGACCGTGGGGGTCCTTCAGGGTCATGCTCACAGGAATAGAAGGGAAAGAAGACTATCTAGTCAATAGTTAGTGTCTCAAACCTTACTGGAGCTGATTGGCTAGCTGCAGCCAAGGAGGAGAGGTAGGCTCCACCCCTGCATTCTCTTCTCAGAACAGAATTGTTCCTGCCTACTAAAGTTACCAGTAACCTGTATGGCCTAGAAAGGATTTAACAGGTAAGACTAATATCCTCTTATCTCACACTTTGTGAAACTGGTAATTGTGAAACCACTTCTCCTGGGCACACTGACACTCAATGTATAGGTGTATATATGTCTCTCTCTCAGGCTCCATACTGGTAATTATAAATAACCATATTTACAGTTGCATTTTCAGGGGAGGAAAATAAAATGTGCAGACGTTAGGAAAAATGGCTATATTTATTCACTAAAAAAAATTAAGCTCTGCAACAGCAGTTTAAGCATCAGATGCAGTGGGCCCAGGAACCTGCAACCTTGCAGTCTGAAGACCACTCACAAAACTTAATTTATTAATCTAAGCTGACAGGTGGCAAAAACTACATTAACTACTACTGACCTAGAGAATGTAACACAAAGTACTTGCATATGTGCCTTTGTGCCATTGAATCCCCAGTGAGACCCCCTAATATCCCATACCTAGCTGGGGTACAATGGGAAGTCTACTGCTCAACATGAGTGTATCATGTTTCCTACCACTGGCAGTGTCTGGACAGAATCATTGGAATTTGCCAAACTCTCAAACCTATATTTAACAAGTTAGGCAATTTATGCAGTTCTTAAAATACTTAAAGCTAACTCTTGTTCCATGTTACTGTAGTTCTTTCAAACGAATAATGTTCACCAATTGCTTGTCAAAAGGGATTCAGAACACTCTTCGCTTCAGTTGATACATGTAATACAGTTCTGTTTATTCACCCAGCCTCCTGGGATGTTATGAAACTGAGGTGCATGCACAGCAACTTTCTTATAAATAGGACTGTTCAGCTTTCTAAAATCAGACTGAAAGGCTTTGTATTGTGGAAAATGAATACAGGGTTCACTACTGGCTAACTGAATAGACTCCTTTTTATCCTACAATCTGATGTAAAGGCAGTGAGCCTGCTGTACTAAAAACTGGAGCAACCCAAATGCACCATGGGGTCCATTACAATGTATAAATAAAATGAAGGGGTTAAGACCACTTTAACCCTTTAAGGCCCAGGAAAATCTGAGGTGTATTAAGGACCAGAGCACTTCTGACCTTTTTTGACTGTCTTTGTTCAACAGTGGATTTTATTTCAGCCACACAAATTATATACAGTTTTCCTGTGTCCAGTTCAGGGCAGTTGATGGAGGGGATTAACTCTGCCTCATAGCTGGTAGGACCAAATTTGAATTAAGTATCCATTTCCCATCCTGTCTTCAGTTGATTAGGTCCTATTCAGCTGGAGGACAGAGGGTTTGCCTGGCTCTCTCCCCCTCTCCCCCTCTCAAACTTGGAAAATGTTTGGGGGCTTAAGAAGAAAAGTTGGCTATACTTATAGCTTCCTTGATGTAACTTACATTTAACTTGTGTTTAAGGCAACACTTATATCGTTCTGAACTAACCACATACCTCCCTTAACTCCAGGTTGCATGGGTTCATAAAGCCTTTGCTAGCAACCGGAGCTGCTTCTGTGCATAACTGCCGCCTCTTCAGCCGCCTTCAGTGAATTGATGTGAACCGGCAAACTGAGGCGCTTGATGCGCCTATCTACCTTGCTACAACAGGAAGTATGTGTTCCGGCAGTGTAACGCAGGCATTCAAACGCCAAATGACAGGAGGTCTTATAACCATCGTGCAGGAGGAATGGAAAGGTGGCCTTGGAAGTTAAGCTATACTTTATGATATGAATATTATTTGAATGATTCTGGCTTATTAGTCATATTACAGTATGTCTACATCTAAAGATAAAGGGGACAAACAGAAAACAGGGGTTGATTCTCCCCCACCCAAGGAAGATATATCCATACCAAAGCTCAAATGTATGTGCTGGTTGGGAAATTACAATTCCTGCTAAACTATGTACTAGCTGCCGGCAGAAAGTAGCTACACCTGAAGTTCCATCTCGATTTCAAGAATTCTTAGGATGGATGTGATCTGCTATGCAAGAGACATTCACCTCTATGCAAGAATCGGGAAAGAAATTGTAGGATGCTTCAGATCCAGTTGCGGATACCTAACACACTAGAGGATGAATGCGAAGGTTGCTTAGTGGAAATGGAGTCTGCCCTCTGCTGATGAGGGCGAAATTATGGAACAGGGTAATTTCAGCACAAAATTGATAGGCTCATACGTCTCATGAGGAAAACTTTTGGTCTAGAAGAATCTCAGACCTTAATGTCATGGACTCTGCTTTTATTGGATATAAGGAGGAATCCCCATTATTTCCAGTGCACAGCTCCATTCAGGACATAATCCCTAACGAATGGAAGGCAGGTGATAAACCCTCTAGCATGTTGAAGATTTCAGAATTTATAACTCTTCAGAAGACCAAACTTACTGGACCGTGCCACCAAAGGTGGATGCAGCCATAGCACAGATATCCCCCAGAACACTGCTCTTGGAAGATGGTATAAAGCTAAGGGACAACATGGACAAGTGAGCAGACAGTGCACTTAAAAAAACAGTTTACAGCAATCGACCAGAATCTTAACTGCTATGGCATGCATGTCTCGTACTTAATGTATTTGGTTAACAGAATTTTGAAGAAAAATAGTAATCTCTCTATCACGTCTCCTTAACAATGCGATAATTTTTCATGTGATACGTTGCTGGACAATATTAAATACCTAGCACGTGCCTCTTCACTTTCTGTTACAGCTAGGCAAGTGCTGTGGATTAAAGCATGGGAAGCAAATGCATCCTCCAAAAATAGGTTGATCTCCTTACCATTTGCAGGACACACACTGAGTCATCTAGAAGAAATCAATCTTCAGGTGGCAAGAGCCAATTTTTGCCTAGAGAATGCAGGGCAAGAGTCTTCCCCTAGACCTAACAAGCGAAGACAGACAGGCATTTTGTGACTCCAAGAGATATCTATGGGAAACCATATGAACTGAGACAAAGAAATCCTATACAGGGAGCCAAACTTGGACCTAAGAAGTTGTTCCAGGGTAAGCACAGAGGAACTTCCAATGAAGTATTGACTGCCCCACCTCTATCTCCAGTAGGGGGCAGGCTGGAGTTTTTTCAGGAATGGGTCCTGCAAACAGGTGGGGTATGGCTTAGAATTTCACACTGTTCCAATAAACTGATTCAAGACATCCAATATCAGGAATCAAATTTTAGTGAAGGAAATGAGGTGCTAGGTCTACTCATCCAGAACAGAGTCATAGAACCAGTGCCACTGAATCTGAGATTTCATGGGTTCTATTCCAATCTCTTTGCGGTTCCAAAGCCTTCGGCAGAACTTCGCCTGATATTGGATCTGAAAGGTCAACTCTTTTCGAAGTATCAAAAAAATTTAAGATGGAAATGGTAATGTCTGAATTCAAGATGGTGCAAGCAAATGCATTCTTCACGAGGATCTATCTGAGACTCCTACTATCACCTCAGAATCCAGCCATCTCCGATTCCTGCTTTTCCATATATTTGACAAACCTTACCAATAGAGTCCTTCCTTTTGGGTTAGCCTCAGCCCCCAGGGTCTTAACAGAGATGTTATCCATACCCATGGCAGAGCTGCGTTGACAGACTTGAGTACTTCCATACCTGGACGATCTGCTGATCAAGGAATCCGTCTCAGGCACTCATATGCAACAGTGTCTACAACGGCTAAAAGGACTTAGTGTGGATCCTGGCTAGACGGCACCCTTCAAAAATTTTATAGGGTATGGTCAATCTTCCAGAAATGGTATAAAGACAAAGCACTATCTCCACTCAACGAATCCTAGATTTCCTTCAGGATGGATTTAAGGATTAAAAACTTCCTCTCTGAAGTTCCACTTATCCTCTGTCCTGGCCACATCTTTTGTGGAATCCTGTGGTCAAGCACTATCTTTCTGCCATTTCCAAGATGAAACCTATAACCAGAAGTGATTCCTCCATGGGATTTGAATCTGGTTCTTCAGCTCTCATTGCATTCTCATTTCTCTGTCTTCCAATGTATAGCTTGGAAGCTTACAGGTAACTCTGGGAAGGTGACTGCCCCTTTAAATAGGCTGGAACAATTCTTAAAGTGCAGGGTAGAGCCTTCCCTCCTTAGCTGGTCACAAGCAAACCCCTAACCACTTAGACATGTTCCTTGAACAGGAAAGGGAAGAGAACAGTTCTGCTTGGTTTGGCACCCCATATCTAACAAAGTATAACAATCTCCCATTAGACAGATTACCATTACTGACATCCCAGTGGAAGAGTGCTCTTACCAGGCGCTATCTGTGGACCGTGGACCTTCCTGCCCTGCAAGAAAAATCTTGCGTGACAAGACTCCCTCCCCCCGGAGAATCCCAGTGAGGCTTCTTTAACAATGGTAGTCTGAAGACAGAAGTCCTGCAAAAAAGGTGAAAAACCTTTGAGTTCTGAGGTCCACTTGTCCCACGCTTCCCCTCCACACAAGGGTCTCCATTTGGAGTTCCTATGACTCCTGCACTCACTGGGTTTACATGTTAGTCCATTGAGTTTGTGGAGCACTTGGGTTTCTGTGGTAACTTAACCCATCGTTTGACAAACTGATCATGCTTATGAGTTTCTTATACTTTTCCCTTTGGGCTTAGTGTTCTAATACCTTATGGTGACTTTCTATGTTTCCAGACTCTGGACTCTGTTTAAATTCAGTTATTGAGTTCTGTGCCTTTAAGGCACTCTTTACCACATGGACTCCATGATACATTCACATCACATGTGACTTTTACTCTTTGGGACACATCTCTGCAACCGCTTCACGTAGCGAATTCAGGGACTGGCTACTTAGTGGATGCCATTTTCTAGCTTTCCCTTTGTGAGGATCCTACACAGGGCTTGGACGCTTCCCCTCTCCTCAACAGATTAACTCTTTGCCTGCCAATTGAATTTTCACTAATTCTGGGTTATTCCTCATACTATCAGATGCTTTATATCCGGTTAGGATGTCAGACCTGTTGTGACCTGGGGTTAGACCGAAGACTAAGGCAACTGGGGGTGTCTGTAACCCGCATTGCTCCTCATGTTAATCAGGGCTTCCTAGAGAATCCTTAGGCCATTTATGCCCTTCATGCACTGTGGTCTCTGCCTCTCTACCAGGGCCCTCCAGCTATGTTGGATGCAAGTTAGACTACTTTGCAACTACCAACGCAATTGCAGGGGGTCATCCAAGCTTGGAAACCCCCTGTATTCAGGTTTTCCACACCCAAACCACAGGGCGTACCTGACGTGTCGGACTCCTCTGAGGAGGAATTGTTAGTGGATTCAGATGCGGGTGAATGCTCTGAGGGAATTTGCTCCAAATTCTTTGGGGACCTCTATGAGGCTGACCCTGAACCCTCTACTGAGGGTCTCATCAGGGCAGTCCTTAAAGGGATAGTAATACTTCGTTTTAACTTTATTTTATTTTGTAGGCATTAAAAAAACATGAAGAATGATATAAGTCTTATCTCTCGAACCTTTATGGTTTAAGAGATATTCACAAACAAAGTGTCCCCCTCCCGCCCCTTTTACTGATGTAACACTTTTCAGCCAGGGCAGAAGGAAGCTGCCCAGGTAGACTGCAGAGAGGGACAATCTTCAATTAAGATAAGAGAAAAAGCTGAAAAGCTTGTGAAGGGGGGCAGGGATTTCATTGTATTCACAGGAATAAGAGTGTCCCCTTCTGTTATCTGTCCAGTCTATGGACTGCATTCCACATCTGAGAAGAGATTGTTTACAGTAGGTAAAAGGGGCGGGAGGGGGAAACTTTGCTTGTGAATATCTCAAACCATAAAGGTTTGAGATAGAAGACTTATATCATTCTTCATGTTTTTTTAATGCCTACAAAATAAAATAAAGTTAAAACGAAGTATTACTATCCCTTTAATACACTAAAGTCCCCCTGTTTCTGAAGAACCCAAGGATGCTTCTAAGAAGCAACAGTTCTTCCCTCCTAATCCCACTTTTGACCAGATTGTCTTAGACGAGTGAGAACCCCTGACAAATGCCTAACTTTGCCTAAAGTTTGCGAAGCTGTACCCCATCTCAGAGGAGGCACTTGCGCAGTGGGCTTACCCCCTAAGGTGGATGCCTCAGTGTCCAGACTTTCTAGAACCACAGCCCTGCTAGTGGCAGATGCTTCTGCTCTAAGGATTTGACTGACAGAAAACCTGACTTCTCTGAAAGCTTTTTTTGCTACTATAGGTGCATCTGTGATGCACTTTTGCTGATGCCTGGGTAAATAGGACCATTAATGTATGGACAGAACAACTTACTGATGCTGTTCGTCAGGGTGCTCCAACACCTGACTTGCTGCAGTTATTGGATAACATTTCAGAAGAACATAGCTTCATAAACATTCTTTGAATCTGTTAGATTGGAAGCTAGGGTTTCAGCTATATCCATAGCAGCCAGATTTGCCCTCTGGCTTAGGATATCTGGAGACCAGATCTTTTCTTAGAAATCCTTTATTTCTCCTTCTTGGGCACTTCCTTATTTGCGCTGGAGCTGAAGAGCCTCATTAGTGAGTTTACTGGGGGCAAGAGCACTGTTGTCCTTCATTCCCAAGAAGAAACCTTGTCCGACAACAGTCTTATTCATTCCTTCCAAACTGAGGAGCGTTCCTCCTCCAAGCCTAAACAGTCCTCCCAGCAAACCTTCAGCATGTCTTTCCAAACCAGAGACCCCACGCTTCACTGGGTGGCTGACTGCACTATTCTGTGTGTCTGGACACACACTGTGGTGGATCCGTGGGTTTTATAGGTGATCTCAGAGGGGTATAGGATTCCCTTCACCTCTCTTCCTCCTTTCAGGTTCTTCCTTTCGCACATTCCTCAAGGACTGTAGAAGCGTCTGTTCAGTGGCGCTATCCAGATTCTACTGGACAAGAGTTCTGGAACAGGTTCCCGACCCGGACATCTGTTCAGATTTCTATTCCAACCTGTTTGTAGTCTCTGAAGGATGGCAGTTGCTGTCCCATCCTGGACATCAAGGATCTCCATTCCTTTGTAGTCAAGACTCCTCACCAAAAGCCCTTACGGTTGTTGATTGCAACAATGTGCCCTGGGGAATATCTGGCTTCCTTTGACCTCCAGGATGCCTATTTGTACATAGCCATCCATCCGGAAAGCCTTCAGTACTTCAGGTTCGCTTGCGACAGAGGACACCTTCCAGTTTTCTGCTCTTACCTTTGGTCTGACTACAGCCCCTCAGGAATTCAATGGGGTCCTGGGTGTGATTTCCTTCATGCACAAAGATTGCATCAGTCACTCCATACATGGACAACTTGCTCTTGAAGGCCCCATGTCGAACTACTTCAACAGGTCCAGGACTGTATCAACACTCGCCCATCAAGGGTGGGTCCTGAACATGGAAAAGTCAGACTTTGTTCCATCTCCGAGACTGTTCTTCCTAGGTCTCCTGTTTGACACCCTGGAAGGCATGGTATTTCTTACAGACAGTGATTCACCAGATCACCCACTAGGTACCTGGCTGGCTTGCGATCCCAGCCAAGATATTAACCTCTAGTGGGGAAGTTAATATCTACCCAAGAGGCAGTACCATTTGCGATGTCACTGCTACCCAGAGAAGTTAAGGAGTCGGTACGGTTAATGTAGTTTATTAACAAATAACATAAAGAGGATATATACAATAGGAATAAGCACAGGGTAATAGCCAGCAAGCCTGCTATCAGAAATAATAGGTTGCAATGCAAAACCATTGTGCTGGAGACTAGGCCTTAGCCAATGGAAGTCTCAGCTGGAACAGGAACCCAGGATCTAGATCTGATGAGGAATAAGGTCTGACTTGGCCTGCAGTCAAATATGCAAGTCTACCAGAGCCCCAGTCCCGCACTATATTGGGTGTCTGATCACCAGGGGAAAAGACGAAAGAATAGTCAGCCACAAGTCAGCACCAGAGGGGGTAGTCGGACAAGCCAGGTCATACACAGTTCAGGTAGTCAGCCAGAGCCACAAGTCTGCACCAGGTTGGGTGTCCACTATTAGGGGTAAGGCAAAAGAATAGTCAAAGCCACAAGTCAGCACTAGAATGGATGGAAGACTAGCCAGGTCATACACAGAGCCCAAGGTAATAGAACTGCTATGAACAACGCAAGGGCAACGAAGTCGGGACTCTGTCTGCCTTTTAAACCCCTCTACAGGAAGCAGGAGGAGCAGCTTAGAGGGAGGAAGTTGGTAGGAGGAGACTACAAGAAGCAAACAGATAAAACAGAGGCCTGCAGCATGCTTGAAGCCTCGTGCCTGCAGATGCTGAAGTCAAGGTAAGCTGTAACACTATGGCTCACACGAGGGAACTTCGGAGGTTCGTGATCCAGGTTTGCAGAGGGAAACAATCTACTGAAGCTGTCTGTTTCTCTCCCCTTGCATGTGGAGCTGAGTCATTTGGTGGCAAGATCTCTCCAACCTGAGGGCCGACCCTTCCTCATACCATTCAGGACCACAGTGACGATGGATGGCAGCTTATCTGGCTGGGGAGCGATCCTGGGTTGCCTGAACGCATAGGGTCGATGGTCTGCAGAGGAGTCTGTCCTACCTATCAATGTCCTGGAACTTCAGGCAATCTTTCATTCTGTCAGATACTGGCCCTATCATCTGAAAGGCTTTCCAGTTCGTGTCCAGTACAACAATGCCAGGGCAGTGGCTTACATCAAGGTGGAACAAGAAGTCTCAAAGCTTGGTTTGAGGTCAAGGCCATCTTAACCTGGGCAGAAGAACATGTCCCTGCCATCTCCGCTATTCATATTCCAGGAGTTGACAACGTCTTGGTCTATTTCTTAAGTCGAAAAACTGTACACAGCAGAGAGTGGGAACTCCACCAGGAGGTGTTTGACTTCATAGTCTAGAAATGGGGACTTCCCTGGATCGATCTGATGGTGACCAGACACAACAGGAAGGTTCCATTGTGTTCCCGCTGGAGGGATCCTCTGGCTCTTGCACCGGATGCAATGTCTATTCTGTGGAGATTTCCCCGGCATATGTCTTTCCTCCCATTCACCTGCTTCCCAGGGTATTGAGGAAATTACAATTGGAATGAACTTCGGTCATGCTAACCGCTCCATACTGGTCCCAGCAACCCCATAGACCAGATCTGCTTCTACAGGGATCTTTGGAAGGAGGATGTGGACCATCTGGGTTTTACAGCCTGGCAATCGAATCCTCAATATTGAGGAGGTTTTTCTTTAGCAGTCTAGCTCCAAGCATAGTAGCCACAGAAGTCTGTTTCCTCTAAGGCGTACCACAGAATCTGGTATATTTTCCACTCTTGGAGTGTGGTTGGATCTATCCTCACAAGACTTCAACATTCCTACCGTCCTGCCCTTTTTACAGGACTGTGTAGACAAGGGCCTCAGCAGGAGTTCCTTGAAGGCTCAAACTTCTGCACTTCTTCTTTTTTTTTTTTTTTTTTTTTTTTTTTTTTTTTTTTTTTTTCTTCTCTCCAAAAGCGCACTGCCAACCTTCTGGATGTCAGTGTTTTCTTCTAGGGCATTGCTCATGCTCTCCCTGCCTTTAAGAGTCTTGCTCCTTAACTTGGTTCTGGGCATCTTACAGCTCCCTCCTTTTTGAATCCTTGGCCACTATTCCACTTCGTTTTCTCACCTGGAAAATGGCTTTCCTGTTGGCAATTGTCTGTCTGCAGGGTTGTCAAGCTGCAAGCTTTGTCCTGCAAACCTCCTTTCTTGGTGTTGGACAAGGCAGTTCTTTGCACCTCTCAGGAATTTCTTCATAAGGTGGTTTGAGTTCCACATCAGGAGATTGTGCCTTTATTTTGTCCTGACCCTACATCTGACAAGAGGGATCTCCACTTGTTAGATGTGATGTGCTGCCTTAAGTTCAGGACTGGTAAGCCTGCACCCAAGGTGACTATTGCCTCTTGGATAAAGTCTACCATTCGTAAGGCCTATGAACTCGGGAAGAAGCCTGTTCCTTTTCGGCTCACGGCTCATTCCACCTGGGCCTACAAAAATCAGGCCTCTGCTGATCAGTTGTGCAAGGCGGCCACTTGATAGTCTGTGCACACTTTGCTAAACACTTGTGTTGTGCTGGCTTCAGCCTATGCCAGCCTTGGTAGGGAAGTCCTGGAGGCAGCCTTGCCTGTCTAGGATTTTTTTTTTTTTTTTTTTTTTTTTTTCCCTCATTACGTCTCCTTAATCTCTGACTGAACCCAGCTAACACTAGTTCAGTGTGCTGTTAATTATTGGTGTTCTATTCCAGTTCAGTGTTCGTTGACACTCTTCATTTGGGGCTTTCCTGATCTGATTAGTCCGTATGAGCTCTAACTTTGAGGACCTGCGCTTGGTCCTTTTTCCCACCCTATGGAATCTGTTACCTGTTAACGTTAAATCACTTAGTCCATATAGCTTACAGGTCTCCCACCCTGTCAAGGGACCATGCTTGGTTCTCCTGTGACTGAAGATAGTAATGCATCTGACACCAGTCCTCCTTTTTAGGATCTTCCATTAGATTAATTAGTGTTTGCATATATCACTATCCTTTTTGCATAAAGATCAAAACAAATGTAAGTGGAAAATCTAAATTGACTGCTCAAAGTAATACTAACATTCTGTCTATCCATCTAGATCAAGTGGTAACTGCACAATTGCAGAATCCATTTAAAGAACTTGTTAAACTTGTTCTCCTGATGCTTTTAAGCTAAAGACTAATTTCATCAAGCATACACTTCAGGTAGCAGTGGCACTAAAACAGAAGGCAAACTTGAATAGCTGGTGCTTGTCACACATAATATATAAAAAAAAAAAAAAAAAAAAAAAACTTTGCTTGGGCATCCAATTAGATGGCACATACTACAGAAAATGTGTAAACTTTCCCTCTGGGTAAAAACTAGTTCCTGTCACTGACCTTTCCTCAGGACAGCAATCGTAGTGGTCAGATATTTTCATACAACCCCTACCCTGTCACAAACTAAGGAAAACTTCAAACATGGTGATGATGCAGCACTGGCCACTGGCGACAGAACTTCTAAGAACAGCCTCCCCCCCCCCCCCCCCGCCAAAAGCATAAACCTGGTGGAAGGCATAGTTCCGTGTGACTGGAGGAAAGCTGATGTAGTACACTGTTTTAAAAAAGTGGGAAAAGCCAAACCAGGAAATGACCTGTGAGCTTGACTTCCATAGTGTGTGAGATTTAGAAGGGTTAGTAACTGACAGGATTCAGAACTGTCAAGAAAAACAAAATATTAGGAGTCAGCATGGCTTTATGAACGTGTCAAACTACTTTGTCATCCAATATAGCTTACAGGTGTGGACATGTAACCTTGTAATTATGCAGTTTAATAATGTACAGTATATTACTGCAGTCATGTAAAGATGGCACATTGATATCAAGCTGGGGGGGGACAGGTAATTTTCCTTCATGCTTTGTCATGTCCATATCAGCCTGCCCAGGCAAGGATGTGTTTAACAGATGATATTTACATACCATAAAGTAAAACCTTGAAGACTGCTAGATGATGGCCTAAGATCAAAGGCATCTTTGTATGTAAACCGCTTCCACAGTCATAAAACGTAGAGCCCCAATTGGGCCTGAACAAACAGGATCTATTATGGTCTGTTTGGTCAGGCCTGGGGGGAAGCTGCTCTGGGCAAGGTTATACAAATCAGATGACCAGAATCTGGCTAGAAGAAATCTAGCTGAACCAGTTATCTCTTGGTTACTACTTGTGGTTACATCTGCTGTGTGCCTGTTGTAACCCTGTGAGGAATGACAATCTCACTCACAGTAAATAAATCTTTATTTTTATAATAAGACCCTTTTGGGTAAGGAATACCTCCTGCAAGGTAATAGTTTAACAGTAGTAAAGAGGAATATTGCAGATAATATACCTCCTATATAGAGCTGGAATGTGTTGGCACCTGGCTAACCCTTACATTACCCCCCAATATAAGCATATTCCGACAACAGGTACCATGGGGAGGTGACAGCTCCTTGCAGAAGAAGTTGCAGGGTGGGACCTCCCCCCTCCATAGCAGGCTACCTAGCCACTCCCCTCTCTCCAAATAGATTTGTTCCATCGCCCTAGTATGAAGGCTGAGAACAATTCTGCTTAGTTTTTAATTTTTATTCTTAGATATGGGGTGTCACAATTCCCCCATTAAGTGGATTACAATTACTAGCTAGGCAATCATCCAGGGGAAGCAAACAGGTGCTGTTGTGGACCATTGCAGCCCTGGGAGAGAATCTTGCAACTCATGTTTCTCTCTCCAGAAGAAGTCTCTCTGAGGCTCCTTCCTTTTCAGTGGTAATCTGATGTAAGAATACATGCAAAAATAGTGAACAACCCTTTGAGTACCATGATCCACTTATCCCACTGCTTTCCTCTGCAAAAGGATGTCTCTGGAATTCTGCATAACTCCTGCACTCATGTTGCGTTATCTATTTTGTTGTTTGGAGCATTTTGGGCTGATATGTGGTTATTAACCACTTCATTACCAGGTTTGTGGTTTAGAGCACTTATTTCATTTTTCCAGGGACTCTTATTCACTTTAAGATTCAACTTTATTTGAATTCTGGCGCGCTTTACCGCATTGACCTCTATGGGACAGGCTGGCATATCTCTGCAACCGCTCCATGTACAGAGTTGAGATATGGCTCCTTCTGGTCTACCCTTGCCCTGCATTCTGGCTACCATCCTCCGTATTTTGGGGGTCCCTGTGGGGTTCGAATGTTGCATTTGATACTCTTAAAGGTAGGGTTGCACCGATACCAGCATTTGCGCGAGTACTTGTAATCGTGCAAATGAGGCTGATGCCAGCACAGATACCCTGTGTCAGGGTCAGTGCTGCAGAGAGGGAGCCCGGGGAGCTGCTCACAATGCTCCCCGGTCACATCTCCCTCCTGCAGCGTCGGAGCATTGCCACGGGTTACCATGGCAACGCTCCAACGCTGACCTCTGCCGGGGCTCGCGAGAGAACAGCGAGCACCCGGCAGAGGAAGGTAAGGTAGGAAAAGGGGGATAGGGATCTTGCCCTTACAATGAGAAATATGTACTCTAGGCATGGAAGTAAGAGAAAATATTGAGTTTGGCACTTTTCTTGTATAATTTTCCCTGACCATAAATTAAATATCTCCACAACATTTAAGTCAATAGTCTCCTTTTATTTTGTCTTTAAATAGTTTGTGAGTAGGTAACATGTAAAGTCAAACAGTTTATACCATCTTTTTTTAAATACTTTTAGGTCTGTGACAGTGAGCTTCCTGTATCTGTTTGCAGGAAGGATAAGGAGGGGGGCCAAGAGGTGGCAAAAGGAGGGGGGATCAGGAGGGAGAGAGAACCAAAAGGGTGGGATCAAGAGTCAAGGAGGGGGACAAAGGGGGATCAAAAGGGAGAGAAAAAGCCAAGGCAAAAGGAGGGGGCTCAAGAGGGGAAGAATGAAGTAAAAGGTGGGAATCAAGAGGGGGAGAGAGGCAAAAGGGGAGAATCAAGAGATGGGGTGTGTGTGTGTGTGTGTGTGTGTGTGTATATATATATTTCAAGTACTCACCAATACTTCCAATTTTAAGCCCTGCTTTAGGTACTTGGAAGTCCTTTGCTACTAGCCAGACCTGAAAAGTTACTCGCCACTGCAAGCCATAACATAACCACCAGGGCTGAATTTCTACTCTCCAGGGCTACATTTTCACTTGCTATTGGCTAGTGGTGAGTGGAAATTTTGAGCCCTGCCTAAAGTGTGTGTGTGTGTGTGTGTGTGTGTGTGTGTGTGTGTGTATATATAAAATGTATATGCTTTAGGTACTTGGGGAAAACTAGCAAATGACCGCAAAAAAGTATCGGTAATTGATATCGGTGAGTACTTGAAAAAAGTCTGTACTCAGTTTTTTTTTTTTTTTTTTTTTTTTAAAGACAATCGGTGCATCTCTACTTAAAGGGGGAAACTAAAATTTCCCGTAGATGCCTGTTTTTAGCAGACTGTTTTCTGAATTGGTCGCCATTTTTCTTTCCTCCTTTACATGAGTATCCTACGCAGGGCTTGGATTCCTTTACTCTCCTCCACAGGTTAACTCTTCGCCTGCCAGATGAGAACTTTTTAGGCTTTCTGGGGTGAACTTTACAATATTGGAGAACCCAAATATGGTCACCCAGATTAGACACTTCTCCTGTTAGGATGGTGGATCCTAAGGGACATGGGGCTAGGCTTAAGGATTCAGGGGTGTCACTATTGCTCATTGTTCCTCATGCCATGCAGGGCTTCCCAGAGAGTACTCTGGTCACTTATGCTGCTTGTGCTGTGGCCTCTGCTTCTCTGCCAGGGCCCTCCAACCACGAATAAGAGCCACATTGGGTCAAGGACTTGGGAATCTGTCATACAGGACTTTCTCTTCAGGGATTCTTAAGAAGGGGAATCACTGGAAGAGTCTGAGGATGGTGTGTTCAGAAGGGGCATCTTTTTGAGGCTGACTGAGCCCTCTGCTGAGGGTCTCATTAAGACTGTTTTTGACTACCCTAATCCTGTAGAACCATGCTCTACTTAAGTTTTTTTTTTTTTTTTTTTCTCTCCAGGCTCAAGAAGCCAGCACTGTTTTTCCACCTAATCCCACTCTGGATCAAACCCTGGAAGAGTGGAAGACTCCTGACAAGCATCTTTCTAAGAGATTTTCTAAGCTGTACCCCTTCTCTGATGTGGCTTTAGCTCAGTGAGTTACACCTCAGGGTGATCCCGCTTTCTAAATCCACTGCCTTGCTCATTGTGGATGCTTCGGCACTTAAATATTTAACGGACAGGAGGCTATCCTGAAGTCTGCCTTGAAGGCCATAGGTATGTCCATGAGGCCTACCTTGGCTTCTGCATGGGTTAATGGAGCCATTGCTGTCTGGACTGAACAGTTAACTGATGCTGTCCTAAAGGGTGCCCCTTAGGAGGATCTCTTATCCATTTTGGCAAATATTACTGATGCCCTGTTTGATGCTGGAAGCTAAGGCCTCTGCCTTCTCTCTTGCTGCCAGGCACATGTTGTGGCTCAGGATTTGTTCTGCTGACCTCATATCTAAGAAATCATTTATTTTTCTCATCCTTTTTAAGGTCCCATCTTTTTGGCCCTGAATTGAAGAACCTAACCAGTGAAGCCACTAGGGGCAAGAGCACCTTGTTGAGCTAGGTTCCTAAGCACAATCCCCAGGCGAGGAAGCAGCATCTAAACACACCTCCACCAAACCTGCTTCGCCATGACTGTCCAAACCCTGGTCCACATAGCTGTGGGTGGTCGCCTGCAACACTGGTTGTGGGTTTTTTGTGTTTTTTTTTTTTTTTTTTTTTGTACTTGGACAGGCTCTGTTGCGGGTCAGTGGGTATTACAGGTGGTCTCAAGAGGTTACAGGATTCCCTTCACATCCATATATCCCTTCAGATTTCTCTCTCTGCTCCCCTCAGAGACAGGAAAAGCTCAATCTTTTCAATGGGGCGGTTCAGGCTCTTGGACAAGGGAGTTCTAGCTCTAGTACCTCAGCCAGAGATGTGTTTTCAGGTTTTTATTCTAATCTCTTCATAATTCCCAAGAAGGATAGCCTGCCATCCTATCCTGCATCTACCATAAGATCTCTGGTATAATACGCACAATTTTACCCCATTTCACCTTAAGTGAAGTGGGGGGTGCATATTATACACGAGAGCTATTTAAAAAAAAAAAAAAAAAAAAAGTGCTGACACCCTCCCACAGCCCAATTTGCTCTCACAATAATCCTTGCTTGTCCTCACTGAAGGCCGAGCTGACAATGAGGCTTAGAGTACTTCCTTCCACTGAAGTACCCATCTTCCCAGCGAGCGGCAAGCTTGCATTTGCAGCCGGCTTCCCTCATGGGCTTTCAGGACCTTCCGCCTCCAGCCAATGGTAATAGAAGCGGAAGGTCCTGAAAGCCCATGAGGGAAGCCGGCGGCAAATGCAAGCTTGCAGCCCGCAGGGAAGATGGGTACTTCAGTAGAAGGAAGTACCCTAAGCCTCATTGTCAGTGGGGGCAAGTAAGCATTATTGTCAGAGCGAATTGGACCGGAGGAGGGAAGGGTTCTGGTCAGCTTAATTTTCTTTTCATAAGAGGGGAAAACAAGGGTACGTATTATACATAGGCACTCTTATTTTCCCCTTAAATCTTAGGTATAATATACACCTGCGTATTATACACAGGTGCGTATTATACCAGAGATTTTACAGTAAATTTGTTTGTGGGCCATAATCGCTACAAGATGGAGTCTTGTGCTCTATAACTGCAGCAATGTGTCCATGGGAATTTATGGCTTTGGATCTGTAGTGCTCACCACGGTGTCACGGTTTTATTGAACACTCAGACAATTGGGTAGGATAAAATAAGAAAGCTTTATTAGACAGAATAAAGCGCACAAGGTCCTTCGCGGTCCCAAACTCTACAAAGCAGCAGGAATAAAGTTTGACACAGGACAGGGCATACAAGATAACATACAATAGTGAGGCTCTACCGACCTTACCGAATACCGGGTAAGACAGCCTAATAACTGGTGCAACAAGGAACTGCAGAGGCTCTACCGGCCTTTCCAAATACCGGGTAAGGCAGCCTAATATCTAGTGCAACAAGGACTTGCTAGAGACTGGATAGCACTGACTGGAATAGCACAATGGAGACCACAGTCACAAGCTGAGCAATATAGGGAGGCAACAGTAACCACTTAGTGACTGGATAGCACTGACTGGAAGTGCTTAATGGAGGCAACTGATGGTTACAGGCTGAGAGATATAGGAAGGCAACAGTAACCGCTAGTGACCGAATAGCACTGACAAGAAGGGCTTAACGGAGGCCACAGATAGCAACAGGCTGAGTGAAATAGGGAGGCAACAGTTAACCGCTTAGTGACTGGGTAGCACTGACTGGAAGTGCTTAACAGAGGCAACCAATGGTACAGGCTGAGCGATATAGGAAGGCAACCGTAACTGCTTAGTGACTGGATAGCACTGACTGCAATAGTGAGGGCAACAGGATAGTGTAGTCAGTCATGCCTAGATCAATACACGGAGAGAGAGAGTCAGCCACAGCATGGGTCTGTACACAGAGCTGGAGTCAGCCAGAAACCGGATCAACACTGAACAGGAGCACTGAATCGCGAATATCAAACACCATGAAAGGGCACCCGCCTGGTGACAGAAGGGCATATATAAAGGCTAGCCCTGGGAGGGGCTAGCCAGCAAGCACCAATAAGACAGCAAGACACAAACCCAGAAGTCAGAATGTCGCACAAGAATCACAGGCACCGTGATGGTACCCCCTCTGAAAGACCCCCCCCCCCCTCCTTCCTTGAGGGGGTCTGAGTTTGCTAGGAAACTTGGCATTGAAATTGTGCAGCAGACTGGGAGCATGAATATCAGAGTGGTTAACCCATGAATGTTCCTCTGGACCATAACCCTTTCAATGCACCAAGTATTGGACCTGGCCATGGAATCTACATGAATCCAGAACACTCTACACTTCATATTCATCATGATCCTGTATGCACACAGGACCAGGGACGGCAGGAGTGGTAGTGTAGCGGTTGCACACCAATGGTTTGGAGACACATGGAACACATTGTCTATTCTCATAGAAGCCGGTAACTCCAACGCATAGGAGACGAGGTTACCTCGACAGAGCACCCAGAACGGACCCACAAACTGGGGAGCAAACTTGAGACATGGAACTTGCAACCAGAGATTCTTAGAGGATAACCAGACCCAGTCCCCCACCTGGAATACAGGAGCCAGCAGACGTCTGTTATTGGCATGCTGCTGGGCATGTGCAAAGGACTCACGGAGGGTATTCTGGACTTGTGCCCATGTGGAGCGGAGCTGCCTAATATGCTCATCCAGAGTTGGAATCTGCTGTGCCTGAAAGTTATCTGGGAGCAAGCATGGTTGAAACCCGTAGTTGATCAGGAAGGGTGAGCTCCCAGACATGCTGCACACCGCACAGTTCCTGGCAACAAGTCAGACCAATTGTCGTGATTGGAAATGAAACAACGCAAGAACTGCTCCAATCCCTGGTTGGCACATTCAGCAGCCCCATTAGTCTGGGGATAAGCTGAAGAAAATGACAACTGAATCCCCATCTGTTCACAAAAGGCCCTCCAGAATCTCGAGATGAATTGACTCCCACGATCTGAGACCAGCACCTTGGGTACCCCGTGGAGTCAGAATACCTCCCTGACAAATACAATTGCCAGTTCCTAAGCAGATGGCAAGCCAGGGAGTGGCAATGAGCCATTTTAGAGAACCTGTCCACTATCTTAAGGATTGCGGTAAATCCTCTGGAAGCTGGCAGTTTTCACAAGAAATCAATAGATATGTGTGACCAAGGCCGGTCCCCATTAGGAACAGTCTGTAAGAGACCCACGGGAAGATGTCTGGGGACCTTGGATCAGGCAAGCTGCTGTAAATGCTGCACAGTCATCTCTCATGCCAGGCCACCAAAACATACAGGACAATGACCAAATCAATTGATTCTTCCCAACATGACCGGCCGCCCGAGAGGAGTGGTAGGTATTCATAAGTTTAGCCCGAAAAGGCTCTGCCACAAAGCACTTGCCTGCAGGTTTCTCTGGAGGAGCATTGGCCTGGGGTGCCAAGATCTCCTCTCCTAAGGGAGACTTGATACTGGTCCGTAAAGTGGCAAGTATATGGTTCGAAGGGATGATAGGCACAGGAATAGTCAGCTTCTGGATCTGAGACAAATTCTCTGGATAAGGCATCAGCACGTACATTCTTAGTACCAGGCAAGTATGAGACAATTAAATGAAAATGAGACAAGAATAGCACCCATCTTGCTTGCCTCGGAGAAAGCCTTTTAGCCTCTGATAGATAAATGAGGTTTTTATGATCAGTCAGGATCAGAATAGGTACCTTAGTGCCCTCCAAGTGTCGCCATTCACGTAAGGCCATAATCACTAGGAGTTCATGGTCTCCAATGTCATAAAGGCTCTGTGCCTTGGTCAACTCTCAAAGAACCACATGGTCTGAAAGTCTTATCTGGACCTGGTTTTTGGCCCAAGACTGCCCCTACTCCAGTCTCAGAAGCATCCACTTCTAACGTAAATGGCAACACAGGAATAGGATGCGACAGAACTGGAGCAGTAGAAAAAGCCAATTTTAGAGTCTCAAATGCCTTAATTGCCTCTGGGGACCATTCAGATGCGGAGGCACCCTTGTGGGTCATATCGGTGAGTGGTTTGAAGATACTGGAATAATTGTGAATAAATTTCCTATAATTCACGAATCCTAGGAAATGCTCTAAGGGTTTGAGACCTGTAGATCGCGGCCACTGTTGCACAGCTGCAAGCTTGTCCATAGAGAAGCCCTCTTTAGAGATCACGTACCCCAAAAAGGCCACACTGGACCTATGGAACTCACTTCGAGTTTGCAATACAGCTTGTTCTCCCTTGACCTCTGCAAGCCCGCAGAGACCTGGCCACGGTGAGTCTCCAGGTCAGGCGAGTAAATCAAAATGACTTCTAGATACACAACCACACAGGATTGTAAGAATTCACATAGGACATTAATCAATTCTTGAAATACTGCCGGGGCATTGCATAGACCAAATGGCATAACTATATACTCTTAATGCCCCATACGAGTATTAAAAGCAGTTTTCCACTCATCACTGTCCTTAATCCGAACTAAATTATACGCCACCCTCAGATCTCGTTTAGTAAAAATGGAAGCGCCCTTTAAACGATCGAACAGTTCTGTGATGAGTTATCACGGTCCCCGTGATTCCCTGTCAATCTCTGTGATACCTGTGCATTGGAGGAGGCTGATTGGCCCGCCCAGGATGTTCCTTTATATACTGGGCCTATGGCACATGTCAGATGCCCTTTCGTGGTGTTCCTGATCCTGCGCTTTTGTTGCGGTGTTCCTGCGTTCCTGTGTACCGACCCGGCTCGTTTGACCATTCTGCTGTTCCTGCTCTGTGATTTGACCCGGTTCTGGCTGATGTTCCTGCTTCGTGATTGACCCAGTTTTGGCTGACGTTCCTGCTCCGTGATTGTATCCTGTGTTCCTGTGTGATCTCGGTCGCCTGCCGGCGTCATTCTGAACTGTGCATAGTATCGCTCTGACTGATCCCTTCTCTGCTGCCTCCATTACCGTGCCAGTCTTAATAGCCTTGCTAAGCTGTTGTCTCCGTTACCAAACCTGCCCTATACCCTTGCTGTGCTGGCTGCCTCTGTTATTGAGCCTCCATCCGTACACTTGCCAAGCCTGTGTTTCATCCGAGCCATTTACACTTACTGAGCCTGTGCATTATTGACCTAGCCTATCCTAGCCTATCCGTTCACACTAGCAGAGCAGTTTCCGTTCTGGTGCTCGGACAGCACTGTGGTTGCACCTCCCGGTGCTAGTGGGCCTTCGGTTTGCTCTTGCAGTGTGTTGATCTGTGACTGCACCGGAAGGGTGTCTCGGCTCTGGTCTCCAAGTGCTCACTGTTACGCTATCGCACTACCAGTTCGTTGGCTCACTGATTGCTTGTGCAGTGTTGCCTCGTTGTGGCACCTAAGGGGTGCTCTAGGATCTGGTCCCGTTGGCACAGCAGGGTTTCTTCTATTGAGAGTGCTAAGGGTGTTTCAGGTTCTAGTTCCTTTAGCTCCAGCAGTGGTGTTCCTCCGTTATATTCCACTAAGGAGGTATTGGCTCAGCTCTGGTTAATCTTTGCTGTTCATTTGGGCGTCCTATTGTACAGCTGTCAGAGTGATTCAGTTCAGTCGCCTACTACACCTTCCTGTGCACCATCAAGAGACTGATATTACCTGTTGGCTAATTACCATCACAGAGACTGTTCAGTTGCTCTAACATTAACCCTTGTCCTTATTCTGATCATTGTTTGCTCCTACATATTTGGGCCTGTACTTCTGTCATTACCGTTATACCTGTCCTGGCCCCCAGGGGTGCTGTTCTTTGATTTTATTTCAATAAAACTGTTACTTTTAACCTTTGTCTGAGTGTCAGAAAACCGTAACATGAGTGGAATGGGGTAGGCGTTTTTTATCGTTTTTAAGACCCCTATAATCAATACAGGGTCTTAGTTCCCCGTCCTTTTTAACAAAAAAGAATCCAGCCCCTGCAGGCGAGGAGGACTTGCGTATAACCGGGGTGTCACCGATATACTCTTCCATGGCACTGGTTTCGTCACCAGACAATGGGTACGTTCAACCCTTCGGGGGCATAGCGCCTGGCAGAAGATCAATAACACAGTTGTATGTACAGTGTACCGGCAAAGTGCTAGCCTCACCCTTACTGAATACATTGCTGAATGACTGGTATTCCAGCGGTAAGGAGGGAGAGGTACACAAAATTTTGGTAGTCTGACTCGTAGTGGTTTTTACAGTACTCAGACCAAGACAATACTTCACAATTTCTCCAGTCCAGTCTGGGATTATGCTTATGTAGCCACGGAAACCCCAAAATGACCTCAAAATGGGGGGACTGGATAATCTGGAATTGAATGGTCTTTGTGAAGGGCTCCAATGCACACAGATAAAGGACATGTCTCCTGCGTGACTTGAGGTGGTACCAACAGTCTCCCAGCAATGGCCTCTGTCAAGTGGAGAGTCTCTGCTTACCAACGGAATGTTATGCATCAATGCAAAATTCTTGTTCATGAAATACCCGGCTGCACCAGAATCAATTAGGACAGGCATCTTTGTGATCTCTTGGGCCTCTGAATCTACTATGTCAATCACAGGTTTGCTTAGCATGCCTTCTGGGGACTGGTATACGCCACCTAGGATCTGTCCCCCACATGACCCTAGGTGCACTCATTTCCTGGTTGCACAGGGTGAGTTTTTAGTAAATGACCTGCCTTGCCACAGTACAGACATAACCCTTGTTTGCGACAGAAGGAGCACTCTTGCTTGGATAATCGTGTAAAACCGACTTGCATAGGTTCCGTGCTCCCTATAGCAGGACCCGGAGGTATGGGAGGAGAGGGAGGCATGGGTGGGGAATTAACCCCGTTGCCAAGTCTGCCAGTGAATCTTGCACTGCGATTCTTGTATAGACTCCTCCCTTATGCGAGAGTCAATCAGAATTGTGTAGTCAATGAATTCATCTAGACCCACCGGTAGGTCTTTTACCGCAATTTCGTCTTTAATCTTATCGTCAAGGCCCTGGGAAAATGCAGCAGCCATCACCTCATTGTTCCAGCCTACCTCTGCTGCAAGTGTACAAAATTCAATGGCAAACTCAAACAGTACATGTGCCCTGCTGGATTCTCATAAGGCGCTTGGCAGCAGAGGTGGCATGCCCTGGAACTTTGAACAGACTGCAGAAGGCCCTCACAAATTCAACAATTTGTAGTAATAGGTTTGCCAGTCTCCCAAATCAGACTTGGCCAAGCTAAGGCTTGCCCATGAGTAGTGTGATCAAAAATCCAACCTTGCTTCTGTCACTGGGAAACGCCTGTGGCACTAGTTCAAGAAAAATTTCCAGTTGATTCAAGAACCCACGGCAAACTGTTAGCTCACCATCATATCGCAAAGGCAACGGAGCAGTAGTGGAGAGCCCTCTAGAGGAAGAGCTGGGTACACTAGCCTGTGTCAATGGTGCCGGAACTGGAGTGGCCACCAAAGATTGTACAGGTCTCTCGAAGCAAGCAGTGAATGGTCTGAATAGCCATAGATGGTCTAATTGTTCCTGCGCGTCGAATCTCCACAGGAGATTCTGGGAACTACCCTCACCAGCCTTGTCTGAGGTCATGGCCCTTTCGTACTGTCACGGTTTTATTGAACATTCAGACAATTGGGTAGGATAAAATAAGAAAGCTTTATTAGACAGAATAAAGCGCACAAGGCCCTTCATGGGTCCAAACTCTACAAAGCAGCAGTAATAGTTTGACACAGGACAGGGCATACAAGATAACATACAATAGTGAGGCTCTACCGACCTTACCGAATACTGGGTAAGGCAGCCTAATATCTGGTGCAACAAGGAACTGAGGAGGCTCTACCGGCCTTACCGAATACCGGGTAAGGCAGCCTAATATCTAGTGCAACAAGGACTTGCTAGAGACTGGATAGCACTGACTGGAATAGCACAACTGAGACCACAGTCACAAGCTGAGCGATTTATAGGGAGGCAACAGTAACCGCTTAGTGACTGGATAGCACTGACTAAGTGCTTAACGGATGCAACCGATAGTACCAGGCTACGTGAAATCGGAAGGCAACAGTAACCGCTTAGTGACTGGATAACACTGACTGCAATAGCGAGGGCAACAGGATAGCGTAGTCAGTCATGCCTAGATCAATACACTGAGAGTGATAGTCAGCCGCAGCCTGGGTCGGTACACATAGCGGGAGTCAGCCAGAAACCGGATCAACACGGAACAGGAGCACTGAATCACGAATATCAAACACCACAAAAGGGTACCTGCCTGGTGACAGAAGGGCATATATAAAGGCTAGCCCTGGGAGGGGCTAACCAGCAAGCACCAATAAAAGACAGCAAGGCACAAACCCAGAAGTCAGAATGTTGCACAAGAATCACGGGCACCGTGATACACTGCTCCTCAGGTGTTTGCACAGGTCTTAGGGGCCTTCCTGCACACAAAGGGGATTCAGGTGACTCCTTACATGGACTACCTTCTCTTTAAAACTCCCTCCAGGGATCTCCTGGACTGTCTGGTCCAAGACTACTCTGATCCTCCAACACAGTTGGATCCTGAATATGGACAAGACTGCTCCAGTACCACCTTAAAACCTGGTTTTCCTCAGTCTCTGGTTCGACACTTGGCAGGGTGTGCTCTGACAGAGGACTCTGTTCAGCAGATCATGTCCCAAGGTGTTGCGTGCTGTGGAGTGGACTTCAGCTCTGGTATGGAAGTTTTCTTCTCTGGTGGGCAAGATATATACCATGGAGGCAGTGCCATACTCCATGGTTCACCAGAGAACTTCAGAGGTTTATGATCCAGGTTTGCTGGGGGAACCCGGTCCTACATCCTGACTCTCTCCTACCCCCCCCCCCAAAAAAAAAGACTAGACCAGCCTGACGAAGGGAAAACTGTTTGATTCCGTACTGGACCATAGTGATGATGGATACCAACCTGTTAGACTCTGGGAGCAGACCTGGGTGTTCAGGGTAGTTGGTTGGAGCACAGGGCAATGTCTCCATTCTCTGGAGTGTTGTACCTCAGCTGAGGGGATGCCTGTCTGCATCCAGTCAGACATGACAGCTGTCACTTATATTAACAAGCAAGGAGGTACCAGAAGCATCACAGCTTGGTTGGAGGTGAAGGCTTTAGCCTGGGCAGAGGTGCATGTTCTTGCCATAACCACCTTACACATTCCAGTTGTTGAAAGTCTTAATAGGTTTTCAGACCTTGGCGTGTGCATTCCATCTGGAATTCCAACCTGTTGCAGTAGTGGGGTCTTCCCTTGATATCCCTGATGTCCACCAGGGACAACCAGAAGGTTCAGACATCTTGCTCACACCGGAGGATTCCTCTGGCGTTCTTGGTGGATGCTCTATCAATTGTCTCATCTGGTCTACATCTTTCCTCCTTCCCAGGATGCTGAGAAAGATTTGGATGGACAGTGCATTGGTAGTTCTGATTGCATCTTATTGGACAGGCTGCCTTTGTTGCCAGAATTGCTGGCTCTGGCTGCTCTAGAACAGTTTCCTTTGCCACACGGACCAGATCTCCTCCTCCAGGGTTACCTCTGGAAGCATGATGTGGACTAGCTTCAATGGCATGGCTGAAGCCTCCATCTAGAGGATGAAGGCTTTCTCTTGAGGTGGTATCCACCATGATCCAGACCAGGAAACCTGTGTCTTCAAAGGCAGAACAAACCTTGTGGTATATCTTCTATTCTTGGTGCGTGGACAGAGATCTGTCTTCCCAGGAGTTTAACTTTTCCATTGTGTTTTTTTTTTTTTTTTTTTATACTTTTGGCTGTTTGCCAACAGTTGCTGAACTGCAGCCCTTGTCCTGCAAACCTTTCTTGGTGTTTCACAAGTATAAGGTTGTTCATACCTCCCAGGAATTTCTTCCTAAGGTGGCCTGAGTTCCATATCAATCAGGAGATTGTGCCTTTGTCCTGGCCCTAAATCTGACAAGGAGAGGGATCTCTGCTTGTATGTAGTGTGTTGCCTCCAGTTCTGCATGCTCTGTACAGAGTTTATCAGCAAGATGATCTGTCATTCCTGAGGGTCCCAGGGCTGGTTTGGCTGTGTCAAAGGTGTCTATCCAGGATGCGATAGTCTACCATCCACAAGGCTTATGAGCTCAGAGGGAAACCTGTTCCCTTCTGCACTGCAGCACATTCCACCAGGTCTGTTGGCCTCCTGGCTCTACAAGAATCAGGCCTCAGCTGAACAGCTGTGCAAGGTGGCCACTTGGTGGTCTGTGTGCACCTTTGCCAAGAATTAGTGTGGATGTAATGGCTTCTGCTGAAGCCAGCTTGGGCAAGAAAGTCCTGGAGGTCTAGGACTTTATATTCCTGTGCCTTATATCCCTGTTGGCTCCTGTTCTTGTGTGCTGTTCGGTGTCCATTGACACTTTGTTAGTTTGGGCTGTTCGTGTCCTGGATAGTCCATGGGAACTCTGGTACCATGCAGGACCGGCACTTGGTCCTTTCCTTCTCTTTCCACCCATGGAACTCCATGATGGTACATGTAAGCTATACTGGACGACAGAAAAGAGGATTTTAGTCTACTGTTAAATCCCCTTAGTCCATATAGCTTACAGGTCTCCCACCCAGTGAAAGGGACCGTGCTAGGTTTACTGTTGCTGGACGTGGGAGTCCGATTGGGTCCATGCTCACAGGGGTTTTTCCTCTTCTCGCTGTCTAGCTCAGTAGGTTGCCCATCTGGAGGGGGAGTGGCTAGGTAGCCTGCTAGGAGGAGGGGGAGGCTCTACCCTGCAACTTCTTGAATTGTTCTAGCCACTAGGAGTAGCGGTCTCTTCCCCATGGTACCTGTAAGCTATATGGATTAAGAATCATTTTAACCCTTTGAGTGCCAGAGGGGTATGGAATATATTACTTTGCAATGCATTCTGTACCCCTCTGGCATTCAAAGGGTTTACAAGTAAAACTAAAATACTTATAAAAGTGAAACAAACCTAGGTTCACTGGAGTCCTAACTAAACATAAGTGATCCTATCTTCGTTGTTGGACTAAGCTTTTTACCAGTGTACAAAACAATGTGCAGAAACTTAAAGCCTTTTACAAGGGGAGTGTTGCCTCTTGATGTACTGTAAATGTACAGACTTCATGTAAATGCCTGTCATTAGTCTAGGTGGCACTAAAGGGTAGAACCCTAGGGACCTGCTTGTTCCTAAATACTGCTGACTTTGCCTTGGATTGTGCTGGGCTCTAAATATATATATCTCTGCTTTTGCCGGAGTTGTTGTTGTGAAATGTCACAATCCTAAGGCATACAAACTCGTTGATTCATTCAAGGGCATATATGTATTCTAGGATGCACTTTCATTTAGTCCTACTGTCCCACCTTGTAAGGGAATTTGTAGGCGTCTCAGTATCCTTTGCTAAACAATGTCCCCTGCGAAGAATATGGTCACACTGTCTGAATTGTACAAATGCTTATTCTAGCAAGGCTAGTAGGTCTCCCACTATGAATTGTACAAATGCTTATTCTAGCAAGGCTAGTAGGTCTCCCACTATGAATTGTACTTGAAGTGGCGCAACAATGGAGAGATCGAAAATCTATTTTCCTCTCTGCCGCCTGACCTGGACTTCCACTCATTAAATACAATAAAAACCATTTCACCTTGTCTGGCGCGTAAGTGGCAAATGCACAAACAGTCCACAAAAACTTTTATACATAAAAGCTTTATATTCTCATAAATGCAGGGAAATATTTGGACTGTTTTTAATGCTAATTTTTAGATTGTATTTGCCACTTCTGTGCCAGAGCGTAAGGTGAAATGTCTCCAACCATACCATTGCAAAAGTATTCACCCCTTTGGCATTTTTCCTATTTTGTTGCATTACAACCTGGAATGTTAACTTGGATTTCATGTAATGGACATACACAAAATAGTCCAAATTGGTGAGGTGAAATGAAGAAAATAACTTAAAAAAAAAAAAAAAAAAAAAAAAAACCAAAACTAAAATTTAAAAAATGGAAGTGGTGTGTGTGCATATGTATCCCCCCCCCCTTTGCTATGAAGCCCCTAAACAAGATCTGGTGCAACCGATTACCTTCAGAAGTAACATAATTAGGTTGCACACAGGTGGACTTTATTTAACCAAGTGTCACATGATCTGTGTATAGACACCTGTTCTGAAGGGCCCCAGAGTCTGCTGCACCATGAAGACCCAGGAGCTCTTCAAACACATCAGGGACAAAGTTGTGGAGAAATACAGATCAGGTTTGGGTAAAAAAAAAAAAAAAAAAAATCTTTGAACATCCCATGGAGCACCATTAAGTCCATTAAAAAATGGAAAGAATATGGCACCACAACAAAACTGTCAAGAGGGCTGCCCACCAAAACTCACGGACCAGGCAAGGAGGGCATTAATCAGAGGCAAGAGACCAAAGATAACCCTGAAGGAGCTGCAAAGCTTCACAGCAGAGATTGGAGCATCTGTCCATAGGACCACTTTAAGCTGTACACTCCACAGAGCTGGGCTTCACAGAAGAGTGACCAGAAAAAAGCCACTGCTTAAAGAACACGTTTGCTGTTCCACAAAAGCCATGTGGGAGACTCCCCAAACATATAGAAGGTACTCTGGTCAGATGAGATTAAAATAGAGCTTTTTGGCCATCCAGGAAAATGCTATGTCTGGCAGAAACCCAACACCATCACCCCAAGAACACCACCCCCACAGTGAAGCATGGTGGTGGCAGCATCATGCTGTGGGGGAGTGGCAGAGACTGGGAAACTGGTCAGAATTGAAGGAATGATGTGCTAAATAGTCTTGAGAGAAACCAGTTTGTCTTCCAGAGATTTGAGACTGGAACGGAGGTTGTCCTTCCAGCAGGACAATGTCCCTAAACATACTGCTAAAGCAACACTTGAGTGTTTTACAGGGAAACCTTTAAATGTTTTGGAATGGCATAGTCAAAGCCCAGACCTCAATCCAACTGAGAATCTGTGGTATGCCTTAAAGACTGATGTACACCAGTGGAACCCACCCAAAGCTAAGGAGCTGGAGCAGTTTTGCCTTGAAGAATGGGCAAAAAGCCCAGTGGCTAGATGTGCCAAGCTTAGCCATACCCCAAGAGACTTGCAGCTGTAATTGCTGCAAAAGGTGGCTCTACAAAGTATTGACTTGGGTGTGTGTGTGTGTTTCTCAACAAATATTCCTCTTCAAAGTGGTAGGCATGTTGTGTAAATCCAGTGGTGCAAACACCAAAAATTCAGGTTGTAATGCAACAAAACAGGAAAAATGCCAAGTGGGGTGAATTTTGCATGTACTGTACTCTTGCACTGTACCTTTATAAATTACAGAACAAAATTCCGCTGGAGTGTGGGCACTGCAGAAACCTTAACTCATGGTGTGAGATGCAAAATAACTGTCCACCCTTTCTATAGTTTGCACCCTGCTATTGCTGTGAGCCTTAAAGAACCACAAACTTGTCTTGATCTAGGCAGAAAATACTTATGGGACTACACAGAAAAATACTCTACAAGTGATCCTTTGTCACTTGGGAAGACTGCCTGCTTCCATGGACATGAGTGCTAATTATAGTGGCCCTGCAGCTTGTAGTTACTAATTGCCTGTGAGTCAAAGTTCAGTAGACAAATGGCTGACTCTGCAGAAATAAGCTTTTCAGAGGTAGTGAACCCTGGTCTTAACCCTTTGAGTTCAGAGTGCAACAGAATGTATTGCCTTGCAATGCATTCCGTACCACTCTGGCACTCAAAGGATTAAAGTGCTACAGACAGTTCAGGTGTGTGGTATATCCTAGCTACACCAGTTCGTGGCTCAGTCACTTTAATCCAGTGTACCTGTGCTCCTTCAGAGATCAAACATGAACTGTTGGTAGATCTTCATGGGTAGCCAAGCCCTCCTATCTACTAAAGTGTTCAGAATCATATGGTTAACGGAGTGCCAGAGGGGTACAGAATGCATTGCAAAGGAATGCATTCCATACCCCTCTGGCACTCAAAGGGTTAAGTTCAGTGCTGCAGTGAATTGACATACTTGTCAATAAATGGTGGTCTCAATCTTTGTTCAAGGCCGCTTTAATACTACTTGGTGTTTAGTGCATCTCAAACCTGCTATAAGACATTTTGTTTTGTGTAATTAATGGGACAAAACTGCTAAACACTTGAATCACTTTCTCTTCCCCCCCCCCTTCTCCTCCAACAGAGAATCAAGCTTTTGTGACCCTAGCTACAAATGATACATATGTGAAAGGAGCACTGGTATTGGGATCATCCTTGCGACAGCACAAGACTACAAGAAAGCTAGTAGTGCTTATAACTCCCCATGTCTCGGACTCTATGAGGTAAGGGCTGTACTTCACTGTAAATTAAGGAAGTTATGTTTTTCATTCTCTTCATGCAGCTCAGGATCTGTGGACTGTGACACTTCTTGCTGCAACTGCTTGCTTTCTATTACACTAACACCCCTCCAAGTGAGTCACAAATTGATACTGCACTAGCAATCTCCCTGCTCCTTAACACTTGTCTGAGAAAAGGAGGGAATGAATGAATGTAGACTATAGCAAGATAGTGTTGCCCATCTCTCATCCACACTTGCTCACTCATACAACATGCTAGTTCACAAAACCTGCTTGCACACCTGTCACATATCTAGCATTTGCAGTATCACACACCAACATCACCACCTTCAGCTTATGGTACTGATAGTGCATTTACAGTGTCTACTTTCACAGCTTTTATAAGAATATGCACTTACAAGACTACTCACACTGTAGTGGGGCTGGCCTTTCCCTCTCATACGAGCAGCCTCTCCATAATCAGAGCAAGATGCCCCCACCACCATCCACACACTGTAAGGCAATGGGTTCAACATGAATGTGGATGAGGGAGGGAGGCAGAAGACGGGGTTGGTGAGGGCCAGTTATGTTGAGAACATGGTATGCTGGATGCATGTGTTTAATGAGTGATGTCTGGGGATGTACAGTAGGTGTGCAGGGGCAAAGATGCTAACCAGTGATGGGTGAGTGTGCAGGGGCCATCATAAGAACATGCAGGGAATTACTTGATTAGATACATGCAGGCTTTGGCCATATGCATTTATCAAACTGTTCCCTGCCACTGTACAGATTTCCAGGAAACCCTCTAGCATCTGGTGTCAGATGCAGGTGTAACCAGCCCGGGAGTAGCATGGCCCCAGAAACTTACTGAGATGGCTCAGTGCATGTAAAAAAAAAGAATACCATGTGTAAATGTTCTCACTGGCTGACTTTTTAAACACAGTGAACTTGTAGTGATTTGCTTTTTTTTGTAAAATTATGAATATAGACCAGGATACATGAATCCTTCTCCAGTTCACCTGTTGCCATTAACTTTTAACCGGCAGCTTAAGACTGCAAGCTGAATGTTCACTCTTTAGAGCAAAAACACTGCATGATTTGTGACAAACTTTTTGTGCAAAACTGTAGCAAGACTACAGTCTAGATGTTGAGATGCTTAATTATTACAATGAAAACTTAAAATTTGAGTCATTTCTTGTGGCAACTGTAGTTTTGCGGTTTCTCTCAATTTAGAGCTTATTACATTACCATGAAAACTGAACATCCAGTAGAAATTTCACATTTTGAATAAATCTGCATGCTGCGGGAATCTTGTTTCTGCAGGAAAATTCCCACTTCAAAATAGGTGTTTATAACCCTTTCAAGTACTTTGAATTTATTCTGGCTCTACACTCTTAAAACAAACTGTCCTCTAATCCCCTGCCTTCCCTGTCCCAGAATATATTCTTTGCCTTCCCTCTTAGTTCAACTTTATTTATATTAAACCTAGTGCATGCCTTCACTTTTTAACAATCACTTTTTGAAATGGTTTTCAAATTGATCTAACTGTCAAGTTTATGTAAGACATTACTTAAAACTATAGGTTAAGATTGACTGACTGTTGCTCATACATAATCAGTGTTTCCTGGTAGAAAATGGCAGTTTGGAGTGAACTGAGTTGTGTGGGGAGTTTGTGGTTTTTTTGTTTCATTTTAAATGAGGCCGGATTTGCCTCAATATCCTGTGAGTAGCAGTACTTGTGGTGGTATTTGTTGCTCTTAGATGTGTGTAACAATGCTTGGAAGGCAGGGAATCATGTAGTACGGGGCTGTCAAAGTTCAGTCCTCAAGGGCCACCAGCAGACCAGGATGTAAGGAGTTCTATCACCCCTACACATGTTGGACTACACAACCCCACTACAAACCTGGCACACAAGACAAATGTGTTGCCTCCAAAGGTGCTCACTTACTGCCAAAAGGCACTGGAGGCAATAGCACTCCACAGCTGACTTCATACACTACACATTGGCCAAACAGTCATACTTTTGCTCTAATTTCTAATCTTTCCACCAACCCAAGCGCTACAACCACAAACACCTTCCACGAACTTCTCTGCACAAGATCTTGCCACCCACTTCAAAGATGAGATCAAATCTATCAGACATGCTAGCCCAGCCCTGTCACCTCTCCTGTAAACACACTAAGCTTTCTCACCTGTCACCGAGGATGAAATTTCCCTTCACTCGCTCAAACATAACCACATGCCCTCTCAACCCACTCGAACATCCCCTCTACTAACTCCAGTCCTTACTCACTTATTCAACCTCTGTCAACTGGCACCTTCCTATCCTTTTTCAAACATGCACTCATCACACCCATCCTAAAGAAACCCTCCCTGGACCCAAACTCACTGTCAACTTACCAGCCAATTTTTCTACTCCTGTTCGCCTCCAAGCTCCTTGAGCGTCTCATATAAGTCTCTCTAAATTCCTCTGCTCCCATTTGCTGCTAGATCCCTTGCAATCTGGATTCTGGCCTCATCACTCCACTGAGACTGCCCTCACCAAAGTGGCCAATGACTGCCCTCTGCCAAGTCAAAAGGCCACTACTCTGTACTTTTTTCTCTTGGTCCTATCAGCCACACAGTAGATCACACTCCTCCAAGCCCTTCACTCCCTATGTCTTTGACACTGCACTCTCCTGGTTTTCATCTTATCTCTGCAACCGCTCCTTCAGTGTTTCCTACTCCAGCTCCACTTCACCCCTCCCTCTGTCTGGAGTGCCTCAAGGATCAGTCCTGGGACCCTTGCTCTTCTCAATCTACACTGCATCCCTTGGAAAACTAATAAACTCCTTTGGTTTTCACCATCATCTCTATGCTGATACTCGAATATATTTCCTCCCCTGACCTCTCCCCTTCCCTCCTGTCCCGAGTATCTGACTGAATGCTGTGTTCCTGGATGTCCTCCTATCAAATCAAACTTAACCTTGGCAAAACTGAACTAATCTTTCCAGCCTCAACCCAAGTATTACCCTCACCATTAACAACGCTATCATCACACCAACTCCTACAGCTTGTTGCCTGGGGGTCACATTTGACTGACTGGATGTGAGGAATGAAGGATAGGGCAATCTCCAAATCATGCTGCCTCCGCAACCGCTCTAGAATCCGACCCTTTCTCACAAGACACTACAACAATTCTAATCCAAACACTCCTGTCCAGTCTTGACTACCGTAACTCATTACTAATTGGCCTTCCTTTCACCCAGCTAACCCCTCTAGAGTCCGTAATGAACTCTGCTGCAAGACTAATCTACCTCGCGTATCGCTTCTGACACCAAACCCCTCTGTCCATCTCTACACTGGCTCCCATTAGCATACAGAATTAAATTCAAAATTCTGGTGTTAACTTAGAGCCCCCACTAACACTGTACCCTCTTATTTCATCTCATTTTCAAATACACTCCCTCTCACCATCTTCTCTCTGCACACGACCACCTGCTCGCCACAGCTCTTAGCACATCCTCCCACTCCCGCCTACAGGACTTCTCCCGTGCTCTGCACCACAACTCTTGAACTCGCTCCCTCGCCCAAACACTCACCGAGCCTTCAAATCTTCAGATGCTCCCTGAAAACACCTCTTCAGGGAAGCCTATAAACTACATCATAAACTTTCACCAAGAATCACCCCTTGCCTGGACCACTGCTCTCAACAGCACTTCTCACTCCCACCCACTGATTGGCAGTTCGTGGCAGGAGGCACTAGCACTTACTCCTTCTGTGTCAAACCTACCTTCCTCTAGACTGTAAGCTGTCAGGAGCAGGGCCCTCTGATCCTTCTGTTCTCCACAATTGATTGTACTATTTTTAATACCTCTGTTTGTTCCTAATGTAAAGTGCTGCGGAATTAGTTGGCGCTATATAAATAAAGAATAATATATAGCTTGTTTATGTAGTGACTAGCTGGGGTAAGACTCACATTTGTGTATTTAGCCAAATATAATCCAGTATATATTGCCCTGGCCCTATTTCCAGACAGACTTCTGTTACTAGCTCTGTACCGCAGTCTGTCACTCTGCTTCTGCTTTCCTCCCTCTATCCAGCCTCCTCCGATGACTGACTGAGGCTTTCTGCCTGTAAGCTGGAGCAGTCTCATTGGCCAATGTAACTAACTAGTCACTACATAAACTATGTAGCCCAACATGTGTAGAGGTGATGCATCCCCTTTAAGCACAACGGAGTCGGTCATAACAAATGAGCCATTGACTAACTCAGCTGCTTAATCAGGGAAATCCTTACATCCTGGTCTGTTGGTGGCCCTTGAGGACTGGACTTGGACAGCCCTGATCTAGTAGATGCTTCTCCATAAAGATTCAACCAGTGTGAGTTGGAGCATTGACTTCAGTGACAAATGTCTAGCTGCTACATACATTTCTTGCGTCCTATATGGAACAGATACTATGGAGTTGAGCCTCTCCTTCTGGAGGGCAGGAAACATCTCAAGACTTGTAAGTGGAGACTCCCAGCCACTCTTCCAGCTCAACCCTTGCCCATCTACTATAAAGTGTGAATGTGTCTTCTGAAGAGTATTGATGGAACAGTCACTTGATTGATTTTATTTTTTTTTTTCCTGAGAGGTGGGGCTTCCAAAATTCCCTCATTAGGTGCATTGCCATTACTGGGCTTCCCTTGGAGTGAACTGACAAGTGCACAAGTGCTGTGAACCATAGCAGCCCTGGGGAGGTAATCTTGCAGGCAAAGTTTTCCCTCCCAGCAGAGTCTCTGGGGCTCTTACTTTCACAGTGGTAACCTGAAGAATGAGGAACCCTTTGAATGCCTTGGTCCACATTGTCATTACCTTGTACCTCTCCGTATAGAGGCTTTGTCTGAGTCCTTGGGCTTTTGCACTCTTTTATTCTACTACTGTTTCAGTGCTTTTGAAGCATAGATGGCTGCAGCTTTCCCGTGTTAACCCTCTCTGCTGGTTTTCATTATCTTGGGGGTATTGTGGTCTACACTTCCACCTTTGTCCTCTGGGGTCTTTTTTTTTTTTTTTTTCTGCCCTCACATGTAGCTTGGTGTTTTGGTCTCTTTGGGTACCTCACTTGGTGCTGACCCAAATAGTGCTATGGCCCTTTTAATAATGGGTGCTATCTCTGCTCCATTGACTTCTATGGGCGAACGTCTCTGGGACTTAAAATTGCACCTGTTTGAAATACAGAAGTAAGAGTGGACCCTTGTCTCCTCATGCCCTTTCATCCAGTTAACAATCTGAGTGTCTGGTGGGGGGAAGATATGGAGGCTGCCTGTGGACATAGTTGTAGGCATTGCTAGGTACCAGACACTTTCCCAGAATGCCTGTTTCACTGGCTTGCTGTCCTTCTGCAGATGAGTACTTTTGGGGTGCTTTTTAGGGTGGATTATTAATCTGTTGCTATTGCTGGTCTTAAACTAATGCAACACTGTCAGTCAGATTCTAAGGGTCACTGGAGAAAATCAGACTGAGGACTTGGGGCATCCCTTACCCCCCTTGTTTACTGTTCCTCATGTAACTCTGCTTCCTAGAGTATTCCAGATCTCTCATTTTACTGTGACCCCCTACTACTCCACCAGGGCTGTCCAGCACTGAGCCACCTTGGATAAAAAAGCTTGTCAGTAGCCCAAATACCTTCTCCCTTCAGGGGGTTCTCCAATCCTGGAAGCCCCCACTACATTTTAAAAATGCAGCCCTTATGAGAACGACCCCCTTCCCTAGGCTGAGTAACTCATTAGAGCTGTTTTGGACTCTTCAGGTCTGAGCCCCTCTGGGTGGCCTTCCAGAGGTGTAAGATGTCCATATTTTTTCTTCACCCCTCCCCCCCCATGCCACTCTTCCACAGATCCTTCTGGACGAATGGAAGAACCCAGACAAACTGCAGCATATTACCAAGAGGCTGTGTAAACTGTACCGCAACTCAGATACAGCTTTGGTGCAGTGGGCCTCTCCAACCATGGATCCGTCTATCTCTAGGCTGGCAAAAACTACTGCCTTGCCTTTAGTAGAAGTAGCTGGACTCTTGGATCCATCAAATAAGAAACTGCATTCTATACTCAGAGCCAACTCTGCAGCCACTTGTGTGACAACTAGACCTATATATATTTTTTTTTTCTGTCTGGGGTAATAGGGCTGTTGCTGTTTGGGGTGAACAGCTTATGGAGGTGGTATGTGCAGAGTCTTCCAAGGATGACCTGTTCTTTTGGGCAACATTAGTGGCAAACACTTTTCTGAGGCTTTTTGGAGCATTCAGATTGTCCCCCTAAGGTCTCTGCCTTCTCTTGCTGTGCAACACACTTTGTGGCTTAAGATTTGGTCTGAGGATCAAGCTTCTAGAAAGTCACTGACTTCCTTGCCTTTTCAGGGCAAGTCCTGTTTGGACTCATTTAATTGGTAGCAGGAAAGCTATAAAATTCTCAGTTACTGAGGTATGAGGCGAAGGTTGAACTTGATGGACTTGTGTCTTTTTTTTCAACCTGATTTACTATGTTACTATGCTCCTCTGCCAAGCCCAGACAGCAGTGGCAGCCCTAGTGAGCAGCTCCAAGGGTTAAGTCTGTCAAGCGATCTTCCGCATGACTCACAGAATCCTGGTCTGCATTTAACTGTAGGCGGGGTCTTCACCTGTTTTGAGACTCCTTGGGGTCCTCTGTATTGGACCAGTGTATATTTACAGTAATCTAAGAAGGTTAATGTGTAGACTGAGTCCATTCTGCTGTTTTTGTTTGGTACCCAGGACAAAAAGGGCAAAGTAAGCTGTTCCAGGAGGCAGTAGGCTCACTGCTGGCCAAGAAAGTTCTGATTCTCTGGTAATGCAGGAGCCATGATCAGGGAGTGAGTTGGGCAGGCTACTGTCAAAACTAGACTGTGCCTAACACTTGTGTACACACGAGGGTGCTTCAGGGAATCTGGCACACCTGGAGCATCTTTTCCCTCAACAGAAGCCTGCAGAGCTCTTTGACTGCACCAGCACAAACATTGGGACAGGGACTCTGGTCAAGACTGATGCCAGACTGAGTAGCTGGGGTGCGGTTCTGGTTTACTTTGGAGTCATGGTCAGGTGGACTGCAGAGGAGTCTCTTCAATCCATCAATGTTCTGGAACTTTGATTTCGGCTGGCACTTTTGTACTTGACCTCACACTTTAAGGGGAAGCTGGTGAGGGTTCAGATGGACAAAATCATGGCTGTGGCATAATCAGAAGTCAAGGGGGCACTCTTCTGCCACCTGGTTCAATGAAAACTTCATCAGTTGGACAGAAGCCCACATATTCCAGGGGTAGAAAACATGTTGGTGGACTTCCTAGGTCTCAGACATGGATCTCTGAGTGGGGAACTCAATCTGGAGGTGTTCTACATAACTTTGTTTCTGTGGGGTGTGCCCACAACAGATCTCATGGCAATCAATGGGGAAAAAACAGGAAGGTTCTAACCTTCTTAGTGGGTAGATCCTACTGGCTTTTGCCAAGGACACATTGTCAATTCCATTTAGCTTATGTCTTTCTTTCAATTCCCCTTGTACCCAGGGTACTCCAGTAGATCAAGATGGATGGGCGACTGTGTGTCTGGCCCGTTCTTACTGGACCAGGAGGACATGCTCTGCAGACCAGGTCAGTCTTTCCATTCAGGACCTGCTTCACCTCCCCACCCCCAGGCAGGACATTCTCCAGTGTTAGCTGTGGAAAAGATGGCTTTGATGGCATGGCTGTTGGAAGCCCACACCTTGAGGAGAAAAGGGTTCCCCACAGAGGTCCTTTCCACTGATTTAGGCTCACAAGCTTGTCCCTTCCAAGGCCTACCATTGGGTATGGTCTGTTTCTGCAGTGTTCACTCAATCATGGAGAAATCATAAGAGACTGAGCTCCTTGAAGACTCACATTTCAGCACTTTTTTTTCAGAGACTTATTGCCACCATTTCAGGTGTCATGGTGTTTCTTGGGGGGGGGGGGGTCATGCCTATCCTGCCTTTTTAAAGGCTCTTACTCCTCCGTGGGACCTTAATCTGGTTTTGGGAGTGTAGCAGAGGATTCCTTTTGAATCTACTGCATAAATGGACTTTCAAGATGGCTGTGCTCCTGGAAGTTGTAGGATTTATTAACTGCAGGCTTTCTCTTGCAAGCAACCTTTTGGGGGTTCTTCCTAAGGTGGTTTTTGAGTTCCACATCAATCAAGAGATTGTGGTGTCTTAATTTTGTCCTGACCCAAAGTCCTACCAGAAGGATCTCAATTTGTTGGAAGTGGTGCATTGCTTTAAATTTTATGTGCAATGTATGGAGTCTTGTTGCAAGGATGATTCTTTTCATCATCCCTGAGGTTCTTAGGGCAAGCTGCTTCCAAGGTAACTGTGACCTCTTGGATCAGGGCTACTATATGCCAGGCATATGAACTGACCCTTATTCCCTTCAAAGGCGCATCACATTCCACTAGGTCTGTGGTGGGCCTCTTGGGCTTAAAATAATCTGGCCTCTGCTGAGCAGTTGTGCAAGACTAGGACTTGGTCCTCCTTTCCTGAATACTTCAGTGCCTCTGTTTTGGCTTCAGGTGAAGCTGGCTTTTGTTAGAAAGTTTATCAGGCAGCTTTGCCTATCCAAGGACCTGCACACTTGCCATACTGTTCAGTTGTTTGAGCCATGTTGGTTCTTGTTTGCTGTGGCAGTTTAGTGCCGGACTTTTTTTTTTTTTTTTTTTCCTCCTCCCCCTTCAGGACTGTCCAGTATCTGAAAAGCCAAATTGAACTCCAGTATCATAGGACGTCACCCTTTTCCCTTTCTCCTTTCCCTGGGAGCTTAGTGTCGGTATGTCCCCAGTGTGTGTGTGTGTGTGTGTGTGTGTGTGTGTATTCCGTATTGGATGTAAGAAAATTATTTTGGTGGTGTTACCAGTTAAGCCTCTTCTCTGTTCCCATATGGAACACAGGTCTCCCACCCAGCAAAAGGGACCTCCTTTTGGTTTTGCCGGATCCCAGACAGGAATCAGCTTGGGGTCTTCTGACAATTTCCTTCTCTTGCTCACCTAATTAGTGTAGCTGAAGTCATTCCTACTGGATAGGGACCAGGGTTGAGCTGGGGGAGTGGCTGGGTGTCTCTACCTATGAGTCTTGATGTGTCGAAGGGCCTCAACCCCATGGTACCTGTGTTCTGGACTACAGAGAAAAGGATTCAACAGGTGACACTAAAATCTGATTGTATATAATAGCTCATGAACTGCTCTTGCATTGGGACTATTGACTCTAAACTATATAATTTTTTTTTTTTTTTTTTTTTCCCCTCCAGTAAAGTACTTGAACAAGTGTTTGATGATGTTCGAATGGTTAATGTCTTGGACAGTCAGGATTCTGCTAATCTGGCTTTAATGCAAAGACCTGAACTTGGAATTACCTTGACAAAAATTCACTGTTGGAAACTTACAGAATATACCAAGTGTGTGTTCATGGATGCTGACACAATGGTAAGATGCTTGCACTCCCATTTTCTTAAACTTGAAACTGTAGTCTGAGTTTATTCAGCTGAAGTTCCTGGCTTTAGCCAGTCAGGTTTTACAGTATCGTTAGCTGGTAGTGGTGGCTTTAATTGCCGCTTTCCTTGCTTTTCCTAGTTTTATTTGGCTAACGTGTGAATTTTGATTATTCATGTTAAAAGGAAACTAAGTGGCTCTTGCTTGACAGCAGTCCAATATCTTTCTACTTGTGTTCCTGTCAGGGACTGAAAGTGGGGGCAATTATACAATGTAACCATCCCTGCAGCAGTGTGCTGTAGTTCATGGGAAGCCAACAGCATGTCATTTGACCTAGACTTTTTATGCAAAGCCACATCTTCACATGTGGATTTCTGCTCTTATGGTCAATGATATGGGGAGGGGGGGGGGGGTCTGGCTTCTGCAAATGCAGTTTAGAAAAAAAAAATTGCTGTGAAGGGGCTCCTTCCTAATTAAAGGAGAACTTCTCATAATCCTACACCGCAATCTGACCACCATTTCCTAATTACTGCAGGAGTTAATCTTAAATTTTACTGTATTGAAGTGGCACACACACTTTGCAGGACTCCCGGACCCAAAACTCTTCCAAATGACTTCCTTAATGCACCAGTAGGATTTTTGTGGTCCTGCAGTCTTGTAAGTGTTGAATATAGACAGTCTTAATGAGATGCCTCCTTGGAGAACCAGACTAAAGTTGGGCTTTAAGATTTATTTTGAGTGTCTGGGCAAAAGCCACTATGAAACCTGTTATTGTAAAAATGAATCTAGTTAGGACTGTCAACAGAATCCCCCCCCCCCTATATATATAACATACATAACTAACTTAATACTTAAAACTGACAATCTCTTTAGACCACTTCTAAAGCATGTATTCCCAGACTGGGGGGGACTTGGGTCTATACTCATAAGTAAACAGGGCAGAGCTTGCAGGATTAAAGGAAGGTAGTAAAGGTTTGTAGTGAAACCTAGGTGAATGCATGCATCTGTGAGCCTGATTAGGGGCCAAAAGAACTAAATTAGAATGCAAAGTTACATGAAGGAATAGTAAATAAATTGGCACAACAGAGGATAGGCCATTCTGATACGATTAGGAATATACATGAAACAATGATGTGCCAACAGCTCTGTGTAAGAGTTTGGTCATAATCGAGGAGGCTGTCCTGAATGAGTTGTGATTGAGGCCTAGTTAGAATCGGGACTCTAGGATTTTGCCTTCTTTCAAATTCTACATTAGTCTGATTTTATTGTCCAAAAAGGTGTAATGCTTAAGAAGTGCTGCAGCTGGGCCTTATATGGGCAGAAAAGAATGACTGACTTGTTCTGTAACCAGCTGGTTAACCCTTTAAGTGTCAAAGGCATCCAGTGCATTAGATACCTCTGATAAACAGTTGACTATGCCAGATGCAGAACTTGGTGAAATCTGATTCCTGTAAGGGGATTGGATTTCTGGAATGTGTTGCCATCGGAGTGTGTGATGGCTGAGGTTTAGAACTCTTAAAAGGAGTAACTTTAATGTGAAGAGGATGGACTTTAAGTGGTTTTGGGAAATGGTGAGAAGTGGATACCTGCTATAGAATATAGTGACCTGAAAAAGTAAAGAATTATTTGTGGGAAGAAAAGGCCAGTATTGTAGGGCTGGTTTGGTTATGGTCAGATGTGTAGGGGTTTGTCCACCAAACTTCAATTCTGCCTCAGGGATGTAAGGAACTTCAGAAAGTGGTTATGTTTAGAGAGGCTTGGGGGTGCAGTGGGTTGCATGGAGTAGTTTTGATGGTGTGAACAGCTTGGATTAAGTTAAGGGTACTTTTTTTGATGGCCGTCAGCATTTGTGTAATTCATGGAAACTCCTGGGAACGAGTGATGTAATGCTGGGTGCCAATTGAGTATGGATCGATCGTGTTCTAGACTGAGCAATTGCCCTTATGGAAAGCCAGCACACTCCAAAACCAGGCAGGGAAGATGAAAAATTACTTATGATAAAAACTTTCTACACGTTCTCTGAACAATGTCTGGAAAGGGTTTGGGGTGTGCATGTAGAGTAGGTTAATACTAAATGGGTTATACACAGGCCTAATGTATGGGTGGTGTAAAAGTTGGGAGAAGGGAGAGATAATAGAGGGGATTGCTAATGTCCTAGTGACTGAGATGGGACAAACGAATGATCATGAAAGGAAGACTGACCACTTGGTAAGTTGGAAATGAGAAAGTAAAGCTCAGTTGTAGCCTGGAACAAGCTGGATTATGGATCAGCGATGAGGGGAGATGGCTGCTTTTTCTGATACATATGTATGTGTATGGTGTGTGATACGATATTCTAATATTTCTGTAGTCCAATACAGGTTACTGGTAACTTTTGGTAGGCGATCCTGCCTACAATTAAAGGGGCGGAACAATTCTAGAATTGTATGCAGGGGGTGGAGCCTACCTTCCCTCCTTGTCTGCAGCTAGCCAACCAGATCCAGAAAGATTTTTATTTTTTTTCCCTTGGTGAAGATAACACAGGCACAAGAATAGTTCTGCTATAGCTTTAGCAGTTTTATTTTTCTGTTAGAAATGGAATACCACCATTAAGCAGATTACCATAACTGACAATGCCCTTAGATGTGGCTAGCTCAGTGACCAGGTGCTTTTTGTGGCCCTTAAGCCCTGGGGGGGAAGTCTTGGCTACAAGTTCTTTCCTCAGGAGTTGCCCACAGAGGCTTCTTCTTTAAACATGGTAATCTGAAGACAGAAGATCTGCAGGAAAGGTGAGCAACATGTCCCACAGTGCCCCTCTGCACAGGGGTTTTTCCTGCACTCATTGGGTCTGTCTGTTGGGTGATTGGAGCAGGTTTATGTGGTAACTTAACCCTTTAGCTGCTGGTTTGGAATTGATTTTGGGGGGGGGGGGTCTGACACTTCCTACTGGTTCAGTGATTTTTGGGTCTGCTAACATGTTCTTGTGATGTTTCATGTCTTAATATTAGTCCTTCAATTTTGTAAAAATTTGAGTTAAAGGCGTGCTTTACCGCATAGGCGCCATTGCTCCATTCACTCCTATGGGACTGTACAGTTTAGGACATCTCTGCAACAGTTTAACCTAGCTAGTTCAGAGATGGCTTATTTTACTTGTCTGCTGGGGGGGCTCAGGGGGGCTTCGGGCACTGTTGGGGTACTTTTTCTGGGAAAACATTTCCCATGAGCGCTTGCTTTGCACGCTCATTTCTGATAGGCTCCCGCTACAGCAGCCATTTTGTGCTATTTCCAGAATGAGTATCCTACGCTGCTCTTGGACTCCTTAGCTCCTATGCTGATTAACCCTTCGCCTGCCAGATAAGTGCATTATAGCAATTTCTGGGGCGAAATTTTAATCTTACACACTGTAATTGGGTGATTTATTATATTGTTAGCTTATTGACACTAAGAATGTCTATACTGTTGGAGCTTGGGGCCAGACCTAAGACTAAGGATGCTGGGGTCTCTGTATCCCCTATTGCACATTGCTCTTCCTGTCATTCAGGGTTACCTAGAGAATCCTCAGGTCATTTATTCCTAGCATGTTCTGATGTCCCTGAGAGTCTTCCAGGGATCTCCAGCCATGCATTAGTGCCAGTTTGGGTGCAAGAGTTCAAGGCTGCTACTAGGGACCTTAGGTCCACATTGAAACTCTTTCCATCCCAGTTACAGGGGGTCTTCCATTCTTGGAAGACCCCCTCCTCCGTCAAGTCTTCCCTGCCAAAAACCTCAGTGTATCTGACATGTCCAGATTCCTCTGAGGAGGAACTGCTGGTGGATTCAGATGTTGAGGGATGTTCTGTGGTGGGCTCCTCTCAGTTTTTTGGCGATCCTTTTGAGGCTGATCCTTAGCCCTTGGCTGAGGGCCTGATCAGGGCTGTTTTTAAATAACCTAAACATTCCCTTAGTGCAGGAGGTTCCTTCTGACCCTTCTGATGTATTTCAGGAGCCTAAAAAGCCGCTTACTTGCTTTCCACCTAACCCAACTCTTAACCGCCTTGTGGCTGAAGAGTGGAAGTCTCCAGACAGAGCCTTCTGTCTCTAAGAACTTTGCCAAGCTTTATTCCTTCTGAGGTTGTGCTCTTCAGTGGGTTCATTCCCCCCCCCCCAAAGTGGATGCTCCTATCTCCAGGCTATCAAAGTCTACTGCCTTGCCAGTCTGATGCATCTGCTCTAAAGGACTGGACTGACAAACTTGAGGTCTCCCTCAAGTCCATCTTTGCCACTGCTGGTACTGCCATGCGTCCAGCATTCGCTGCAGCATGGGTGAACCAGGCCATTGCGGTCTGTACGGAACGGCTCACCCTTACTGTTCGTCAGGGTGCTCCTACTTCCGATATGTTGCGCCTCCTTATCAACATTTGAGGTTCAGCACTGTTTCTGCTACCTTATTTGATGCCATCCGTTTGGTGGCTAGGATTTCCACCATGTCTGGTTGCCAGACGGGCTCTTTGGCTCAAGATCTGGTCTGCAGACACTGCTTCCAAGAAAGCATTGTTCTCCTTACCTTTTCAAGGCACTTCTTTGTTTGGGCCAGATCTTAAGGATCTGATCAGTGAGGCCACAGGGGGGGTAAGAGTACCCTTCTACCATTTTTCCCGAAGAAGAAAACGCAGCTTAAGCGTAACTGGTATTTTCGTTCCTTCAGCTCCACGTTCCAGCCAAGAAGCTGTCTTCTCTAGTGGGGAAATTCATCTCCTCCATAGAAGCGGTCCCATTTGCCATGGCTCACACTAGAACTACAGAGGCTTGTGATCCAGGTGTGCAGGGGTCAGTATCCGTCCCTCTTCATGTGGAACAGAGTTTGTCAGGGTGGCTCGGTCTCTCCAGTCTGCTTAAGGGCAAGTCCTTCCTGGTATCCTTCTGGACCACAGTGATGGACGCCAACCTCTCCAGCTGGGGAGCTGTCCTGGGTCACCTGAGTGCTCTCCGGAAGAATCTCTCCTTCCCATCAACGTGTTGGAGCTTCGGGCGATATTTCATGCCCTTTGTCGTTGGACATCTCAGCTGGAAGACTATCCAGTCAGGGTACAGTCCAACGCCATGGCTTACATCAACAAGCAAGGCGGAACAAGAAGTCTCGCCGCTTGGTTAGAGGTCGAGGCTATTTTTGTCCTGGGCAGAACATGTTCCTGCCATATCGCCAGTGCACATTCCTGGCAGACAACGTCATGGCGGACTTCCCACTCTCTGCTGTCCACTGTCTTGACTAAGGAACTGCACCCAGAGGTGTTCCCCCTCATTGTTCAGAAGTGGGGTTTTCCTTACATCGACCTGATGGTGACAAGACACAACAGGAAGGTTCCAAGGTTCTGTTCTCGATGGAGGGACCCTCTAGCTCTGGCGGTGGATGCAATGTCCATTCCTTGGATAGTCCCTTTGGTCTACATCTTTCCTCCCCTCCCAGTGTTGCACAGGGTGTTAAGTAAATTGAGACTGGCGCACTGTCCAGTCATTCTGATTGCTTCGTACTGGCCTCGCCAAGCTTGGTTTCTGGAACTTCAAGATCTGTCTGTGGCGGAGCCATTCCGGCTCCCTTGCCGTCTGGATATTCTACAGGGTTACCTGTGGAAGAAGGATGTTCATTGGCTAGCTTTGACTACTTGGAAATTGAATCCTCAATATTGAGGAAGAAAGGGTTTACTTCTGGTGTGGCTATGCTTGGTTCCCGCAAACCTGTTTCTTCCAAGATCTACCAGTGTCTGGTTGACCTTCCTATCTTGGTGTGCTGACAAGGACCTGTCTCAGGAATGTGATCTGCCTACGGTCCTGGCCTTTTTGCAGGACAGTAAGGTTCAGACGTCTGCTCGGTTTTCTTTCAGAGGAGCATTGCCATCCTTCCTGTTTCTCGTTCTCGTCCTGCCTTCAAGAATCCTCCTCCATGGGATTTTAACTTTGTTTTGGGCGTTCTTCAGCGCCCTCCATTTGAGTCTTTGGCTACTATTCCTCTATGCCTGTTGACATGGAAAATGGCCTTTCTCCTGGCAATTGTCTGCCCGCTGTGTCACGGAGTTCCATGCTCTGTCCTGTAAACATCCCTATTTGGTGGTTCACAAGGACAAGGCAGTGCTTTGAACCTCTCAGGAGTTCCTCCCAAGGTAGTTTTGGAGTTCCGCATCAATCAGGAGATTGGTGCCCTGACCCCACCTCTGACAAGGAGCGGGATCTCCACTTGTTAGACATGGTGCGTTCTCAAGTTTTATGTACATCGCACGGAGTATCAGGCATTCTGACTCGTTCGTCATTCCTGAGGGTCCTAGGGCAGGAAGACCTTCATCCAAAGTGACTATTGCTTCTTGGATCAAGTCCACTATTCGTAAGGCTTATGAGCTGAGGAAGAAGCCTGTCCCTTTCAGAGTCACGGCTCATTATACACAATTCTTTGGGGCCCCTTGGGCTTACAAGAATCAGGCCTCTGCTGATCAGTTATGCTAGGCTGCCACCTGGTCGTCTGTGCACACCTTTTCGAAGCACTACAGTGTTGATGTACTGGCATTGGCTGATTCCAGCTTTGGGAGGAAAATCCTGGAGGCAGTTTTGCCTGTCTAGTATTTTCTTTTGGTTCTTGGTACTTCACTTTTGAGCCCTGTTGGCCCTAGTTCAGTGTGCTGTGTAACTGTTGGGGTGTTACCCCACTTCATTGTTGGGCTATCTCTGAACTGATTGTTCATATCTGCCCTGGTGACTTTGGGGGCCCTGAGCCTGGTCCTTGCCTTCTCGCCTCTGGGAAACTCAAGGGTTGGACGTCCCAAAGTTACCAGTAACCTGTATTGGACAACAGAGAAAAGGGGATTTTAGTCTTGCCTGTTAAATCCTTTTCCTAGTCCATACAGGTTACTGGTCTCCCACCCTGTGAAGGGACCATGCTTGGCTCTCCTGTGGCAGACTGTGGGGGTCCTTCAGGTCATGCTCAGTCTTTTCCCTTCCACTATCTAGTCATTAGTGTCTCAAATCTTTCTGGAGCTGGCTGGCTAGCTGCAGCCAAGAAGGGAAGGTAGGCTCCACCCCCTGCATACAATTCTAGGATTGTTCCTGCTTACAATTAAAGGGGCAGATCACCTCCCCAAAGTTACCAGTAACCTGCATGGACTAAGAGAAAAGGATTTAACAGGTAAGACTAAAATCTATAATTTTTTTTTTTTTTTTATACTCTAATCCTACCCTTGCCTATAGAAGGTGAAGTACAAGTGGCAGACTTCTGTGAAGGCTGGTAATGAAGAACTGATCCTGACCTCTGAAAGAAATGAGGAAGTGATAGGGTGAGCGGGGCATCACAGGCTAGAGATGAGGGGAAAGGTCTAGCTATACCTGTAATGGTGAAAAAGGCAGTAAGTAGTGGTTCAGAGCACGATTGCCAATATAAATTCATTGTCAAAAGCCAACAATAACACAATGCAATGATATACTAATCTTACCACAAAAGCATCCTCCCTAGTCACCAGTCTGTGTGGCTCATGTTCCACGTGCACCTTCCTCTACTTAGGTATTGACTGACACAGAGCACACCCAAAACCAGTCTGAATCAGTTTCTGGTATAACCAGGGATCATGATAGACTGTCTGCATGATCACCATATTAAGTGTTTGATAGCCCAAAAGTGGCATGCAAGTAAGAACACTAAATACCTAAACAAAATGGAAATGACAAATGCGAATGTTCTATTTTTAGAATAGAGACTGATCTTATTCTGGTGCAACACATTTATTTTGCTGTCTTAATCTGAAAACTGAGAAATGACACTGTTTTACTCTGGGCGTTCTAGGACTGTCTCAACTGCATTCAGTGCATTCAGGATTACTGAGCCACTGATTATAGAGCATTACAATATAACATTATACATTCTCTTTACAATAAACAATTGATGCAAACTTATCTAGAGTTAAACAATTCTATCCAGCATAATACAATATTCTCTGGAAAACATGCTATGTCACTTTAACCCCTTAACGACCCATGATGGTCCAGGACAGTCATGGCTTAACTGATAGCAGCATGCCTCCGTGCACGCTGCTATCATTAATTTCAGGCTGAGACTGAGCGCTCCAAGACCAGGGCGTTCAGTCTCAGCCCTTCCTGCTTGTGCCAGTTCATGTGATTGCCGTAGCAGCGATCACATGTACCGGCATAGTGACAGAGGCAGCATGCAAAGCATGCTGTCTGTGCCTGTCTAGTCTGCCTCTGTCTCCCTTGCTATCAAAGTAAGGGAGACAGAAGTAGACTGGAGATGCCTAGTGGTTAAAAAAAAAAAAAAAAAAAAAAAAAAATAAAAAATACAGCAGCTGGGGGTATTAACCCCTTCACTGCTGATGCAGGTCAATTTTTGACCTGCAATTATACACTTGTGTTTTTATATAAAAAAAAAAAAAAAAAACTTTTTATAAAAAAAATTTATTTAAAAAAAAAAAAAAAAAAAAAAATTTAAACAATATTGCAAGTGTGATTGTTGTGGAGCCATGTGTCAAAATAGGGTGGGGAAAAAGGGACATGGGGATTTTCACCCAGGGGGGACATTGGCCACTTTTAGCTGCGCATTTTGTAGGTATGACTGACTGGTCATACTTTTCATGCAGTCTCCATAAAAAGTTAACCCTTTGTGGCCAATTGATCCCAAGAGAAAAATCTCTAAATTTTTTTTTTTTAACCTTTTTTTAATTTTAATAAAGTGAGTGGTGGGTTATCCATATAAATAGGGTATCAAATGAAAGCCCTATTTGTGCTTAAAAAAAAAAAAGTATATAATTTATGGGGGTGGAATAAAAGCCTAAGAGGGAAAACACTGTTGAACAAAGACAGTCAAAGGTCAAAATTGCTCCGGTCCTTAAGGGAAAACGACCTCAGATTTTCCCGGTCTTTTAGGGGTTAAATCTCTGGAGTTTTACCCAGTACATTTTTTACATAACATTCTGCTTGACTTTCTCACAAATAAAACCTATTTTAAACTGCTTCTGGATACCAGAGTTGCTTGGACATAAGGTCTCTATTGCTTTACAACATGTGGCTGCAGCAAATAGTTAACCTGTTTAGAAACTAACTACTACTTTTTTTTTTTTTTTTTTTTTTTTTTTTTGTTAATCTGTCCCATCTTCTGCTAATGGAGCAAATAAACTTATACAGACATTAATACAGTTACTGCAGTTTACAATACACATTATACAAGACTTGTCTTAATAAACTCTATTCCATACAATATTTCACATCTAAATGATCTTACTAACCTTTCTCATTGACTATTATACTTGGATGCTCTTCTGCCTACCTGAAAACAGATAAATGACATTTTTACTCTGGGCGTTCTAGGTCTGTCTCTCAACTGTATTCAGTGGTTGCCTCAATTACTGAGCCACTGAGGTATGCACATGATACCAAGTACAGTTACTGTTTCAGAGCCTAGCAATTGCCACCTGCTGGTAGGAGGTTAAAACAGCAGCAAAAGAACTTTAGACAATGCAGTTGTGGGGTTTCTAATACTAACAATAAAAAAAATGCTTCTGCATACTATATTCTCTTGGGGTACAATGAGTTTAATACCGGTTTAATACTCAGTGCCACACGAACACAAACTTGTCAATAAACATATGCTTATTCTACATATATCTTTAATAAGTGGCCATAATGTACACATTAGACCTAACACGTACTGTATTTAACCTTTTTATCACAGCTGTATCTGTCACAGAACATCATAAAATATGAATAAAAGATCTCACCACACCAAACAGTGTAATACACACCAAATCTAAAAAATAAAAGGACTAAAACTAAGATGGAGCCTACCAAAAAATATGATCTACAGCAAACGTACCTTTTTAATATATCAGTGATATGTTCCCAAAAGACAAAACCGCACAGATTAATATAATCCACTAATACAATGCAATGTCTCCAGGCAGAAAACATTAATATTCCAGCGTCTCAAGGTCCCTGTAGGTGATTAACAGATATTGATGGGTGTTGGAATACTTTGTGAAAATACTTTTCAATTAAAGGCAAAGTCCTTCTGCTTCAATAACTGAGATAAGAATATAAAATCCTTTGTCGAAAGTCTGTAGATCTGATGTATTGCCAACTGAGTGGAATGTATAGGGTTATCCAACTTGTAGCCCTCTCTTATGCTTTGCAAAGGTAGTGCTTAAATTATACCACTCGTAGCATAATCCTTACTTTAGCATGTATAGAAACGCTGCTCAAAACTTTTTGTCCCACAATTATATATGAAGGTATTACTTGCTTGTGACTCTCTACAGTGTATAAAGATCTTGGCTTTCCAACTTTACAAATCTTGGACAATGCTGAATCATGGTTTTAAATATGCAAACTTGAATCAAGGAAACCGGTCCACTTTAAGGCTAAGTAGGCATTTCTTTTAATGCCATATGTAAAATTTAGAACACCTCATTTAATTTTGATATAAAGTGAATTCCGTTATAGGCTTTCCTGAGTTGTGCTCAGTTGGTGCACAGGGACTAGATAAAAGGAATTAACATTTGTCCATACCCCCCCCCCCCCCCAAAGTATCCCTTTTTAGGGTGTTCCCTCCAACTGAGAGAAATCTGAACCTTTCTCACCCTGACAAATGCATATCTTGATATGGTGCCACGCAGTATGTGCAGTGCCGTACAATAGTAATGTTATAAATGGGGATAAGATAAGTGTCGGCCATAGAAACCATGGAGGTCTGCCACCCAGACCAGATCTGTTACTTCAGGGCTCCTTGTGGTACAAGGATGGATAGGATGGCTCTTGAGGCCAACATTCTGAAGCTCAAGTGATTCTCCAGAGAAATCTTCACCATGCTCTAGGCTCAGAAGCAGCTTTCCTTTAAGCTCTACCATTGGTGTATGGACCAGAATGTGTTCCCACATGTCTCTGAGCTTCTCGTGCTGTCTGTCATTCGGAACAGCATCAAGTGTCTTGGCCTGTTACCTCCAGGCTTGGTTCTCAGCCCTCTGTTTTTCAGAGATTTCTTTAATCTTGCATGAAGGAATTTCCCTCCTTTCAGGATCCACACCTCTGTGGGATCGATATTGGTCTTGTGCATCCTTCAAAGGCCTCATTTTCTGAGCTTCTGGCCTCCATCTCTTTGCATCACTTGCTCTCTTGCAAACCTCTTTCCTGGGTTTTTCACCAGGATGAAGCAGTACTTCATACCTCAAGCTTCTTCCTAAGGCTTTCTCCGAATTGCACATAAGGAGATAGTTAAGCCTTTTTGCCCTGACCCATGGTTTGCTCATGAGAACACCATATGTTGGATATTGTGCACTGCCTTGCATTTTATGTGCACCGCACTCACCCCTTCCATATGGCTTTCGTCATCTGAGAGGCCTAGGGTGGGTCAGTTTGTTCCTGGCATCCAGTGCACAGGTTCATTTTTGAGGACCACAACCCGCTTTGGGGAAATTTTGGTTCTGTGTTTTTGATTCTCTGTATTGAGAACTACACTTCCCATAAACTCTCACTCTGTGGGCTGTTTTCCAATTTGCTCCCTCTGTAGTCACCACTATTTTTCCTCTCTACCTAGTATCATATGCAGGGCTTGGTCTCCTCAAATCTTAACAGGTTAATCCTTTGCTTGCTAGATAAGTGTCTAGGCTTTTTGGGATAAAATCTTTAATCTGGGTGACAGTATTTGGGTATTCCTTTACTGTATCGACACTGTTCTCCTGTACTATGTTGGATCCACTAGTCACGGGGCTAGGCTTAAGACTAAGGAATCGGTGGGGCATCTCTGACCCCACCACTTACTTACTGCTTCTCTTGCCAATTGGGGCTTCCCATGGGTTACTCTGGGCACTTATGTGCCTCATGCACTGGCCCCTGCATCTCTGCCAGGGCCTTCCAGCCATGATCAAGAGCCACCTTGGGTCAAGGACTTAAAATCCAGTATGGCAGTTTCCTTTGTCTCCAGGGGGTTCTTCATTCCCTGGAGAACCCCCGCTTTCAGGTTTGTGGCCCCTGGCATTCCTGATCTATCTGACTCTTTCCTTGAGGATTCAGACAGGGATTCTGAGGATGGTGTTCTGAAAATGCTTTGTCTCAATTTCATGGTGACCCCTTTGAAGCTGACCCTGAATCCTCTGAGGGTCTCACTAAGGAAGTATTAACTACCTTGAACATTCCCTCTACTCCTGTAGCACCTTAGGCTCCTGACTTTCAGTGGCGCAAGAAGTCCTGTACGGCTTCCACCTAAATCTCACTCTGAATCAAATTATTTTGGATGAGTGTAAAACTCCTGACAGGCGTCTGGCCTTTTGTAAGATTCTCTAAGTTGTATCCCTTTTCTGAAGCTGCCTTGGTGCAATGGGCTACACCTCATGTTGATTCTCCCATCTAAAGGCTCTCTGAATCCACTGCGTTGGCAGTTGTGGATGCTTCAGATCTTAAGGACATGATTTGATTGTAAGCTGTCTTGAAGGCTAATTTCACTGCCATTGGTGCGTCCTTGAGACCCACCTTTGCTTCTGTCGGAGTCAGTAGGGCCATTGATTGGACTGAACAGCTGACTGCTGCTGTCCATAAATGTGCTCCAAAAGATGACCTTTTATTCCTATTGGCCAACACTACTGAGGTGCAGCACTGTTACTGACACTCTTTGATGCTGTTAGGCTTGACACTAAGGCCACTTCCTTTCCTGCACCTGTAAGGCATATGCTGTGGCTGAAGTTCTGGTCTGCTGACTTCTCTAAGAAATCAGTTTGGTTTGTGTTTTTTTTTTTTTTTTTTTTTTTTTTTTTTTTAGTGTCTTTGACCCTGAATTGAAGACACTCACCCCCAGTGGCCTCACTGATAAGAGCATGCAATGCATTTAGGGCAGGCCCAGTGTTCTCACCCAAACAGCAGTGGAGGTCCAAGCACTCATCCTCAGAACCCTGGTCCGTCCCCAGTGGGGGGGGGGGGTTGCCTGCAACACTTGAGTGTTTGGACAGGCTCCATTGCAGATCAGTGGGTATTACCGGTGGCTTCAGAAGGCTACAGGATTGCCTTCAAATCCTTACACCCCCCCCCCCCACACACACACACACACACACACACACACCCTTAGGTTCTTCCATTCTCCTCCCCTCAGGGACAGAAGCAGCTTTGGCTTTCAACGGAGCAGTCCAATGTCTTGGACAAGGTTTCTGGCCTTGGTTCCTTAGCAGCAGAGGTTCAGGAGTTTATTCCAAAGGATGCCAGCTGCTGTCCTAGCCTGGACCTCAAGGCTCAACAAATTTGTGGTAAAGACCCACTACAAGATGGAGTCCTTGCGTTATGTCATCAGACATGTCCAGGGGAATTTCTGGCATCTTTGTATCTTTATGATGCATACCTGCACATTCCTGTCCATCCAGCAAGTTGGCAGTACCTTGGGTTTGCCTGTGACATGGGACACTTCAGTTCACTGCTCTTCCCTTCGGGCTCACTACTGCAACTAGGGTGTTCTGGTTCTGGGTGCATTCCTGCACACAGAGGATTCAGGTGACACCTTACATGGGTGGCCTTCTCATCAAGGTACCTTCCAGGGACGACCTGGAGCACAAAGTTCAGGAGTGTGCTCAGATCATCCACCAACACTGGATTCTGAATATTGACAAGTGCCACAGTTCCCTCCCAGAATCTGATGTTCCTGGGACTCCGGTTCAATACGGAGCATGGTTTAGCTGATGGAGGATTTGCTTCAACAGCTTGCCTCCAAGGTGTCTTCTGCCCTGTCTCTCAGGTGGGGAAGATATCGACCATAGAAGTGGTACCCTTTGCCATGGCTTATGCAAGGGAGCTTCAGAGGTTTGTGATCCACGTTTGCAGGGAGAATGATCCAGAAGGTGTGGGTTTCATCTCCCTTCTGGCAGAGGTGACAGACCCTTCACTGGTGGCTGCATCTCTCCAACCTGGGGAAGGGGAGACCCTTTGTAATTCCATAATGGACCATTGTGACAACAGAAGCCAGCTTACTAGGTTGGGGTGTAGTCTTGGGTCACCTGAGTGTTCAGGGTCGTTTGGTCTGTGGAGGAAACTTCTTCCCATAAACCTCTTGGAACTTAGGGTGACTTCTCATGCTCTAAGGTATTAGTCATCTCACCTGATGGGATGCCCGGTCTGAGTCCAGTCTGACAGTGCCACGGCTGTGGCTTACATCAACAAGCAAGGAGGCACACCAAGCCCCATGGTTTTGTTCAAGGTCAAATCTATTTTGGCTTGGGCAGAAGACTGTGTGCCTGCTATATCTGCTGTGCACATCCCAGGTGTAGAAAGTCCTTGCAGACTTCCTCAGTTGACAGAGTAGATCCTGGAGAGTGGGAACTCCCCCCCCCCCCCCCCCCCCCCCGAAGTGTTTGACTTTCTGCTATAGACCTAATGGCCACAAGGGACAACTGGAAGGTTCTGATGTCCTGCTCACGACAGCAGGATCTCCTAGCTTTTGAGGTGGATGCCCTGTCAATTCCATGGAGATTTCGGCTGGTCTAAATCTTTCCTTCACTCCCTCTGCCTTCCAGGGTCCTGCAGAAGATCTGGATAGACAACACCTGTCATCCTGATAGCACCTTATTGGACTAGACAGCCTTGTTTCCCAGAACTACTGGCCTTGTCTACTCAGGAACAGTTTCCTTTGGCAGCGTTAGCTGTGGAAGGAGGATGTGGATCAGCTGGCTTTGACTGTATGGCTGAGGCTTCCATCTTGCAGAGGAAAGGCTATTCTGCAGTGGTTTTCACCATGGTTCAGACTAGGAAGCCAGTCTTAGGCCTACTATAGGGTTTGGTCTATTTTCCATGCTTTGTATGTGGACAGGGATCTATCCTCACAGAAATTTAATCTTACGGCTGTCTTGTCTCTCTTGCAGGACTGTGTGAACAAAGGTCTTAGCCTTGAAGGCTCGGACCTCAGCTCTTTTTTTTTTTTTTTTTTTTTTCTTCAGAGACTCATAGCCACCTAACCAGAAGTCAAGGTCGTCTTCTTCCAGGGGGTTGCTCTAGCTTTCCCTGCTTGTAAGGCTCCCACTCCTCAGTGGGACCTTAATTTTGTTCTGGGTGTTTTTGCAAAGGCTTCCTTTTGAGTCCTTGGCTACCATCCCTTTACGTGTTTGTTTGTGTTTGGTTTTTTTTTTTGTTTTTGTTTTTGTTTTTTTTTTGGGCTGTGGTCTCAATCTGCAGAGTTGCAGGCTGTCCTGCAAGCTGCCTTTTCTGGTGTTTCCCAAAGATAAAGCTGTTCTACTTGCCTCTCAGGAACTTTTCTAAAGTGGTCTTAGTTCCAGATCAATCAGGAGATTGTTGTGCCTTCCTTCTGTCCTGACCCTAAATCTGTCAAGGAGAGGGCTCTCAACTTGTTGGGTGTCGCCTTAAGTTTATGTGCACTGCACGGAGTCTGTCAGGCTGCTAGGTCTGGCGCTTCCTGGGCCTATAAAAATCAGGCCTCTGTTGATCAGTTGTGCAAGGTGGCCACTTGGTCTTCTGTGCACGCCTTTGCCAAACACTACTATGTGGATGTGCTTGCTTCAGCTGCAGCCAGCTTTGGCAGGAAAGTCCTAGAGGCAGTTTTGCCTGTCTAGGACTGTATTTCCTGTCTTGTTGTTCTTTAACCTTTTAGCCCTGTTGGCTCTTGTGTTGCTGTGTATAGCTTGTGTCCACTGACTCTTTATTTATTTGGGCTGTCCATGTCCTGGATAGTCCCTTGGGAACTCTGGTATCATGGGGACCAGTGCTTGGTCCTTCCCTTCTCTTTCCACTCTGGGAACTTAATGTTGGTACATCCCCATGATACCTGTAAGCTATATTGGACAACAGAGAATAGGATTTTGATCTTGCCTGTTAAATCCTTTTCTTAGTCTATATAGCTTGCAGGCCTCCCACCCACTGCAAGTGACCATGCCTGGTTCCTCTGGCTGGACATTGAAGTCTTATTAGGTCTGTTCTGACAGTTTTCTTCTCTATCTAGCTCAGTAGGGCAAGTGTCTCAAATCTAACTGGAGGGGAGCAGCTGGGGAGAACAGGGAGGCTCTGCCCCTGCAATTCTTTGAGTAATTGTTCCAGCCTACTGGGGGAGCTGTCTCCTCCCCATGGTACCTGTAGTCTATATGGACTAAAGTATTTAACAGGTAAGACCAAAATCCTCTTAATGCACATTTCTAAATATTCTCAAACTCCTGTTTTTATATGTAGTTCAGACTGCTTGGAATCCTGAATTGTGGTGATGTAATCTTGATTTAATATGTATTTGATAAATTGACTTTTTTTTTTTCTCCCCTCCAGGTCTTGTGCAATATTGATGAGCTTTTTGAAAGAGATGAACTGTCTGCAGCTCCTGATCCTGGCTGGCCTGACTGCTTTAACTCTGGAGTGTTTGTCTATAAACCATCTACTGAAACCTACAACCAGCTTTTACAGTTTGCTACAGAAAAAGGCAGCTTTGATGGTTCGTACAGGTTAATGTCTAAAATAGACTTGTACAGTGGAAAAACCATGTACTGTTGCAAATGTTGGTCAGTACTTTTCAGTAATGGAAGCGGCATCTCTGGATGCTAACGAAAGTATTGATGTGGTATTAATTTGTAATAATCAGTTCTTAATATGTTGGAAAATGCATTTGAATGTGGGAATGATTGTGAAAACCTGTTCACCTTTTTAAACTACAGAAGTGTGTGTGTGTTTTTTTTTTTTTTTTTTTTTTTTTTTTCCCCCTCCGTCTAAATAAACGGACAAGTTTAAAACTTTCCCACTGTCCTCGTACTCCTAATAGTGCAGGATTTTTAGATCATAGGTGAGTCAATCAATGTAAAATCAATCAATACATTGTACACTTGTGCTCAGGCACAACTCTTCAAAAGTTGCCCTGTTAGTGGTTAATGCCCTTAGGTTTAGGGCATGTCAGACAAATATAACAAACTACATATACTGGAATAAAACGTATAAACCCTACAGATGGGCTGTGTTTAAGAATCCTTAAGTGGAGAAAAATTACTACACTAAGGGCCAAATGAAAACTCCAGAGGGTGTGCAAAACATTCCTTACTGTGGTGGTCACTCCACTATTCTTTAACAATGCAGTGATTAAACTGGAGACCTGTCCTTCATGGAGCTCTAACAGCTAATTTAGAGGAATAGGAATTTTGTATGACTGTTTCTTGTGACGTTATCTATTATAGTCCTCCACTCTTGGTGCCCCGTGTCCCCTAGCGGACCATGGCTTTAGGATCAAATTTCAGTTTAGAGATTTCTCTATGGAGGCAATTGACACTGACTGGGGGACCAGGATTCTTCCTTGTCTTTTGGAGATGCCTATATGAAGAACCCAGCCTTGCCCCTCATTTGAGACTTCTATTCCTTAACAGGCACAAATCTCTAGCCATTCTGCAAAGGCCTTGTCACAGTGCCCTATCTCTCCTTGCTACAAATACTACTGATTCTACCCCCCCGACACATGCCACAGCTCTTAAACTGCCTTGACGTTTGTTTCGATTTCATCACTACAGATGACCATACTGCTAGTGACCCATTTTTCAGATTCTATTCAAGGAAATGTTTTTAAAGAGGAATTACTGGTAATGCCTGCCAAAATCTGAGACAAATGCAGCCTTTGCTGCTGCCTGGTGTTCCGGAAAAGCTTCCACCTTCAATATAGCTGCATGCTGCACTTTGATCAGCAGACCAAAAACGCTATCCACAATCTTCCAAAAAGTCCTTTGTGTTTCTTCCCTTTGTGTGGAAAGAACTTGCCATAACCTAGACAGGGTGATCTATAACACTACTGGAGGGAGGCAAGAACATTCTGTTGCCTCAGACTTTTTTTTTTTTTTTTTAATCCAAAGGTGTGGGGTACCAGGGTTCAACCTGCTTGGACTTTTAAAGCCCACCTCAAAACCCAGCGGACTTGGCTAAACAAGTCTGCTCAGAAGCCTAAGGCTGATGAGCCTGCCTCTGACTCGCGTGGTCAGTCTGTCCATTGTGGGTCTCTCCATGTGTTGACATGTAGGATGGATCAGTGGTTTTTGCGGGTTATTTTGGAAGGGTACCATAGACTTCAAATCCCTTCCTCCTTGCATCCTTGGGATACAGTTTGGAGGTGTCTGTTCATAGAGCACCCTCCCTGCTAGAAAAGCAGATCTTGGTTGCTTTTCCAGCTCAGGAACACTTCACTGGATTATACTATAATTGTTCCCAAAAAGGACTGCAGCTACTACCCTAGTCTGAACTTGAAATGACTCAACCATTTGTTAGCTCTGTACTTTATGGAGTCTCTGCTCTGTCAGCATGAAAATGTATCTAGGAGTTCTTTTCCCTAGATCTTTGACTCTACTAGCATGTTCAAATTCATCTGGAACATCAATATCTCCTACTTTTCGCATTTCAGGGCAGTCACTTCCAGTTTACTGCCCTTCCATTTTGGGGTTATCCATTCAAAGGATCTTTATCAACCTGTCTGCCTTGGAAGCTCACATCCACACCGGATGAATCTTTCATAGGCTGTTTAATGTGCCCACATTCAGGAGGGAGTCAACATCCTGGAATGGAGGTTGGGTGCTCAACCTCAAGAAATACTATGGAACCCTCCCAGGTCCTGCATTTCATAGGCATGAGATTCAGTTCTCTCAAAGGGAAGATGTTTCTGCTGGAGGAAAAGATCCAGTCTCTCAAGGTGACTCAAGCCCTAGTCTTGGGGGCAGAGGAATACAGGAGTATTAGGCTGCCTAATCTCTGCCTTCAAAGTGATCCTGTTTGTTCAATTCCACCTGGACTTGCAGCTGGTCATGCTGGGTTGTGACCACCATGGACACCAGTCTGACTACCTGGGGGTGACTCTGGGTACTGATGGCTCCAAATCACTGGACAGGTTTTCCCCTCAATGTTCTGTAAATAGAGGCTTTTCCCTTAGTGCTTTGCCATTGGTCTCTTATCCTGAAATTGAGGGTCAAACTGGATAACACAACAGCGGTTGCATACATTATTCTCCAGAGTTGAACCAGATGCATGTGAGCTTGGCTCCATGTAGGTTCACCTGAACCTCAGTCCAAGAAGCTCTATGGGAATCGCTTGGTGTTCAGATTTCCTTATTTCCTTCTGATTCTTCATCATGCTGTATGTTTGAAACTGAGGTAGGGCTAAAGCTGGAGGGAAAGGGGAAGACTCTGCATCAAAGACCCGCTTTTGAAGTGCCCTGCACTCTGGAGGAGGGGAACTTTACCCCATGGTTCATGGACTAGGTCACTGTTGGCTTGGAAAGTGTCAGACTACAAGATGCTAGAGTATGGCATGGCTTTGGTACAGTGGCAGCCCCTGGCATGACAGTGTTGCGGCCTCCTGTTAGAAACAACCAGAAGGGAGCCCTCGAGGTCCGCAGACAAACAAAACAGCTAATCATTCGAAATCCGTAGATAAAATAGTTATAAATAGATTAAAACTGATACCATACAGACCTCAAAGAATGTTTCAAAATACACAATCTGCCTTATGTGTTTAGGGAGTCACTTAATCATGGGCAGATTGTTAATAGAAACATCAGTTTACATACCTCCAAAGGCAAATCCATTCCATTAAAATAAATCCAGAACAAGTAGGCATTCCCCATATTGAATGCGTTCACGGCTCTCCACCACAGTGCAACAGATCATCTTAATCTTGGTCCCCTGGGTAGGATACCCGATGAACGTCTGTCCATGCTCAAACAACTTAAATTGTAAGCTCTATGGGGCAGGGACCTTTTATCCTAATGTATACTCACCTGGTTCCCCTTATGTTCCCCTTTTTATAATCACTTAACACCTTATAATCACTTGTACCCCTTCAATATTAAAGTGTTAGTAATGTCTGAAAAACTTTTTTGCATTTAGAAGAGCTTAAAGAGCTGATCTAAATGCAAAAACGCTATGGTTTAAGGGATACGGGCGTTTAAAGTTTGATTTCTCCTGACAGCTATAAAGCTGTCAGCAGGAGATCAGTGTCGGTCAACACGCTGGCGCTTGATAAGTGCCGGGATATCGTTACTTACACGGAATCCCTTCATTGGAATGGTCTAAAACTTGTGCCTGAACACTACATACACATGTTAGACCATTCCAATGAAGGGATACCGTGTAAGTAACGAGATGCCGGCACTTTTCAAGCTCCAGCGTGTCGACCGACACGGATCTCCTGCTGACAGCTTTACAGCTGTCAGTAGGAGAAATCAAACTTTAAACGTCTGTATCTCTTAAACCATAGCGGCTTAAGAGATACGTGTTTTTTTTGGTTTTTTTTTTTTTTTTTTTTTTTTTGCATTTAGATCAGCTTTTTAAGCTCTTCTAAATGCAAAAAAGTTTTTTAGACATTACTAACACTTTAAATGTAAAGTGCCAAGTACACTGGCGCCACATAAAATATACAATACAATGGTAGCCCACAACTGACAAGTTAAAGTCAATCATATCCCTTCTAACAAGACCAAACGGTGACCCCTTAAGGTCAAAAATAGGTGTCATTGATCACAAAGTACCTAATCTACAGGTATTCACGTTATGTAAAAAAAGTAATTGCATCCAAACCGTGCAAAGAGGGGAAAAGGACAATCCTATAAGAATAGACACAGTTAACGAAAGTTGTAGGTAACTGTGCTGGACTTGAAGCCAGATGGCAGAATGGAAAATCCAGTGAGCTGCAAAGTGGTAGTACTGAAACTACCTCAGTGGGGAGAACAAGGCAGATGCCCTCAAAACTAGGATTCCGATGGTGGGGTAGATGAGAAGAATCAGGAGACTGGCCGAGGTCAGGACGGGCAGAAGTCGTGTAGAATCAGGACCAACAGAGATCAAACTAATGAATCCGAGCAGAATCAAGGCAATAAGTCTTCACCAAACTGAGCACTGAAGATGTGTTAGGATGCTTAGATATAGGCTACACAGCATACTGCCGGAATTGCATGCATTGGTGCGCCTGCGTACAAATGCATGAATATTACCGTGCAGGTGCATGAGTGCCAACAATTGGCAGTAGCAATGGCAAACAAAATCCTGTCTTGCATAAAGGTATTGAAGCAAGAGTGGATAACATTATTATTTTTCTATTCTACAAATCATTGGTAAGACCTCACCTTGAGAGTGCAGTGCAGTTTTGGGCACCAGTTCTGAAAAGATACTAGAACTAGAGGGTACAGCAGAGAGCCTCCAAATTAAGGGAATGGAGGACTTGACCTATGAAGGACTAGACAAACTTGGTTTATTTACTCTAGAGAAAAGATGACTAAGATGACCTCATACTTGTACAATGTGATATGGTCAATACAAGGATCTCTGCGGTGAGCTATTTATTCCAAGGCCTGATCAGGTGACCAGGGGACACCGCTTGAGATTCAAGGAAAGGAGGTTTAAACTTCAGCAGAGGAAGGTTTTTTGTTTTTTTTTTACAGTAAGGTCTGTTAAATTGTGGAATTCCTTGCCCAAGGACGTGCTTATGGCAGAAACAATGGATCCAATCAAGAGAAGATTAGATAATTTCTTTCAAAAGGAACATGGTTATACTTGAGGCAAAGGTTGAACTTGATGGTCTTCATTCAGCCTAATTTACTATGTAACGACTGACCCTTGCAGGAGCATGACATGGAGACCCACCACCTCAAAGGGTGCCCTCCTTGTGGCAGGTCCCAGCCTGAGGATGAGCCATTGTGAAAAGCCCAGCCAAGAGCAGGAGTGAAGGAAAAGCCAGCTCCCAGGAATGCTTCTCAGGGCCATAGCCCTTCAAATGAGCAAGGTACTGGAGATGGCCCCAGCAGACACTGGTATCCAGGATAGCAGCAATCTCAAATTCCTCATGCCATTAACCACCACAGGAGGGGGGTCGGGGACATGACTCTGGGTCAGAACAGGAGACCATTCTAAGCACACGTTAAAAACCAGGTGACTATGGAAATGGCAAGGCAGGTCCAGCCAAAATGCCCCAGGATTAATGAGACTTTGAATTGAAAACAGGCCAACAGAGCGAGCTCTCGGCTTCCGTGATGACACACAGGCAGGTGCCTCATGGAAAGCCACACTTTATCTGGCCCAGAAACATCATACCTCCCATCAGCAGAAGTTTTTTGTATGATGCAGAGGTAGTCATAAGGTTGGAATTTTTTTTGACTGCAGAGCAGAAGACCATGTCCTTAGACAACTTGGTCTCTGGGACTAGAGGTGAGGACTAAATTGCAAATAGATGGGGAGGTTGGAATTTGAGTGCTTCAGGATGGGGGCTTGTGAAAAAACTTTCAAGGCATCAAATGCAATTTGAGCAGATTCAGGCCACACAAAGCAGCTTGGTTCTGGTCATGGGAGTAAGAGGGGCCACAAGTTTAGACCTGATGAATGGCCAGTAGAAATTGGCAAAGCCCAGGAAGCTCTGAAGAGCTTTACAATCAAAGGATTGACCAGTCTATTATGACAGAGGCCTTACAAGGGTCCATTTCAATCCCCTTAGATATAGCCCAAAAAATCATGGGAATCTCTAAGGAGCATTCCTCCAATTTTGCAAACAAAGTACAAAGGCTAGCAAGCTACACTCAGATATGAGAGCGAAGTTCCTCCAGGGACAAGCAGATCAGGATGTCCTCCAAAGAGACCACCATGAACTGGCTTAAGTCGCAGAAGATATCATTGACAATGTTGGAAGGTTTCATGTAGAAAAATGGGTAGAATTAGTCAGTTAAATATTGTACTACAGGTCTTAATGTATGCAATTTGACCAAAAAGAACAAAGATGTGTGTGCCTGATTACCAAAATTACCAGTTCAGTACTTGAATAGAAGTTCTGCCTGTCTATGGTCACGAATACTTAACTTACGATCTTAATTTAAAATAACTGTGTACTCCTGAAGCATTGGAGATAAAGAATTAAATAGGTCAGTGTGCTATGGATTGAATGAGGGCTATACCTTTTTTAGCCTGTTTTTATAAGAGTATTAAAATATAAAAAAATATAGCTCACTGCCCACAAAGCTTGATAGAGGTTCAATGTTAATGCACATCTAGGTATATTTCATGTGAACATGTGATTATATCGATCAGAAAGTGTGATTCTTAAAACTATTAAACATCTGAAATTAAGCAGTTTTTAACTAATACTTCAGCTTTAATGTTGCTCCTATAATATACCTGCGGGAAAAAAAAGTGAGGGGAAAAAAATGAAGCAGATTTAAATCGGTCAAAAACATTTAGGGGACATTAGAAATAAATGGGACAAATCAATGGCCAGACATGTTAGAGGTACATTCTGGCCATTTCACTGACCACATTTCAAGGAGATCTAGATCAGAAATTATTCTGTGCAGAAGCACAATAAATTAGGGACAAAAAGGCCCTATGGATTGAAATGAGGGCTTTAAGTTTAGCCAGTTTATAAAAGTATTCAAATGACTAAAATGTATACTTAGTTCATTGAACCACTGTCAAGCATTATGGGCAACATGTGACAAGTTAATGCCTATATAGGTATGCGAATTCACGTGAACAAAAAATGTGAGCATAGATGCCTGATTCACTAATATATAGGCACTCTGATGCATATAAACAAACACTAGTTTCATCACTGATAGTTTAAAATGTATTGCAGTGAAGTCATATGAACATAAAGACAGTTTCCTAAATGAATCGTGTATCTCTCAATCTGGAAAATTGGTCCCTAAAGGATACAAATGTTCCATTTATGAACTGGTGCAAATGTAATTTTATAAACCGTGCATGAAACAAATATTTTTGAAGGACTTTGTTAGCAGTGAGCCAAGTATGGGCTGTTATGAGATAAATCTAAACTCTATTTTATATAATTTCTCATAAAGAAACATTAAGACATATAAAGGGTTAAAATTTTAGAGATTTCTTTTGACCCTTAAGGGGTCTTTTAAGAGTATTTCCACCTCCCATTTGAGATCTTGCTGCCTCTACCCAATGCATGTAAAGTATAACAAGCTACACTGTTGGCAGAAATTAAACAAAAAAACAAAGTTGACTCCTGTTTCAAGACTTCATAATGACTTACAGTACGTCAGAAAGATGCACCCTCCCCCTTTAGGATGAGGATATAAAAGTCAAAGTATCTCCGTGCAGATGCTTGGCTGTAAATGTGTAGTATTAGAATGCAAAATGCTGTCTGCAGATTGCCAGGAGGGATAGCTCTAGGGAACAGCTGTTCATAGACATGGAGCATATAGAAATTGAATGCAGAGCAAATGAGGCTCCTATATATGGTGTCACTGAAGCAACTGGAATGATTAGCTGGCTGTTTGTGATCAATAGAGTGAAACTAATTTCAGTCTACATATACCTCTCTAAGCTGCAATGAGAGACTTGCATGGTATCAGATATGATCTACCTACTCTCAAGCTTATATGAAACTGTAAGCCAACTGCTTAACTGTGAAATAAATGTTAACAAAATACTAAATGGTGAAAGGCCATCATAGCTAGCACTCTTTCAGACAGGAAACAAGTGCAAAGCAAGCTAAATGTCCTGGGACAGTCATAACTCCATTTAAAATACATCCAATATTATGATAGAATTACTTGACCTGATCAGATCACTTATGGCCAACAAAGTGTGAAAGAAACTGATAAACGGTGTAGAATAACATTGGGCATCAAGTGTTAATAGTGATAATTCACAGGAAGAGTGCCTAACAGCCCAGATAAGGGCATGTAGAATCATGGGTAATAAGAGAAGTTGTGAATAAATCTGGGTGAACATAAAGTAACCAAGGGGTTAATAACCACAAGAGGTGGAATGGCCATGAATATTCAACCCTGGCCTGGGCATGTACAATTAAGGATGATTATCTTATGAGATGTAACTAATAACTGTAATATCAGCAACTAATCATGCTGTAGTTCATTAACCCTTTAGGATATATATTATATTGCACAGTACAGAGCCAGACACTACTTTCCTGCAAGTAAGGGGGTGTCATTGTGAGTAACAATTTCCACATCACTATTTAGGGTGTTACTGCAGGCCTGACTGAACCTTAAGTGCTAAAGCATATGAAGGAACATTGGCAAAAGTGACAGCCTGAATCCAGGAAATATTTTGCAACAAGCTTGTAATGACTGGACACATTAATGAGAGCCTGACACAGCCCAATCTCTAGTAGATTTTTAATATGGGCTAGTGTTTCTTAGGATAGCACACTGACCCATTTATTTTATCTTTAATACTTCAAGAGTATGCTCAGTGTTATATTAAATTAATAAGTTGGGTATTGGTCACCATAGACAGGCAACTTGTATTTAAAGTACTGAACTGGTCTTTTGGAGAGTGTGAATTGGGGCTAAAGGTAATTGAGCACAACACAGCTTTCTGTGTTTTTTTGTTTGTTTTGGTTTTTTTTGTCAAATTTGAAAATTGTTGTAAGGTCCCTGGAGCCAAAAGGCATCACGAAGTGCCCATACGGAGTCCGAAAGGCTGTCTTCTACTTGTTGCCTTCTCAGCTGTAAAAGTTTGTAGGCTTCTCAAATCCAGCTTTGTGAAGATGGTGGTAGATGTATCATCAAAGTTCTGATAGTAATTGTAGAGGTTAGAGATTCTTAACTGTACCATCATTCAGTTGCCTCTAATCAATAGAGTGCTGAAGTGAGCCATCTTTCTTTTAGATTGCAGACCTGGCAGGTGACTTTGAGGGATGTAGGCATCACTTAACTAAGAATACTTACAAGAAAATTTAGCTTTGTTTGACGGTGTAAAAATAAACCAAATGGGGTTTTGTCACCTTGGAGCAGTTCCACCGGACAGATGCGATGTGGTCTGTTTCCTCACTTTTTGATGCTTTACAAAATGTCCTTGCCCTCCAGAGATAAGGGGTTGACTTTGGTGAAAGCTGTAGCAACACATGTTTTGGCCCTGGATTCCCTTGTTGCCAAGAAACCCTTTCGGAGGTGATCTAAAGAACATAAAGCAATCTTACCGGAGAGCCAGTTAATACTAGGGTTATGTAGACATAACCAGGCAACCCCAGGACAACTGTGAATAAAGGAGACTGGATAACCTGAAAACTAAAAATTGATGCTTGACACTAGATAGGCCCTAGCTGGATGTGTAGGGTGTTTGCCATGCATAGATCTAACAAATTGCTTGCAGCTCAAATCAATCCATGCTCATACCTGTACAACCCTTGATCTCAAATTCAGAGAGGAGAACTGAACTGTTCTGAGGTCAGACCAGTACATAGGTGTCCTTCCTTGCCATAAGTCAGATGTAGGGAATGTCTACGGGCCTTCTCGGTGGTTAGAGCACTGAGACATATTGATTTGCATATGTTGTAGAGGAGGTTGCGTAGGAGAGAACACCACTGAGTAGTATCTGCCAAACTGGAGCCAGAGGTCCTTTCCTGTTGCTCAGGGACATCTGTCAATAAGGCTAGTGTAATAAGTTCCTCCAGAAATTCTGAAAGGCCAACTCTGGCTAGTTCATCTTTTAAGGAGTCAAAGTTCTAGGTAATACTGGTCCTTCAGAGTGTCAGCAGCCCAGTGGTGAAATTCGGTATAGTCCTCTGCTGTCCTGGTGCCCTGTTTCAGGGAACAAATAGCAGCCTCTGATCCAGTCCTACAGGGATGATCATAAATAGTGGCCTTAGTAGAATAGTGACTAGAGACTGTATAGAGTTCTTCTGTATAAGACTGAGATGATGACGCTGGTTCTCCAGATAACTGAAGGATGACTGTCTTGCACTTTCACCTAATCTAAGGAGTAGTTGCAAAGTTTTAGGTAGAATAGTTTGCATGCCTTACAAAACCACCTGAACTGGGTTCTTTCCCAGGGAATCCCTCTGGAAAAGGAACTGGAGGGATGGAGTTTGACCCAGAACCATTAGGTCCAGCAGGAGGAGAAACTGAAGTACCTGCAGACCAAAGGTCTTGAACTAGCATATCCAGCTGGGCCATGCCACTCTGAAGATCATCCCACACTGGTTGAGACCACTACAGTGTGGGTTTTTTTTTAATCTAACAGTGGAAGGCCTGAGCCAATCCCACTGGATCCATACCTGGCTCTGTTCTGTCACAGTTGGTTTGGGAAGTGTCAGACTACTGGACCCTAGAGTAGAGCGTGGTTTAGGTATGGTGCCAGCCACTGGTGTGATCTTTCTGAGGCCTACGCTGTAGAGGTTCCAACCCCTAAACCAGATAGCAGGATGGAAACTCCAGTGAGTGTCAAAATGGTGGTACTGACACAACCACAATGGAGAACAAGGTAGATGCCCAGAATAGTAGGTTCCAGATGGCAGGATGGATGAGAAGAATCAGACAGGCCAGGTCAGGGAATGCGGAGCTTGTACAGAATCAAGAGGCAAATGTCAAGCGAAGGAATTGGAGCAGAATCAAAGGACAAAGACTTCACCAAACTGCTAACTGAGCACTGAAGACATGATGGGATGTGTAGATATAGGAGCAAAGATGTGCTGTGCATGGTGTACCACTGGAAGTGTGTGCATTGGAACTGCAATTCTTTCTTATTTTTTTTTTTTTTGCCTGCATTTTCATTCAGGTGACCTTTGGTTGCACATCTGAGAAGCCACCTTAGGTAGGATAGTCAAGGTTTTAAAGCACTGCCCCTCCCATTGGCAAAATGATCCTCAGACTAGTGGGAAGTATACATGCTATAGTTGGGATGAAGAACTGATGGGCTTCCTGGTAGCATATCTGAGGTTACTTAAGCCAGTGGGATGGAGTAAGTAATGGCTTGTGGTGCTCGTGGGCAAGTGCAGCCTCAACTGAAGGTTTAGTGCACTTCTATGGGGATTCTCACACGAAAGAGCAGTGCAGGGGTGTTTGGCATGGGCTGGACTTGATTACATTTTTTTTTTTTTTTTTTTTCCCCTCATCAACTGTTAGTATGTTAAATTGATGGTCTTCCCTGAACTGCTTCAGGAAGTGATGGTCAGTCTCTATCAAAGATGCAGCCTTGGCATAAGTAGCTTTAATCTTGGGAGGTTCTCTTCTGGGAGGTGTAATCTTAAATTAACTTTGGTGGCATTCATGACTCTTGTAGGCTGAATGAAGTTGGTGAGGGATCTTTCCTGAAAGCTTGTCTTGTCAAAGTAGTAGCAGACATCTGGACATGTAGTTCATAGAGGCTTGGTTCTGAGGACTATGACAGTGAAGATGTAGCATGTGCAAGTGTGGACTCCTTGGGTGCAAATTCTGGAGGAAACTTCGAATGGAACTGATACTTTGAAGACCACGTAAAGTGACTCACTTCCTCTCCTGGCTGATGCAAAGAGCCCCTAGTACGTGTTAAGGAAAATCTATCAGATAATACTTATGCATTGTTTTCAAAGGGCCAACATGGCACTAGCACACTAAATTCAAATACCGTGGCAGATTAGAACGAACACCTCTTGGCTGTGCACTATATATATTTAAATCTCCACAGGTTATTGCTCTACTAGCAGACAACCCAGAAAATGTCCTAGATGAACACTAAACACACAAATTGTGGTGCACCAGTGTATAGATAGAATACTTGACAAATTGATAAGCGGCTTGGAACAAAAGCCCCCCACTCTCAGGGAGCACCCAGAACAAAAAACAACAAACAAAGCACTACACTAATGTCTTGAGACAAGAGAAATTAACACAACCACTTCAATATGAAAAAAAAAACAAAACTTCTGTATATTTTACTACACCCATAATACCATCATATATGCAATTGTGCAAGAATGACATTAACAGATGGGATAACCAATGTAATCCTGAAACAATGTTTCAAAAAACACATGGGTTACATGATACTTTGAGCTAATGAGCAAAATTATCTGACAATAAATCTGGTCCCCTCTCTCTGTGGGTTAAAAAGTGACCAAGAGTCCAGGGAAACCCCGGTCTAGTCACCAGAGACACCCTGTTGAAACTCCTCACAATATATCTACAGATCAATGCGATATTAAGCTCTACCTGGTATTTGACTGTTCCCAGGAACAAGAGCATTCCTGTTCCCCACAAATAAAAGGGTAATACCAGATATAGGTCTTCACACAAACCACCCCAATTAACATCAAAAATCTCTACTAAGGTGTGAAACTCCAAATTCTATGGCTCACTCTGTGCAACCACTGAGACACAGAAGGCAGGAAAATTAAGGCGGATATCCCCACAGCAAATCTGAGATGCCAGACTGTCATTCCCCTACAGCAGAGTGTCTCCAAAATGCATCACTGGAACCACCCAGAAAGTCAGATAATCACTCTAGTATCAGATATTATAACTGGATACAGTATCCATTAAACATTGAGAAGCCTGACCATAAATAAGACACAAATTACAAGTCTCTCATTCTAAACCTAGAATTAGGCACATCCCATGCATCACAAAGGAATTGTAAATTGGCCGGCCAATATAGAAATATCCTATTTGGTCTACAATGCTGCCTACTCTATTCTGACTCTAATGTATCACGGAAAACAATAGAAATTGATCCAATGATTCTGGGTCATACAATACCTATACATCTCCCAAAACTATGCAAAACATAACCTAAAACCAATAAAATAACCTCCTACATATACTATCTTAAACAGGATGACCATCCTAAAAATTTTCTCCATTCGACTTCATAGTCACTGATGCATTACAATATCATACACTACCAATATCTCCACTTAACAGTCTTAAGTCACAACACATCGGTTATCTGTAAATTTTATAACTCATGGTTCTGTTGTAATCTGATGTGATTATAGCTTTTCTACAGTCCAGATGGCACATATCCAGTACTCTATATACTAGGAATGTTTGCTTTTATGTTCTACAGGTGTCTAGTCTTTCATGTAGACAACACTTTGCTATTGCAGAGTGTTACTTTCCTCCATGGATAGTAGAACAAGTAATGGCTCACCAACTTTGTACATAAACATGTGGTCATCAAGTTTGGAATCACTGGATGTGGATCTTCAATATTACACTCCCATATGAAGTTGCCAACTTGTTTTCATCAAATGCATTTCAAAGCAGTGTTCTTGCCTCTCCCTCAGAACAGATTAAATTATCTGAATCTCCATACTTTTAACTGTTCTGCCAGAAGTAATACTCAAACCAACATTAACCCTATCAGTGATTCTAGCTATATATCTATATACACACAGAAGATGTCTTTAAATTTAAACATTTTCATAAAACCCAACCCAAAACACAGTACACACTATAAGGTAGTAATGCCATCACCAGATCACTACACCACATCTTACTTGCATAAATCAGACAAACCGAGCATATAGTAACATTCTTTGCTTCACAGGAATCCAGTGTGATTAAAACACCTTCTGTTATACCAGAAGTCTGGAAGGATGCACAGTGTTGTGATCTGTTGACTTATGTTACTACCATAGTGTAATGTATGTACTTTTATTTTATTTTTGGTTCTCAAATTGAAGATATCCAGCCCCACACTTTTTTTTTCTTTTTTTTTATATATAAAGGGCTGTTTGAAATTTTGTGTATGGGCTCTTTATGAAGTGACAGGAATTAATGACAAGTGGTATGGAGGTGATTTGTGCAAATGGACACGGATTCTTTTTGCATGACTTTCACACTCTGGTGTTATATTTTATTGGGGAATTGTTTCTATTATCACTGTGTATTTGTATGCATGTATGTCACCAGTTTTAGTACACTTTGGTTAGAGGTGTGTGCAGATATTTATGCTAAATTTGTGCTACTGTTATCTGCTGCAGCTTCTACCTTCTGCTTCTACCAACGGCTTTGTCCCTTTATCAAGTCTATAGAATTATACAACCTCAAAGGGGACGATTTCAATTACCTGCTATAAACCCATTTGAACAGCAGTTTCAACATATTTGCTAACTAAAGGGTAACTATGAAAACTAAAAGTACACATACCAGTATACTGGTAACTGGCATTTGTTTTCCTCCAGAATTGTGTAAAGATGAGTTACTCTTTGAATTCGTTTGAAAACTGATAGTTTTATGGAGGATAAGGATAAAGTGATGACTGTTGGCTTTAATTTAAGGATATTTACATCCCAGAACCATGTAGTCATTACAGCCATTTTTAGTCCCTCCATTTTAGGGGCCCAGAAGTAATCTGAGAATTGGCTGCTCAGCTGTACTGACAAGTCTGGTGATTCTGGATGTCACTTGTATTTGGAGTTTTGCTCAACATGAGGTGCAAAGACTTGTCAGTGCAGGTAAATCAGGCAGTCACGGTGCTGAATCTGAAAATTCACTATCAAAATGTCTCCCTCAATTTGGTGACTAACCAAGGGGCTCATTAAATGTTGCCAGGTTGAAAATGGCGACATAAGAATCTCACCTGCATGACAAGTGACATGCCTAAGAAAAGCCAAATGAACTTTACATGCAGTTTGCAGAGCAGCAAGCATGACTGATGCCAAGCTGCAGGAAACATGGTATCTGTGTAGGGAGAATGTAGCGGTGCTGTTCCATAAGATAACCCTTTAAGTTCTGCATCACAGCACCTGCAATCACGCTGAAGGGGCATCGGTCATGCTTGCTGCTCTGCAAACTCCGTGTAAAGCTCATTCACTTTTTCCTGCTTTCTTAGGCATCCTACCTTTGTCATGCGAGTGATTGTCAGTTTTCAACCTTGCTCCCCTGGCTTGGCTGCCAAATGGAGGGTCACATTTTGAATTGCCATAAATAACCCTTGATATAGCCAGTATTTTGGCTATTAACTGTACTATATTAATCAAGAACACACATGAGTTCAGCAGTAGCAAATGACCTGGTAGTTCTCAGAAGGCCCCTGTAGTGGATGACTAAAGTATGTAGATAAAGACTACTTTCCAGGATGTAGGCATATACATGTGAAATAATACCACAGACAACACCAGCATAACCATAGGGCTTACCATAAGATTCAAACCCCTGGTAAGCCTCACAGCTGCTAAAAAAACAAAAAACTTTGTCCTGTAGTCTTAAACTGTACTAGAGTGATTGAAAGATGAAAGTATGGTGAAAGAAAGGAACTGCACATGATCACGTACTACCTAATCTGTGAAACATGGTTTAGGTAGTGTTCTGACTGTTGTGTGTGGCTGACCCTGGTACTTTCTTTTTTCAGTGATGTGACTGACAGCATCAGGATGAATTCTGAAGTGTACCGAAACCTCTTATGTGCTCAGATGCAACCAAATGCCTCAAAACTCATTGTATGGCATATTAACTTGTAGCAGGACCATTACCTCAAACCTACTTAAAGCACCCAAGGAGTTTTTCAGGATCAAAATAGAATGTCCAGGACTGTCACCCAACCTGAATACAATAATTGAAATGCATGCCAGGTTAAAGTGAAAACTGAAGGGGAAAAATACCTGAACACAAACAAGAACTGAAGATGGCTGTAATTCGGACTTGAGGCAGACTTAAAGGGATAGTAATACTTCCAAATTACTAATCCTCCATATTGTAGCGATGCTAAAAAGAAATGTATTGCCCCCAGTGTCCATTTTCAAACCCTTATGGCTTGAGATAATGGCGTGCAAAGTTCCCCCCTTTCCCTGAAGTCGGTGTTCTAGCTGACTGCAGGGGAAGCTGTCGTATGACGGTCTTATGTGCATCAGGCAGGTGTGCTGCAGAGCCAAGATCACGTTTTTAAAAAAATTCTTCCACTTAAACTGTATTCTACGTGTGCTTGGTTTGCAAGCACACGGAGACAGTTTCAGTGAAATAATTTTTTTTTTCTTGTTTGTTTATATATAATCTTTGCTCTGTTGCAGAGCCACCTGATGCACATAAGACCGGATATCCCTGCAGTCAGCGAGAAAGGGGAGTACTTAATATTAGGACTTTAAAGTGATTTTGTCCACTTTTGGTCCCCTGAAATGAAGGGCTATAATTCTTAAATAGTTCACTATTTTATAGATGTAAATGCAAATTAATATGCAGACTGTTGGCATTCTCATCTGTCATTTTAATTTCAGATCCCAGTGGTCTGGAGTACAGGGCCAAATAGTTATGGGCAGCTCTGTATTTAAATCTTGTAATAGTTTAGATGGCAGTTCCAAAGGTTCATTGCATCACAAGAGACCAGTGAAAAACTCAATCTAATTCCAAACCTGCATTTAACATTTGTCCCAGTGATTGCAACTAAACTAAAGAGCACCTTTGTTTTTTTTCTAGATAGTAGTAACTTGACTACCTCCTCTAGAATTGGTGGTAAGAAATCGATTCCATATAAGAATGTGTTTTTGATGTGGACTTCAGTGAAATGCATTGTTTTAAAGGGGGATCTATCATCCCTACGCAACTTTGTCTAAATCATTCTGTTATATCAAATCAAAAGTGCATTCATTTTTATTTTAAAATGCTTGTTTGATGAAATTGAGATCCAGCCCTGCACCTACTTCCGGGCAGACTGTAGGTAGCTGATCTGTACCTCAGTCTGCCACTGCCTCTCCAGCCAGCCTCCTCCGATGACTGAAGCTTTGTCTGTAAGCTGTAGCTCTCACTGGCCAGAAATCTCTCTGCCAATGAGAGCGCTCCAGCTTACAGACAGCCTCCGTCATCAGACTCATCTCAAGAGCCCTGTAGATGGAGACTCCCAGCCACTCCTCCAGCTTAACCCCTCCCCTCGTTTATAGCACTCAGCATGAATGTGGTGAATAGATATAGCAGAGACGCTTAGATTTATTATTATTTAAACTTTTTATTGCAAGAAGCTTTAAAGAAGAACCTCATTAATCAGGATGAATATAGCTACATCTTTATCCCAAATCAAAGTATTGCCTTAATCATATTCCAAAATGAGCATAAAAGGATCACTAATCCTCCCGTAAGGCCCATAATGTCTGGGATAAATAGCCTTGGATCTAATTTATCGTATTTGGATTTTTTTTCTCCAAAAATATGTAATTAACCTTAAATCTCATCAGATTCTCAGCATGTTACACCAGCTTTCACAAATAACATGGAATACTGAGAATTATGTGTGACTTTAGATGTGACATCTTTGTGTACGTTGATCAGGCATGATTTAGGCTTGGAAGCGGTGGCTTACTTTTTAGATCGGGACTTAAATTTACCCCCCCTACAAAAGGAATTCATTCTGAAAGGGGTACAACTTATCCTAAGCCATAATAACTTTACATATCGGGATAATTTTTATTTGCAGACTCAAGGTACGGCCATGGGGACCAGGTTTGCCCCTATTATATATTCATAGGTTGCTGGGAGGAAGAAACAGTATGGTCCCACAATCCCATGGAGGGTGAACCTGGTCTTCTGTGGGAGCTTTATTGACTACATTCTCTGTGTGGAATGGAGGTTTGGAAGATCTACAAAGCATGTTAAATAAGTTCAATAATAAGTGGAAGGGAATACAATTTACATCTGAAGTCAGTGAGGACCTTTTATTATATACTGGGTGCAATAAAATCCTCAGTACAGTTTACATCAAACCCGTGTCCAAGAATTTGCATGCAACAATTCCACATTCAGAAAAGTGGAAAACATTCCATTTGGGCAATTTAGTAGGCTATGGTGACATTGCAGTACAGTGGAGGAATTTGATATCCAATGTGGGTTCATGAGGAAGACTATTGATAGGGGATATGACAAAATCTCTCTAGATCAGGCAATTATCAAATCAAGATCCTTAAATAGGGAAAGTCTTATACTAAAACCCCCAAAAAAGGGAAAATATCAAATGGCCTTTATTGCGCAATATAGCTTAATCTGCAAAACTTTTTTTTTTTTTTTTTTTTTAAAGAATTGGAGTGCCCTTAGGGAGGATCAATTACTCTCAGAGGATATCCCAGAAGGGAGTTCTCTAATTTTCAGAAAGGCCAGAGACATTAGATCGTATGTTGCACTAAGCAGACCAAAAAAGGAGTGAGGGAAAACAGATGATTCCAACTGGGATAGAAAATATAACGGGGAAACTTTAGGTGCAACATAAAATCATGTGTGAACTGCCTTTATGGAAGGTTTTTTTTTGTTTTTTTTCTGGTTTGGTTTCCTCTAGGAGTTATGATATTGAGCATTTTATGAATTGTGGTGCATCATACATGGTTTACCTTATTTTGTGTGGGGTTAACTACATGGGATATCCAACAAGAACACTCTGGGAAAGACTGGGAGAACACAGAAGTATTCAGAAGATCGGTGTCCCCAGGAGTTTCACTGAATGCCCTAAGGAAGGCTTACATAACTTGACTTCAAGGTACACGTTATCCCATGATCTACAACAGATTCTCATTTATATGGAAGTGCGGATATTTTGGGATCTTAACCCTCCTGGTATGAAAGAATTTAGGGTAAAGTGAGGAATTGGATTTGCGGAATTTATCCAGAGGATGAATAATGATGGTGCTTATTTTCTGGCATGATTAGAAGTATGATAGTTTATTTAAAGGGATAGTAATACTTCGTTTTATCTTTATTTTATTTTGTAGGCATAAAAAAAATGAACGATATAAGTCTTATCTCTCAAACCTTTATGGTTTATCTCTCAAACCTTTATGGTTTGAGAGAGATTCACAAGCAGTTTCCCCTCCCGCCCCTCTTACCTAGTGTAAGCCATCTCTTCTCAGATGTGGAATGCAGTCCATAGACCAGACCGATAACGGCAAGGAAAATCTATAAATGAAGGGCGCAAGAGGGAGATTCCATCTAAAAGCAATGTTTTAATAATTTTAAAACATACTGTGCATGTATTTAAAAACACGTACAGAAATATAACAATACAAATCGCTTAACTGTCTCCCGGCATTGGCGTCCACATTGCTGTATCTTCTCTTCCGTCTAGTATGCCAACCTTTGATTCACTTGATTCTTCTACCATACTCGTCAGACTCCTGTAAGGGTCAATTCATCCAAGTCCTCTACCGGACTTATCCAGCTCTTAAAAGAATCACCAGAGTCCTTTGATGGGAATAACAAGCGTCCTTAGAATGTACCGAGGGACATTGTCATAATGCCATACAAGGTGCAAACTCTGATATTCACTTGGCAAGTATCACTGGGGTAGATATCCCACAGGGGGACTTGCCCGGGAGATAATAATTTTAAAAGTAAAAATAGAATAAGTTAAAATACAATCCAGATTCTCTTAGAGGGTCTTGTGCCTTTGGTCCTTTTATTGTTCCATAAGGACAAGGCAGTGCTTTGAACACCTCAGGAGACAGTCCATCAAACAAATTGTTGTGCTTTCCTTTTTGTCCTGACCCAAAGTCTGACTATAAGGATCTACATTTTTTGGTCATGGTCTGGTGCCTAAACTTTTATGTGCAATGCATAGCTTTCATAAGGCTGTCATTCCTGGGGGTCCAAGGGTGGGTCAAGCTGCTTCCAGTCACTGTGGCCTCTTGCATTAAGGCTACCATATGGGAGGAATATGAGCTCAGAAAGAGACCTTTAAGGTCACCGCACATTCCACTAGGTCTGGGGGTGGGGTGGCTCCTTGGCCTACATGAATCAGGCTTCTGCTGAGCAGTTTCCAAGAAGTGACTTGGTCCTACTTGCATACCTTTTTGCTAAGCACTACCATGTCTGTTCTGACTAAAGCTGAAGCCATAAAGTCCTTCAGGCAGATCTGCCTGTCTAGACCTGCACACCTGGTTGCCATGCTGCTGTTCAGTTGTTTGAGCTCTGGTGACTGTGTGCTGTGTAAGTATTCTGGTTGGGTTTTTCAGGTTCTGGATAGTCCTAGGAACTCTGATATCATGGGGACCGGTGTGAGGTTCCTTCTCCTTTTTTCCTTTCTCTGGGAGCTTCATGTTGGGATATCCCCATGGTACTTGTGTTCCGTATTGGACGGAAGAGAGAATAGGATTTTAGTTTTCTTAACTGTTGAATCCTTTTCTCTACAGTCCATATATGGGAACATTTCTCCCACCCAGAAAAAGGGACCTTTGGATTGCAGGGTCCTCTTAGAGTACTAAACTCTCCAAATTGTTTACTTGACCATTTGGAGTAATAGTGACTTTCTGGTGAAACATAACAATTGTCATTTTGTGAAGATGTATTTATAATTGTCTCAATTGTTTAGCTTTCTAAACTTTTGAAAGGCCCAGCTATTGTCTACAGTATCTGTCTTCCATGTTTAATTACATTAAATATATTATCTCTATATATCTACCATAGCACCAGGTTTGCAACAAGATGATTCATTCCCAATGTGGCTTCACTCTGTAAAATGGCAAAGCTTGTCATAAGCCTGGTGTCCATTACTATGCCTTAAACTTGTGTGTAAACTCTTTCCGAGCCAGCGTATTTAAAATATAACTAATATTACACTGCACTTTAAAGAGATCAGCCTGACACAATTTAAATCTGAAACCTTTATATGAAGTCCTTCTAATGTAGCCTTTTCATTGTACATCTTAAGCAATTACGTGTATCAAGTAATTTATATAGGCCTAGTCTGGCATAGACAGCAGATATTGACAGTGAATTTTATTTAGTCACAACTTTTTTTAATTTTGCAGCTCTGCTTCCTTGTAGGCACCTCTTTAGGAACATAACCAAATGGTCTTTATAGTCCACTGCTTCTTTTTTTTTGCTTTTCTCTTTTTTTTTTTTTTTTTTTTTTTTTTTCCCCCCCCCACTTTGGGCTAACTTGCATTCTGTGCCTTTAAGGAAAAGGGTGGTGGCTTGTGGGAGGGGTACTTCTTCTAAGTATTTGGCCTTAGAGCAGTAGAAAGCCTTTATATTACATTCGTTGAGGAATTTAGGCATCTTCCACCAAATTTTGGGGAAACTGAGCTACTTTACATAAAGGGCATGAATCTGTCTCAATAGTAGTCTTGGATTGACTCCCACAACAAATCCATATTTATCTAATGTTTAGGAGTAAGGTGTTGGCTTCAAACTTTAGTTTGCTATATTAAAGTCCAAAAATCTTTCCACAGTATCCGTTATACTTCTCCCCTGCCCCCCAATCATATATATTCTTTGGGGGGGAGGAAGAAGAGTACATTTCTTTGACATGTTAAGAATTCTTTGGTACCGCATGTATACGTCAAATTTATGGAATGTAACTAGGTGTGTTAGACTACTTTTAACTATTAGAGGTCATTGTTCAAAGGCAATCCATAGTAGGTTTTCATTCTTGGAGTGACTGCTTAAAGGGATAGTAATGTCAGGAAAAAATTTAACTATATGGTATATGCAAGGAAGTGCAAGTACTCATCTCTCAAACCATTATGGTTTGAGAGAGATAGGAAAATAAAGTTCTCTGTTCCCTCCTTTCTGCTTGACGAACTAAAGCTGTCAGAAGGAGATTCTGGTCGCTTGACCAGATGTGGCTCTTCAGCAGCGCCGATATAACGATACCTAAAAACAAATACTTCATTTAGAATGGTCTACAAAGTGTTCCTGGTTTGCAAGCACACTTTGTAGACTTCCAATTTATTTCTAAACAGCGTGATTTCAGCTCTGCTAAAGAGCCTGTCTGGTCAAATGACTGGAATCTGCAGCTGTCAGCTAGATGGCAGATTTGAGTAAAACAGCCAGGAAAAGGTAACTTTAGCAAGTTATCTCTCAAACCATAAAGGTTTGAGTGAGAAGACTTGCATTGATCATTTTTTTTTTCTCTACAATATTAAATGTAAAATTAACCATTACTATCCCTTTAAATGTGAGCTGTTTAATGCCTATGCTCTAAAGCACAAGATGTGAAATGTATTTATTTTTAACTGTATAAATGTTTTCTTTTAGGTGGGGACCAGGGATTGCTAAACAGCTTTTTCAGTAACTGGGCAACAAAAGAGATACACAAACATCTACCCTTCCTGTACAACTTGAGCAGTATTTCCATATATTCCTACCTTCCAGCATTCAAAGCGTAAGTAACTTTAATCTGTTTTGGAAACAAATGTAGCTTTTAATACATGCAATATTGGCCAGATAGAGAAACAAATCTTACAATCTACTTGGTACTGAAACCTCAAATTAAAGGAAGTACTTAATACATAAAAGGTTTATCCTTCCTGAGTAAAACAAGAGTACTCCCACTGCTGAAACGTGTTGAATTACAGCTCAGACTTGATTTTTTTTTTTTTTTTTTTTTTCCAGTATCTCTGACCTGAAATTGTAATGCTAATGTTGCTACACAATCTTATGGACAGATATAAGTTGACCATAAATCTTCATTGGATGGTATAGCAACAGCACCGCTATAATTCAGGCTACTGAGACTGCACAAAAAACTATTACGTATTACTATCCCTTTAAAGGTAACTTAATCTCCCATTTAGGATTTTCTTGCCATAACATACCAGTGCCTTTGAATGTTTGCCCTTCTGCCTTCTCTTAAGGAAATACTCAGAAATAAATGTATCAAGAGGCAAACAAAACTTCCTAGCATTCTATAGAAAGGGGTTGCACGACACCCTTTGGTCTTGAGTTGATCCCCAGGTGCAGTGCTAGCAAGGCCACCGACACTATCATGTCTGCCTCCCAGGACATGATATCCAGGAGTGACTTTGAAGTTTTGGTGAATACAGTTCAATCTTCATAGGGACCATTAGGACTTTCCGACCAGTGGGAGGTTTAGGTGTTTACTTAACAATTCCTGTTGCAAAGGAATTCAAGAAATTAAGAACATGGACACATGAGAATTCACTCTTCTCTTAAAACATGGTTATCAGGGCTTATTGAACATAAGCACTGTAAAGTTGACTTAAAATCTTCCAGCAATTTCTCACTTCCAACAAGGTTATGTATGTTTACTTTTAAAAAGTAAACTTTTACATGTTTTGATTTGGCTTTGGCTTGTAAAATGTAACACTACATTAAGTTATTAAAATAGGATTTTAGTCTTACCTGTTAAATCCTATTCACTTAGTCCATACAGGTCACTGGTACAATGGGAGGCGATCCGCCCCTTTAAGTAGGCAGGAACATTCATTCAAATGTATGCAGGGGGTGGAGCCTCCCCTCCGTCTTAAGCTGCCCTCAGCCAGAACAAGCTAGATTGATTTGAGACACTAACCTGACCAGAGTAAGAAGGAAAAGGAAGACTCCTGTGAGCATGCCCCAAAGGTCTCCCACTGAATGCCACAGGAGAGCCAAGCATGGTCCCTTGACAGGGTGGGAGACCAGTGACCTGTATGGACTAAGTGAAAAGGATTTAACAGGTAAGACTAAAATCCTATATTCACTGTCGTCCAATACAGGTCACTGGTACAATGGGATGTACAAACATTGAACTGTCCCAGAGGCGGGAAGTAAGGCAAGGACCAAGCACAAGGCCCAAAGTCGCCAGAACTGCTATGAACCAATTAATCATAGAGCCCAATAACAGAAGTGTCAACAGACACCAACCAGGGGGAAAAACGAACCCCCGAACCAACACGGCACACTGAAGGAGAACCAACAGGGCTCAACAGCAAAGAAGCACTAAGAACCACAGAGTAGAAGGTCCTAAACAGGCAAAACTGCCTCCAGGATCTTCCTTCCAAAGCTGGCATCAGCCAAGGCCAGTACATCAACACGATAGTGCTTCGAGAATGTGTGCACAGAGGACCAAGTGGCCGCTCTGCACAGTTGATCAGCAGACGCCTGATTCTTGTAGGCCCAAGAGGCCCCAATAGATCTGGTGGAATGAGCAGTAACTCTGAAGGGAACGTGCTTATTCCGCAGTTTGTAGGCTTCACGAATGGTAGATTTTATCAAAGATGCAATAGTCACCTTTGATGCCGGTCTCCCTGCCCTAGGCCCCTCAGGAATGACGAACAGGGCGTCAGACTTCCTGATAGACTCAGTGCGATGAACATAAAATTTAAGACAACGCACAACATCCAACAAATGGAGATCTCTTTCCTTGTCAGAGGAAGGGTTAGGACAGAAAGAGGGCACCACAATCTCCTGATTGATGTGAAATTCAGAGACAACCTTAGGTAAAAACTCCTTGGAAGTGCGAAGCACTGCCTTATCCTTGTAGAACACCAAGTAAGGAGGTTTACAAGACAGAGCTTTGTAGCTCTGCTACCTGGCGAACTGAGACAATAGCCACAAGAGAGGCCATTTTCCAGGTCAAGAGACGTAAAGGAATTGAAGCCAAGGATTCAAACGGGGGTCTCTGAAGAACCCCCAGCACCAAACTGAGGTCCCACAGGGGAGTTGGACTCTTGAAGGCGGGCCGAACATGAGCCACACCTTGGAAGAAAACCTTAACATCAGGAAGAATAGCAATCCGTTCCTGGAAAAATACAGATAGAGCTGAAGTCTGAACCTTGAGAGAGCTCAGGCTGAGTCCCTTCTCAACCCCATCCTGCAAAAAGGCCAGGACCATGGGAAGATGGAAATCAAGTGATAGATCCTTATCAGTACACCATGCCACAAAGGTGGACCATATGCGATGATGGAGCTCGCAAGCCTGTGTCTTCCAAGATCAAAGCATCGTGGACACCACTGAAGAGGAAAACCCTTTCTTCTTTAAAATTGAGGATTCAACCTCCAAGCCATCAAATGGAGATGCTGAAGATATCCTTGAAGTAGATCTGGAAGGGCAGGAAGCGGAAAGGGATCCGCCACTGACATGGCTAGCAGTTCCGGATACAAGGACTGACGAGGCCAATTCGGAGTGATTAGGATGACAGGACAACGCTCCATCTTCAGCTTCTGGATGACTCTGGTCAACAGAGAGGAGGGAAGATGTACGCTAGGGGGAACTCCCAAGTGATTGACAAAGCATCCACTGCTAGAGCAAGAGGGTCCCTCCACAGAGAGCAAAACACTGGCACCTTCTTGTTGTGTCTGGTAGCCATCAGATCCACTACAGGTACCCCCACATCTGGGTTAGAAGGTGAAACACCTCTGGATGAAGCGCCCACTCTCCTAATGTTTAGGAGTAAGGTGTTGGCTTCAAACTTTAGTTTGCTATATTAAAGTCCAAAAATTTTTCCACAGTATCCGTTATACTTCTCCCCTGCCCCCCAATCATATATATTCTTTGGGGGGGAGGAAGAAGAGTACATTTCTTTGACATGTTAAGAATTCTTTGGTACCGCATGTATACGTCAAATTTATGGAATGTAACTGGGTGTGTTAGACTACTTTTAACTATTAGAGGTCATTGTTCAAAGGCAATCCATAGTAGGTTTTCAGTCTTGGAGTAACTGCTTAAAGGGATAGTAATGTCAGGAAAAAATTTAACTATATGGTATATGCAAAGAAGTGCAAGTACTCATCTCTCATCTCTCCGCTGTCGACTGTGTGACTGAGTCTGCCATGACGTTGTCTACTCCTGGAATGTGTACTGCTGAGATGACGGGCACATGAGCTTCTGCCCAACATAAGATGGCCTTGACCTTTAACCAAGCGGTGACTTTTTGTGCCGCCTTGTCTGTTGATGTAGGCCACTGCGGTGGCGTTGTTGGACTCCACTCTGACTGGACAACCTTCCAGCTGAGATTCCCAGTGCCTCAGGGCAAGAAAGATGGCACGAAGTTCCAGAACATTGATGGAGAGAAGAGATTCTTCCAGTCCCTATTTCCCCTGAGCACTGAAACGACCTAACACTGCCCCCCATCCCTGGAGGCTGGCGTCCGTCGTGACTGTGGCCCAATAGGGAACCCGAAAGGATCTCCCTTTCAGGAGATGAGACAGGTCCAACCACCATTCCAAGCTCAACTCGACGTGAGGAGGCAGAGAGACTGACAGATGATGATGATCTGGATGATTCTTGCACGTCTGGATCACAAACCTCTGAAGTTCCCTGGTGTGTGCCATAGCAAATGGCACTGCCTCTATTGTGTAAATGAACTTCCCCACCAGAGAAGTCAACTTCGGCACTGGAACCCTGTCGAGCTCCAGGATCTTGGATACACGGAGAGCAATCTGAGCCACTTCCTCCGGTAAAAACACCATGCACTGCTGAGTGTCGAACAGGAGACCCAAGAAGAGGATCTGTTAAGATGGGACCAAGTCTGACTTGTCCAGATTCACAATCCAGCCGTGGCGATTGAGTGTCTGTATGCACAACTGCATCTGCTGGTGGAGAATCTCTGCAGATGAAGCTTTCAGGAGCAGATCGTCCATGTAGGGAGTCACCCTGACACCATCTCAATGAAGCACCCCTATCAAAGCTCCCAATACCCTCTGAAAGACCTGAGGAGCTGAAGTCAGTCCAAAGGGAAGAGCTGAAAACTGAAAGTGGCCTTTGTGACAGGCAAACCTGAGATACCGTCTGCTCTCTGCACGAAAGGACCGATTTGCGTTTGGCTGGTAGAAGAGTACTTTTACCACCAGTAGCCTCACTAATCATCTCAAGTTCAGATCCAAACAGTGAGGTCCCTTGGAAGGGTAATGAAAGCAAGGCTTTCTTAGCTGTGTCAGCAGACCAAATTTTCAGCCAAAGAGCACGTCTAGCCACCACAGAGGAAGTGGAGGCCCTCGCAATCATGCGCACAGCATCAAAAGCAGCGTCAAACATAATTTTGAGCTTCTGAGATATTAGCAAGAAGCTGTAGCTGCTCAGACACTGGCGCATCCTGGCGAACCGCCTCAGTCAGCTGTTCAGTCCAGGCCGCAATAGCCTGGTTAACCCACGCCACTGCAAAGGTTGGATGCATGGCAGTGCCAATAGAGGCAAAAATAGATTTAAGGCAAGTTTCTAACTTTTTGTCCGTCCAATCTTGCAGGGCAGAGGCATCAGATACAGCTAAGGCAGTAGATTTGGATAACCTAGAAATAGGAGCATCCACTTTAGGAGGATGAACCCATTTTGCCAGTTAGCCTCAGGAAAAGGGTAAAGTTTAGCAAACTTTTTGGACACAGAAGAGGATTTTTCAGGATTACTCCACGCATCAGACTAAACGAGCAAGAGTAGGGTTAGTAGGAAAACAGACAACGGCTTTAGACGTTTTTTGAAAAACGTCAGTTGGATCATGAGTAGATTCCTGAGTCAGAGGAAGGTTGAGCGTGGTTAGCACAGCTCTGATCAAACGCTCAGTAGAGATTTCAGGGTCACATTCATAAGGGTCACCAATAGACCTGGTAGACTCAATAACAGTGCCTTCCTCAGCATCAGAATCCTGTAATAGTTCTTCCTCAGAAGAATCAGACATGTCAGGAGCCCCCTGTGGCTTAGGCAGGGAGGTCCTGACTGTGGAGGGGGTCTGCCAAACCTGAAGAGCCCCCTGAACCTGAGAGGGAAAGAGTTGAAGAGTGGATCTGAGATCCCTAGTGGCAGCCTTGATCTTTCACCCAAGTTGGCTAAATGGCGTGACTGGAAAGCCCAGGGTTGCTGTCATGACTTTCTGCACATTTTGGGCATAAATGACCAGAAAATTCTCTAGGCAGCCCAGAGTGACAAGAGGAGCAAAACGCAATGGGGGAAACTGACACCCCAGCCTCCTTAGTCTTGGGTCTAGCCCCTGACTCCAGTAGAGTAGACATGCTCACAGCGTCAGATATACTCCACTAAGAAGAATCACCCAATTGAAGTGTGAAAGATTAAAATTTCACCCCAGAAATGTCTAAAAGTAAACTTATCTGGCAAGAGAAGGGTTAATCTCCGGAGGGGGGGAGAGAAGGCTCGGTCCCTGCGTAGTATACTCGCTGAGAATAACTCACAAAATGGCTGCCGTGACGGTAGCCAATCAGAAAAGGAGGACGAAACGGGCGCTCGTGGGAATAGTAGTTTTTCTCAGAAGTACCCCAAAACAGTGCCCGAAGCCCCCCCCCCAGACCCCCAACTCACCAAATCATGCAACCGGATGATAGAGCAAGGGAAGACAAACAAAATGAGCTCACTCTGAAGTCGCTGTGACAAGCGGTTCCAGAGATACGTCCCACACGGTGTAAACCCATAGAGATTAAAGGAGCAATGGCGTCTATGCGGGAAAAGCGCGCTTAAAGTCGCGGAACATTAACTTTTTTAATAAATTTACCCTGAGAGAAAAAAGTTACCAAACATACACCAAACACATGTAAAACATGATAAAACAATATCCCAAAGCTACAAAACCCAGGGAATACCACAGACATTGCATAAATACAGGGATTATAGTAAGAAAAACACCCTATGAGTGCTGGAGTGCATAATGAGAACTCCCAAATACATGCCCAAAGAAGGGACACTGTGGGACAAGTGGACCTTCAGCACTCAAAGGGTGGCTCACCTTTCTGCAGGACTTCTGTCTTCAGGTAACCATGTTAAAAGGGAATTAACCAGAGGAAAATTCCCCAGCAGGGAAGCTACTTGACTCAAGCTGTTCCCTCTTCAGGGCATAAGGTCCACCAGAAAATCCCTGGAAGCTGCACAAGCCACTTTGGTGAGGGCAATTGTCAGCCATGGTAACCCACCTAATGGTGGTATTCCATATTTGAAGAAAAACAATAAACTAAAGTTGAATGAGATGTTCTCCACCTGGTGTGCACAGCACGCAGGAACAAATCAATCTAGCTTCTTCTGGCTGAGGGCAGCTTAAGAGGGAGGGGAGGCTCCACCCCCTGCATACATTTGAATGAATGTTCCTGCCTACTTAAAGGGGCGGATCGCCTCACATTGTACCAGTGACCTGTATTGGACGACAGTGAAATATGGATTACAGTGACTGGTATACTTGTGATCAAAAATCCTGGATCTGTATACTTGGTGACTGGTTTACAAGAGTCAGTTGCCCACCCTGGACAAACTATTCAGCACTGACTAGATCTTCTCTGATGCATCAGGCATTGAACTTCATCCTTAAGGTTCCTGTTATAGGCCAGGAAATTCCATGGACAAAGCTGTTTAAACATGTTGGAGTTGCATTCTGTACACTTGTATCCCACATAAGACAATGAAAAGAAACCAACCAGACCTGGTGTGGGAATTGCTTCCATGTGGTACCTCTGTATTCCTGTCAGAATAACTTTATAAATGGGAATTGATGCATAAGAGAATGGTAGCCTATTTCTAATTGCATGTACATATTGGCCTTATTGGTAAACTGACCCTGGATAGGAATTCAAATGGCTAAAAGTCCATTAGTAGCTGATGGGGAAGAGAAACTAACTGCATTTTCATTGACACCAGCACAGATGGTATTGTAAACTGCCTGTGGTGATAAGGTTCCTTTCACATGGGTGGCAATAGCCTTGTGTGAATGCACAAAGTATGGTAATAATCACAGTACTGTGCTTTGTGCATAAACACAGTAAGATTCAGTAGGGGATGTCTACATGGTGCCCTGTGTGAATGCCTTCAGGCTTTACAGAAAATGCATTTACTGTTGCTAAATATGTTGCATCCTCCAATGAATGGCTTATTCATGTGGATTTTGGGCATTATTCTGCTTACTTTCAATTAGGCCAGCAGTCAGCCACAACTCACTTGTGATGGCTATGAGAGTAGAAAGTGAGTAAAAACAAGTGGTGGATTTGTAGCTGGGAGCTGCTGCATTTTGCTCTAAAGTTTGAAAGCCCTTAAACAGGTACAATAGCCTATGCAAAATGAAGACTGGTGATTAACCCTTTGAGTGCCATGGTCCACTTTATGTTCCAAACTTTCCTCTTCATACAGGGGCTGGTGTGAATCTGTGTAGGTTCTGGCACTCATTATGGATATCTTAATTAGATCTGTCTGAGGGGGTTGGTGTGGGCATGGTTGCGTGTGTGGGGTGTTTTTTTTTTTTTTTTTTTTTTTTTTTTTAATATATACTTCCTTTTATCTAGATTATGTATTCTTCTTCTAAATTCTCCATCACACTACAGAAATTTTCATTCAGTTCTGTAATGACCATAACTGCTGGTGGCTAGCGGTTACTTATTTTAACACTAATGCTTTCCAAAACAGTTAACATTTATATGGTTAAATGTATAATATAGGTAATGTATGAGTTTATTCATCTAGAGTCGGGCACTCATTTAATGTTCATGCGGAGACCTGAGTGGATCACTTTTCATTCTTATCAGATCTGTTCTGTACAATTTGTTCTCATTATGATATGCTTGGTTTTTGTACTATACTTGTAACGATTTGTGTATTGTAATGCAAATTTCAATAACATTTAAAAAAAAAAAACTGCTTGTCATGAGGGGGGGGGGGTCTTGGCTCCAGAGCAGATGGCTGCACACTGAAAAGCTCTCTGCCCTATAGCGTACTATGATACCCCATAGCATGTGAGAGAGCTGGCCACACTTACCCATTATTGCTTTCTCACAGAGCTGATTGGGAAACTTACCTAAAGCCTTGAGTGCTGTGTCATTGGTTACAATCCCAAGATGGCAACTCTGGGGAAGGAGAACACAGCGTACAAAGACACAAGCATGCTGACTCAAGGATGAGACCACATCCACCGACTTGTGAAGACCTACAACACCTCCTTACTGTGAGATCTAGAGGAGATTGTTGTGAAGCTTTGGGCATTTTGCTCTGACATTAGATCTGAGCCACATCATCAGACAAATTAGCTCTAGAGTGGCTGACTGGAAGGCCTCCACTGACACTGCTCATGACACAACAAGATCTACAGCAGCAGGTCTGGTCTCAGGAGGTCCAATGTCTGATGCTCAACGACTTGGAAGATAGGATGCCACAACAATATATGGAAACTACCCAGCCGAAAGATCTCTCATACTCTGCAAAAATGTAGTTTCACTACTTAAAGATGATCCTGAAGCTATACATCAAGCCGGCCCATAGAGCCCTTTGACAGTGCTCCCTGAACGGTGTTCTCCCAGGGATGTCATCTGTCTGCTTTCCTTTTAATCAAAAGGATTGTCATACGAGGGTGACTAGGCACTCATAACATTTGGTTTGAGGGAACAGAGATCCAGTTCAGGAATCTGACAGCCTTAACGCTACAGCAGAGGCACACCTTGCATCCCCAGATGGATACCGTGGTCCATGTGCTTGCAGAGTTGGCACATGGGCTGTGGGCCCATGAATACAGCTATTGCTCAGTGATTGTTTACTTTTTATTCCTTTGGGGGTGCCACTGCCAAATGGCAGGGGTTACACCTTTTCTTATTGTATTAAATCTAGTCTTTTGAATAGCTCTGCATTGGGGGGGGGGGGGGGGGGTTGTGTGTTGTGTGTTCCCCCCCCCCCATGTAAATGTGTTCAATACAGGCATGTCATTCTGTAATAGGCTGTACTCCCTATATACTTTGATCACACCAGTCTCTCGCGTACCCTACATTGATTACCATTGAGCTGTTGGTGTTTTTGTTTACATCATAACTACATGTTTGTTTTAGCTACTTGCTAAAGCACTTTTGGGGAACTTGGTGGACTGCCTGGGATGTAATGGTCTGGTGCTGGGGGTCACCAGGAGGTTTTTGTTCTGGCATTTTTCCACAATGTTCTTCACCGTTTATCACCTATATTGCTGCTCCTGTTTCCCTGTCTCTCCCTCTTATGCCTTACTGCTTCCATCATCCCTATAATCCACTGCAGCCAGTTCATGGTAGATCTTGCTGTGAGACAAATCTCCAGATACTGTAATGACTGAAGTTTATGCCCTGAGCCATGAATGTGAAGGGACTTAATTTGGTTAATAAACTGTGACTATTGTCTGAAGATTGTGCTCAGATCTAACTTTTTGCAGGAGACTTGTTGAACATTCCCCATGTCCCATAAGTCTTTTCCCCTTCCCCATAGCTCTGCAGGTGACGAGGGGGTGGGTTTTTGATTTACTTCTGTCCCTTAAAATCCATGGTAAGTGGACTGTGGGGAGGTATGTGAAGTTGAGGTTTGTGATGTCCAGGTGACTTTGGCTTCAGTTTATGCCCCAATGTAGTTCAAAAGGACTTCCTCTGACATACTAGATAAACTGGGAGACTTCGGGACTGGGGTGGTTCTCCTGGGGGGTGACCTTAACCCCCCCATCTTTCTCCTGCATTTGACTTCTCCAGGGTCGTCCTTTACTTCCCTCCCATGTGACTGCAATTAATAAATCTCTCCTTCACCTACACCTCACTGTTTTGGAGGGTGCAACACCCTTCCTGACAGGTTTTACTTTTTACTCTTACTCTTCACAAACTTATTAGATTGACTATTTTCCTTTCACAGGCCCACCTGCATTTTAGTTTGCAGATTTTTATGGTGTCCAAAGAAAATAAATTTGCAGTCTTTGCAGATTCTTATCCCAAATCTATTTCAGTCCCAGCTGTTAATGAAATATTACAATATGGGTCCTACTCTAATTTCAAGCCCTATCTATCAATCTGTACTTTTGTACATCTGTCCTGCAAACAGTAGGTTTCCTTAGTGCAAACTTTACAGTATGAACACTCCTCCCAGTCCTTAAAATACTTGAATTACCTTATCTTCCTGCCCCTCTGACATATTTTCCGGGAACTTCCCCCAGCTCTTGTCCAGTCTCTGCGGACTGGTGTAGGATCAACTTGTTAAAATGATTACCATGCCCAAAAACTTCTGGAGATGGACGATATCTGTACTTCCTTAACAGTTCTCCCCCCCCCCCCCCCCCCCCCTTGTATGGAGGAAACTATATTCCAACAAACATTAAAGCAAGCAGTGTCTCCTTTTTAGAATACCCTGTTAAATAGCTTCAGGCCTACAACTTCTGGGATCACTGAGGCCTGGGAACGGGACCACAAACTCTACTGATATTCTTTGGAAGCGTAAAATTCATAGCTCCTGAAATGTGCTTACCATAGAAATAAACTAAATTCTACAAATGGTATAGGATACCAGAGGCGCTGAATAAGTACCACCCTATCCCAATCTTGTTTGCGGTTTGATGCAAAGGTGGGCATCCAGGTTCTTTTTGGTGGTCCTGTCCCAGAGTTCTTCCCTGTTGGACCTCTGTGTTTGAGACCATCTCCTGTCCTTTTGCAAGTATGGATCCTATCCAATCCTGACTAGGTGTTGCTAAACATACCACCTCCTGCTTTGGGTCGCCAGACAGACAAACTCCAGCTTTACACACACATGCTTAATGTGGTGAAACTATACATTCTAAAGTGGTCTCCCACTCCCCTACAATGAGTGGCTGAGCACTTCGCGTATTCTGGTGTTGGAATAACTAAGGAGATCAAGGCTGGAGATGGATTATCTCTGGGCTGCATTTTTTTTGTAACCTGTCCTAAAGATTCCATCCAGTACTTGCTCAGGTTTCACAAGGTAGCATCTCGCTTGTTAACAGCACTGTCACTTGCTCCCATTTTTTGTTCATCTACTGTACTAGTCAGTTTGTACATGCATTATATCGAGCCTATGATTATTCCAGAGACACTTAAGGAAATATCCCTTTTGCTGCTGTACGCAAATTACGGTAACAATTACCTCCTATGCTAATTAAGCTTTTCAGTGTCCTATGCTAATACAGCTCTGTGCAGTACCAGGGGTCTTTCACTTTAGGAGATATTCACACTTCTCTGGGAAAATAAAGTATAAACCTGTTGGAATTTTGGTTAACATGACACTGATAGTAGTTTTGTGTGTTTTTTTTTTTTTTTTTTTTTTGTGGCTTTGTCCTTACAAACTTCCTTGCTACTGCCAGAAGGAGCATTGTGAAACTTCATAATTTTAATAAATTTTGGATAGGAAATGGTAATGCTGTTTTGAAAAAAGAGAAGGCTTCCTAAAGTGGGATTGTGAGTGCTAATGTTGCTTGACTGGCTAACATTGGGGCTCATGAACACTCCCACCATATCAATCTGTGAGACTTTCCTCCTAAAGACAAGAGTACTTGTCGTCCAGTACAGGTTACTAGTAACTTTGGGTAGGTGATCCGCCTCTTTAAGTAGGCAGGAACAATTCTAGAAGTGAATGCAGGGGGGTGGAGCCTACCTTCCCCCCTTGGCTGCAGCTAGCTGTTACAATATAGGTCTGGAATTTCAGAATAAAGATACACACTGAAGTGAAGGGAAAAACTATAAACTACAGTTTATTGAAAATAAGTTTCCATCCGTATGAGACATACGAGAACATAAATATTTCACCACAGTTTAATCCGTATTGGAGAAATACATCTCTGCAGTATAAAAAGAGAAAAGTCACTTAGCTGAAGGAGTATCACGGTGCCCATGATTCGTGCTGTTCTGTGTCTGTCACTTGCTGAGTATTCCTGATTGGCTGTCTATTAGCCCTCCTCACACAGCCTTTTTAAACCCAGGTTGAGCACTTCCAGGTTGCCCTTTCGTGGAGTTTCTGACTTCACTTGGCCGATCTGCATGTCAGGTTTCTGTTCCTGCTGTTCTTGCTGATCCTGCTGATCCTGTGTTCCAGTGTTCCTATGTTCCTGTATGCTAGTGTTCTGGTGTTCCTGTGTTCCAGCACCTAGCAGGTTAAGCTTACTGAGCTCCTGAGTCTCCTGCCTGCCGCTTCTCCAGCCGGTCCGCTTTGCACCGGTGGTTCCAGTCATCTGTCAGTGCATCAGTCTCGTCCCGGTGGACTTCCCGTTGGGGTGTAGGGCTCCTGCTTTAGCCCCGTCGCTCCTGCAACATTGTTCTTTTCTCTGCTGCTTATACATTGGTTCCAGCGTGCGGACGCTGGTTTACTCCATTAAACCTGGTGGCGACATTTACTGTTTGCTCCAGCGTGAGGACGCTGGTTTACTCCATTAAACTTAGTTTCAGTATACACTGTTGGTCCCAATGTGCGGATGTTGGTTTGCTCCTGATCTATCAGTACTGAGGCCAGGTCGCTGTCCACTCCTATGCAGTTGTCTGATTTTTTTTTCCCTGTCAATAGACTTCTGCTGAGTAAGACCTTAGTTCCTATTCCCTCTGCTGTCAGTCATCTGACGACTGGTCTACTCGCTCAGGCTGCCCTGCCCAGTATTGGTAAGGCCGGTAGAACCTTTGTACGTTACCACCCTTAAGGTTGCCTTACCTGGTATTGGCAGGGCTGGTAGAGCCTACTACAGTGTTCCTCAGGCTGCCCTGCCTGGTATTGGTAAGGCTGGTAGAACCTTTGTACGTTACCACCCTTAAGGTTGCCTTACCTGGTATTGGCAGGGTCGGTAGAGCCTACTACAGTGTTCCTCAGGCTGCCCTGCCTGGTATTGGTAAGGCCGGTAGAACTGGTATGTCATCTCACGGTTGCCTTACCCGGTATAGGCAAGGCCGGTAGAGCCTGTTATTGCTACTGTCACTTGGGTTGCCTTGCCCGGTATTTTAGGAAAGGCCGGTAGAACCTATTGAATGGACTATTATTGTTGTATTATGAATGTTTACCCTATGGGGATTGCCTTAACTTTTCAATAAAGTTTCGTTTTTACCAAACCTTAAGTCTGAGAGTCTTCAAAAACTGTGACAAGGAGTTATCATCAGTATGGGAGAGCCTGCCACACGACTCCTCAGCAACACACAGGTTAATCAGGTTTGAGATGAGGTACATGCTCTTCCCAAACTTGAGACCCAGGTACACTCCCTAAGTCTCCAATAGCTCTAAGTGACGCTGTGTTGAACACAGGGTAAAAACACAGGCTACGCCCTTATCGGTATACAAGGAATGTCTAACACTACGCATACATATCTGCTTGGTTATATAACACAGGATATTGCACAATCATAAACACTACGTAAGCTGGCATAGCCTGCCCCTCTGCTGTTGCTAACCATCACTGCAGAGCATTAACCCCCAACTAACCATGAGGAGATCACCAAAAAAAAAAACCCATCCCTGCTCCATTAAGATTTGTTCCTTAGTGAAGACACAGGCAAGAGAGTAGTTCTGCTATAGTTTTAGCTAATTTTTTAAATTTTTTTCTGTTCAAAATGGAATCACCATTAGGTGGATTACCATAACTGACAATGCCCTTAGATGTGGCTAGCTCAGTATCTAGTGCTTTTTGTGGGCCTTAAGCCCTGGGGGGGAAATCTTGGGTTAAAGTTATTTCCTCAGGAGTTGCCCACTGAGGCTTCTTAATATGTGGTAATCTGAAGACAGAAGATCTTCAGGAAAGGTGACCAACCCTTTGAGTGCTGCAGGTCCACATGTCTGGGTGTTTTGGAGCAAGTTTCTGTGGTGACTTAACCCTTTAGCTGCTGGTTTTGCATTTTTTTGGGTGTCTATTGGCACTTTCCCTACTGATTTCAGTTGTGGTCTGTGTGTTTTGTTTTTTTTTGTTTTTTTTTTTTACATGTTCTAGTGATTCATGTAACTTTAATTCACAGTTTCAACTCTGCAAAATTTGTCACGCTTTACTGCATAGACTCCATTGCTCGATTAACTTCTACGGGACTGTACAGTTTGGGACATCTCTGCAACAGCTCAACGTAATGACTTCAGAGATGGCTCATTTTAATTCTCTGCCCTTGCTCTGTCATCCAGTTAATGTTTTGTGTGTGTTGGGGGGCTCAGGGGGGCTTTGGGCACTGTTGGGGTACTTTTTTCTGGGAAAACTACATTTCCCATGAGTGCTTGCTTTGCACGCTAGTTTCTGATTGGCTCCTGCCGCAGCAGCCGATTTTGTGAATTTTCCTGAACAAGTATCCTATGCAGGGCTTGGAGTCTCCTCTGTAGATTAACACTTCACCAGCCAGATAAGTGCATTTCTGCAGTGAAATTTTTAATCTTACACACTATTTGGGTGATTCCTTATACGTTAAACGTTTTGACACTGAGAATGACTAATCCGTTAGAGATTGGGGTCAGGCCTTAAGACTAAGGACACTGGAGTCTGTGTCCCCTATTGCATATTGCTAATGTCATTCAGGGTTACCTAGAAAATTCTCAGGTCACTCACGGACATCAGAACATGCTGGGCAATAAGTCTTTCCCAGGGACCTCCAGCTATGCATTAGAGCCAGTTTGGGTGCAAGAGTTCAAGGCTGCTACTAGAGACCTCTGCCTACATTGCAGCTCTTTCCATCCCAGTTACAGGGGGTCTTCCATTCCTGACAGACCCCTTCTTTTCCGTAAGCTCTTCCCTGCCGAAACCGCTATGATACATGACGTATCAGATTTCTCCTGGGGAGGAACTGTTGGTGGATTCAGATATTGAGAAATGTTCTGTTGTGGGCTTCTGTTTTTGGGACCCCTTTGAGGCTGATCCCGATCCTTCAGCTGAGGGCTTGCAGTCTTAACTACTGTAAATATTCCCTTGGTTCAGGAGGCTTCTTCGGATCCCTCTGATGTATTTCAGGAGCCTAAAAGGTCCTATACACTTCCACCTAACCCCCCTCTTGACCGCCTTGTCTGAGTGGTGGGCTTTGGACAGGAAACCACATGTTTCCAAGAAATTTGCCAAGCTTTACCCCTTCTCTGAGGTGGCAATTGCTCAGTGGGTTCATCCCCCTAAAGTGGATGCTCCTGTCTCCAGGTTATCAAGTCCACTGCCTTGCCAGTTGCTGATGCTTCTGCTCCAAAAGACTGGACTGACAAACTTGAAGTCTCCCTCAAGTCCATTTTTGCCACTGCTGGTACTGCCATGCGTCCAGCGTTTGCTGTGGCATGGATGAACCAGGCCATTGCGGTCTGGACTAAACAGCTCCTAGGGTGCTCCTACTTCAGATATGTTGCGGCTTCTTGCCAACATTTGAGGCCCAGCACGGTTTCTTCCTTATTTGGTGCCATCCGTTTGGTAACCACAGACATGGTGGAAACCCTTGCCAGACGAGCTCTTTTGGCTCAAGATCTGGTCTGCTGACACTACCAAGAAAGCTTTTCTCTCATTGCCTTTTCAAGGTACCTCTGTTTGGGCCATATTTTAAGGATCTGATTAGTGAGGCCACAGGGGGCAAGAGTACCATTCTGCCTATGGTCCCCAGGAAGAAGACTTCAAGTGTAATCTGCTTTTTCGTTCTTCCAGACTGACACATCTGGCAAACCAGGTGGTACCCTCAGCTAAGGCTTCCAAGCCACCTTTGGCATGACTCTCTGACCTCAGGTCCCCACTCTGCTGTGGGTGGCCGTCTGCATCACTACCACAACGTCTGGGAGGATTCAGTGGAGGACCTGTGGGTTTTACAGGTGGTGGATGGATACAGGATCCCTTTTGTGCCTCTTCCTCCCTGTGTTTTTTCCCCCCTATCATACGCCCCAGGGCGTAGAGACACACCGTCTGTTCAGTGGAGCTATCCAGGCCCTTCTGGACAAGGATATTCTGGAACCAGTTCAATTCGGGACAGAGGTATGGGTTTTTACTCTAACCTCTTCGTGGTCTTCAAGAAGGTCAGTGGCTTTCATCCCATTTTGGATTTGAAGGATCTCCATTCCTTTGTGATCAAGACTCATTATTACCAGGAGTCCCTAAGGACTGTGATTGCTGTTAGGTCCCCAGGGGAATTCCTTGCCTCTCGATCTTCAGAACACTTATCTACACCACCATTCATCCAGAGATTTGCCTGCGACCAAGGGCACTTGAAGCTTTCAGCTCTTCACTTTGGTCAGACTACAGCTCCTCGTCTTCATCCGTGTCCTGGGAGCTTTAGTATCTGTCCTCATTGGGACAACAGTTACTCCATACATGGATGACCTGCTTCTGAAAGCCCCTTCTGTGGTACTTCATCAGCAGGTTCAGTACTGCGTTTTTGGTCTCTCCCATCATGGGTAGATAATCAACATGGACAAGTCAGATCTTGTCCCAGCATCTGGTCTTCCTGGGCCTTCTCTACGACATTCAGCAGAGCATGGTGTTTCTCATGGACGAGGTGGCTCACCAGATTGCCCAAAGGGTTTCTGCTGTTCTGGCTCATGATCCAGTTCCAGCCAAGAAGCTGTCCTCTCTAGTGGGGAAGTTAATTTCCACCATAGAAGTGGTCCCGTTTGCCATGGCTCACACCAGGGAACTCCAGAGGTTTTTGATCCAGGTGTGCAGGGGTCAGCCAGACCTTCTGAAGATGTCAGTATCCCTCCCTCTTCATGTGGAACTGAGTTTGTCATGGTGGCTCGACCTCTCCACTCTGCTGAAGGGGAAAGTCCTTCCTGGTATCCTTCTGGACCATGGTGACAGATGCCAGCCTTTCTGGCTGCAAAGCGGTCCTGGGTTGCCTGAGTGCTCTGTGTCGGTCTCTGGAAGAATCTCTCCTTCCCATCAATGTGTTTGTGCTTCGGGTGATATTATATGCCCTTTGCCATTGGACACCCCAGCTGGAAGAATGCACAGTCCGGATCCAGTCTAGCAATGTCGTGGCTTACATCCACAAGCGGGAGTTTCTCCCGAAGGTGGTCTGAGTGGCAAATTAATCAGGAGATTGTCGTGACTTCTTTCTGCCCTGACCCTACCTCTGATAAGGAGAGGATCTCCACTTAGATGTGGTGCGTTGTCTCAAGTTTTATGTACGTTGCACTGAGTCCATTAGACAGTCTGATGCTCTGTTCGTCATTCCTGAGGGCCCCGGGGCAGGGAGACCTGCATACAAAGTGACTATTGTGTCTTGGATCTAGTCCACTATTTGTAAGGCATATGAGCTAAGGAAGAACCCTGTTCCCTTTTTGGTCATGGCTCATTCTACTAGGCTTCTTGGGCTTACAAGAATCAGGCCTCTGCTGATCAGAAAGGCTGCCATTTGAATGTCTGTGCACACCTTTTTGAAACACTAGTGTGTTGATGTGCTGGCATTGGCTGACGATGGCTTTGGGAGGAAGATCCTGGAGGCAGTCTTGCCTGTTTAGGATCTTCTACGGTTCTTGGTGCTTCCTTTACTTTTGAGCCCTGTTTTTCTCTAGTTGTGTGCTGTGTAACAATTCCTGGGGTGTTGCGCCTGTTGAATGTCCGTTGACACTTCATAACTTTGTTGGGCTATCTCTGATCTGGTTCATATCTGCTCTGGTGACTTTGGGGGCCTTGCGCCTGGTCCCTGCCTTGCTTCCCGCCTCTGGGGAAACTCGGTGGTTGAACATCCCAAAGTTACTAGTAACCTGTATTAGATGACAGAAGAGGATATTAGTCTTGTCTGTTAAATCCTTTTCTTATTCTGTACAGGTTACTGGTCTCCCACCCTGTGAAGGGACCATGCTTAGCTCTCCTGTGGCAGACTGTGGGAGTCCTTCGGGGTCATACTCAGTCTTTCCCTTCTACTATCTAGCCAATAGTTAGTGTCTCAGATCTTACTGGAGTGGGTTGGCTAGCTGTAGCCAAGGAGGCCAGGTAGGCTCCACCCCCCTGCATTCACTTCTAGAATTGTTCCTACCTACTTAAAGGGATGGATGGCCTACCCAAAGTTACCAGTAACCTGTATGGATCTGAAGGATTTGACAGGCAAGACTAAAATCCTCTTCTCTCTACTGGTAGAAACTGGCATGTATGTATTCTTACTTTACATGGTCTGTTCAGTGTTTAACTGAACAGTCTAACATGGTTCAGCCATTTGGGGGTGGGGGTCAGAAAGCTTTGGGTCAGTTCAATAAAGAATGTGTCTCCCAGCCATAAACTTTGCAGGTTGTTTTCAGGCTTCATATTTAGGCTTTGAAGTCTGATACAGGGGCTATATGGGTACATTATCTCACAGGAGAGACTCAAACGAGTTCAGTTTCTTCTGATGGGAGCATCTTTTCAGAGCTGCTCTCCAGAATTCACAATGCTGTTCCAGCTTTATCTGTTAACCTGGGAAGCATCTGCTGCCATGTAACTGTTCTGTTGGTGGTTGCTCTCTAAATGTTAATCATAACATTGTTTTGCTATATGCTTCTGCTTTTGGCATCCCATGTAACCCAAACATGGGCACAATTAAGAGGGTGGTAGCTACTGAATACACAAATTAAATGTAAAAAAAGTTAAAGGGATCGTAATACTTCGTTTTTTAACTTTATTTTATTTTGTAGGCATTAAAAAAACATGAACGATATGTCTTATCTCTCAAACCTTTACGGTTTAAGAGATATTCACAAGCAAAGTATCCCCCCCCCCCCCTGTTCAGCCAGATCAGAAGGGAGATGCCCAGGTAGACTGCAGAGAGGGACAATCTTCAATTAAGGTAAGGGAGAAAGCTGAAAAACTTGTCAAGGGGGGAAAGGCTTTCATTGTTTTCATATAAAGAAGATTGTCCCCTTCTGTTATCTGTCTGGTCTTACAACCAGATTCACATCTGAGAAGAGATTGCTTATAATAGGAAAAAGGGGCGGGAGGGGGAAACTTTGCTTGTGAATCTCTTAAACCATAAAGGTTTGAGAAGACTTATATCATTCATGTTTTTTTTTTTTTTTTTAATGCCTACAAAATAAAATAAAGTTAAAATGAAGTATTACTATCCCTTTAAGTAGATTTTAGTGGTTGCAGTCAGATTGTCATAACTTTGTTTGCATTTATGCTTGCAAAAAAGATGGTGAAAGCAAGCCAGTTAATGTTCAAAGTGGCAAGGTACTTGCAGGGTGGTGCCAAATGTAAAGCATGTAGGAGCCAAATGAGAAACTTAGGCAAACTACACCCTTTTGGGTGCAAATTTCCAAACTCCTCTTTTCTCCCCCTATGCTACATGTGAGAGCACACCTGAAGGGGAGATGGTGAGGACAAAAGTACAGTGCAAATGGGCTTGTCCCTCCTTTATTGGGAACTAGTTGAAAATAATCATTGCGTTCTTATATTTTTCTTCATAGAAATAGAAATTATTCTAAGCAGTCTGTCCTAAGCATGGCTCTCAAAGTGCTATAAAATTGCCCAAATATACTTATCTTGAATAACCAATATTAAGGTGTAGTCCAAAACATTACCTTAGTAAATGTTTCTAATCTTGCATAGTCGGTCTGATTGAGCATGGCACTGGTAAGGGAGAGTGCTGCCATCTTGACCAAGTACAGCATGATTGGCAGCACTTGCCTGCCCCTTGTCTCTGGGGCTGGTGTTCACCATGCAGGAACACTGCATTCTGTTGTGGACAGGCATGCTAAGCTAGGCCATTCCTGACTTAAGTTATCTGACTTGAAGCTTGCTGGTTGGTAACCCCACCTTGATTGATTTCTTCATGGAAGAGGGAAAAAAGTAAATTTGCAACTTATGGCTGTCTCAAGAATCTTCCAATACTCCCCTTCCAGGGCTGTCCGAACTAGTGTTGCTTTGGCCTAATCACCTTGGCTGGTGCCCCCTGCTACATTCCTTTCTGCTTGGGCAGCTGGCAGGACTCCTGGCAGTCTTACCTCTTCTATCAGATTAATGGGTAGACCCAACCGAACAGGATCTATTGCAGACTGACCTCTGTAGCAAGACTTCCTTTTCTTCAACCCTATTAACGCTACTTGCTGCAGATCTTGAGGGGAAAAAGGAGGATCAAAGTAACTGTCCTTTACACACTGCAAGTTGGGGAATATCTGTAAGCTATTAACTCTTGTCCTGCCACACTAGGTCTGCCAAGCAATTAAGGAACTAGCAATCGAGGGTCTAAGGGCCCATTTAACACTTTGAGTGCCAAAGGGTTATGCAACTTATTGCTTCACATTGCGTTGCATACCTCTCTGGCACTCATAGGATTAAATTTAATTTAATCTGTTGCATTTGGCTTGCTCCAGAAACATAACTAAATTACAATCTGCTTGGGGAAAAAACTCATGGTTTCTAATCTTTGTAGGTTTGGAAATGATGCAAAAGTGGTGCATTTCCTGGGAAAAGTCAAGCCATGGAACTATACGTATGACTGTGTAACAAAGGCTGTTCGAAGTGAAGTACACGACCAAAGTATTCATCCAGAATTCCTTAATCTCTGGTGGGATATCTACGCTACAAGGATATTGCCACTGCTTACAGAGGAGGGAGTGATTAAAGAAGCATCTACTACCCTGCAAGCGGTATGTCTTTATTTTGAGGGTGGGGAGGGTGACCTTTTTGATTTTTGGACCACATGTGCTAACTATATAGATTTTGGCCTGGGAGAACAGCTACTGAATGTTCACTTTTTGTTTTGTTTTTTTCTTTCTTTCTTTCTTTCTTTCTTTCTTTTAACATGATCCTCTTTATTCTAGTGAAATGTGAGAACTGCATGGGCTGAAATGAATGGAAACCCATGACTCTTAAGGATAAATGGGTACATTGCGCACACACAGTACATGCCCATTCATGTACTTGCAGGAGTAAACGTTTCCTGGATGTATCATGGCCAGATGCTTCTGTAGGTTAATTCATCCTGTCAGCTGATTAAGACAGATTACAAGCGGCAGAGAATTGGGATACATGGTATTTTCCTCCTACAGTGCCCTAATCAGCTGAAGGTTTTGTACCATGAATGATGCTTTGACATTCTACATGATCTTTTGTCTTTATTGATATATTGAGATAGCCAGCAAAGTTCCTCCAATCACTTGATTTAGGCCAGACTTCTTTCTAGTACTGGAAAAGGCTGGACCTCATCTAAGTGACTGGGGTAACTTTAATGAGCTTCTCGCTGTGCTTTTGATACCAGACATATGAGGAAAAGGAGGACTGAGTGTTTAGTATCTTTTTCTTTAGACTAGCTCAGTTTCATTGAGGATGGAGCTCTTCCCTGAAAAGGAAAGTACACTACATAGAGAACATAGTTCCCAACTGAAGAGCCCTACTGAAAGTTCGCTACAGAAGGAACCTAGGTAAGTCATAAGGGTCGGGGATTGAAACATGTTATAATATGGAGAAGTACTTCTGACAAATGTTGCTCCTTTATTGCTCCTTTGTGTTACTGCAGTATCGCTCCTGCCCAAGAAGAAACCAAATCTCCATACTCTTCAGAAAATGAGGCTAAAACTATCATTGCCTATGATAAACCAGCTTTGGAGAAAAATGAGCAGTGTGGAGTATGCTTGAAGGACAGGGCAATTGATTCACTTGCTATTCCTCCTAAAGCAGAAGAGAGACCCACTTTTCTTAAAAAGGAAGATAAAATTCCTCATCAAGAGAGAGAGATACTTGCTATTCCTCCCCAAGAGGAAGAGATGCTTTCTATTTGCACAGTGGAAGAGAGACTTGCTATTACTAAGGCAGAAGAGAGGCTTGCTTTTCCTCAAATGGAAGAGACGCCACCTGTTCCTTCTCAAACAGAAGAGAGGCTTGCTGTTTCTCCTGAAGAGGGAGAGAGTCTTGCTATTTCTCAAGGAGAGAGACCCGCTATTCCTTCTCAAGAGGAACCTGTTCCTCCCAAAGAGGAAGATCGACTCCCTGTTCCTCCCAAAGAGGAAGAGAAACCTATGGAGAGCTTGACTGTTGCTGCACCTGAGGTAATGAAGGAACCAAGTGAGGTAAATCAAAACCAGATGTTGGAATTCAGGTGAATGAAACAGTGATCTACAAAGTGTTCAGTGTGAAGTACATTACTTGCCAACATGGTTACTTTTTTTTTTTTTTAAGGTCTGTATGTCTGTCTGAAAAGGGATCATGCTAACTGGAGGATGCTTTGAAGAAAACTATGAGGAAGGCCTTGAATATGAAATTTGGCCCTTCATTTTACTGCAACTGAAGTCTCTTAAGAACAAAGCAAACAGGAATCCATTTTCCTGTACTTCGCCTCCTTAAACAAAGGTTAATGCAAAAATGCTTGCAAATTTAATTTGATTCATGTTTGAATGTTTCTATTCAACGGATTCTTAATCTGCCTATGGATGTAGCACTTTACAGGACAATATTACTGCTGGCTAAACTTGTATGTATATTCTGGAGCTTTGATCTGCAACTGGCCAAAAGCATGACACCTACCTTTTTAGGTTAAGGTCCTGGTCTAAGCTTCAATGAAACAATGTGTAAACTGCAAACATTCTGATATGGGGAAAATCTCTTGAAGAATGAAGTTTTGAAGGGTATCTGCTAAAGGATGTAAAGAGTAACTCAAGAGGCACTTCGTATGACAGTTCATGAGTAAGGAAGAAAACAGTATTGTAATGGTTTTAAGTGGTTTTTATCCAAGGTGACTTGTTTAAGAACATTCAGCAGGGGTATCCAACCTGATTCCTAATGGCCAGAGACGGCCCTAGTTTTTGGGATATTACTTTTAAAAAAGCAGCATCAATCATTGGTAGTTTTGAAGAGGCATGGAATAACACCAAAATCTGCACACTAATTAGAAATGCAGTTTAACACTGGTCTAGAAGAACAAGATCCAGGGAGGAAGCATTGAATCCATTCCAGCAGGTCTTTTGTAGACATTACAACAAATTGAGTTTTCCCTCAAGTACTCAAGGGTTCTGACCAATATTGGACTTTGAAATTGAGTCATACCACTTGCTACACAAAACTTTGAATGGAATCTAACTGGAAGAGCATCCATTTGGGCAGATGAAATTGCTTAAAATGCCTCATGACTTTATCCTCCATTACTGTAAGATCTTAAGTGTTCCTTAATCCTGGAAAGAACTTCATAGTTTCTCTATTTGAAGTAAGGATCACTTTTGTGTGAACTTGCACTACTTTAGTTACTTGTATTAGATTCCTCAGGAACAGGTAAAAATGGCAATCCTTACTACAAGTGGCTAGATTAGCACTTCAGTGCTCTGAATTTTTATTTTTTTTCCTCCAGTGGTTCTAATTCGACAATAGAAAATATTTATTCGGAAACAAAGGATGCAGCAGTTGACACAATCAACTTAAGTACAGGACCTAGACTTCTTTATTTGCTGAAGATGGGTAATGGTACTTGGATACCAGATGTTGGCTCGTAGTAATGTTGCCAGAGCAGCCATTTTGGCTGTGTTTAGAACAGGCTGTTGCACCACCCATCTCTAAATGATCTATAATTGATGAGGAAAGAGTTCACTTGAGTTTAAGAATTGGGTTTACCAGGGTGTGAGCTGTATTTGTGTAAGTGGTGTTTAATTGGCTAATCACAGGTTAAAGTTCTGAAGTCTCCCCAAAGTAAGTTACTGTAAGATTTGGTTTTTGAATTTGTCCTTGGTATATTTCTCATTTTGGAAACTTGTTATCTGATATTGGCAACCTCAGTGTACCTGGCTGAGCTTTCAGTGCTGGAAATGTTACTGAGAGAAATTGCTAATAAAGCATTTCTATGCTTTTAATTGTTAATGTGTGTTTAAATCTAAAATGTATATTAATGTGCTTGATTTGTCACACAACTTGCAACTAAGGGCTGAATTCTGTTGAAAGGGATTACTTCCTCCCCACCAGCTTTATCTAAAATTTCTCCCTATACAAATGGAGGAAAAGAACAAGTGACTTATCACTGCAATGTAATACAGTCCAAAGGCTATTGCGATGATAAATTTTCCTACCTCATGCCTTTCATTAACTTCAGCTTCTGAAAAAATTCACTGACCTTGTTTGACTTAGATTTACTTCTCGGTTTAAGCAGCTTCACTGTGTCCTGGACAAATTATTATGGCTATGCCACAACTCTTCAAGTGATGGATGTTGTCAAACTGCTGAGACAAATGGTAAGATCATTTGCCATGTGAGCAGTCTAGTTAATCAACCATATCAGCTGCTACTTAGCAGAAGCTGTAGGGGAAAGTAGTAGTAAAGACTAAAGTCTCAGATGGCTGTTTCAAAGTGCATGGATGCAGTCACACAAACATTGTAGCATAGATTTAAAAAAAGCTAAGCATGTTTGCCTTTGTTTTCAACTGTCTTCCTGATGGCCATGTTCTCAGGAAGTCTAAAAGCTTTATTAAAAGACCAACATCCCAATTTCTCAGATGGCCTGAGTTTTTAAATGACTGGGTGAATTGTTGTACCCTTCGCACCAGCTAAAATCTTTTGCAGCAATAACCCTTAATGCAATGATGGGTTGGAAGTCTGACTCTTTGGAATGGTTGTTACAATCATAGTGGTAAACATCGGTTAAGCCTATGAAAAGCATGAAAGTGCTCACTCTTAGGGCTACCATGATAACCTAGACTAAAAGCTGAAGAATCTGTATCCATTGTACAAGCATATGGTCTTCTGTCTATTGAATGTATTACAGAAGCTGAAAGTTTGATGGGCAAGACATAGATGGATCGTATGAAGATCTGCAGTGTTATCTGGAATAGTTGTTTACTCCAGTGTTTTGTTTTTTTCCCCTGGACATAGTGTGGCAGCTGACCAAGTTTCCTCCCTTTTTGACCACGTAATGCATTTTAATTGGTTGATTTAAGGGATCTATTAAAGTGCTGCTCGTTTCTAGGAAATGTCACTTTCCATTTTTTTATTTTTTTTTTATATATTTTTTTTTTTTCCCGCTGCTCTGTATGCAACATGACCATTTTTTACATGTGAAGTGTTATGGCAAATGTAGGCTGATGCCTGAAACTTTGACTGTACCAATGTGGCAGTTGGGCGTTACTAGCAAATACCAATACATGGAATTTTATGTCCTCTCAAAAATAAACTTTCTGCCAGTGTCCTTTAACAGATGAAATCAAAATGAGGCCTAAGAAAAGTTAAATTAAAACGAAGCGACCACCTTGACCCACCATTTGTGACTTCTGCCTCAGGTTTATGATGTTACGTTGCTTTTAGCATCTGGAAGCAGACTTTGGCACTCCCTGCTTGTTTCAGGACATTGGGGAAGAATTAACTAGCGGCCTCCCTATGCATTAGTGCATGAATCTAATACATCAAGTGGAAAGGGAGTGCTGGGAATTGCTAACCATGACTACCCTTATTTTCACTTGGAGGGGTGTGACTCAGAGGCCAGACATAAACCCCATATTTTGCCTAGCAGTAATGCATCATGTCACTTTAGGGAAATGTTGTGACTAAATCACTCTACAATAACCTCCTGAAATAACTTATGTTCCTCTGTTACTGTAGATTCAAGTTATATGCAAGAAGTACTCTTAATTTGCAAGGGTAAAAGCATGTCTTGCAAGCTACTTAACTTGAATTCCATATGATTATGCAATCACCTAGCATAAACCACTTCATATCAGGGATGTCTAGCTTTGAGATCTATACTTTACCTTAAGGCATTTGTTGGTGAGACTTTCTTTAAATCTAGGGTTCTTGGTTTTGCCTTAATTCGGCCAATGTGTTAAATTTAATGCACATGTTGCTGATGAATTAAGATTATGCAGCATTAAATTTTGTGAATAGTTTTATGTCTGCCTCACTCTCAGATGGGTATTCCCAGTGCAGTAGATGGCTTACATTTTTAGTTATTTACCTGTTCATCTTGAGTTTGTTTTGTCTGATCAATCTTTAATTTGATTTTTAGCAGTTCCAGTTATGGTTTTAAAACTGACACCACCTTTGTTGCTGCAAGTAGTCTAGCGCTTAAAATGGCATGCTATGCCTTTCTTTATGCTGAAATGCTTGCTTTCAAAAAGCATACTTTCTACTGAGAGTTGTGGTATAAAGATTTTCTTATGGAAATGTTCTACACGGCAATAGCTACCAAAATGGGGCTTCTCTCAGACCTGTAGGTATCCAGCTCAGAAGGGCCTTTGTTAACTGTATGGACTCAAGTAAAGTACTTGAATTGTATCCATGCATGAACCTTGTGTAAACTTAAGCAGCCATGATCAAATATGTAACCCCTGTGTCAAGTGAGGGGTTTAGTATTTAGCTTTTTCCTGTGACTACTGGATGCCCTTTTAATGAGGTCCTTTCTAGGACTGAAAAAACAACCAACTCTTAATGAGTTTTCTAAAGACCAGCAAAGTCCAGTGCTTTCCTGGCTTTACTTCTGGTAGGAAGATTTCTAGAGATTTTGAGATGAACAGTGCTTTTTCTGGGTATTTTATTTTGAGATGAATAGTGCTCTCCTGGCACTACTTCTGGTAGGAAGATTTCTGGAGATTTTATTTTGAGATGGAAAGTTTCATGTGACCACTTCACCTTGGGCATCAGGGCCCCTTCGAAGCAACCAATCTGCTTTCCAAAAGGGTTTTGGTGGGGAGCTGACCTTTGTTTACTGACTGACTCTGGAGGCTTGGCTTCTTTAGCACTTTCCAAGCAAGAGATTAATCACTATTTTATAACCCAATGTGCTAGGATGCTTGCCTTTGTTAATTTCTTAGCTATTCAAAACTGTGTGACGTTCACTTTTTTTTTTTTTTTTTTTCCCTGCATGGTTAAAAATGGTCCTACAATTTACAGCTTGCTTGAAATCTGCTTCTGAGATGAGACCTCCCTTCCATTCAGAGTTCCAGCCTTGAACCGATTTTGAATAGATTCAAAAGCACAAGACTGTCATCTACCTTGTGAAGATTGAATTCTTTGAATAGATTTTGATCCAAGAATGAAGCATGTGAACATGTCCTTTTTTCAGGAAAGGAAGAAAAAAATGTTGGCTAGGTCCATTGCTTTGCCATCCACTTCCATGGCAAAACTGCTGTCTGACCTTTTGTGACTCTAACCGAAAATTGTTGGAGTTTAAGAAATCAAGTAAAAATGGAATGTTCAAGTGTATGCTGGCTTAATCTAGCTTCACCTAAGGGTGATACTTTAGAACAAAACATAAGAGCTGCTTGTCTGCTATTGTATCCTATATTTTTTTTAAATCCTGCAAATACAGTAAACACTTCAATATGTATAGTTTGATCCCTGTCCTAAAAGACAAATGCCAAGCAAGCTTTCGCTACACAAGGCACTAGCAAAACCCTATGTCTGATTCTGGAGTTTATCTGGTCTCTGCATAAGGTTAGATTGCACTAAACCCTACTGTGGCAGGAAATAATTTTTACCTGCTGTTATACTTGTGCAGAGGAAGCTTGCTCAAAATTTTGGTACTGGACTAACTCTTGACTTTAAGGCTGCACATGGAAACCTTTCCTTTGACAAGCTAAGCACAAGATGGATTTCTATTAACATCCAGTAGAACACATAAGTAATGTTTGTCAGAAAATCTGTTGGCTTTGCCCTTTTACGTTGTAATTTGAAACACCAGCTTACCTTTTTTAAAGGCTTCATATTTTAATTGCATCTTTAGAATGCTGATTTAGTTTGGTTCTGTCACTCCACTTGCACATCAATCCAATTGGGAGAAAGTTTAGATCTGGGATAGCAGTGGCCTCGAAATGTAGACATTGTGCAACTGAGTCTTCTACAAACACTGGGTAGATTACAGATGTTACTGCAGAAAGCTTCACATATGAATGCTGGCTTATAATGGGTGATGAATAGATGCCTGGTTTTCTGCAGTATCCAATGCTTCCAGGAGGCAAATCTGCTCACTAGCACTTCACCATATTGGGCATTTTGTGTGTTTGGGGATAGAAGTGCATAATCTGTGCGCATGTTTCTAGCTCTTTAGTGTCAGTTGAGAGATTCAGGGACAGTGGTGTATTAACACCCCACTGCTTCCCAGGAGGTAGGGCATGCAATGTTGAAACTACTTCCACATTCTGATCTATGTACCCCTCTCCATATACAGCTATTTCATTATGTCTGTGCTCTGTCCCCAGAAGTATTTTGGGGTGGGCAGCAGGGGCTTGGTCTCTGGCCTCCATTTTATAAATGGGAAGCCCTAGCTTGGCTGTAGGATTTTCCCAACTATTTTTCTGCCTCTTACTTAGCTCTTTTTTGGGGCGGAGTGGCAGAGAACCTGAATCTAAGGATGCATGACAGTGCTGTTCTTGTTACTCCATTGCTGTCCAAGGCTGCAATATTGGTTTCCAGGTCAGTGACTACAAAGGCAATAAACACATGCACTGTATTTATAAAACTTCATAATGCTGTTTTTCTTACTCATTTAATCATGTATACCAGGGCTGTCAAAGTTCACTCCTCAAGGGGCACCAACAGGCCAGTATTGAAGAATTTCCCTGATTAAGGGTGAGTTAGTCAGTGGCTCATTCACTTTAACTGACTCACCTGTGATTAATCAGGGAAATCACAAATCCTGGCCTATTGGTGGCCCTTGAGGACTGAACTTGGAAAGCCCTGATGGTTAAACTTATGTTTTTGCCATTGTAGACAGAGGCAGTAGCATGTTTTATAGGGATACTATTACTGTGTACATTATCTGCAGTGAGTTTTCGCTAAGGAAAGAGCTGCTTTACTTGTTTTGTTACCAGTTTCACCTTTGCTGTGCCTTATACAGTGTAACAGGTTTATTTTGTTTGCTCTAGAGAAGACAACGGTCTAGATGTTCTTCATACTTGGTCCTCCATTCCCTTTTTGTTGCTCTTCTCTGTACTCCAGTTCTAGAATCCTTGTTCAGAACTGGTAGCTAAAACTGCACAGCATATATAGTTGTAAAATATCCACTTTCATCAGTATTCCTTTTTATGCACAACAGGAATTCGTTTTGCCTTTGCCACTGTTTGACACTGTTCTCTGGTTTCCAAGTTTGTAGCTTAAAAGAATTCCTGGATTTTTCTAGCAACAAGACTCCTAAAATTCCATTATATTCGTAAGTGGCATTGATATATATATATATTTTTCTTCCCAAATGCCTTACATTACCACTTCTTACATTACACTTCATATTCAATTTGTTTGCACAATCTGCTATTTTATGTAAAACCCTTTGAGAACATACATCTTGCTCTGAATTTATTACCCTGCAAAACTTAATGTAATCTGCAAATATCTATTCTTTCAATGCAAATTCCCAGGTAATTTATAAACCTGTTAAAAAGAAGTGAACCAAGTACTGAACTCTCAGGTACTCCAAACTGTACTTTAGCTGCATTGAAGGATTTTCAGTTTACAGCCCCATCTTTCAACCAGTTTTCTATCCGGTTTCAAAGATTATCTCCTAGCCCCAATTTCCTTATTTTATACACCAGCCTTCTGTGTGGCACTGTATAAATGAATCTGCAAAATCTAATATATATATATATATATATATATATATATATATATATATATATATATATATATATATATATATATATATATATATATATATACACACACACACTTTACCATTAGAGGTTCAGAAGATTAGTTTGGCAAGATCTAATCCTGATGCTGATGACCTCTAATGCTGATCTCTGCTAATCTCTTCATCAGTGTAGTCCTGAATACAATCCCTCATTATCCCTTCTAGCAGTTTTCCCACTAAAGATGTCAAACTCACAAGTCTAATTTGCATTATACTTTAGTTTCATTCTTAAATTGGCTTTATGGCCAGTCTTGAGGCATGGAGCCTGTGGTGAGTCTTTAAAGCCAAATGCAGTTTCCTAGGGAATTTTCTGGTACTGTCCCTCTTGCTCTTGGGCCCAATCTCACTTGGCAGGGCCCTCCACATTTTGAATAGGAGCATGCATGGGTTTTATCCCTTCATCCATTAAAGGGGGGTTTGTCCATGTGATATCCTGCACCTCATACCCCCCCAAAAAAAGGCACTTAAGTGATGTCCTGGGGGATACTCACTCATTGGATTCCTCTGCTGAGGAAGAGGAACTGATGTGGATGAAGCAGTTTTTTTGTTTTATTGATTGTGTTTCTGTTGGATTCCCTCTGTCTATACCCGAACGGAGACTGGATAATTTCTCCGTATGCGTTAGTCAGCAGTAGATTGGCTGACTAGTACACTTGTGAGTACCCATTTTTTATAATTTATGACTTGACATCTGTGACTTACTACACTATTGGGTGCCTTTTTTTTTTTTTTTTTTTTTGTGATGTGGATGAATGTACTTGTCCTCTTCATTTGGAATATTATGACAACCCCTGTCCTTCAGCTGAGGGTCTTATTCTGGCTGTCCTACACTGTAGGTATCAGGAGACTGATTCCAGTTCCGCTTCCTGAGAGATTTAAGATGCAAGAAGGTGGTTCAGTTTTTACTCCCCATATTTGCTTTGGCAAATTGCTCATGAAGGAATGGTTGACTCAAGGTTTTCCTTAGCAGAATAAGGAATATTAAAGGGAATTACACTAGCTAAGGCTCTTGCACAGTGGGCTACTTCCACTAAGAATACTGGCTTGCCACTAGTGGATGCTGCAGCCTTAAGCACCTGGGGGGGGGTTCACTAAGTGGTGATAGAGGTGATAAACTGGTAATAAAGCAGAGATGACTTCTCCTGTGATTTCGCTTCTCCATTTCCTATGTTAGTGTATGGAGCATATGCACTAAGATCTCCAAAGCTGAAATCTTAGTGCATTGGCTCCATGGAATAACATAGGAACTGGATAAGTGATATCACTGGAGAAGTGATTTCCTCGTTATCACCTCTTTATCATACCTTAGTGAATTTCCCCCCAGGACGACTCCTTGAAGGTGAATTTTGGAGCTTCTGGGGCCACTCTGCCCTTATTCTGCCATTACATGGGTCACTAGGGCTGTGGCTGTCTGGAGGATCAGCTTTTGGATACTGCCCATGCAGACACCCAAGGAGGCTGGTGGTCCTAATATCAAAGGTTCTTGAAGCTAGTGCTTGGCTTTTGTGGTAGCATCTGACTCCATAGTTGTTCATGGGGGGTCAAGTGGCAGTCATGGTGGCCTCAAGGTTTCAGTTCTGTGTCAAGTCCTGGGGTCCAATGGCCCTCACAGTAGATGCAGTGGTCATTCCCTGGCAACTTTATTTTCCCTTGATTCCTAGGATATTGAGGAAGCTCAAAATGTGCCAATTTAATGGACTATCATGTTTTGGCCCTGTATGGCCTGGCTTTTGAATCTCCTCAGTTCTAACCTTGGCAGAGCAGTTTTGGCTCACTCTGCATCCAGACATCTTGTCTGTCTTTATCATCCACATGTGGCATGTTGTGCCAGTTCTTTTCAATTGAACATTCTGTGTGTAGTGTTTTCTCTTCCTGGAATCTTGGTGCATGCTTTGGTATATCCCCATGATTCCTGTTTGCCTCATGGGATGAAAGAAAACCAGATTTTTGTTTACATGCCGATAAATCCTCTTAAGCTATGTGAAATACAGTACTTCAGGAAAAACCACTAGTTAAAGTACCGGGCTTGGGTTCTGTCCAGGGGATTTTCTGTCTTAGTTTGTGTGCAATTTGTTAAAAAAAAAAAAAATGCATTTCTTTGCAATGTATTCTCTACCACTCTGGCATTGAATGAATGGATTAAAAGTGCCCTGACCACCTGAGAAAGGGACTTTGCTCCATGGTGCCTATATTCCACATGGACTACCTGCAAAAATCTGTTACATTTTGTAACTTGTTTTATGGTAAATGCTGTAGCAATAATCCATCTGGCATTAGCTTCAGCATGGTAGAACCAGCTTCTTTGAAAATGCTTCAAAAAATGCTCTATCTGGGCACAGGATGCCACGGTCTTTAGTGTGGAAGTAGCCCTGCAAACTGCACATATAGCGGCAAAATGGTCTGTAGCCTCTGTAACCCAACATATTATGCCTAAGGTGTTTGGGGGGGTTATTCCAGTCACCATTTTTGGGTCATACATTGACGAGATTGTCAGGCTCAGTAGTTTGAGCCCTTTGCTTCCTCAAAATGACATTCAGGGTTGGGAGCAAGGTATTTGCCACTCCGCTCAAGGTCTGGACCACAAGAGAACTGTCCCTTCCCAGTTAATTCTGGAACATTGAGCTAGTTAATGCCCTCACAACCTGGACAACCTTCTAGAAGTCTCTTCAAATCTGATAACTCTATAGCAGTGGTCTACATGATCTATCCAAGTCACAGAGCAATACTGCCTGGGCAGAACAAACGAATAGCTACTACTATGGGTGGAATAAAATCCTATGCTATCCATTGTATGAGTAGAAAACTGAAGCAGATTCTTAGCAGACATAAATGCGGGAGAATGGGAAATGGAGCTGGAAATTTCTTCAAATCAGATCTCTGAAGGCTGGCAATAGACTTGATAGCTTCCTATTTTAACAGATTTGTGCAAAAGCAAGAGGTCCAAAAGCAGTGGTGGATGGTATGGTTCTACCATGACTGTACACTCTGGTATATGCATTTCTCTTGCATGATTCCCAGACTGCTCCAAGAGCAAAAGAAAACAGAACCACACACTGCTAATGGCTCCATTCTGCCCAAGGGCATGGTTTCATAATCTACAGGCAATGTACATAGAGGAGCCTTAGCATCTTCCTTTGCTACTGGATCTGCTCCCTCAAGGTCCCATTCATAATCCCATGCAGTTAGGATGAGGTTGGACAGACTGGACCTTGCAACCCAAATATTAACATAGTTTTGACTGTTTGCCAGGCTAAACTGAAGGCTTACAAACCTATCTGCTAAAACATAGCATTGGATTTGTGATCAGCATGAACTTCGTCCTGATTTTAAACTTCCTATATACTGGACATCTGAGGATTGTCCTTTATAAGGGCTTAAGAAACCAGTTCCCTTAAGGTTCATACTTCTACTTTTTCTTCTCAGAAAATGACTGGGTTTTCTGAAAATGTAGACCTTTCTCCAGGGTGTCACTCGCTGTTACTACTCCTGAATCTCCTACCCTTCCTGATCTGGTATGGGAGATTCTTCAGTTTCCTCTGAGCCCTACTTTTCAACCTCTGTTAAAGCATATCACATAACACTGCTTTTCTAACCATTTCTTAATCAAGGAAAGTATCAGAATGGAGCTTTATCCTGCAAACCTCCAAGTATAAAGTGGCTTTTTGGACTTCCTGAAAATAATCTGTTTCTTCTTTCCACATCAGCCAAGAACTGGTTCTTTCCTCCTTTATATCATACCCCAAGCAATCATAAGGATGCTTTTACAGCTGGCCAGATGCTTGAAACACTATGAACCGCTGACCTTTTTGCATCCAAAGTTGGCTGGTGTTTGTCTTGCAGACAGCAACTCAGAATGTTATACTTTTTTTTGGGAATTGCTGACAATTTGCAGTTGAAGGATGCATAGCATTCCATCCTCAGTCCTTATTAGTCTAGGTTGGGATGTCCTCCCATCTCTTCCCACTTCTGTCATGGTGTCCTTTCCTAGTTACTAAATGTGAACTGAATAGCTGGCTATGGGGAGGTGTATATAGGGCTTATGGGTGGAGCTGCAATATTACATGCTGCTTCTTGGGGGGAGGGGGGGTCTGTTACCCCACTAGAATGAATTTTTATATTTTGTATATTTTTTTTTTTTCTTTGGCAATCCTAAACTCCTTTTTGTTTACATCCGGTATACAAATGTGGGTTGAATACAATGCCTGTATAAGCTTGGTAAGATGGCATACAGCTACATTCTCCTGCTTTTTTTTGTGTACATGCTGTAAATAACAGAATTGTGCCCCCCGCCATAGAGTGCAGTGCAGCCTCATCCTTTAATCTGAATTTATTCATGAAAGTACAATGTCTTAAAGCCTTTAACACAAATTATGTGCATGGTTTATCAACCTAGATCTGTTAACACTCAGACATACTGAACGTCTATTAAATATTTTCTTGGCCCATTGCAGTTGTAGATTTCATCAATATCACTTAAGCTCATAAGGCCAGTCTTCTAAAAAGTAACTGGTTTTCTGTCATCCAAAACATGTTACTGGTAACTTTGGGTAGGTGATCAGCCCCTTTAAGTAGGCAGGAACAATTGTGAGAAGTGACTGGTGGATGGAGCCTACCTCCTCTCCTTAGCTTGCAGCTAACCAGTCCCCATCCAGTAAGATTTGTTCCTTGGTCAAGACATGAGGAAAGAGAACGGTTCTGCTAGAGTTCTAGCTTTTTTATTTTTCTGTTGGATATGGATTACCACCATTAGGTAGATTACAATCACTGACCATTCCCATCACCCAAATGTGGATAGCTCAGTTTACCAGGTGCTTTTTGTGGACCTAAGCCCTGGGGGGGAAATCTTGGCTACAAGTTTTCCCCAGGAATTGCCCACTGAGGCTTCTTATTGATATATGGTAATCTGAAGACAGAAGATCTGCAGAAAGGTGAGTACCCACTCTGCACAGGGGTCTCATTTTGAGTTCCTATTACATACTCATGCACTCATTTGGGTTTCTGTGTCTGTGGTGTTTGGAGCAAGTTTGTGGTAACTTAACCCTTTTGCTGCTGGTTAGCATCTTTTAGGGGAGTTGTGGGCATTTTCCCTACTGGGACCAGTGTTTATTGGGTCTTCTGTTAATGTGTGTGTTTTTTTTTTTTTGTTTTTTTTTCCCATTTTGGTATTCACCTTGTTAACTTTGTGTTGCACACGTTTACCGCATAGAATCCATTGCTCCATTCAATTCTATGGGACTTTACAGTTTGGGACATCTCTGCAAACACTCCACGTAGCGAGGTCAGATGGCTCATTTGGTTGGTCTGCCCTTTCTCTGTTATCCAGTCAACGTTCTGGGCATGTTCAGGCACTGTTGAGGTACTTTATCAGTGAAACTACAATTACCATGAGCACTCTCTTCGCACACTTGCTTCTGATTGGCTCCTGCCATGGCAGCCTTTTTGTGCCTTCGCTGATTGATTATCTTACACACGGCTTGGACTCCTTCTCTCCTCAGCAGTTTAACCCTTCGCCTACCAGAAGTCTATTTTAGCATTTCTGGGGTGATTTTTATTTATCATAAACACTACTTTGTGGGTGTTTCTGATACATTGACAGTTTGAGAATGTCTACTCCATTAGACCTTGGGGCTAGGCCTAAGACTGAGAATACTGGGGCATCTGTGTCCCCCATTGCTCACTGCTCCTCATGTCACTCAGTTACCTAGGGAATACTCAAGTCATGTTTGCCCAGCATGCGCTGCTGCCCGTGAATCCCCTGCAGGGGCCTCCAGCCATGCACTAGAGCCAGTTTGGATGCAAGAGTTTAAGGCTACTACCAGGGATCTCAGGTCCACCTTGCAACTCCTTCCATGCACCTTGCAGGGGGTCTTCCACTTGTGACAGGCCCCCACCCCTATCAGATCTTCCCTGCCTAAACTGCCGGGTGTACCTGATGTGTCTGATTCCTCTGAGGAGGAATTATTGGTGGATTCTGGTGAAGACTGTTCCCCCTTCTGTTTTTTTTTTTATCCCTTTGAGGCTGATCCTGTCCCTTCAGCTGAGGACCTGATCAGGGCTGTGTTGAACACCCTGAACATTCCGTTGGTACAGGAGGCTTCTTCTGATCCCTATGTTTCAGGAGCCTTTTAGGCACCATACTTTTCCACCTAACCCCACTCTTGACTGCTTGGTGTCTGAGGAGTGGAAGTTTCCAGATGGAAAACAGTCTGTCTCTAGGAAATTTGCTAAGCTTTCTGTTCTCTGAAGCAGCTCTAGCTCAGTGGGTTCATCCTCCCAAAGTGGATGCCACTGTCTCCAGGCTTTCTAAGTCTACTGCCTTGCCTGTGGCTGATGCATCTGCTCTGAAAGACTGGACTGACAAAGCTTGAGACCACTTTTTTTTTTTTTTTTTTTTTTTTAAATGGCTGGTTCTACACTGCACCTCGCAGCATGGTTGAATAGAGCCGTGGCTGTTTGGACTGAGCAGCTCACTTCAGCTGTCTGTCGCGGAGCTCCAACTACTGACATGTTGCGGCTTCTCGCCAACATCTAAGGCTCAGCATTGTTTCTGCTGCCCTGTTTGACGCTGTGCGCATGGCAGCCAGGGCATCAACTATGTCTGTGGTACTGACTCTTTGGCTCAAGATCTGGTCTGCTGACACGGCCTCAAAGAGGGCTCTACTGTCCTTTCCCTTTCAGGGCACCTCACTGTTTGGGCCTGATCTCAAGGATCTGGTCGGTGAAGCCACTGGAGAGAAGAGTACTCACCTGCCAGTGTTTCAGAAGAAGGCACCTGTCTGCTTTTTGTACCTTTTTAAGGCTGACTCGCACCAGGGGACCCAAGAGGTGTCTCAGGCTCCACGCTTCTCATCCAAGCCTAAGCCGCAATTGAGATCTAAGTCCTCTGTTAAGCCCAAGGCTTCCAAACCTCCTCCTGCATGACTCTCCAGGTAGGTGGCCGCTTACGCCACTACCTCTCGGCTTGAGGGGCCTCTGTGGCGGACCCGTGGGTCTTGCAGGTGATGGCTACGGAGTACAGGATCCCCTTCACCTCCCTTCCTCCTTCTTGGACCTTCTCTTCTTTTTCCTCTGGGAGCAGAAAAGCGCTGCCTTTTCAAGGGAGCCATTCTGGACAAGGTCTTGGAACCTGTTCCTCCTCAGGAACTGGGGTTGGGGTTCTACTTCAATCTTTGTGGTTTCCAAGAAGGATGGTGGCTGCCATCCCATTTTGGATTTGAAGGATCTCAATTCCTTTGTGATCAGGTCCCAATTCCGCCAGGAGTCACTCCATACGGTAATAGCTACCAATTCCCCTGTGGAACTTCTGGCCTCGCTGTATCTTCAGGATGCTTATTTGCACATCACCATTCATCCAGAGTTGGCAATTTCTTCGATTTGCTTGCGACCGAGGGCATTTCCAGTTTTCAGCCCTCCCCTTTGGACTGACCACGGCTCATCAAGTCTTCAACAGAGTCCTGGGAGCATTGATTTCCGTCCTCAATTAGGATGGCATCAGTTACCCCGTACATGGACGATCTCCTTCTGAAGGAATCTTCAACTTTCATCAGCAGGTGCAGGATTGCATTCATGCTCTTTCCCAACACTGGTGGATCATCAGTCTGGACAAGTCAGACCTTGTTACCTCGGATGGGGTTTCTGGGCCTTCTTTTCAACACCGAGAGGGAAGGTGTTTCTCACGGATGAAGTGGCTCATCCGATAGCACTGAAGGTCCAAGTTGTCCTGTCTCAGGATCTGGTTCCAGCCAAGATGCTGTAATCTCTGGTTGGAAAGTTCATTTCCACCATAGAAGCAGTTCTGTTTGCCATGGTTCATACCAGGGAACTTCAGAGGCTTCTAATCCTGGCATGCAGGGGTCGACCAGATTTCCTGGAGAGGTCACTCCCTCTTCACGTGGAGCTCAGCCTCTTGTGGTGACTCAAACTGAACTATCTCCTGAAAGGTAGGCCCTTCCTGGTGCCATTCTGGACAACAGTGACAAAGGACGCCAGCCTTTCTGGATGGGGAGCAGTCCTGGGGCACTTTAATGCTCAGGGCCGGTGGTCCCAGGAGGAGTCTTTCCTATCAATGTCCTGGAGCTTTGGGTGATTTTTCATGCCCTCTAACATTGTTCAAGACAGCTGGAGAATTGCCCGGTCAGGGTACAGTCAGACAACGCCACAGCAGTAGCCTACATCAACAAGCAAGGCAGCACAAGAAGTCTCGCAGCTTGGGTAGAGGTCAAGGCTATTTTGTCCTGGGCAGAGGAGAATGTCCCTGCCATTTCCGCAGTTCATATTCCTGACATAGACAGCGTTCTTAGTCAGCACATGGTGGACAGCGGAGAGTGGGAACTGCATCAAGAGCTGTTCGACCTCATTTTCCAGTTGTGGGGTCTTCCACGCATCGACCTGATGGCAACAAGACACAACAAGAAGATTCTGACGTTCTGCTCTTGCTGGGCGGATCCCCTGGCTCTAGCAGTGGATTCCTTGTCAATTCCATGGAATTTCCCTCTGGCATGCATCTTTCCTCCTGTTCCCCTGTTGAACATTGTGCTATGGAAACTGCAACTGGAGCACTGCCTAGTCATTCTGGTTGCTCCATACTGGCCTTGGCAGGCTTGATTTCCGGGGCTTCTGGATCTCTGTGGGGGAACCTCTTCAGCTTCCCTCCCGTCTGGATCTTCTACAGAGTTACCTGTGGAAGGAGGATGTGCATCATCTGGCTTTGATGGCATGGAGTTGAATCCTCCATTTTGAAGAAAAAGGGATTTTATTCTGGTGTGGTGGCTACTATGCTTATTGCCCATAAGCCGGTTTCCTCAAAGACCTACCATTGAGTTTGGTCTACCTTTCTATCTTGGCGTGCTGATAGGGACCTGTCTCGATTTTGATCTAGCTACGGTCCTTTCCTTCCTCCAGGATGGTATGGATAAGGTTCTCTGTCTACTTTTAAGGTTCAGACTTCTGCTCTGTTTTCTTTCAGAGGTGCCTTGCTATTCCTGATGTCAAGGTTTTCTTCCAAGGCGTTTCTCATACCCGTCCCGTGTTTCAGACTCCTCAGTGGGACCTTAACTTGGTTTTGGGCATCCTTAAGCACCCTCCCTTCGAGTCATTGGCCACTATTCCTCTCCGACTGCTGACATGGAAGATGGCTTTTCTCCTGGCGATCATGTCTGTTTGCAGTGATGCGGAGCTGCATGCCCTGTCTTGTGGGCCACTCTTTTTGGTGTTTCACAAGGACAAGGCGGTGCTTCACAGGAGTTTCTCCTGAAAGTGGTGTCTGAGTTCTACATTAATCAGGAGATTGTGGTTCCTTTTTTCTGCACGAACATTACTTCTGACAAGAAGGATCTTAACCTGATGGATGTTGTGTGTTGTCTCAAGTTCTGTGTGCAGCACACGGCCATTGAGGCAGTCTGACACTTTGTTGTTCCTGAGGGTCCCAGGGCTGAGAAGCCTGCTTCCAAGGTAACCATTACTTCTGGGATAAAGTCCACTATTCGTAAGGCTTACGAACTTAGGAAGAAGCCTGTTCCCTTTTGGGTCACTGCTCATTCTACAAGGTCTATTGGGGCATCTTGGGCCTACAAGAATCAGGCCTCAGCTGATCAGTTGTGCAATGAGGCCACTTGTTGTCTGTGCATACCTTTGCTAAACACTACCATGTGGATGTGCTAGCCTCAGCTGATCCCAGTTTTGGGAGGAAGATCCTGGAGGTAGCCTTGTCTGTCTAGGATCTCTTTAGTGTCTCAGTACTTTCACTTTTGAGCCCTGTTGGCTCTAGTTCCATGTGCTGTGTAACAGTTCCTGGGGTCTGTTTTACCCCTGTTCAGTGTCTGTTGCCACTTTGTTGCTGCTGTTGAGCTATTTATGATCTGTAGTTTCATTGGTGCTCTGGTGACTTTGGGGGCCTGTACCTGGTCATTTCCTTTCTTCCCACCCTGGGGAACTTAATGGTTGGACATCCCAAAGTTACCTGTAACCTGTACTGGATGACAGAAGAGGATTTTAGTCTTACCTGTTAAATTCTTTTCTTAGTCCATACAGATTACTGGTTTCCCACCCCATCAAGGGACCATGCTTGGCTCTCCTGTGGCAGAATGTGGGGGTCCTTTCGGGTTCATGCTCACAGGAGTCTTCCTTTACCTTCTTACTACCTAGTCAATAGTTTTCAAATCTTACTGGATGGGGATGGTCTAGCTGCAGGCTAAGGAGGGGAGGTAAGCTTCACCCAGCAGTCATTTCTCAGAATTGTTCCTGCCTACTTAAAGGGGCAGATCGCCTTCCCAAAGTTACCAGTAACCTGTATGGACTAAGAAGGATTTAACAGGTAAGACTAAAATCCTATTTTCTTGCCTTTCCAGGGTAAGTGTCTTTGATCTGAGACAGATCAGTGGCCTAAGGGGGGTAAGAGTACAGTTTCACCTCTGCTTTCCACAAAGTTCTATTCTGTCAAGGAAGGTCCATATTTTTCACGTCCGCATTCCCCCCCCCCCTTCCAAACAGTGGATGCTCGGCTGTGCCCTGCTACAAAGCTGACAGCCCTACCAGCCCATGTGATCGTCTGCAAAGGCATTCTGACAAAGCCATCTCCGCATGACTTGTGGAATCCTGGTTCATTGTCGCCTGTTAGGGGGCCATCGCCACATTTCCTGAAACACCTGGGCATCTTCCATGATGGACCAGTGGGTTTTGTGGGTGATATAATTTGGCTATTGAAGGTAATGGCTAGGCTCACTACCTAGTTCAATTTTGTGGAGGTGGTCAGACCTGCAGGACCCAGCCGAATTGGAAATTTACAGGACTTTATTTTCTGTTAGACATTGTAGAGTGCTAAGGAGTTAATCTTCTAGTTAAATCCAGAGACCTTTGCACCCTTCCACTACTTTTTGCTATCAAAAGGCTACTGCATAGATCTCAAGTCCCATCTCATCAAAGGTTCCAAAGGACCCGGACAGACTGTTCCACTAGGCTGTGAACTCTACTGGAAAAACGGGTGCTGGTACTGTTCCCAGTGCTCTTCAGGTTTCTTTCAACCTCTTTGTGGTCTCCAAGAAGGATGGTTGCTGTCCTGTTGACTTTGTCTCAACCAGTATGTGGTCACTACGACCTCTAGATGGAAATTTTGCTTTCTATCATGGAGATGTGCCCAGGGGAATGTCTGGCCTCTCTGGACCTTCTAGACTTGTATCTACACACCCTGGTTCACCTGGACAGTCAAAGCTACCTATATTTTGCTTTTAGTTTTAATCGTTGCTAATTCACAGCTCTGCGGTTTGGCCTTTTTTTCGGAGCCATGAATCTTGACAAATGGCATGGTAGCCCTAGCTGCATTCATTAATTCCCAGTGCATTTCTTTAACTCATATCTGGACAGTTTCCTCAAAGTCTCCTTCAGGAGACTTCTTGGCTTGCCAGTCCTAGTCCTCACCCATATCCTGGTGGATCATGGCTGGTTCTTAATCTGAGGTCTTCTCCAATTCCATCCCAGGTTCTGGTTTTCCTGGCCATGAGACTTGACACCCTTCAAGAGAAGGCCTTCTTTCAGAGAAGAAGATGCATGTTCTGTTCCAGGATGTCTCTGGCGTGGGAGTGGTCGTCTGCTGCGATCAAGCATTTCATGAGGGTGTTAGGTTGCTTGATATCTGCACTGTAGGTGGTTCCCCAATCTGTTCCACAGCAGATGATCTGGTCTCTGGAAACAGGTGGTGGCTCAACTGGCCAAACCTGCAGGGGGGGGGCCTTTTTGGTTCTAGTTATCCCAGATGCCAGCCTGAGGAGCTGGGGAGCGGTCCTGGGGCACCTGGGTTTACAGAGCATGGGAATAAGACAATTTCTTGCCTGTCAACATTCTGGCATTCAGGGGATCAATCTTGCTCTTTCATTGGTCCCTGGTTCTTGCAGGTGTCCTGGTGAGGGTTTAGTCTGACAATGCCATGGTGTAAATTAGTCGCCAAGGGAACTTGCATAGAGGTAGCCTGGAGGGAGGTGAAGGATCTCAACTGGTTGGAGACTCTCAGGAGTGGAAAACATACTGACAGACTTCCTGAGTTGCCAAGGCCTAGATCCACGAAACTTGGAACTCCATCTGTTGGGGGATGGAACTCCATCTATAGGAGGTCCCAACCATTGCCCTCATGGCAACCAGAGCAGCAAGGTTCCAACTTTGTTCTTGCATGGAAGACTTCATGACAGATGTTATGTCCATTCATGGAGCTTTAATCAGGCCTGTGTATTCCCAGATTCCTCTCATGCCCAACGTGATCCAGAAGATCAGAATGGACAGGTGGCTGATCATTCTGATTGCCTCTTACTGGCCCAGCAGGGTGTGGCATGCAGACCTAGTCAGTCTATCCATTCAGGACCTGATTTGGCAGCCTCCCCAGATTTGTTGCTCAAAGCTAACCTGTGGTACGAGGATGAGGAGAGACTGGCTTTGAAGGCATGGCTTTTGAAGCAAATGTCCTGAAGCAGAAGGGTTTCTCTACGGAGGTAACATAACATAGTAGATAAGGCTGAAAAAAGACATGCGTCCATCAAGTCCAGCCCACGCCAACAACACCCCTGCTGATCCAGAGGAAGGCAACAAAAAAGCCCTCCGGAGCAATTTCCAATGTAGGTGTGTGTGTGTCTCAAATAGTTCCCCGGCTCAATATCCTATTTGCTTTGAAGCCATCTGTCATATCTGTCAATATTGTTCTGTGCTAGATAGGCATCCATTGCTTTTTTGAATGCAGTTACATTATCTGCAAGCACAGCATCCCGAGGCAAAGAATTCCATAGCCTTACCGCCCTTACTGTAAAGAATCCCTGCCTGTGTTTTAGTCGAAAGCGCCTTTCCTCAAGTCTTAATGGATGACCTCTTGTTCTTAGCTCAGCTCTTTGCATAAATAATTCATTGGATAGTTCTTTGTATTGGCCTTGAATGTATTTGTAAATGGTAATCATATCACCCCTTAGACGTCTCTTTTCTAATGTAAACAAACCCAGTTTGGCTAGTCTCTCTTTGTAACTCAGATCCTCCAATCCCTTTATCAGTTTTGTTGCACGTCTCTGCACCTTTTCCAGTTCAGTAATGTCTTTTTTTAGAACAGGCGCCCAAAATTGTACTCCATATTCTAGATGAGGCCTAACCAAGGATTTATACAGAGGTAGGATAATATTAGCATCCCTTGCTTCTACACCTCTTTTTGCTCTTGCAGCAGCTGAGTGACTCTGCACACTGCTGTGAAGACTATTGTCTATCAGTACACCTAAATCTTTCTCTAATGAGGATTTCCCAAGTTGTTTCCCGTTTAGAGTATATGTAGCAAGTTTGTTTCTACAACCCAAATGCATAACCTTACATTTATCTACATTAAATGACATCTGCCACTTTTCTGCCCATTCACTTAGTTTATCTAAATCCTTCTGTAGGGAAAAAACATCGAGCTCTGTATGTATTTCCTTACATAGCTTAGTGTCATCAGCAAAGATTGAGATGCTACTTTCAATTCCCACTTCTAGATCATTAATAAACAAATTAAAAAGCATTGGGCCCAGGACTGAACCCTGCGGTACCCCACTTATAACCCTAGACCAATTTGAAAAAGTTCCATTTACAACAACTCTCTGCCATCTATCATTTAACCAGTTCTCAATCCATGTACAGATACCACCACCCAAACCGAAGCCTCTTAATTTATGCAGTAACCTGTTGTGAGACACTGTGTCAAAGGCTTTTGCAAAATCCAAGTATACTACATCAACAGCAATTCCCCTGTCCAAATTACTACTCACTCTTTCATAAAATGCAAGTAAATTAGTCTGACATGATATGTTCTTCATGAAACCATGCTGATTCCTACTAATGATATTGTTTGTCTTCACATAGTTCTGAATGCTATCAGTTAATAACCCTTCTAGTATCTTACCCACTATGGAAGTCAAGCTCACAGGTCTATAATTTCCTGGTTTGGATCTTGCATGATTCAGTCACAGAAGCCGGTCTTTTCTAATGCATAGTGTGGTCCATTTTTCACCAGTGGTGTGCAGACTAGAACATGTCCATGTAGAACTTTGATCTTCCCTTGGTGCTGTCTTTTCTTGAAGTTGGAGTGAACAAGGACCTGCATTCCCTTAAGGTTCAGATCTGTGTTCTGTTCTCTTAGAGAAGGATTGCTGTCATCCCAGATGTCAGGGTATCATGGTGCCTGTGATCTTCTCCTGTGGCATTACCTGACTTTCCCCACTTGTGCTCTGCAGCATGTCTGGTCGCTGCTTGACTTCCTGTTGGCACACGTTCATCACGTGCTTAATTGACTGATCTATGCTCTGTCTCTCCGGTAGGCCTTATATGCGGCCTTCAAACATTGCTTCAGTGCCCTTTCATGATGTATCTGAGCACCGCTTGTATTCCTTGTTACCCGTTCTTTGCTGCTGATTCTGATTTGTGTATGACCTTTGACTCCGTCTGACTACCCGATTTATGACTGAACCTCTGACCTTGTCCGACTACCCGATCCATGCTCTATCCCTGGCTCTGACTACCCGATCCATGTATGACAGCTGAATGACTACCTGCTCCATGCTAAGTACTGTGGCAATGTCTAACTACCAGTTACGTGTATGACCTTGGCTTTGTCTGACTCTGCTTTCGCTATACATTGGGCCTGGCTCCCTATCCGTGCAGGTCCCTAGGCCTGGTCTTTGCCATCGTACTACTCCAGGTTCTGTCTGACTGATTAGGCCTTATGTTCCTCTGGTCTTACCAAGGATCTCGTCTTGGGTGTGGCGACTGCTGCGTACTCTGGTGTTCTAGGGTATTGTCTCTTTTGGCTCCAACATTCTAGGGCTTTGCGCTTCTGCTGACCCTAGTGTCCTAGGGTGAGATTGGCCACTTGCCACCCTTCTACATCTTAGGTGGTACCCAGAACCGTAGGCTAGGTTCTCTGCCGTGTTCCTGTTTGGGGTTAAGTTCAGTGTCCGCTCCTGGGTAGTGGACTGTAGCACTGTCTCCACGCCTGACCCCAGGGAAGGCTGGGGAAATGCTTATTTGCTGTTCGTTATATTATATTGTATCTTGAAAGTGGGGTCACTTTTTTTTTTTTTTTTTTTTTTTTTTTTTTTTTTTACTGTACCTGTCAGTCTTTATTTGTCTAAGCTACCATGACATAAGATTTTCCTTCAAGGGTTGGCTCATGCCTTCTCCAAGGAACCCACCCCTCCATGGGATTCTAATCTGGGTCTGGGTGTTTTGCAGAGGCTTCCTTTTGAGTGCATCTTCCATCTCCTTGCACAAATTGACATCCAAGATGGCTTTTCTCTTGTGGCTGTCCCTGTGAGGAGGGTTGTTGAGGTAAGTGCTGTCTTATAAACCTTCCTTCCAGGTGTTTCATCAGTGGCGCATCTGGGCTGGCTTGTCTTTGATTTGCTGCAACAAGGCATTTTAAAGCAGAACACCTCTATAAGATGTAGCCTGAATTAGAGTGCTATAATCTGTTAACTCGCTGTGTATTTATTTTGTTTTTTAAACCTGTTTATTAAAGAATAATTACTAATTGCAAAAGGTACCTTGCGCATGTCGGCACAGAGCCGATCGGCTCCCTTGTAACTCCTGCTGGTCTGAGAATCTAAAGCTAGGTGTTTTCGTGTAGCCGGGGGGAGTTACAAGAGAGCTGATCAGCTTTGTGCTGACATGCGCAATGCGCTTTTCCGGGGGGAAGACTTCACCAGGTACCTTTTGCAATTAGTGATTATTCTTTAATAACACGTTTACAAAACAAAATAAATACACAGCGTGTTAGAACGGATTATAGCACTCTAATTGAGGCTACATCTTATAGGGGTGTTCCGCTTTAAGAACAAAATGTTGCCACTTTGTTAAAACAGGGCGGTATATTTGGTCATTCAGCCGAATTGGTGTCTATAAATCTTGGCCTAGATCAGTGTGTCTAAACCTAATCTTGCAAGTGTAGGGTGGAAGTATGTGCTAATTTAGCAGTGTTGCACAAAGGTAGTTTGTGCAGGATTCCTGATTGGAACGGACTCACTTCCTGTTGCAGGTGTATAGACTAGCTTATTTTGCTGAACACTGTGCAGACTACATGTCTTTGAAACAATTGACCTGCTGACCGAGATGCAGAGTGCGGTTACACTGCAGCAACTAGTTTGTTTACAGCAGATGTTTCACTGCCCTTCCCCAAATTGGTCTGCAATGGAAATTTCTTGTGAGTGGGATTGCTGGATTTGCTGAAGGTGCGGCTTGTAAGCTATTGAGGTAAACCTGGTACAGTAAAAGGTTGGTTCCTAGTAGTGTCTACCCCCCCTCCCCACACACTCTAGCTCTTTCTCGTGTGTATATGTATGTAATTATATTTTCACACACAGGCCTGGTTTAATGGGCTTAAGTACAGGAGGGGAGGGGTCTTCCTTACCTTCCTCAAGGCACTTCTTCAGTAGACTGTCTTGGTGGTGGCTTCTAGCCCTTCTCTTATTCCTGCATTTTGTACTGGGTCAATCCGAAGGACATGGGGAATCCCAGGACTGTCAAGACTGTGTTTTGTTTTTTGTTTTTTTTTTTTGTTTGTTTTTTTCCCAGTGGTCAGCTAGGCCTCTCCTGTGCTATGGCCCCTGCTCAGGACACACACAGAGGTCAAATCCCTCTGAGAAGCCAGCTTGGGTTAAGACCCTTATTTCCTCTAAAGCATATTAGCAAGTCTTGACCAGTCTGCTGGTATATCCTAGATATGCTAGTTCAGGGCCCCCTGTTATCACCAGGCAACCTTGGATGCAACGAAGCTTCTTGCCAAAACATCCACTCTGTAGTAGCATTCTGTTCCCAATGGCTGAAGATCTGGTTAACTATTCAGTGGAAGTGCCTTTATCTACTTTCTGTTCATGGGCAAATGGTTCTTTGGCCCTGAAGTAGTCCAGAAGTTGAGGCTGAGACGTTGGGTCTAACCACTCTGATAAAATGCTGAGATTAAAGATGTAATATCTGCATTCCATCATATCTATGTATCCAGGAGAGTTTTCTTCTCTGGACATAAGGAATGCAAAACGTCGTGTCATATACATGTAACATCAGTGATTCCTCCACTTTGTCTTTAAGGTTGTTTCCCATCTATGGTCCTTCCTGTTTGTCTGGCCTCCACTCCATGGGATATAACAAATTCCAGCAGCTTTATCCTGCCATAGTCTGTCACAAGTTATCTCCCTTACACCTTATCTAAACAATCCCCTGCTGAAGGAGAAGACTGAGATCTTGCAGCTTCATCTTCAGACTTGTCCATTCTGGGACAATGCAGTTAGATCAATTCCTGGAAGCCCTCTTTGGTCCTGTCCAAATTGCTGGCTTGTTATGAGTTTTGAGCACTAGAGGCGGTGCTGTATTCCCAGTTTCACACAGGTCTCTGCAGCTTAACACTCTAGACCAATTTCTGTGACTATCTCCCACATGTCACAGGTCTATGATGGCTTCAGGAAACCCACCTGGCACTGAGTCACCCACTGCCATCACTATATGAACATGAATTTTGCATAATGCAGTTAAAAACAGTTATTTCATATTAGAGGCAGATAGGGACTTGCCTTAAGCTGGGGTGCCTAGATGGGGCAGGCAAGCTTTCCATATCCTTGGCCAAAAACGACCCTAAACCCCAATGTTTTATTTGTAGCAAGTCCTAGGTTGGCTGTTTGTAAAAAGCAGTGTTTGATGCACAGACGAGCTTTTGTTCTCTTACTGTTTAAAACCTGTTGAATTAAGTTATTGGTTCCCCAGATTGCCTCAGAATAAGCCAAATTGGCAATATTTTATGTAACTCAATCTGAATATTCACAGGGGACATCTGGACTTATTGTAACTTACATTTGTTCACAAATACCATTGATCCATCTTGTGAGCGTCACTGTAAACCGTTTGCTTTGGTTGCCATTTAGCGGTTCTTGGGAAAGTTGTAGAAAAAAAGTCTGACATCTATTATAGATGAGATGTTACACTCCTTTCTCTCGTTTCCCTTGCGTTATGATACAGGCATTTATTCTCGTGCATAAATGGCTATAATAGGAGTTGGTAAACACAGCACATCTTGGCAGACATGACCCATGCATTTAAATTGTGAAACATCTTACCTTTCATTCCATTCTGTAAACAGGGCTTGATGCCTTAATCATCCTGTAATAGTCAACCAACTCATTGGTCACCAGTTCATTATATCCATCATATGTCTAGGGTTCTTCACCATTCTGCATAAATCATACCCGAACAAAATAAAGCTCCTTCATAGGTACATACTCCAAATAAATGTTACTCTTCTGCACCTTCCCAAAATTGTATTCTGGTATTACTCTATCTGACTGGAAGGAAGCTCTTTTCAGTCCTCCAGTATTCAATCTTGTTTTGTGTAATACCTGGGGGAGGACAATGGTTATCTTTAATTTCATTTTGCAGGCCACAGACCTGTAGCTTAAGTCAATTTAATATCCAAATGATGCATAACACATCTCTTAAGAAGTTCTCCAGTGTTCATGGAGAGGTAGATCATTGTAGAGTAGTTGCTTTAATTTTATTAATCTGGTTTATGATCTTACCAATTTTCTTCCTTAGAGGGTGGTAATGCCAGCACTCTTCGCCATTAGGGTTGAAGAGGATAACTTGTGATAATCCCTAGTCTTTTGTCTCTAATGGGCTTTGGGAATGGTTTCCAGTAGGGTCCTTTGGCAACCCTTTAGCCTGAATCGGTACAGGCTGATTTGTAATGGATGGCTCTTTATTGAAGTTGGTATATGAGGACACTTTCCTTGACGTGCTTGGGTCTCATTCCATCTTGGGAGGGGTCCAGGCTGCTGTGTAATGCAATGCCACTCTATCCTGAAGACAGCCACTCCTATGGCGGTGCTAGTAATGATCAGCAACAAATAGACTGAAAAGGCCAAGCCATCAAGGGCTTTTCTCTAATGTTCTGTAATACGTACATGAGTCTGTGTATCCTGTCAGGTGCGTCCAATAGGCATGACTGTTAGTATGAGGCATACTTTCAAATAGAGTGGAATACCTTTAATCAACTGGAAATAGTTGTCATCAGGATCTGTAATGGGGCCAGGAATATGTAATGAAGCGGTATTTATCTTGCCCAGTAGAAGCTAGGCTTCATTCAGCATCTGCCACTGGGAGTAGAAGTGGATTTCTCTTCCATGCTTAAAGGGATAGTAATTCTTAAAATATGGAAAAAAAATGTTGTGTTTATCCCCCTTAGTAAAACAAGAGTACTCCCACTGCTGAAAGGTGTTTTATTCAAAAGTTATTACAGCTCAAAGCTGAATTTTTTAGGTGCAATATCAGTGGCCTGAAACTGTACAGTGGTGCTGTTGCACCATCCTAATGGACAGCTCTGGTCCATAGACCATAAATATCCATAGGATTGCATAATAGTGCCACTGTACAATTTCAGGCCACTGATATTGCACCTGAAAAATTCAGCTTTCAGCTGTAATAACTTTTGAATAAAACACCTCTCAGCAGTGGGAGTACCCTTGATTTACTCAGGGGGATAAACACTACAATATATTTTTATATATTACGTGTTACGATCCCTTTAAATGTAGAGCTAGTGAGAGGCCTGTTTTAAAGGAATAGTTATACTTACAATTTGGGGGAGGGGGGAATGTTTTATTCAAAAGTTATTACAGCTCAGTTTTTCTTTCTTTTTTGTTGTATCGGTGGCCTGAAATTGTACAGTGGTGCTGTTGCTACACCATCCTATGGAGGTTATGGTGAACTGATCAGAGCTGTCCATATGATAGTGTAGCAACAGTGCCAAAGATGAATCTGGTCAGTGGTTTTCAAAGCAAAATCTTGTTCCGAACTAGATCTAATTGGGTATTTCCTTTGACATGCATGGGATTTTCTTAGTTTTCTTTGTGTAATGTTGTTTATTTGGACGTTCTAAACTATGTATAGTTGTCTGACTGTATCTGTAAGTTAATACATACCAATGGGGTTCTACTCTTATTGTTTATTGAATGGGAAATTCCATGATTTTCAAACTTTAGTATCTCTGAAGTGATTTGGGGCACTTTCCTGGAAAGTGCACACTAGACTAAAAGGCAGTTTCTATCCTTCTTGTGATGTGGCCTTGCTTGTGGTGTTGGGAGGGCAATTGCCACTGAATATAGAGTAAAATGGTGTAAAAAAAATAAAATAAATAAAATTAAAAACAAACTCTAACCTCTTTAAAGCTGGAATTGTTTATGTACCTTGTAGGACTGTGATTAATTTGTTTACCTAAAATAATGCATTGCTGGTGGGTAGAGTACTTTATATGAATATTGGTGTTTTTGTGAAATGCATAGGGCAATATATCTGCTAAGGAGTAGAAAAACTCCACTTCTACAATATATTAGAACCTAAAATTTTAATTCCGGATTGTTCTTGCTAATAAGGGATTAATACACAACAGTGTTGTGATTGTGCAGACTGATGGATTTCACACAGCAAAAGTTGCTGTAGACTGAGAGAAATGGAGGGAAAAAATTAGTGGATGCTACGAGGTGTGTTCTTGCAGGATCCAGTGCTCTATGCACATTGGGGAACCACTAGTGAATCTCCCTTGGCCCCTCTGTCTGCTCCTTTCAGAATTATGGCCCCTATGAATGTTGCTGCATAATTGCTTCAGTGTAAATTATGGCATTCTATATAACTTAAACATGTCAATGTGTTGAATGCTAGGGTTTAAAGTTTAAAGTTAACTTAAGAATGCATTCTTGGATGAGTTTAGAAATGTAGTACTCTAAACGTCAACCATTTCAGTGTCAAAGGGTATGAAATACAGTGCTCAACCTGCTGACATGCAAAGGGTTGATAAACGTCAGATGTATTCATTGCAAGTAGCATATAGAATATTCAGTGGTGACCGTAAGATTAGATGCATTTAATTTGTGTATATCTTGCATTTTTTTTTTATATGAAAATTACATTTGATTAGAGGTGCATCTTTGCATGAGCGGTCTTCATTTACAATCTTTCCCGCTGCCCCTGATAACACTAGCAGTCTTATGCACAAAGCCAGTCTAATGCAAGCAAACTGTACTGTAGCCCTTGGTTAAAAATAAAGTCCCATCAGTTTTTAATGGCTTAACTCCTTTGAATACTTAAATGAGATAGGGTCCTAGTATTGTGTTTAAAAGCAGTTAATGGAATTTGTCCACTATGATATAGCTGGTTTGCCTTGCAAATGCTCCTTTTGTGCATAAGGCCCTACATAGCACATTTAGAAGTGTCACCTTGTTTAACCATCTTAAACTGTTTGCAGCTATCGGGCTTGGTCTATTCACTGGCTTTCTCTTGTCGCTTCTGTAGAGAGGTATGAAGAATTTAAACCTTGTCTAATTACTACATACAGGATTCATTGTGGCTCTCATTTGGGTTGGGGGGCTTAAGGCTTGGCCTTGCTGGTCCTTTGTTCAGTCCCGCTTTGCCTGCATGAAGCTATTTCATGTTCATTTAATTTTGGCTATCCCCCACCTCCACCCCACCATTCTTTAAGTAGGCTTAACTAGTAAACCTGGTTCTACTTGCTTCTTTCAGGAGGAAGTAACAGAAGAGTTGTCACATTTGGCAATCGCACCACCACCACAGTTATCTTCACAGGAACGCAAGGAACGATGGGAACAAGGCCAGATTGACTACATGGGTGAAGATTCATATGACAACATCAGGAAGAAGCTAGACTCCTACCTTAAATAGGATTAGCCTGCTCAATAACTAAACCATAAAGGACTTGTTCGAGAGCTATTTGGCATCTAGGGCAGTGTTCTACTTTGTTTACTACTGCTAGGAGCTTTACTAAAGCTTTTTCCCCACTCATGTTGGTGGGGAACTGTAAAATGGTTATCCTTTTGTTATGAGCCCAGTTAATGTGCCATTTTCTTTTTTTATTATTTTAGGTTGTGTGAATAATTTGCTTTAAAAAAAATGTATTAGTATAAGCATAACTGGTCCTTTTAATGCAAATATCCAGTTGGAATTCCACTCTGCTTACTTGACCAGTTGATGCAAATACTCCCACACTGTCCCACATGATCCATCTTGGATGGTAAAGGTTGTCTAAGCAATGCCAATTTACCTTTCCATCAAGGGTACCCACAAAGCTGTCCTTTGTCCACCTCTGTGCAAACAGATTTGTATGAACAAGCAGTTTCTTATTCTACACTCCAAAATTCTGGAAGCTGTAAACTAGTCTGGAGTGCAATGTCATTACATTGGGATGCTTCCTGTTCAGTACTGTAGCCAAGAGTGCTATTGTTTTACATCTTCTGAACAAACTGTAACATGGCACTTCAACAGAAAAATAAATTGCTATGTTCGGTATACTGCCTCTGTGAGTTATTGAATCACTTCAAATGAAGTGTTTGCATTAGCAGGAGATAAGACCACATACTACACACGCCTTTCTATAAGAATGTGTAATCTAAAACTGGTTAAGTTCTGATCTGCAGAGTTTCAAACGCAAGTAGAGTTGCAAGGTTTAACCTGTTAAGGGCCCAATGGGCAGGCAATGCATTGCCTGCAATGGGTGGGGTTACTAGAACTCAAAGGACATGTGTAAAGGTAAACGTGGCACACTTCTGTAGCAAACCAGCTGCACTATAGGGAAGATTGAATTTCCTTGTTGCTTTAAATGGCTCTTGCCCCTGTAAAGGCTACAAAGATCTCATGCATTGCACTGGAGACCTCTGGCATTCGGTGTCTTATTGAAATGGGGCCATGTATTGGGTGACAAACACACCAGTGTTAAATATATCCTGATCCAAAAAGGGAGAGATCAGAATGTTGTCCCAATCAAGAGCGACATTCTGATATCATACTCTTAATGGTCCTCACATGCATGGCAACAGATCAATGATTAAGGCTGAATTAACCCCTTCAGTGCAGTCCATGTCACAGATGCAGGATAATACAAAATAATAAAAGCCCCATTGGGATCAATTTGGACAGATACAAGATGTGAAGCAATTCTCCTTTTGATTTTAAACTGAGCTTTTAACCACTCAGATGCTGAATGTGTGCTGAGAACTGGAGTAAGTAAACAGCACTAGGGGGACAAATTCCCATTGAACTGCAGTAACAAAATCTCTGGTCTACAAAAACTAAGTCCTGTATTACTGTCAAGTACATTGTAAAATTCATGTGGATGCACTCTTCTCCTCTGGATTGAATTAACCTCTATTTCCAGAAGTCTTCAGTACAATGCATGGACTTCGGGGGCTTAAGGAATGGTAATATGGAAAAAAAGTGAATTGCAGTGCTGAGTAAAAAAAAAAAAAGGCTTCTTTATTTAGAAGCTATTGAAGCACAGACTTGCAGGGATTTTGTTTGCAGTAGACTGTAGTGCTGTGGCTACAACATCCTATGGAGGAGGTTTATGGTCAACTGAATTGCTCTACTTTTTCCTTTTATAAATGTTCCAAAGAAACCTGCATCAGAATTGGGAATCCTGATTTTGTGAGTGACAGATGAATTGTGCTTCCCATGATGCAATGGTAAGTGAAACAGAAATGATGGTGTTTAACCTCATTTCAATCCAAAAGGTCCTAGTGACACTGAACACACTTGAAATACTTTAAGATGGCACTTAATGCATTGGGACGTATACAAGTATAAAATGGTACAATTGCAGTGCAACAGTGGCATAACAATGGGGGTCGCAGGGGTCTGTCACTCCAGGGGCCTGGCCACAACCTGCACCCACCACCGCCCACACCTAGGTGAGGTCTGTGCAAGCTGAGCAGGCTCTTCTGCGCTCAAGTAATGCAGAGCACCGGCACATGACCTCTCCTGGCGCTCTGCATTACTGAAGAGACTACGTGCGGGAGCTCATGCTGTAGAGAGGTCTGTGCCGAAGGAGGCAGACTTCTCCTGCCACGCTGCTAGACCACTAGGGAGGTTGGAGCTTGGCGGCAATGTGGGAAACAGTGTGGTGGTTGGGGGGGGGGCCAATGTGGTTGGGGGGGCCCCATGACAATTTCTGCAGCAGGGCCCTGTGGCTTCGAGTTACACCTCTGCAGTGCAAACTGCATCACAAGACACAAATTGACTTTAACCCCTTAAGGACCAACCGCACACGTACTTTGCAGTCCCTGAAGAACCACGGAGCATTTATTTATTTGCAGGATTGAATTAGACTCCCCAAACAGCATGCAGCCGCGTGGGGAGCCGGAATTCCATGACAGTCCTGTACTGTCGTGGGTCCTTAAGGGTATAACAACCCATAACTGTCCAGGACCGTCATGGGTCCTTAAGGGGTTAAATGGAGCTCATAACCCCTTAAATACCAGCTCTCAACCACTTTCACTGCATTGGCAACATCTGTTAAAGGGGTTAAAAGCACTGTTTAAAGGAGAACACCTGATCGAAAACATTAACATACCTTACTGTGGCCAGAAAATCCTAATGGCTGCTATGAATTTTGTTCCTCTATTCAAGAGGGCCTTTTCAATTGGTCCTGAATATTTCATCCATGGACGCAGAGGGGACTTCCTGTTTCACTTGCAAAACCCGTCAAACTGATTACATGAGCCTTAACCAACCCTTTTATGACCAGGGGTGTGCAATACATTGTGAAGAAAATATTTGTAAACCACTCTGGTCCACAAAGGGTTAAGATTATATAGGGATAGGTGAAAGTTTCACAGCAAAAGAGAAATAGGAAATATGGCACTTCCCACCTAGTGGGAAATTTCCTGTGCAGGTTTTCCACTTTTTTGCGCCAAGCATATTGCATTGGAATCAATGGGAAGGCCGAATTTATACCCATCACACAGCAAATTTTAAAAGGATAGTAATACTTTAATAGGGTTGCACCGATACTGGTATTGGTGCCGATACCAGCATTTGCGCGAGCACTTGTACTTGCGCAAATGCGGACGATGCCAGCACCGATACCCTGTGTCAGGGTCGGTGCTGCAGTGAGGGAGCCCAGGGAGCTGCTCACAATGCTCCCCGGTTGCCTCTCTCCCTCCTGTAGCGTCGGCGCATTGCCGCGGGTTACCATGGCAACGCTCCGACGCTGACTTCTGCCGGGGCTCGCGAGAGAATAGCGAGCACCTGGCAGAGGAGGGCAAGGGAGGCAAGATGGGACATTGAGCGGGTGGTGAAAGAGGCAGAGAGGGGGGCCAAGAGGCAAAAGGGACTAAGAAAAAGAAAAAAGGGCAAAAGGAGGAAAGATCAGGAGACAAAAGGAGGGGGAACAAGAGGCAAAAAGGAGGGGGGGATCAGGAGGGAGAGGCAAGAGTGGGATCAAGAGTCAAGGAGGGGGACAAAGGGGGATCAAAAGGGAGAGAAAAAGCAAAGGCAAAAGGAGGGAGCTCAAGAGGGGGGAGAATGAAGTAAAAGGCGGGAATCAAGAGGGGGAGAGAGGCAAAAGGGGACAGTCAAGGGGTGTGTGTGTGTGTGTGTGTGTGTGTGTGTGTGTGTGTGTGTGTATTTGAAGTACTCACCAATACTTTTTTGGCGGTCATTTGCCAGTTTTCCAAGTACCTAAAGCATATAATATATATATAATGCTTTAGGTACTTGGAAAACTGGCAAATGACCGCAAAAAAAAGTATAGGTAATTGGTATCGGTGAGTACTTTAAAAAAGTATTGGTACTTGTACTCTGTCTTAAAGGGATAGTAATGTTTCATAATAAAAGCAGCTCTAATTAATAATCATAGTATTATTGGACTTTGGAGAGTTAGTTCAGTTCTGTCAGAGTTGTAGTTCAGGAATAATTCAATGACCGTGTCCCCCTCCCGCCCCTTTTACTAACGTAACACTGCTCAGCCAGATCAGAAGGGAGGTGTCCAGGTAGATTGCACAGAGGGACAATATACAATTAAGATAAGGGGAAAAACCTGAAAATCTTGTCAAGGGGGGCAGGGATTTCATTGTTATAATAGGAAGAAGTGTCCCCTGCTGTTATCTGTCTGGTCTATGGACTGCATTCCACATCTGAGAAGAGATGGCTTACACTAGGCAAAAGGGGCGGGGAGGGGAAACCTATCGTCCATGTTTTTTTTTAATGCCTACAAAATAAAATAAAGTTAAAACTAAGTATTACTATCCCTTTAAAAAAAAAAGTGGTATTGGTGCATCTCTATACTTTAATGTTGCTAATCCCCATCTTGTAGAACTTAAAGATGACCAGTCACATTTTGAGAGAAATTCTATTTCAAAGTCCCTCCCCTTTCCCTGACATCAGCTTCTAGCTGTATGCAGGGGAATCCGATCCTGGGGCCATCTGGTGGTTCTGTAGCAGAGACGAGATTGCGTTAATGAAGAAAAAATCCTTGGAAACCAAGCACACGTAGAAGACGGTTTCAGTGAAGGATTTTTCTTCATTAAAGCGATCTCCGCTCTGCTGCAGAGCCCCGGATGGTCATACAACAGATTACTCCTGGAGTCGGCTAGAACACTGATCTCGGGAGGGGGGGGGGCCTTTGAAATCAATTTTCTCTCAGACCATAAAGGTTTGAGAGATGTGATTGGGGGCATTAACCCTTTGAGTGCCAGATGGGTACGCAACGCATTGGTTTTCAATGCGTTGTGTACCTCTCTGGCACTCAAAGGGTTAAAAATCTTTTAAGTTCTACAACATGGGGATTGGTAAAATTAAAGTTTTACTATCCCTTTAAGTTATTTCCCACAACAATCGTATAAAAGGGGTCTCTGGGTCCCACAGTGTGCCATTCTGTATGTGAGAGGAATATACAGCAGCACATTTGTCAGCTAGTGAAGACAGGCTAATAAGGATTGGACGCTTAGTTTAGGGTATCTTGTAGGCAAGACATTTTGTTCTCTGTATTAGGGGAGTCTAGGGTCACTCTGGGAGACAGGAAGGGAGAAAGCAGATTACCCCAGTACAGGAACATCCTATGTGACTAATTGGGAAGATAAGGCAGCCGTGATCGGTTAAGTTATGATCTGGCTATTTGTGACAGGCATGGAAATATAGGGGTGTGAAAGGGAGCAAAGAATTACCCCAAATACTCCAACTTTCTATGTGACTGACTGGAAAGACAAAGGCAGGTGTAATCCAGGTTTCATCCTGATCTGGCTGTTATCTCTGCTGGTGAAGTCAGAGGAAAGAATCTGAACAGGGACTTTTATGTTTGACTGGGTTAGGGGCATCAGTTAAAACAGTATTTAAAAAAAAAAAAAAATAGTATGCAATGAAACAGACAGGAACCTTGATGTAATCTGTGACTGGGGTGGACTGATACTAGACTAGAGTATTTTGTAGAGGGCCAAGGCAAGACATGACTATCAGTTTTATGATTTACTTAACCGTAAAAACAGTTGCATAATGTCCAGCACACACAAGGGGTAGGAGGAGGGTGAAAGGATTAGGAGCGGTGCAGGGATGTATGAGTAAAGTGGTAGTCCAAAACCTGACTTCAGCCATGGTTGCTGCAGCATTTGACTGGTGATCCCTCTCCTCCTGAGGATGCAGTGTGTCAAAGCTCCACCATTACCATACACATGTGCTAAACTCAATTGGGAAATGGACAAAGCTCTGTTAATACATGTGGTGATTAGTAGGTCCTTAAACAAAAACCTATGTGTAAACCGCACAGGACTCCATCCCGAAGGCCCATGAAACAGAGGCTACATAGAAACTGATAATGTCAGAATCGAACAAACCAGAAGCAATGGTAAATGGGTCCATAACAAAGACCAGAACTGATACTAATAGTTTGGTAAATCGGAGCCCCAACACCACACAACCAAATGATGGAATCATTTGCATATAAACCACACAGGGCTGTCTACATCCGAAAGGTATGTGAAACAGAGGCTGCATTTTAAAATGACAATTACAGAATCGGTCTAGATGACCATATACCAATGTGAGGACAATACCATCCTATCTCAGGGGGGCAAACACACACCAGTTAAATATGGGTGGACACTAATCACTCTGGCATGTAAAATTTATCAAATTAAAAATAAGAATTATAACATTTAAATTATAGAAATGTAAACTATAATAGTACATAAAGAAAACAAGGTGCCAGGGGGATGGGCCACATTTGCAGCAGGCCAGCGTGTCCCCCAGACCACATCATAACAAACTTAAATATAAACAAATGCCACTGAAAATTATTTAGAGGCTTTATCAACTCTCAAACACAAAATATTACAACATAAATGAGGATAGATAATAACAAATCTGAAATTGTATATAATCTGTAGCTACTTTTATTTTACACATCTTTAACCCGTAGAGTGCCAAGTGGGTACATTGTACGAGTTTGCACAGCTGTACCTGCTGTGCCAAGCTCGTACAATGTACACCTTAAATGTGGTCACTGCATAAGCCGGTATAACTGGCATGCAATGGCCACATTTTTTTTTTTTTTTTTTTTTTTTTTAAATAGCCTGGCACTCTTGGGGGGGGGGACATGAGGATCACTCCATGCCCCCCCAGGTATTGATCTCCCAGCCGATCGCACTGGGAGATCAATATCGGCAACGAAGAAGCAAAGCTTCTCCTTCCTGCTCTCTCCTACCCGAACTTCCGGGTAGGAGTGGGCGAGACAGGGGGAAGCCTCCTAATGTCATCGGTGACATGATCACTGATGACGTTGAGGAAGTTTCCCCGGTCCCATTCACTCCTCCCGATGGTAGGAGTGAAAGGCAGGAGAGCTATTGCTCTCCTGTGGTCACCAGATTGTGCTAGGAGATCAATCGGCTGGGGGGACATCAGAAGGTGTCCTGGTGTCCCCCCACGAGGTCTGCAAAAAAAAAAAACCACAAAACCTTATGAGTGCCGCGGGGACGTCCAGCGCATTGCTGGAGACCCCTTTGGCACTAACAGGGTCAATTAATTTAGAGCACTTTTTTTTTTTTTTTTAACTAAGACCTCATTGGGGGGGGGGGGGGGGTCCTGATGACCCCCAATGAGGTCTACATAAAAAATATAGAAAAGGTAACCCTGTGTGTGCCACGGGGGGGGGGGGGGTCCAAAGCAGACCCCCCCCCTCCTGTGGAACACACAGGACTTTGATTTGAATTTTTTTATTCAAAGCTTGTTGGGAGGCCCTGATGTCCCTCAACAAGCTATGAATAAAAAAATAGTAAAAAAAAATAACCCTCTGTGTGCCACAGGGGGTCCAATGCATTGCATTGTACACCCCTGTGGCGGACAAAGGATTTTTTTTTTTTTTTTTATTAGCGCCACCTCCTGGAAGCATTTGTGCACACCAGCCTTTGGGTAAGAAGGCATGTGACCCCTCATTAGATGCGGCAGGTTTTCTTTCCAAAATGCATTGTTTCTCTACCTTTCCTGCATATCTATTATGGCTATAACCATTTTAGTGCAAGCAGATATTTCAAAAACAAGTGTCAGGTTTACGTACGTGTTCCTAGCACCCACATATTGTATGTTAACCCACACAAATGGACTAACATTTTTCTCATGTTGGTAGCAGATACTGAATACAGCAAGAAATGTTATGGTTTTCAAAGACTTAAGTATCTTTGAAGTGGTGGAAATGTAAAAAAACATGTATTTATTCCCATAGCGCCACCTTTTGGAAATATTTGTGCACTTCAGCCCAGGGATAGAAAGGCAAGTGACCCTTCATTTGATGCGGGAGAATATCTACTTTCCAAAATGGTATACCTTTTATACCTTCCCTTCATGTCTCTAACTGTTATAAACATTTTAGTACAAGCAGCCATTTTCGAGGAAGCAAACAGGTAGGTGTAGTTATGTGCTTCTGGCACCACTAAGGTAGGTCGACTCATTCCAATGGGGTGTCATTTTTCCCTAAGAGCACTAGCTAATGAATACAGTTGGAAATGCCATGGTTTTCAGATTTCAGTACAGCTGGGTTTTCAGATTTCAGTACAGCTGAAGGGGCAGAAATGTAAGAAAATTCCATTTTTTTTTTTCCTTTAGTGCCACCACCTGGACGCATTTGGGCACAACATGGTTGGGGTAAGAAGGCACTTCACCCCTCATTAGATACAACAGGTTGTCTTCTTTCCAAAATGGTATGGTTTGTGTAGCTTTTCTTCACTTCTGTAGTTGTTATAACCATTTTTGTATAGACAAGTAATGTTTGAGAAAATGTTAGAAAATTTAGAGGTTGTAGTAGGTGTAGTTTTGCACTTGTAGTGCCCCCTAAGGTAGGTGAACTCATACCAATGAGGTGTCTTTTTCTCCTAAGGGCACTAGCTAATGAATACATTTGGAAATTCCATGGTTTTCAGATTTCCGTACAGTTGAAGGGGCAGAAATGTAAGAAAATGCCACTTTTTTTCCTTTAGTGCCACTTTCTGAAGCATTTGGGCACAACGGGCTTGGGGTAAGAAGGCAAATTACCCCTCATTAGATGCGGCAGGTTGTCTACTTTTCAGAAATATATCGTTTTATATAGTTATTCCACAGTTTTAGGGTAGTTGTACCACAAACCCTAGAATGCGCATATTAGTTTATAAAGTTGAAAATGTAATTTTGCGCTGCTGGTGATTAGGGCTCTGCGCTAGCCATGGACGTAGGTAAAACTATACAAATTTGTTTTTTTGTTTGTGTTTTTTTTTACTCGGGGGACTTGGGGCTTTTTCAAATAATTGAAACTTTTTCAATCAAGGTAAATGTTTTTATACATAGTATAAAAATCACCAGAGTATATCGAGCCTAAACAGAAGGATAGCAAAATGCTGAAAGTGCCTGGCCTGCAGGGTACAGGAAATGGCCCGAGCCTCTGGCACTGAAAGGGTTAAAGTCACTGTAAATGGATTACTAGGACTACACTAACTCATGCCCTAATCTCTCATGTTAATAAATGTCACAATGTGACTATAAAGTGACCACTTGTGACAGATTAAATAGTGTTAACCATACCAGATACTTCTATAAACAGTGATCGGTATAATTAAATGATGGCAATATATCCCAAAACAACCTACTCCTACATAATCCTAGAGAAGGAATGCAATGTGTCAGCAGGACAACAGTCTTATGGAGCGGATACGGGAACATATTGTTGTGGTGTGAAAAGTGGGATAGTAAATCTCCAGTGGCGAGATACTTCCTGGCACACAATTTGGATTTAGACCTTTTCTGATTCCAAGGTATTGAAGTTGCCCAGTGGAGGGGATTTTTCCAACACTGGCACATAGGGGGATGTTTTGGATTCACCAATTTTGTGACCAGGATGCCAGATGGCCTAAAGTCTGAATGTGACTTAAGTTTTTATTACTAGGTACCAAATGTGGATGTTTGATATTATATCATGGGTCTTTGATTTCTAGCCGATAGCGACCTCCCCTTCTGGCAATACTTATGTTCCTTTAAGTACCTCAGTACAACTAGCTCTGTCATTGCAGATACTCCATCCCCTTCAAACAATGATGTTATTCTCTCCACCTGAATGTAATGCTGTCTCAGTCAAATATATGGTGGTTCTGTTTTCTGTAATCAAATCTCATGGCAATGTATGTGGTCATGAATGTTGTCCCTGTCAGTATATCTTCTGGTTTATACATTTTATGTATCTTTTTATATCTGTCTGTTTCATATTTAACTATCTGGGCACAGGTGTGGAGGGAGAGTCTTCGACTATATAGGCCCACAATACACCAGTAACCTTTTACCTATGACTAAGGACTGTTTTGGTCCGAAACTCTTGAAGTATTTTTTTTTTTTTTGGTTTTGTTTTTCTTCTGAAGTGTACTACGTTTTTACTTAATCTTCAATAAACTTGGTTTTATTTTTATCCCTACTTCAAGAAGCCATGTTGCTATTTCCTTTGTGTGTGTGTGTATGTATGTGTGTGTGTGTGTGTGTGTGTGTGTGTGTGTATATATGTGTATATATATGTGTATATGTATATATATATATATATATATATATATATATATATATATATATATATATATATATATATATAGTAAAGGAGAACATGATTATGTGACCAACAATTCTCCAGACATTACTAAATCTCAATTCCTTCAAACCCACTCAAGCGCCCTATATTACATACTAGTTGAACAGGCCGTTATATGGGCCACAGTGCCACTGCCACCTGGTGGCGGGGCAGTCATGCGCAGTGGAGACTGCCCGCGCCGCGGCTGATATAGAGCTGCAGCGCGGGCAGTCTCTACTGCGCATGTCGCGGCATTACACGCGAATTAGCAAATTATTATATAGGATGTTTTGAGGCTTCTGTGTCACAGTAATCAGGCAAAGGACAGACACAAAGATAAAATAGAACCACCTTTATTTATTATAACAGCAATAATGGCAGAGCCCACAGAACCCCAGACATATGCAAAAAGGACTCAAGGTCTCTCTGGAGCTGCACGCTGTGCATTGCTCTACTCATGATCTCGAGACTAGGGAGGTGGCGAAAGTGGGACAACAGAAGAATGGTAGAATATGTGTAAGTCCCCACTTGGTCTGCGAACGGAGGCAACAGAGCGAGAGCAGACCAGAGCCTAGAGACAGACTACAGGCCAGGCAAGCAGGTAGTGTAGGGAGCAAGTAGGCAGCCAAAGTCACAGGTCAGACAAGCCGGGGACTACATGGAGCGAGAGTAACCAGGCCATTGGTCAGGTAACCAGGGACTATGCTGAGCAAGTAGGGGCCAGGGCCAGTCAAACCGAGGACTACAAGGAGCAAAAGTAACCAGGCCCAAAGGAAAGGCAACCGGAGGCTACATTGAGTGGGTAGTAGCTAGGGTCATACACAGAGCGAGTAGTCAGCCAGAGCCCCAGGTCAACCGTTGTAGGTAGTCAAACAAGCTGGGATGATACAGAGCGAGATTCTCAGGCAAACACGGCACAACAAAGCAAGAGTAACAAGCAGGAACACCACGTAAGGGCAATGACTCCCAGGCCCAAGGAGATTTATAAAGGAGCAGAAGGAGGCAGGACCCAATTAGGCCACACAGAATAGGCCCATAAACAGGTGTCCGTGCTAGTGCCCCTTACCTGATATCAGCAATGAGGAAGTGGCCGGAGGCCATACAGAGGGAGGAACCACAGGAAAACGTCTCCTCTAAGGAAGAAGCTGATATTCTCACAATATAATACCCTGCAGTAAACGCTATATTTCTAAAAATAGTATTGGTCAATTTGAGTGCTCCAATTGACAAATATATACAATTCTCCAGATGTGCCACACACACTCTGGGGTGGGCATAGAGCAGGGTGTGACTTTCACAGGAGTGCACAAGGCCCCATGCACAGTCCTAACCCGTTATAAGTATTATCTCTGCAAGGATTCGCACCAGTTTCCACTAACCGGTCTCTGGATTTTGATTTTCCTACGGTCCTGGCCTTTCCACAGGAAGGTGTGGACAAGGGCCTCCTTTTGAGTTCCTTTAAGGTTGACATCTGTTCTGTTTTTCTTTCAGGGCGCATTGCTATTCTTCCTGATGTCTAGGTTTTCTTCCAGGGCATTGCTCATACTAGTCCTGTATTTTAGTCTCCCACTCCTTAGTGGAATCTAACTTGGTTTAGGGCATCCTTCAGCACCCTCCCTTTGAGTCTTTGGCTACTATTCCTCTACATCTGCTGACACGGTACATGGCTCTTCTCCTGGCAATCGTGTCTGTTTGCCGAGTCGCGGCATTGTATGCTCTGTCTTACACCAAAAAGGGGTAGTTTGCTTCACTAGGACATGGCGGTGCTTCCAACTTCGCAGAAGTTTCTCCCGAAGAATGTTTGAGTTCCTCCTTAATCAGAAGATTGTGGTTCCTTCTGTCTGCCCTGGCCCTTCCTCTGACAAGGTAAAGGATCTCCACTTGTTAACTGTGGTGCGTTGTCAAGTTTTGTCAATTCGGCTGTCTGATGTGCTGTTCATCATTCCTGAGGGACCCAGGGCATGGAGACCTGCATCCAAGTGACCTTTGTGTCTTTGATGAAGTCCACTGTTTGTAAGGTTCACAAACTGAGGAGGAAGCCTGTTTCCTTTCGGGTCATGGCTCCTTCCACTAGATCTATTGGGACATCTTAGGCTTCCAAGAATCAGAACTCCACTGATAGGTTGCGCAAGGCCGTCACTTGGTCGTCTGTGCACTCCTTTTCGAAGCACTACTGTGTTGCTGTGCTGGCGTCTACTGATGCCAGTTTTGGGAGACAGATCCTGGAAGCATTCTTGCCTGTCTAGGATCTTTGCAGTTCTTCACTTTTGCGATCTGTTGGCTCTAGTTCAGTGTGCTGTGTAACAGTTCCTGGGATGGTGGTACCCCTGTTCAGTGTCCGTTGACACTTCATTTGTTATTGTTAGGCTATCTCTGATCTGATGGTTCATATATGCTCTGGTGACTTTGGGGGCCCTGCGCCTGGTCCTTGCCTTCCTTCCCACCTCTAGGAAACTCAGTGGTTGGACATCCCAAAGTTACCAGTAACCTATATTGGACAACAGAAAAGAGGATTTTAGTCTTGCCTGTTAAATCCTTTTCTCTTAGTCCATATAGATTACTGGTCTCCCACCCTGTTAAGGGACCATGCTTGGCTCTCCTGTGGCAGAACGTGGGGGTGCTTTCGGGTTCATACTTACCAGAGTCATCTTTTCCTTCTCACTAACTAGTCAATAGTTAGTGACTAATCTTACTGGAGCTGGTAGGCTAGCTGCAGCCAAGGAGGGAAGGTAGGCTCCACCCCTACACTCACTTCTCAGAATTGTTCCTGCCTACTTAAAGGGGCTGATCGCCTACCCAAAGTTACCAGTAACCTACATGGACTAGGAGAAAAGGATTTAACAGGTAAGACTAAAACTTCTTATTTTTAATCCCTTAAGGACCATGAAAATCTGGGGTGGATTGCACTTAAGGAGCGGAGCAAGTCTAACCTTTTTGACTATGTCTTTGTTCAACAGTGTTTTTCCCTCTGAGTACTTTATTTTACTCATGCAAATTATATACTGTTTTTCACACACTGTAAATGTGGAAAAAAAAATCCTCTTGGGATCATTTGGGCACAATGGGTTAACTTTTTATGGAGACTGCATGAAAGGTATGACCAGTCAGTTATACCTACAAAATGGGCAGTTTTCAGTGGGCACTGTCTCCCCTGAGTGAAAATCCCCATGTTACTCTTTACCTCGGTATTTTGCCACTTTTTTTTATTGATGAGGATTGATGGTGTGTATAAGTGTACTACATGGCTCCACAGCCATCAAACTTCCAATATTGTTTGAGAGAGAGTTATAATTTAAAAAAAAAAAAAACTTTAAATTTAACAAAAAAAAACAAAATCTTAGCAGGTCAGAAATGGACCTGCCTCTAGTACCAGCAGTGAAGGGGCTAATACCCTCAACTCTAGCAGTATAATTTTATTTAGTATATGTCTGCTCCTCCCTCCCTTTCTTCCCTACTATTGAAGTGAGAGGCACAGAGCAGACACAAAGGCAGTGTGCTTGACACATTGCCTTATTCAATCAAAATGCAGGTACATGTGATCACTCCTGAAGTGGTCACATGAACCGGCAGAAGTGACAAGTGCTGTTCTGACAGCTTTAATTTGTTCCTGTGTTCTGCTTCATTATCTGATAGACTATCATGAGTTGAATGATCAATTTTTATGTGGTTTGATATACTGTATAAGCCAAGAGAGTGGTGTTGGATATTTAGGTTTTTATCTGCTGCTTTGATTTTGCTTGTGGTTAGGATAGCCATCAGACTTCTTATAAAACTGTCTTATACTGTGAAATGTTGCTCTTGTATGGCTCTATTTTATATTTAATTTCAGTATTTTACATTAAATGTGTTTTAGTGGATATTTGAAGCAGTACGTCCTCTACAGCCTTCACCCTGGAGACCTGAGCAGACATGTATTTTCTCTGTAGGCTTATTGTTGGGAGATTGTATGTGCCCCCTTCCAACCACCATATTAGCATATATTCAAATACATCTCTGATCATGGCACTGTGCCTGACCCAATAGAAAAATAGTCCCACACCCGTGACCTCAGGGGAGAGGTGGAAAAGAGTGGTCTCTTCTGCACAATACCCCTTCCCTGGCTGGGGCGAATGCTGCTGTTCCCAGAATCCAAAATCGAACTAGGACCAGTATTATTGCTGGCAAGTGAAACATGTCCTAGCCTTGCATCACTACTGTTGAGAGAAAAAAAAAACAAAAAAACAGCTCCACTGTGGTCTATAGCTCTCATGTCTGCTGCTGAAACAGCTGGTCCTTGCAACTCAGCAGCAAACTTGGCAATGTCACTGCTGGTAGTAGTGATACCATCCCCTCATTCCCTCCTCCACCCCAGCTAATCCACCAGGCTCTTGCTGCTGCGCTACAGAACTGGAATAGGTTGGAGATGACAAATGTGACAGGTGTCCCCTACTCTCGCACTTGCCATCTCTTCAGGTAAAGCAGGCACAGGAACCTGATGTGTGCTAATGCTAATACAGGTAGCCAATTCTTCCTTTACCATAATCATGTCCCAGAGGGACAAAGGCCAGGGAATCTGAATCACTGGGTAAGGGAGCTGTTGTGGGCTCCTTTGACCACTAGTCTGGCTGCTCATCACTACCCCTTCCACCTCAGCTTTAGGATGATCAACACTTGAGCTATTCCCAGCAGCTGCTTCACATTAACCACTCTGTAGGGGGCAGTGGGACTGCTTGCAGATGTCAAGTTTGATTTGCATAATTTCCTTCTCATAAGTTTCAGAACAGGTCAGCTGCCACTGCCATTGTTGTCATCTGCTTCTACCTGTGCCTTTGCTGATGACAATATTTTCCCATAGATACCAAGGGATGATGTAGGGGGGAATGAGTGTCATTGGATTTGGGGAATAAGGGCTTGCAGACCCTTCCATGCTGGTGGTGGTCAAGTCCTCCTCCTCTGACTCACTGGATATAACAAACATCTCTTGCGCAAGTAATGTGACCTTGTTTTTTTATATTTAGTCTCCCTGGAGTCCTTGCAGACAGTGAATATCCATTATGCCTCCCTAGTGGATAGCTTATGTAAAAGATGACTTTTTTTTTTTTTTGGTCTTCATCTGAAAACCCAGTACAAGGCTAATCCTAAGAGCTACAAGAATGTGACTATAAACCACTTTTTGAATCTTTAAAACTTGTATTACCAGTGTTTTACTAGTTTCCTTACTTTCCGAGAGGTCCTACTAACATTGTATTATGTGTGATACCCTGTTACCCATAGAAAACTTGCCTAAGACTAGTTGAGTTAAAATAACTTTTACTCTGCCTGTCATTGTACAAGTGACTGTATAGACATGTTTATTAACATTTTATATAACACCTTAATTGAAAGGGTTTGCCTTTTACACATGCCAAACTCCTGAGAAACATTCACGCAGTTGTGAGCTACTGTGATTTATCTTTGATCACTATTATAAATACATTAAGGCAAGAGGTTTGTCTAGGAGGGGACTTACTATGTCCCCAGTCCACAACCTTACCACTGTAAATTACTACTCTGGACCAGAAGCAATTCCCAACAGGTGCTGGACTGTAATTCCATTGTGTCTGGACACCAACCTTGGTTCTTGATGTCACCTTGTTTCATTCAATATATCTCTAATAATATAAAAGAGGTAGCATTTTGTGACCAAAAGTATGGGTCCATGGACATGCACCCAGGGGTAAATCCACAGGGGAGTGACTTTGACAGGAGTGGCCGGGTGGGGTGGGGTGTAGCAACCCTGGCCACTCCTTTCAAAATCATTGCAAGGAATCACAAGGACTACAGTACAGTTTGGAGTGTGGTTTTTACATGCCAACTCCTGTGGAAAATCTCTGCAAAATGGTTGAAGTGTAAAATTTACAACTTCTACACTGTTACTTTGCTGATTTCGCCAGTCAGACTATTTACAATGCGGTTGTGATTTGGACAGGAATTTGCTGCCTCAATCTGCTAAGTAACTGGACACTGAATAAGCGGTCTTCATAACTTCTCCTCTCTGCAAAATACTAAGCCTCCCTACAAACACCTCAGCCCACATAGTATGTCAATGGGTACATTTTGGCCATCCAACCCTCCAGTGCTGCACCACAGACACCAACAGGTTACTTACCCCAGACTACACATGATGAGGCGGACCATACAAATCAGTCTCCCTTCTCATCCTTCTACTGCTTCCACACCTCCAGCTATTGCTGGCTTGTCATTGGCTCCCACCTCACATATGTAGCAAGGGATTCTCATGGTCTGTTTCTTTTTTAGATTGTAATAAACTTGTTTTTCATGGACTGATCTGCTAAGTTGTGGTTGCTTACAATTCTGCGTTCCCCTTAACCCTTAGAGTGCCAGAGGTATATGCAGAGCAATGCTTTGGGTACCCCTCTGGCACTCAATGGGTTAAGTCACAGAGACAGACACACATGCAACACATTCACTAACATAGCCATGACAAGACAGGGCATGACATCTACTGTACATGTACAAATACATATCGCACACATACTTTCCCCGTGTGCATTATGGTGAATGGCTTATACTGTTTGGGGGTGGAACTCATACGGGTGGTGTGAGTAATCTAATATCCTCCTCTTGATGCAAGGATGGGTGTGGAACGAACATGCCTAGAGTGGCCAGGGGAAGCTAGGGTCCATGTTTCCCAAGCTGCGTACCCCTATTGCACTCAAATGGTTAACGCCTTCTACCCACTGGCTCCCTATGTCTTCCACCCTTCCTATCATTCACCTTGTCCTCTGTCCTCATACCATCCCCTGTCCTTCTGCCCATCCTCATCCAGTGCTCTTAAGCTGTGCACCAGTAGGGAACCTGCCCTACAAGAAAATGTCAAGTTTTTTTTTTTTATCATCATAGCTAATGTTCAACTCTTGTCTCACTTCCCTATTGCACTTCTGCCTCCGTCACCTCCCCTTTCACCATAGACAACAATAGGAGCTGCACTATGCTTCCTCATCCACTGTAAGTAAAGGAGCCCAGCAACTTGGCACATGCAGACACAGCATGCATAAGCACTTGCTGTATGCTGAAGGGGTTAATTGCATTTTGCCTCCCTCTTGCATCCTCAGCAGCAGTTAATGGTTCACATAGGTATATTCTCTCTCATATTATAAACATTGTGTGTCCTATTTTATTTTTTTTTAACCCTTTGCCTGCCAGAGTAGCTAATGCTTTGAAAAACAATGTCTTGCATACAAGGTTTAACGTGTGGGCAACGTTGTGCCAAGCCTGATAGTAGAATATAAAAATATGACTTCTGTTTGCCTCGTGCACACAAGCAGGGGAGTCATGCAAATCTCCTCTGCACTGGAGACTCCATAGGTCCATTTATGTGGGTGTGATTTTTACAGGCGTTTCCAAGGGAGACAAATCCCTCCTGGCCATTCCTGTGAAAATCTCTGCAAGGAATTGCTGGACCCTTCTATACACACACTAACAGGCATGCAATACTACATGCACAATGCTATACTCAGTACACAAACTGTTATATGCTAAACGCAATAAGCAATACACTATGGATTGTAAGCTCTATGGGGCATAAACCTCCTATGTATGCTCACCTAGTGTTCACTTATGATCTATATAACCACTTGATTATTGTATCCCCTCTATACAAAATGTAAACTGTAACATGCTAACTAGACGTGCAATATGCTATAAACAAAAAGCTATGTGCAGTAGGCAAAACGTTTTGCAAAATTCTGTACTCAACACGCTATGTGCTATATCCAGCATGCTCTACGCAAAACTCTATATGCAATGTGCTAAACACAAAACTGTATAGGCAAACTGCTACATGCAAAACGCACGTTACACCAAAAACATGCACTCACTCTCAATCACACACACAAACAAATTGATGGAGAGTTTTGTAATGCAGTACTTTGCAATGTGCTGCACACAGTTTTGGAACTGAAATATATAAGCACTGAAAGTTCAACAAAACATTTTTTAAAAATGCAGTGCATTTGGTTGCAATGTGGTAGAGTGACCACATTTCCTTTCTGCCATTCAGGGACACTGTTGAGACTATAGTGTGGCTGCACAGGTTGGGTCATGACATCACATGAACCCACTCTGATGATCAGCAGGTACAAAACACTGGGTCAAAAGTATGAAATCAAAGGTGGAGCAATTCTGTAGCACAATAGTCTGCATCATATGTAATAAAGAAATATTTCAGTTGATTAAAAATAGGATTTTAGTGTTCTTTCCTGTTAAATCATTTTCTCTATAGCCCATATGGAACACAGGTACCAGGGGGGGGGGTTGACACCCTCTTGTAGAGGGCAGGACACATCTCAAAAAGTCTTGTAGGTGGAGATTCCCAGCCACTCCTCCAGCTTAACCAGTACCCTCCCCCCCGCCTTACCTCCCCAGTATGATATGACCAAAGCCACTCTAACAAGGCAAGCAACAGAAGAAGGAGGAAACATTCTGTGAGAAAAGACTCAAGAAAGAACTCTGCAGCCCAGACAGTCGAGACTAAAACAAAAAGTACCTTTCTCTGGGTGCGAGAACTGTGTTCAATTTGGACTATAGAGATAAGGATTTATAAGCAAATCCTATTTTCCTCTTAAGTCCACTAAGGAACACCGGTATCATAGGGAAATCCCAACACTAAGCTCCCACAGGTGGGGGGTGGGAAAGGAGAAGGAGAAAGGACCTTACACCTGTCTCCATGATACAGAAGTCCCCTAGGACTATTCAGAACCTGAATAGCCCAAAAAGAATAAAGTGTCAGCAGACACTGAACTACACAGCACACAAGAACAAGAGCCAACAGGCTCAAAGAACTGAACAACAGTATGGTAAGAGAGTGCTCAGGTCCTGCAGACAGCCTTCCGGCCAAAGCTGGCTTCAGCCGAAGCCAGAACATAGCCAGAGTAGTGTTTAGCAAAAGTATGCAGAAAGGACCAAGTCACTGCTTTGCACAACTGCTCAGCTGAGGCCTAATTCTTGTAGGCCCCAGAGGACCTAGAGACCTAGTGGAATGTGCTGTGACTGTGACCCGCCCTGGGACCCTCAGGAAAAACAGAATCAGCCTTGTGAAATTTAAGGCAATGTACTATGTCTAACATATGAAGATTCTTCTCCTTGTCAGACTGAGGGTCAGGGCAAAAAGAAGGCACAACCATCTCCTTATTGATATAGAACTGGGAGACCACCTTAGGAAAACATTCCAGAGAGCTATGAAGAACCTCCTTGTCCTTATGAGAAACCAGGAAAAGAGGTTTGCAAGACAAAGCCTGCAACTCTGTGAACTGAGACTACTGCTAACAGAAAAGCATCTTGAGAGCCAATTGACTCATGGATTTTGTAGCCAAGAGATCAAAAGAAGGCCACTGTAAGACACCCAGTACCAGATTAAGATCCCACGGAGCAGAAGGAGCCTTAAAGGCAGGCAAGGCATAAGCCACTCCCTGAAGAAACACCTTAAGATCTCTGGAAAAACACAGAGCTGAAAGCGGAACCTTCAAGGAACTGAAGCTGGGTCCTTTGTTCCCTCCATCCTGGAGGAAGGATAACACCAAAGGTATGTCAAACTCTTGCAAGGACACTTCCCTATCCACATGCCATGAATTAAAGGTAGACCACACACTGTGGTAAGCCTTAGAAGAAAAAGGCTTTCGAGTCTGAATCATAGTGGAGATAACCTCAGTGGAAAATCCTTCTTTTCTTCTCAAGATATCAAAGCGAGCCTCTCCATAGGTAGTCCACCTGAGGAGGAGGTCCAGTCTGGGAGGGAGGTGGAGTGGATCCTGAATGGAAAGACTCACCAGGTCCGCAAGCTACACCCTCCTGTTCCAGTAAGGAGCAAATGGAATGACTTTGCAATGTTCATTCTGATCTTCCTGAGAACCCTGGGTTTGAGAAGAACTGGAGGAAAAACTTAAGCTTAATGGCAGGGAGGTGAACTGATAGTGATCAGAGTCATAGGCAAACAGCAGATAGCACTGGGTGTCTGGGTGGATAAGGATTTGTGGGCACTCATCCTGAAGGTCTAGATACGCCAGATACTTCCCCAGGCACAATGCTGCAATAACAGAATGCAAAGATTCCATCATGAAGCATGTAGTCACCACTTAATGGTTGATTCAAGCGACAACACAACCGAAAAAGAGATAGTATTACACTATTTGGCACTCTCTGTTAACCATAAATGTGAAATACAGTATCTAGTAGGCAAATCTTACTCACATTTGTATGTGGTCAGACAGATGTATTAAGCAGTCTGATGATCCACTCTGGGAGCGGACAGTCCTGCTTCGATGAAGAATACAAGGCAGCTGTTTCTGATTGCAATAATAAAAATCCTTTAATAGGCTTAAAATAGTAGTAAAAACATTTAGAAAGGCTTATTCGCTATGCGTTTCTCAGCGCAAATGCTGCCTTCTCAAAGCACTCAAGCATAACAAATTAAAAAAGCAACAGAAGAAAGGTTTCTAATCCCTCTGAAAGACATCTGTACAATAAGACCCCTCAGGGACCTGAAGGGTCTCTAATGGGCCCCTTAGGTGAGGCAAGGGGTTCAGTCTCATACAAGTCCCCATACAGTAGGAAAAATCCATATCCTCATATTTCCTTTCTTCATCCTCTCCTCCCAATAATTCATCCTCAGAGGAGGGCCCTAGATGCTGTGTGAGCGATAGAAGCCAAATACTTAAAAGTAGTGGAGGGCTTACAAGTTTGAAGAACCCCCTGAAGGGAGAATGGAATTTGTGCCACTGTACTGGAGGGGCCTGGTGGAGTAGGGGCCACAGTACAAAAGGGACTGGGAGATCCAGAATACTCTGCAGGGCGCCCCATTTGACATGAGGAACCGTAAAGCAAGGGGGTGACACCACTGACTCCTAGGTCTAGTCCCATGTCCCTTAAAATCCAAGTCCAATACTAGTAAAAGTAACCAGTAACCTTTTCCCAGACTAATAATTCACCCTAGAAAAAAGTACTTATCTGACAGGTGAAGGGTTAATCTGGAAAAGGAGAGTTTGCCTCTGCATAGGATAAGTAAGAGAGACGTAAAATGGCAACTGCAAAATTGGCAGCCTATCGGAACAAAGCCCGCAAAGCAGGCATTCTGGGGAAAGTTGTCTTCTCAGTTGCTGTTGACTAGCAATGCCACAACTGTCTGTGGTATTGCCACGGACCACAAAAACACTCAGGATGTGAACTGGATGAAAGGGTATCCAGAGACCAGAAGAAAGAGACCACTCTGACTTCTGTATGTCAAACTGTTGCAGAGATATGTCCCAGTGTATTTAGCCCATAAAAGTCAATGGAGCAAAGAGGATGGTTATGCTGTCGAGGATATACAGGAAAGGGTTAACAGTAGACCCACTTAGGTTGGTATTGCTCACATAAATAGATGCTACACAGTCCAGCATTGATTAAAGTAATCAGTTACGCATATTTGTGGAAAAATAAATGATATGAATAAGTGAACACCAAATGACTCAAAGATAATAGGATTTTAGTCTTACTGGTTAAGTCCTTTCCATAAAGGTTACTGGTAAATTTGGGTAGGCACTCTGCCCCTTTAAGTAGGCAGGAACAATTCTGAGAAGTGAGTGCAGGGGTGGAGCCTACCTTGTAAACTTAGTTGCAGCTTCCTGTTAGCTTCAGTAAGCTTTGGAACAAACTACAACAAGTAGTCCGTGAGGAAACCGAAGACTCCTGTGAGCATGAATCCAAAAGTGGTCCCCCACGTTCTGTAGCAGGAGAGCCAAGCAAGGTCCCTTGACAGGTTGGGAGACCGGTAACCTGTATGTACTAAGAGAAAAGGATTTAACAGGTAAGACTAAAATCCTTTTTTATCTGTCGTCCAATACAGGTTACTGGTAACTTTGGGATGTCTAACCATTAACTTCCCCAGGGCGGGAAGAAAGGCAAGGACCAGGCGCAGGCCCCCGAAAGTCACCAGAGCACGGATGAATCTACAAATCATGAATAGCTTAACAATAACCACAAAGTCTCAATGGACACTGAACGGGGTAAAACAAACTCCAGGAACTGTTACACAGCACACTGAACTAGAGCCAACAGGGCTCAAAAGTGAAAGAGTACGTAGAGAGTAAAGATATCCTAGACAGGCAAGGCTGCCTCCAGGATCTTCCTTCCAAAACTGGCATCAGCCGATGCCAGCACATCCACACGATAATGTTTAGAAAGCGTGCACAGATGACCAAGTAGCCACCTTGCACAACTGATCAGCTGAGGCCTGGTTCTTGTAGGCCCAAGAAGTCCCAACAAACCTTGCAGAATAAGCCGTGACCCTGAAGGGAACAGGCTTCTTCCGAAATTCATAAGCCTTACGAATTATGGACTTGATTCAAGAAGCAATGGTAACCTTGGAGGCAGGCTTCCCTGCCCTAGGACCCTCAGGAATGACAAAAAGAGTGTCACACTGCCTCAATGACAGAACTTGAGACAATGGACAACATCCAACAGATGAAGGTCCCTCTCTTTGTCAGAAGTAGGGTCAGGACAGAAGGAAGGGACCACAATCTCCTGATTAATGTGGAACTCAGACACCACCTTCGGGAGAAACTCTTGTGAGGTGCGAAGCACCGCCTTGTCGTTGTGAAAGACCAAAAAGGGTGGTCTACAAGATAGGGCATGCAGCTCTGTGACTCTGCGAACAGAAACGATCGACAGGAGAAAGCCCATTTTCCACAACAGCATACGTAGAGGAATGGTAGCCAAAGACTCGGAAGGAGGATGCTGAATTACTCCCAAGACCAGGTTAAGATCCCACTGAGAAGCTGGGGACTTAAACACCGGACGGATATGAGCAACACCCTGGAAGAAATCCTTGATATCAGGAATGATAGCCAGACGCAAACACCGGACGGGTATGAGCAACACCCTTTAAGACATCCTTGATATCAGGAATGATAGCCAGATGCCTCTGAAAGAAAACAGAGTGCAGAAGTCTGAACCTTAAGAGAACTCAGACTGAGACCCTTATCCACACCATCCTGGAGGAAGGAAATAACTGTAGGAAGGTCGAAATCCTGAGACAGGTCTTGTGAGGACACCAAGATAGAAAGGTAGACCAAACACGATGGTAGGCCTTAGAAGAAACAGGCATACGTGCACTAAGCATAGTAGCCACCACGCTAGAAGAACATCCTTTCTTCTTCAAAATTGAGGATTCAATCTCTATGCCGTCAAAGCCAGACGATGAACATCTTCCTTCCAGAGATAACCCTGTAGAAGAAGGTCCGGACGGGGGGGAAGTTGAAGAGGTTCCGCCACTGAGAGGTCCAGAATCTCCAGAAACCAAGCCTGTCAGGGCCAGTACAGAGCAATCAGAATGACTGGGCAGTGCTCCAGTCTCAGCTTCCGAAGTACTCTGTTCAACAGGGGAACAGGAGGAAAAGAGGATTTTAATCTTACCTGTTAAATACTTTTCTCAGCCCATTCAGGTTACTGATAACTCTGGGTAGGCGATCTGCCCCTTTAAGTAGGCAAGAACAATTCTAGAATTGATTGGAGGGGGTGCAGCCTACCTTCCCTCCTTGGCTGCAGCTAGCCAACTAGCTCCAGAAAGATTTGAGATACTAACTATTGACAAGAAAGTGAAGGGAAAGAAGACTCCTGTGAGCATGACCCCGAAGGACCCCCACAGTCTGCCAGGTGAGAGCCAAGCATGGTCCCTTGACAGGGTGGGAGACCAGTAACCTGTATGGACTAAGAGAAAAGGATTTAACAGGTAAGATTAAAATCCTCTTTTCTGTGTTGTCCGATACAGGTTACTGGTAACTCTGGGATGTCCAACCATTGAGTTTCCCAGAGGCAGGAAGTAAGGCAAGGACCAGACACAAGGCCCCCAAAGTCACCAGTGCAGATATGAACCATCAGATCAGAGACAGCCCAACTGAGGTGTCAACGGACACTGAACAGGGGTAACAACACCCCAGGAACTGTTACACAGCGCACTGAACTAGAGCAAACAGGGCTCAAAAGTGAAGGAAGCACCAAGAACCGAAGGAAATCCTAGACAGGCAAGACTGCCTCCAGGATTTTCCTCCCAAAGCTGGCATCAGCTGATGCCAGTACATCAACACGGTAGTGCTTCGAAAAGGTGTGCACAGACGACCAAGTGGCCGCCTTGCAAAAGTGATCAGCAGAGGCCTGATTCTTGTAAGCCCAAAAGGCCCCAATAGATAGAGTAGAAAGAGCCATGACCCTGAAAGGGACAGGCTTCTTCCTCAACTCATAAGCCTTACAAATAGTGGCCTTGATCCAAGAAGCAATAGTCACCTTGGATGCAGGTCTTCCTGCCCTAGGACCCTGAGGAATGACTAACAGCGCATCAGATTGCCTGATAGACTCAGTGTGATGTACATAAAACTTGAGACAACTCACCATGTCTAACAAGTGGAGATCCTTGTTAGAGGTGGGTTCGGGGCAGAAAGAGGGCACCACAGTCTCCTGATTGATGTGGAACTCAGAGACCACCTTCGGGAGAAACTCCTGAGAAGTGCGAAGCACCGCCTTGTCCTTATGAAATACTAAATAGGGTGGTTTACAGGACAGAGCATGTAACTCCACGACATGGAGGACAGACACAATCGCCAGGAGAAAGTCCATTTTCCACATCAAGAAGCGTAGAGGAATAGTAACCAAAGACTCAAATGGGGGGCGCTAAAGAACGCCCAAAAATAAGTTAAGATCCCACTGAGGAGCAGGAATCTTAAATGCAGGACGAGCATGAGCAACGCCCTGGAAGAAAACCTTGACATCAGGAAGGATGGTAATGCGCCTCTGAAAGAAAACAGAGAGAGCAGAACATTAAGGGAACTCAAACTGAGGCCCTTATCTACATCATCCTGCAAAAATGCCAGGACCGTAGGCAGATCAAGTTCCTGAGACAGGTCCTTGTCAGCACACCAAGATAGGAAGGTCGACCAGACACGATGGTAGATCCTTTAATAAACAGGTTTGTGGGAACTGAGCATAGTAGCCACCACACCAGAAGAAAACCCTTTCTTCTTCAATATTGAGGATTCAACTTCCAAGCCGTCAAAGCTAGCCGATGAACATCCTCTTTCCACAGGTAACCCTGTAAAAGAAGATCCAGACGGTAAGGGAGCCGAAATGGCTCCACCAAAGACAGATCCAGAAGCTCCGGAAACCAAGACTGATGAGGCCAGTACTAGACAACGCTCCAGTCGTAATTTCCGTAACACCCTGTGCAACATTGGGAGGGGAGGAAAGATGTAGGTCAGAGGGAATAACCAAGGAATGGACATCGCATCTACCGCCAGAGCCAGAGGGTCTCTCCATCGAGAGCAGAACCACGGTACCTTCCTGTTGTGTCTTGTCGCCATCAGGTCGATTTAAGGAAGACCCCACTTCTGAACAATGAGGTTGAACACCTCTGGGTGTAGCTCCCACTCTCCTGGTGTAGACAACGTCATGGCGGACTTCCTCAGTCGACACAAATTGGACAGTGGAATGTGCACTGTGGAAATGGCAGGAACGTGATCTTCTGCCCACGATAAAATAGCCTTGACTTCTAACCAAGCGGCGAGACTGCATGTTCCGCCTTGCTTGTTGATGTAAGCCACGGCCGTGTCGATGTCGGACTCGACTCGGACTGGACAGTATTCCAACTGAGATGTCCAATGTCGAAGGGCATGAAATATTGCCCGAAGCTCCAATATGTTGATCGGAAGGAGGGATTCCTCTGGAGACCACCGAACCTGAACGCTCAAGCGATCCAGGACCGCTCCCCAGCCGGAGAGGCTGGCATCCCTCGTCACCGTGGTCCAGAAGGATACCAGGAAGGACTTGCCCTTCAGCAGGTTGGAAAGGTCGAGCCACCATGACAAACTCAGTTCCACATGAAGAGGAAGAGACACTGACGTCTTCAGAAGGTCTGGTTGACCCTTGCACACCTGGATCACGAACCTCTGGAGCTCCCTGGTGTGAGTCATGGCAAACAGGACCGCTTCTATTGTGATTATGAATTTTCCCACTAGAGAGGACAGCTTCTTGACTGGAACCGGATCTTGAGCCAGAACTGCAGAAACCCTGTGGGCAATATGGTGAGCCACCTCGTCCGCGAGGAACACCATGCTCTTCTGAGTGTCAAAGAGAAGGCCCAGGAATACCAGACACTGAGATGGGATAAGATCTGGCTTGTCCAAGTTGATGATCCACCTGTGATGTTTGACAGCATGAATGCATTGCTGTACCTGATGCGCAGAAGGGGCTTTCAGAAGCAAGTCATCCATGTATGGAGTAACTCTGATGCCGTTTCGGTGGAGGACGGACACTAAGGCTCCCAGGACATGGTTGAAGGCCTGAGGAGCTGTCGTCAGACCAAGTGGAAGAGCTGAGAATTGAAAATGTCCCCTGTCGCAGGCAAACAGGAGGTACTTCCAGCTTTCTGGATGAATGGCAATGTGTAAGTACGCATCCTGAAGATCCAGAGAAGCAAGGAATTCCCCCAGGGACATGGTAGCAATCTCCACCCCGTAGAGACTCCTGGTGATAATGAGTCCAAGTCTCAAAGGAATTGAGATCCGTGAAGTCCAAAATGGGAAAACAACCGCCATCCTTCTTGGAGACCACAAACAGGTTTGAGTAAAAACCCATACTTCTGTCCTGAACTAGCACCGGCTCTAGAACGTCCTTGTCCAGAAGAGCCTGAACAGCAACATCGAACAGACAGCGTTTCTCTGCGCCCTGAGGTGTGTGAGAAGGAAGAAAGTGAAAGGGAGGAAAAGTGACCCTTCCATCACCACCTGTAAAACCCATGGGTCCGCCACTGAACCCTCCCAAATGCTGTGATAGTGTCACAGACGACCACCCACAGCAGAGTGTATACCCGGGTTCGGTGAGTCATGCCGAAGAAGGCTTGGAAGAGACCTTGGACTTCCATTTTTGTTTGAGCTTGGAGGAGGTATGCGGAGCTGAGGGAACGGTCTGGTTCGCCGGACGTGTCTCATTCTGAAAGGAGCGAAAATACCAATTATGTTTAAGTGGCAATTTCTTCCTGGGAACTAAGGGTAGAAGAGTACACTTACCCCCTGTGGCCTCACTGCTCAGATCCTTAAGATCTGGCCCAAACAAGGAGGTACCCTGAAAGGGTAGGGAGAGCAATGCTTTCTTAGAAGCAGTGTCAACAGACCAGATCTTGAGCCGAAGAGCTCCACAGACGTGGTGGAAACCCTAGCCACCAAACAGATGGCATCAAATAAGGCAGCAGAAACATAGTGCTGTGCCTCTGAAATGTTGACGAGAAGGCGCAACTTATCCGAAGTAGGCAAATACTGACGGGACAGCCCGAGTGAGCTGTTCAGTCCAGACCGCAGTGGCCCGGTTCACCCATGCAGCAGCGAATGCTGGACGCATGGCAGAACCAGCAGTGGCAAAAATGGACTTCAGGGAGACCTCAAGTTTCTTGTCACTCCAGTTCTTCAGAGCAGACGCATCAGAGACTGGTAAGGTAGTAGACTTAGCCTGGAAATAGGAGCATCCACTTTGGGAGGATGAACCCACTGAGTAAGAGAGGCCTCAGAAAAGGGATAAAGCCTGGCAAATTTCTTGGACACAGAGGGTTTCTGGTCTGGGGATTTCCACTCCTCAGACAAGTCAAGAGTGGGGTTAGATGGAAAGTAATTAAGGGGCTTTTTAGGCCCCTGGAACACATCAGAGGGGTCAGAAGGAACCTCCTGAACTAAGGGAATGTTAAGAATAGTTAAGACAGCCCTGGTCAGGCCCTCAGCGGAGGGCTCAAGATCAGCCTCAAAAGGATCCCCAAAAAACTGAGAGGAGCCCACAGCAGAACATTCCTCAACATCTGAATCCACCAGCAGTTCCTCTTCAGAGGAATCTGACACTTCAGGTACTCCGAGGTTTGGGCAGGGAAGACTTGACTGAGGAGGGGGGCCTGCCACGAATGAAAGACCCCCTATAACTGGGATGGAAAAATTTGCAATGTGGACCTAAGGTCCCTAGCAGCCTTGAACTCTTGCACCCAAGCTGGCGCTAATGCATGGCTGGAGGTCCCTGGAATACTTTCAGGGACATCAGAATATGCTGGGCATAAGTGACCTGAGAATTCTCTAGGTAGCCCTGAGTGACAGGAAGAGCAATGCGCAATGGGGGATACAGAGACCCCAGCCTCCTTAGTCTTAGGTCTGGACCCCAGCCTCCTTAGTCTTAGGTCTGCCCCCAAGCTCCAGTGGTATAGACATTCTCACAGTGTCAAATAACCTTACTGTATAAGAAATCACCCAATTATATTGTGTAGGATTAAAGTTTCACCCCAGAAATCGCTAAAATAAACTTATCTGGCAGGTGAAGGGTTAATCAGCAGAGGAGAGAAGGAGAGTCCAAGCCCTGCGTAGGATACTCATTCTGGAAAGATCACAAAATGGCTGCCAGGACGGGAGCCAATCAGAAACAAGCGCACAAAGCAAGCGCTCATGGGAAATGTAGTTTTCCCAGAAAAGTACCCGAAACAGTGCCTGAAGCCCCCTGAGCCCCCAACACACTAGAAACATGAAGCGGATGATAGAGCAAGGGCAGACAAGTACAATGAGCCATCTCTGAAGTCGCTAGGTTAAACGGTTGCAGAGATATGTCCCAAACCGTAAAGTCCCATAGAAGTAAATGGAGCAAAGGCGTCTATGCGGTAAAGTGCGCGGAACTCAAATTTTTACAAAATTGAGTGTGTAAATCTAAAATGCCTGCAGGTCCATGCAGGAGATTCAGGGGCAGTAGCGCATGCTGGGCAAATATGACCTGAGAATTCTGTAGGTAATCCTGCATGACATAAGGAGCAATGGGGGACACAGACACCCCAGATTCCTTAGTCTTAAGTTTAGCCCCAGCCTCAAGTGGAATAGACATTCTCACAGAAGTCAACCGGTCAAATACACTGATCACCCAAAACAATGTTTAAAAGTGATAAAATAGCTCAGAAAACATTATAATAAATTTATATGGCAAAGAAAGGGTTAAACAGCTGAGGAGAGAGGAAGAGTCCAGGCCCTGTGTAGGATACTTGTTCTCAGAAAGGCACAAAATGGCTGCCGCGACAGGAGCCTATCAGAAATGAGCACGCGAAGCAAGCGTTCATGGGATTTGTAGTTTTCTGACAAAAGTACCCTAACAGTGCCCGAAGCCCCCCCGCATGTTCAGAACTTTAACGGGATGACAGAGCAAGGGCAGACAAGAAAAATGGGCGGTCTCTGACCTCGCTGTGATAAGCAGTTGCAGAGATATGTCCCAACTGTACAGTCCCATTGAAGTGAAAGGAGCAATGGCGTCTGAGCAGTAAAGCGCAGTCTTAAAGGCGCAGTACACAAAAAAATGAATGAAAGTAAATTTTAAGCTAAAATTATGCCAGAACATGTAATTGATGTATAAAAACACTAAAACCCAGTAGGGAAAGTGCTCTCAACTCTCCCCCCCCCCAACATGCCAAACCAGCAGCGAAAGTGTTAAAGTACCACAGAAACCTGCTCCAAACACCCAGACAAACATACAGATAGACCCAATGAGAGCTAGAGTATGCAATAGGAACTCAAATGATAAAGACCCCTGTGTGGAGGGGTTCCATGGGACAGGTGGACCTCAGCACTCAAAGGGTTGCTTACTTTGCAGAACTTCTTTCTTCAGACTACCATATATCAAGAAGAAGCCTTAGTGGGCAACTCCTGGGGAAAGAACTTGCAGCCAAGATTTCCCCCCAGGGCTTAGGTCCACAAAAGCACCTGGTAAACTGAGCTATCCACATTTTGGTGATGGGAATTGTCAGTGATGGTAATCCGCCTAATGGTGGTATTCCATATCTAGCAGAAAATAATACAATTCTAAAACTAAACAGAACTGTTCTCTTGCCTTGTTGCTTGCACCGAGGAACAAAACTTACTGAAGCTAACAGGAAGCTGCAGCTAAGGTTAGAGGGTAGGCTCCACCCCTGCACTCACTTCTCAGAATTGTTCCTGCCTACTTAAAGGGGCGGCAAAGTTACCAGTAACCTGTATTGGATGACAGAGACATTTCTTTTAATATGACTTAGTCATATACTAAGAGAAATCTAAGGGTAGATTAAATAACCAATAACAAATCTAAGGGTAAATCAATAACCAATATCACAATATAGTATTACCCAGCATAAACAGGATTAAACCTCACACAGGTGTATCCAGAGGTATTTGGTAGCAATATTTGAACAGAGGAGTACCCAGCAACAGTTAGGTACACAGCAGCTAGGGACTGACACGGCAATGGGAAAAAGAGGGAATGTAGTAAAGGACCATATACATTCAGGATGGTGCAGGGAGGGCCTGACCACCAAACTGCCACATACATTTCTGATACATACCAGACTGCATTGGAGGAGGATAGACTGCGGGACCCCATGTATTCCCACAACGAGAACATGGCCCTGGTGCACAGCATCCTCGACAGGAACCACATACTGTTCACCACCGAAAAGGTCTGAGAGATTGGTGCAAGGAAGAAGCTTGCCTTGGAGTTAGGTCCAGAATTGAGTCAACATGGTGTTCAAGTGTAAGCGCACCACAGACTCCATCAAGATGCGCTGGACAGACTGCAAGAGAAAAGTCAACAACAATATGGAAGACCTGGTCCTGCATTCGAGAGGCAAGGGAGGTGGTCCACTAGTGAATACCACATTCAATGCCTGGGAAGAGATGCTCCCAGCATAATTTCTCCATAACTGCTGTTGAGGGGATCCAAGGTGGCTGTGACACAGGAGATGACAGCACCCTCCAGCCTCCTGGTAAGTCAATTGGTACATAACTGTCCACCACACAAAGTCTCTTTGCTATTATCGACCAACAAAGTGCCAGCTAAACACATGGCCATCACCCCAAGTTGACCAATACAGCGCCGATAGGGTTCAAACAAGGAGATAATGCTGTATATCCAAAAATGAATGTGATGTGGTAAGCAGGCCAAATCATGTCCAAGTACAAGATAACCCCCTCTGTGCTGCGTTGCTCAAACATAAACACCTCAAACAGCCAATGATTGCCATACACGTTGTCACAGGAATGTCAAGTCGTAACCCTTTGAGTGCCAGAGGGGTATGAAACGCATTATCCAGTTTTTCTGGACGCGATGTACCTAAATGTATCTCAAAAGTGACAACTCAGGAATTGAAAGGTAAAAAAAAAAAAAAAAAAAAAAAAAAAAGCCTAACAACCATAATTCACCAGTGGATGTACTGATGTAGGGCCCTAAGCCCCATATGAATATATCCAAAGCACTCCCATGATTTGTCAAATGTTTGTAGAATTAACCCTATGAGTGCCAGTGGGGTATGATTACTCCACTGGAACTCACAGGGTTAACCCAACTAAGTTAAAAAAAAAACAAAAAAAAACATCCATTGACAATAAACACCAGTAAATCTGATGTCCAGCGGAGTCCTCCGCACCCTGGTCAGCTACTGTACTTCTGCTTTCTTCTGTGTTTTCCAATATTCTGTCTTTTCCCATAAAATAAAATGTCAATGTACATGTTTTTAGTTAAAAAAATGACCCCATGATATGTCATAGTGTTAACCCTTTGAGTGCTGGAGGTGGCATTGTGGCATATTTGAAAATAAAACGCAACCAGTATTTTCCCCAAAATAAGTAAATTCCTGTTATCCATAATAAACAAAGCATGTTCATGGTTGCATAATATTCCGTTGCCGCAGTCTCCACCGGCAGCGACAGCAATGTGTACTGGCATAGACCCCCACTCATTATATACTATGCTGTTGCCCAGGTCCCAATGAGGGAATTTTGAATAGAGACTTTTTTTTTTTTTAATATGACCAGTCTGTTCAAAATGGATACCAGCCTGCCATTTGCTGGGAGGTGTGTTTATGCACCTCCCAATCAGCTTCTAGGAGTGGATGATGAAACCCGCTACAAGATGATTGGCTGGGAGGTGCATAAGCACACATACCAGCCAATGGCAGGCTGCTATCCATTTTGAACAGAGATTGGCCATATAAAAAATTCCTTCATTGGGACTCAGGCATTGGCCCAGTATGTAAGGAAGGGGGTCTAAGCCAGTACACACTGCTGCATTCAACCATGGACATGCCTCGTTTATTATGGCTAAAAGGAATTTACTTATTTTTGGGAAAAGACCGACTGTATTTTATTTTTCAAAGAATATGCCACAATGCATTTAACCCTTTGAGTGCCGGAGGGTTATACCTACTAATGGCTACTCCAGTGTAGGATGTCTTCTGTAATGTCTGTTATCATAACACACTTCCTTTATGAAACATTTTATGTTTCTTTAGTCATACATACAACTTCAAGGGAATTTTTTTTAAACTTGCTTTATTAACCACATGGGCAAAGCTATGTCAATATTGCTAGTAGGTTATGATTAGCCTGCAATGTGCGACCAAAGGATTGGGAGCCACTGTCATAAATTCCATCCACAAACTTCAAACCTCACCCAATCCCTAAACCATAATATTACATAAAAACAGATTGGTCGCAGAGACAACATAAATGCAAAATTGTTACTTTAATTAAACTTGAGCTCAACCTGAAATTAACACATCCTTCATCTTTAAAGGGATAGTAATACTTCGTTTTAACTTTATTTTATTTTGTAGGCATTAAAAAAACATGAAGAATGATATAAGTCTTATCTCTCAAACCTTTATGGTTTATGAGATATTCACAAGCAAAGTTTCCCCTCCCCGCCCCTTTTACCTAGTGTAAGCCATCTCTTCTCAGATGTGAATGTGGTTGTATGACCAGACAGATAACAGAAGGGGACAATCTTCTTTGTATAAAAACAATGAAAGCCCTTCCCCCCTTGGAAAGTTTTTCAGCTTTTTCCCTTATCTTAATTGAAGATTGTCCCTCTCTGCAGTCTACCTGGGCATCTCCCTTCTGATCTGGTTGAACAGGGGGGGGTACTTTGTTTGTGAATATCTCTTAAACCATAAAGGTTTGATAGATAAGACTTATATCATTCTTCATGTTTTTTTTAATGCCTACAAAATAAAATAAAGTTAAAACGAAGTATTACTATCCCTTTAAGACTAATGTCCCAAGATGAACTGAAGAAATTCTGAGACAAACCAACAGACTTCAAATAAAATTTCTAACGGATTTAAATGGGACATTTACTCCCTTAAATGCCACTTTCTCTAAGTGGGAAGTTTTATTTACCCCATTTTTTTGCCGTAGTTCAGCCTTGTAGGGTGGAAAGAGAACCTGCATGCAAATATACTTTAAAAATAATTCACTCGTGACTTTAAGAAGCTGTATTTAGAAACAATCAGTCATTATATTGTTAGGTCATTTTGTTAAGAAATATTTTTTCAGATATTTAGAGTTAAGGAGAGGTGTTTGTCATGAAACTGGTAGAAAGTGGACTGAATTGACTGATAAGTGGGTGGGGTTATAGCTGAACTTGCCAAGCCAGAGAATCCACCTATCCCAGAGACCTAGTACTTCAGTCTAAAAAAAAAAAAAAAAAAAAAAAAAAAAAGAGTCTCTGGGCAAATCTGGAGAGTTCCCAGGTGTGGACCTTGCCAGATGTCTCATTTATAAATCCACAAGACTCTTGAGATCAAACATCCTGCCTTGTTTTGCTTCACTAACACTCTGCTTTTTTGTTCCAAAAGCTCCTGCAGCAAGTTCTCTCTTCTTGGCCTGAATGTTTAGCATTTTTTCTTCTATGGAATCTTTTACAACATACTAGGGAAAGGAAAAAACAAACATATTAGCAAAGAGTTTCTTTTTTAATAAAATATGTTCTGGTGTGGAGCTTAATTTACCTTCGTTATGATCACTTCTTTTGTTTGGCCAAGTCTGTGACATCGATCAAAACATTGCTCTTCCACAGCAGGATTCCATGCCTATAAATATCATCAAAGTTCTCTATTAACAGTTGGACTCCACCGTGTGCCTCTCTGCTAATCTCTGAACAATTCTAATAACTCCTATGAATGGTGGTTCTCCTAAACAAATCATTAATACCGGATATTATGTCAATGGAGCTGACATACTTTGTTGCAGGACCCAAAGATCCCAAAACCTTCTCACTGATGCCTTCCTAACAAGCCTTCGGTGGGAAGAGGTAGGCCTGCAACAAAGAATCATGTTTGCTCTCATGAGCACGATATCGAGTACTAAGTAAAGATTAAGGGATTATGTATAAAAGCAAACTGGAACGAAAAAATTGCACCATGGGGGAGAAATAACTTCCAATTTATGTAAATGAGGCTTTTAATCCCTTGAATGCTAAGGCCCCTATGGGATCAATTGTTGTGCAAACTAGTTGCACCAAAACATGAGAAATATTCCTCAAACTTCCTTTGTTCTAAATGGGGATTTAACCCCTTGATTGCTAAACTGGTCTCTGAGGCAATGCGTTGGAGACCTCTAGCATTCAATGGATTAAAAGCAACACAGATAAATGGGAATTTTTCTCCCCCTGTGGTGCAGTTGGTTTTCTCCAGAATTGATCCTTTTAAGAATAAGGGCCTAAGTTTGGAGAATTAATGCAGGGTGCACAGACCTGTCCTCAGTCCCCTAATAGTGATCTCCTCAAGTGAATGTCTGTAACTCAGGCAGTTCCTTCAGTATGATGGATTGATTTACCTCTGTTCATGTGAGGAGATCCAGAAAACCTGCATTGTTGGGTTGAGAGGGGACAGGCTTGAGAGCCCCTGAACTAATCCACACACAATTTATTAACCCCTTAAGGACTGGCCGTGCACGCATGCAGTGGTCACTTAAGGACCACAGGGCTTTTTTTTTTTTTTTAGAATTTGATTTCGGACTCCCAGAACAGTGTGCAGCTGCGCAGGAAGCCCGGAATTCCATGATGTACGTCCTTGGTCCTTTAGGGACCACAACCTCATGACGTACATGTATGTCATGGGTCATTAAGGGGTTAACAAGTACCATTAGGATTTTGTGCCCAGAAAAATATAATATATAATTATTTTGAATAATTTACTGGACCTTTGAGCATTATACTCCAATAAATGTGTCACACTGCAATCAAAACTTGGATTTGCTTTTAAGATAAAGTTACCTGTACCAGCGTTTTCCTTCATTAAAGCAATGTTTTGTTTTATGCAGCCTCATTATAAATGGTATCCTTTTAAAATGTTGCACTGAAAAGTGAATGTAACAAAACGCTGGGTTCACAAGGTCGCAGTGATGAAATGGGCGACATGAAAATCTCGCCCTGCATTAAACGCGCAAGATTCTCATGTCGCCCGCTTAAACCTCGTTTCAATCCGCATCAACTCCCATTAGCAGAAGCTGCAGGTTTTAACATTACAAGCGGCACTTGATTTATAAATATTATAAATGAGACACTGATAACGGATTTACATGCAATGTGTAGCTAAGCAGTGTTTCACACTAGCATCTGACACTTTAATGGGTTATTGAATTAGTCCAGAGTAACCTTTTATTTTAGAAAACTATTTGATTAAACTGGTCGATCACTTTTGCTGTGGAAAATAAAAATAGGAGGAGCAAACCAGAACGGAATAAACATTGGACACAAAGGATGAATAATAAGGGGCACGTATAAGGAAAAGTGGAACTATTCTTGGCCAAATCAAATGTGCACAATAAGGAAGCAATATAATATTATATAATAATGAATTAAATTGGACGTTTAATCCCTTCAATGCAAATGTCTTGCTTAACAATGAGTTGTGAGGCTTCTAGAGTTAACCTCTCAACGGCCAGAGAGGTGTACAATGCATTGCTTCACAATGTGTTACATACCACTCTGGTGATTTAAAGGGTTGTAAGTGTTAAAAACCCCATTAAATCAATGGGAATTATTGTTTGCCCTCTGTAGTGCAGTTGGTTTGCCCCAGAATTACTTTTGCATTTATATATAATGGCCTGATTACATCTCCTTATACATACCCTTCCTGCTACCTCTGGAACATAATAATAATGAACTTATGGGGCGACATGTTCAAAAAGTCCTCATAATGAAAACAATTGTTGGATCATGAGTTGGTGGTTAAAGAAAGACTATTTTCAGAAGTAAATCCGCCATGTTTAAAAATGTTTCTAAAGAATTAAAACAGACGGTAACAAGATCTTGATGAACGTTGCCTTTAAAAATTCTGATTTTGAGAATGTCTAATTTTGTCTTTGAAAAGGAAATTTTCACAGAAACAAAGACATTTTTTCTTTGAAACGACAAATTGTTTCTCACTCCTGCTTCAGTACTTTAATTTATCTTCTTCAAGTTTAGACCGTTTTTATTTTGTCTGGAAAAAATTGTCAGACAAAAAAGTGATGTTGAAACGAATATTTTTTCTAAAAATACCTTACAATATGACGGTAGATTAAACCACACCCAATTTAAGATGGTTTTTTCCCCTTTGATGGAGATGGCAGAATTGGATGCAGGACCGTAGGCAGATCAATTTCCTGAGACAGGTCCATGTCAGCACACCAAGATAGGAAGGTCGACCAGACAAGATGGTAGATCTTGGAAGAAACAGGTTTGCGGGCACTAAGCAGAGTAGCCACCACACTAGAAAAAAAAAACCTTTCTTCCTCAATATTGAGGATTTAATTTCCAGGCTGTCAATGCTAGATGATGAACATCCTCCTTTCACAGGTAACCCTGTAGAAGAAGATCTGGACAGCAAGGGAGCCGGAATAAGCTCCGCCACTGACAGATCCAGAAGCTCCGGAAACCAAGCCTGGCGAGGCCAGTAACGAGCAATCAGAATGACTGGACAACGATCAAGTCGTAATTTCCGTAACACCCTGTGCAACATGGGGAGGGGAGGAAAGATGTAGGCCAGAGGGAATAACCAAGGAATGGATATTGCATCCACCGCCAGAGCTAGAGGGTCCCTCCATCGAAAGTAGAACCTCGGAACCTTCCTGTTGTGTCTTGTCCCCATCAGGTCAATGTAAGGAAGATCCCACTCTCCGCTGTCCACTGTGTGTCGACTGAGGAAGTCTGCCATGATGTTGTCTACGCTAGGAATGTGCACTGCAGATATGACAGGAACGTGATCTTCTGCCCAGGACAAAATAGCCTTGACGTCTAACCAAGAAGCAAGACTTCTTGTTCCGCCCTGCTTGTTGATGTAAGCCATGGCCGTGGCGTTGTCTGACTCTACCCTGACTGAACAGTCTTCCAGCTGAGATGTCCAGTGATGAAGGGCATGAAATATAACCCGAAGCTCCAACACGCTGATGGGAAGGAGAGATTCTTCCAGAGACCACCGACCCTGTGCAATCAGGTGATCCAGGACCACTCCCCATCCGGAGAGGCTGGCATTCCTTGTCACCATGGTCCAGAAAGAAACTAGGAAGGACTTGCCCTTCAGCAGATTGGAGAGGTCAAGCCACCAGGACAAACTCAGTTCCACATGAAGAGGAAGTGACACTGACGTCTTCGGAAGTGACACTGACGTCTTCAGAAGGTCCAGCCGACCCTGCACATCTGGATCACAAACCGCTGGAGTTCCCAGGTGTGTGCCATGGCGAACAATATCACCTCTATGGTGGAAATAAATTTCCCCACGAGAGATGACAGCTTCTTGGCTGGAACTGGATCCTGAGCCAATATCGCAGAAACCCTGTGGGCGATCTGGGGAGCCACCTCGTCCGTGAGAAACACCATGTTCTTCTGGGTATTGAAGAGGAAGCCCAGGAAAACTAGACGCTGGGATGGGACAAGGTCTTATTTGTCCAAGTTGATGATCCACCCGTGATGGGTGAGAGCATGAATGCATTGCTGAACCTGCTGATGAAGAAGTTCAGCAGAAGGGGCTGTCAGAAGCAGGTTGTCCATGTATGGAGTAACTCTGATGCCGTTCCGGGGGAGAACGGACACCAAGCCTCCCAGGACACGACTGAAGACCTGAGGAGCTGTCGTCAGACCAAATGGAAGAGCTGAGAAATGAAAATGTCCCTGGTCGCAGGCAAACTGGAGGTAATGCCGGCTCTCTGGATGAATGGCAATGTGTAAGTACAAGTCCTGAAGATCCAGAGAAGCAAGGAATTCCCCTGGGGACATGGCAGCAATCACTGTCCATAGAGACTCCTGGTGATAATGAGTCCGAGTCACAAAGGAATTGACATCCTTCAAGTCCAAAATGGGATGACAACCGCCATCCTTCTTGGAGACAACAAAGAGATTTGAGTAAGAACCCATACCTCTGTCCCGAACTGGAACCGGCTCTAGAACGTCCTTGTCCAGGAGAGCCTGAACAGCTCCGTCGAACAGGCCGCGTTTCTCTGAGTCCTGAGGCGTATGCGAAGTAAGAAAGCGAAAAGGAGGAAGGGAGATGAAAGAGATCCTGTATCCTTCTATCACCACCTGCAAAACCCATGGGTCCGACGCTGAATCCTTCCAAATGCTGTGATAGTGACGCAGACGACCACCCACAGCAGAGTGCAGACCCGGGTTCGGTGAGTCACGCCGAAGAAGGCTGAAAGAGATCTTGGGCTTCCATTGCTGTTTGGGCTTGGAGGAGGTACGTGGAGCTGAGGGAACCGCCTGGTTCGCCGGAACTGTCTCATTCTGAAAGGAATGAAAATACCGGTTATGCTTAAGCTGTGTTTTCTTCCTAGGAACTAAGGGTAGAAGAGTACTCTTACCCCCTGTAGCCTCACTGATCAGATCCTTGAGATCTGGCCCAAATAAGGAAGTGCCTTGAAAAGGCAAAGAGAGCAATGGTTTCTTAGAAGCAGTATCAGCAGACCACATCTTGAGCCAAAGAGCCCATCTGGCAACCACAGACATCCGTAGCCACAAAACGGATGGCATCAAATAGGGCAGCAAAAACATAGTGCTGTGCCTCAGAAATGTTAGCAAGGAGGCGCAACTTATCCGAAGTAGGAGTACCCTGATGGACAGCAAGAGCGAGCTGCTCAGTCCAGAATGCAATGGCCCGGTTCACCCATGCTGCTAAGAATGCTGGACGCATGGCAGAACCAGCAGTGGCAAAGATGAACTTGAGGGAGACCTCAAGTTTGTTGTCAGTCCAGTCCTTTACAGCAGACGCATCAGACACTGGCAAGGCAGTAGACTTGGATAGCCTGGAGATAGGAGCATCCACTTTAGGAGGATGAATCCACTTAGCAAGCACTGCCTCAGAAAAGGGATAAAGCTTTGCAAATTTCTTGGAGACAGAAGGCTTTCTGTCCGGAGACTTCCACTCTTCAGACACAAGGCAGTCAAGAGTGGGGTTAGGTGTTAAGCAAGTAAGGGGCTTTTTAGGCTCCTGAAACACATCAGAAGGAACCTCCTAAACTAAGGGAATGTTAAGAGTATTCAAGACAGCCCTGATCAGGCCCTCAGTGGAGGACTCAGGATCAGCCTCAAAAGGATCCCCAAAAAAACTGAGGGGAGCCCAGAGCAGAACATTCCTCAACATCTGAATCCACCAGGAGTTCCTCTTCAGAGGAATCTGACACATCAGGTACTCCCTAAGGTTTGGGCAGGGAAGACTTGACGGAGGAGGGGGTCTGCCAAGAATAGAAGACCCCCTGTAACTGGGATGGAAAGAGTTGCAAAGTGGACCTGAGGTCCCTAGTAGCAGCCTTGAACTCTTGCACCCAAACTGGCTCTATTGCATGGCTGGAGGTCCCTGGAAGACTCTCAGGGGCATCAGAATATGCTGGGCATAAATGACCTGAGAAATCTCTAGGTGACCCTGAATGACAGGAAAAGCAATGCACAATAGGGGATACAGAGACCCCAGCATCCTTAGTCTTAGGTCTGGCCCCAAGCTCCAATGGTACAGACATTCTCACAGTGTCAAATAACCTTACTGTATAAGAAATCACCCAATTATAGTGTGTAAGATTAAAGTTTCACCCCAGAAATCGCTAAAATAAACTTTTCTGGCAGGCGAAAGGTTAATCAGCAAAGGAGAGTCCCAGCCCTGAGTAAGATACTCGCTCTGGAAAGATCACAAAATGGCTGCCGTGGTGGGAGCCAATCAGAAACAAGTGCACGAAGCAAGCACTCATGGGATATATAGTTTTCCCAGAAAAGTACCCCAAACAGTGCACGAAGCCCCCTGAGCCCCCAACACACTAGAAACATGAACAGGATGATAGCGCAAGGGCAGACAAGAAAAATGAGCCATCTCTGAAGTTGCTAGGTTAAACGGTTGCAGAGATATGTCCCAAACAGTACAGTCCCATAGAAATGAATGGAGCAATGGCGCCTATGCGGTAAAGTGCGCAAACTCAATTTTTACAAAATTGAAGGTGTAATACTGAAAGACATGAAACATCACTAAAACATTTTAGGATACCCAAAAAACACTGAACCAGTAGGTAAAGTGTCATAAACCCCCCAAATGAATGCCAAATCAGTAGTTAAAGGGTTAAACACCACATAAACCTGCTCCAAACACCCAACAGACATACAGATAGACCCAGTGAGTGCTGGAGTGTGCAATAGGAACTCCAAATGAAAAACACCTGTGCGGAGGGGCACTGTGGGACATGCTGCTCACCTTTTCTGCAGATCTTCTATCTTCAGATTACCATGTTTAAAGAAGAAGCCTTGGTGGGCGACTCCTGAGGAAAGAACTTGTAGCCAAGATTTTCCCCCCAGGGCTTAAGGTCCACAAAAAGCACCTGGTCACTGAGCTAGCCACATCTAAGGGCATTGTCAGTTATGGTAATCTGCCTAATGGTGGTATTCCATTTCTAACAAAAAAATAAAAAACTTCTAAAGCTATAGCAGAACTCTTCTCTTGCCTGTGTTATCTTCACCAAGGAAAAAATCTTTCTGGAGCTGGTTGGCTAGCTGCAGTCAAGTAATGAAGGTAGGCGCCACCCCCTGCATACAATTATAGAACGGTTCCTGCCTACTTAAAGGGGCGTATTGCCTACCCGAAGTTACCAGTAACCTGTATTGGACGACAGAGAAATTGAGGTTTCTGTCCATATGAGAGACCCTTTTTCATCACATTGACCATGGTATATTTTGACTGCCAGTGGGGTGTACAACACATTGCACCTTTGGTACTCAAGACTTAACTTTAGCCCATTTGCAACTAGAGACCACGCAACTAGAGATCACAACTCCCTCCATCCAAAAATGTAATACCACTGAGTTAAAGTATGATTTTTACTTTGGGGGATGTTATGGTACAGGATGGGAAATTATACTCTATGAGAATACTTCAAATTATTTCTATCTACTATATCTGCTATATTCACATGACATGAGGTTATCAGCTTTACGTGTTAACCACCCTGTCTTTTTTTATAATTTTAAGCCCTGAAATGTTACACAGTTTCTTTAGGACTAGAGAAATATTTCTCTGCACCAAAGAATTTCATAGCAAAACAAAATTCCCTCTAACAGGAGCAGACATAACAGTTTACATTAGGCTGCATAACGTCTGCAAGTTTGGCTACTAAAAGCAAGTTTTGGGGTAAGGCAATACAAAAGTGAAAATTGTACAGCTCAGTAAAATCTAATTTAGCCCCTGCAACACATTTCCAAGTATTGTTCTGGAAATCTCTAGCATCCATGGAGTTCAGTTATGTCAAACAAGGAGGATCTTTTGGATAACGAATACAGAACCTTATGCACAAATCAAACAATTACCTATTCTGGTGCAAACCAATTACACCATAGACAGAAATTCAAAGGCCCATTTAAATGAATAGGGATATTTAACTCTTTGAATGCTGGAGAAGCCTCCAACATATTGCATCACAATGCACTGCATACCTCTCTAACATTCAATTGGTATCAAAGCCCCAATCCTATATAATAATTCGCTAAGTTGTGTGTAACGCCCGACATGCGCAGTAGACACTGCTGCGCGTGCGGCAGTCATGCGCAGTAGAGTCTGCCCGCGCTGCGGCTGATACAGAGCTGGGCGCTCCGAAGGAGCGTTCAGCTCTGTATCAGCCTGGCGCGGGCAGTCTCCACTGCGCGTCACTGCCCCGCGACCGGCTGGCAGAGGCACTGTGGCCCGTGTAACGGGCTGTTCAACTAGTGTAAAATAAAATGGGTATTTTTGGATTTTTTTATGTCACCTATGGGGCTGTTGGTTTGCTCCAGAATTAGTTTTTTTTTTTGCTATCTGCACAAGGCCCACAAGTTTTCAGTGTCCTGTAAATGAGCTACAATAAATGGAAAATCACATTGGCGCCAAGAAATTGCTTACAGGTTCCATTAAAAACATTCTTGAAGCTGCAGGCAGATTTAAACCGACTCCTCCGACTTTTAGGGACAAAAGCATAATGGCTGGGGACTCTGCATTATTTCTTTGGAAGGACTCGATTGCCTCGGTTCGTTTTTGTGGTGTCATAGTGCCATCCAAGCGTGTAAATATGAAGCCGCAGTCTCTAGACAGAAAAAAATTAGGACAGTATATGGTTGCTATGACTACAATCATTGCATGAATGAGAAATTTCTGACTTGGCAACAATTCTGTATTGTGCATGAATGCTAGGTTACATAACCGCTAAAGAGGAAGGCAAGCAAACGGTCAAAAGGCTAAACATGTTGGTAAAGTTTTGTACAGCTTGTTGGGATAACAGCAGAAGAAATCACATTGTGTGAACCCTGGCACCCTTTTATTGGCTCCTAAAAGCGCAGTCTAGCTCCAAGTAATATTTCACTACGATGATATAGCGTTACCAATTTTCTATCTGCTTTAACCCTTTGAGTAGCAAAGGGTTCATATGCATATATGATGCATCTCTCAATCTCATGAATCCATTCATTCATTTAAAGGGATAGTAATATTTTAAAATAAAAGCAGCTCCAATTAATCTTCATAGTATTTGGGCCATGGAGAGTGTTATTTCAATACTGTCAGAGTTGTAGTTCAAGAGTAATTGAATGATAAAGTATCCCCCTCCCACCCCTTTTACCTAGTGTAAGCTACCTCCCTCAGATGTGGAATCTGGTCCACAGACAGCTCACAGCAAGGGACAATCTTCTTACTGTGAGAATAAGGAAAACCCTGCCTCCCTCGATAGGTTTTTCCCTTATGATAGTTGAAGATTGTCCCTCTCTGCGATCCATCTGGACACCACCTTTACATCAGTAAAAGGGATGGGAGGGGGATACTTTATCATTCAATTACTCTTGAACTACAACTCTGACAGCATTGAAATAACACTCTCCATGGTCCAAATACTATGAAGATTAATTGGAGCTGCTTTTATTCTGAAACATTACTATCCCTTTACCTTTAAACTGTACTAACCATTTAACTGTAAAAAGTTTTTGAGAAATTAAAGGGCAAGTATTGTACTTTGATGTTACATGTTCTGCAAGTGCAGAATATGTAAAGGGTAAAGGCAAAATGCCAATTTTTTTTCACCTTAACTTATTTCTTTACAACATTTACGTCCATGTCGAAGAGCATTCTGAATCTCTTTCAAGCACTGTGAAAGCAGGGATAGTGGCACAATGCAACATGATCCCTGTAGAAGAGACTTAAGAAGGGAACTCTGAATCTATTTGTTTCCAATCAAGTCTAGTCCCCCCAAATCTTTTGATGATATCATCAAACTGTTTATTGAACAAAAGAGCCTGGGAAAAGGAAGAAGACCAGTCTGGGTTTTAGATCTGCTCCCTGACATGTAGCTATAATGCTTGTCTGACTGTAGATAATCTGACTAAAAGTAATATATGGTAAAGCAAGGCATCACAGATAAAGCTGATGGTGACTTTCGTGAACATGACATCCTTCAGCGGGTTGGATACAGTAGATGTAATTCTTCTACTTTAGTCAGCCACATTATAAGGGTTATTTAGGCATATGCCAGTGATACTGCTGACTTTAGGCTGTTTTCTATGATCTTATACTGTTGGCAAAGAGCTCCTTCCATTCTGTGATCCATAATCCATGAGCAGAGTACTTCTTGCCAGCCTACAAACTTCTTCATCCACTATAGACGGGTCACCCCCTTCTGGATTCAAGTTGTACAATAGGGTAAAGCCTTGAAAATGCCCTGGACATGCAGGTCTTTCTCAGTTGCCTGACATACTTTTTTAACTGGTTTACTTTTAAATGGCTGCACGCTCTTTCGTGTGCAGCCAAATGAAAGAGTTAACATGTCGCCTTGATACAAATGTCGATATGAGACACTCACGCTGCATGACAGCGCGAGATTCTCTTGTTGCTTAGTAAAAGGAAGCACTCCTGTGACACACAAAGAGTGCCTACACCTGCCCTGGCCACTCTATGCTTTCATCTCTATAAAATCCCAAATGACTTCCTGTCCAGAAGAGCATTTCCCTTCCTGCTCCCGACAACACCGGCATTCCAAATACACCACAGAAAGGACCGACACTGCACACAACTGCAGAGACCGTCTAGGAGAGACAGAGAGAGAGACCAACTAGGAGAGAGAGACCAACTAGGAGACAGAGAGCGAGAAAGCTCTTTACCCACACCACAAGCAGAGTACAACGAGAGACACAGAATATTCTATGACTGAGATAGAGACAGGTAGCACAGAGAGGCGCTCCATACACCCACCATGTAGAGTTGAACTGGAGAGACCGTCTAGGGCTCAGGCAGAGAAAGACAGTGCAGAGAGGCAATGTGGCATTGTAAGGGTGAGTGCTGCAGCACTGGTATTGTTCCCTTGCTGCCAGGAAAACAATGTCTCTTGCCCAGAGTCCTTCTCCTACTCCCTGACCATGGCTTTACTTCAGTCTGTGGATATAGGGTGATTGTATAGACAGGGTTAATTTTGTTACCTTATGAGGGGGGACTCAGTATTGGCAGGTGGGTGTCAATTTATGTGGCAGCACTGCTTTTCTCTTTCTGATCACACTGATGGTACGTGGGTGACATTCCACTGCAATTTGTTATTTGCCTGGGGAGACAGGTTGTTTTGAGTTTCCTTGCACTGCATTAATTTCCATGGCAAGTATTTCATGCAACCTTTTACTAAGCGACACGAGAATCTTGAGCTGTCATGCAGTGTGAGATTCTCATGTCGACATTTGAATCAATGTGACATGTTAACTCTTCCATTTGGTCGCATGTTCTTTTGCGTGTGACCTTTTAAAAGGATACCTTTTAACTAAGGCCAAGATTAACCCCTTAATGATGTGCCATGACCGTCACAGTTTCTTTTTCCCTGAGGGACCAATGACGGTCTGAGCATGTCACGTACTTTGCGCTTACAGAGCTCCTGCAGTGCTGTAAGCACAAACAGGGTTCGAAATTGACTGTTCCAAGACTGGAGCGGTCTCTTGGAGCCCCATTTGGTGCGCCAGTACATGTAATCAGTCATGTGCACCAGCTTACCTACAGTGATCAAAATGGTCCTTAACCCCTTAAGGACTCTTGACGGTCCTGGCACGTCATGGGTTGGAGAGCCATATGGACCCATGACGTGCTAGGACCGTCATGGATTTCAGGGCTCCCTGCCAGGCTGCACACCGAACAGGATTGCAAATTAAAAAAGTCACTGGTCCTTAACCTCTTATCGCCCGAGGACCTACATGTACGTCCCGAGCGGATGTCCCAGGTGGACAGGGGACGTACATGTATGTCCCGGAAGTCATTATATGCAATGGGAAAAAAAGTTAAGTGCCGTCCGCGTCCAGTCACAAAGGGCTTAAGTACCGGCCACATGCTCGTATGGCCAGTCCTTAAGGGGTCATGGGAAGGAAACTTCCCAGGACCGCTGGTCAATAAGGTGTTAAATTACAAACAGAAATATTTGCCAAATGGTTATTCTGGCTTTATTACATATTCCCAGATGCTCAATGACTGGTGTGAGATGGACTCGGGATGACAGCAACACTGGTGATGTAGCCAGAACTGCAGAACACTGGAGCAGCCAGGACTCAGTAGATAGATACTGCAGACTTTTTTTTTTTTTTTTACAAGAGAGGAAAAACAATAGAGCAAGACTGAACAACCTGCATAGTGGGACAACAATGTAGACTTTAAATTCTCCTGTGTCCCACCAAGTCAGGGGGTGTCCTCTGCCCAACCTACCACGGTTCTAGAGATGGGTAAGCTGGAGCGCTCAGTGTATTATGGTACTATGGTACTTTTTTTTTTCAAATCTGCATCAAACCTGAGAGCAGGGTAACCCAGCTTTGGCAGGTTGACTTTTAAAAAGTAATTTGCTCCATGAGCTGGGGGGCCAATTGAGAGCACTGCGGGCTAAGTATATTTCCTGTTATGGAAAATACCCGCTCACTCTGGACAGAGGTTGGGGAGCAAGAAAGCAACTCCTGGGCTACCAGGGACAAAGTAGGCCACACAGCCCTCTTGTTATCCCAGAAAGTCAAGGGATCTGTACTTGGGGGCAAAGAAGGTTCCGCAAGGTAAGCCTTAACCTCAAACTCAGCACTTTTTCTATTTATGGGGAGCTGTTTTTTTGTCCGAAGCATAATATGTCCATTGCCTCAGCATAAAAAGCAGCAGCTGCTCCACTGTAACAAGATGAAGTGCTATTGGCGCTGTTTCTGATAGGTCCTGAAAGACTACCACACTCCTCCAGCTCATCTGCAGAATCTTCTCCCACCTCCTGGGACTGCATCCTTTTTTTTCTTTGCCTCTCACGCACCCTCGCTATCAATTGTTCCCTCCAGGCAGTCAGGGAATTGGAACTGTCATCTTGCCTTTGATTTGAGTATCGCAAATTATGGCAAGCATTAACTTGGGACAATTGTCCATGCGCTCTTCTATGCGTCGAGTCAGTTCCTTCTTCAGCCTCGTTAGAAGGGCAGCAACATTGGGAAGTATATTACCCTCAGCACCAGGCAAGCATTCCCTATGGACAAGGAAATCATCCAGTTTTAACGAGAGGTGTGTGAAGAGGGGAATGGCTTTGGCCAGGCTAGCATTCTCTTTGTTTAAAATTTCCGCCAAAGTATGGAAAGGTGTGAGGACTGCCACTATCTGTTCCATGAGGGCCCAGTCAGCCCTGCCCAGTGTTCTGTTACTGTCAATGAAATGGTGACATGACATTGTGTGAATTGCCTTTTTCTCCTCCAGGATATGCTGTAGCATATCTAAGGTGGAGTTCCACCTGGTCACGACATCTTGTTTTAGGCAGTGCTCTGGGAGGTCTCCCTTTTTTGTTCCTCCCTGAAGAGCTGGCTATCTTTGACGCTCTGTTGGAAGTGGCTAGCAATTTGTCGGCACAACTCCAGAAGTGCTGACAACCTTTCAGTGTCATTGCCATCCTCAAGAGCAGCCTTAACAATCAGATGCAGGACATGCGCTGAGCAGCGCACACCCACAAATCTGCCATCCTGGAGAGCCTTTATGATGTTAGCTGCACCGTCAGTAACAACAAATCCCATTTGTGCCTGTGTCCCTGCCTGCTACCCTAGCCAGTGCGCCACCATGTTCTGTAGTGCTTTGTGCTGCTGATCCATTACCTCAGCATGGAGGAGGAAAGAGTGGTGCCCTGTCTGCTTGGCTACTGCACCTGAACTTGTTGTTGGTATTGCTGTGTCTTGCAACACACTGAGCTGCCACCAATGCGCTGTCAATGACAGGAAGCCATGCTAGCCACTTGGAGCCCTCCATAAGTCAGTGGTAAAGTGCACTGATTGGCCACCAGCCTTTCCTAGCATGTCCTTCAAAAGCCCAATGCATGACCAGTATACTGAAGACCCTATAGTTCTACTAAATGTGGTGTGGGATGGAATTTTATATTGGGGTGCGATAGCCTTCATAAGTTGCTGGAAGGGCTCCCCATTCACCAAATTGAATGTTGCACCCCCAACATATATGAGCTGTGCAATGAGGCATGCCATTTTCCTGGACTGCTGTCTGCACATCCCCTTGGAATGAAACCCTCCAAAATCTTCCAGTGTGGCCTGTATTGATTTTGGGATGGGCTGTGACTGTCTGCTTACTAGTAACAGATGTGGCATGATCCCCCTGCCCTTTCTCCTGCTGCCTACTGGAGGTGAGTATGACACTGGTATATGCATAACTAGTAGTGCCACTTTTTGCACTTATCAACACTGACTTGTGGTAGTTGTTCAGGTGTTGGTTCATTGCGGAGGTGGTTAGATGACCCAACACCCACCCACAGCTAACTTCCCTGCCACACAATTTACATTTCCCTAGCCGGCCATCAACAAGTGCCACAAAATGGTCTCACGCTTTGGAGCGAAGGATGACTCTAGAAGGTGGTGGAGAAGAAGAAACTGAGGTGACACTTTCTTCATCTTCACACGCTGGAGCAACCTTTGCTTTTTCTATGTAGGGGGTACAAGTAGACCTAAAGATGGCAGCAGGGATGTTGGGACTGGGATTGGAGGAGGATAGTGGAGTAACAGTGGTGGCGGAGACAATAGCAGCCACTACCTGGCTGGGAGACTCAATTGGAATTGGAGAGGCAGGTGTTGAGTTGTCAACAGAAGACACAAGTGTAACTGGAGAAACAGGAGGAGTGCTATGAGAAGCAGGGGGAAAATTAAGCTCAGGGGAATAATCAAGGTCAGTGGAAAAATCAAGTTCAGGGGACAAATCAAGCTTAGGAGGCCTTGATCCCTCTCCCTCATATTCTTCTTCTACCTCTTGTAGGTTTGGACTGGAAAAAAATCGTCATCAGCAGCAGATTTTGGGGAGACCTTCTCAATTCCCTCTTCTGCCTGGTGGCTACCGGGAAATGGTAAACTATCTCCCTCAATAACCTTTTCTGGAGAAGATGCTCTCAGTGGCATTGACAGTGGTGGCAGGAGACATTTTCTCCATATACTGCAATAATTTATGTTTGGGCTGCTTACATGGAAGTTCTCTATAAAAATCCCATGTTGATACTGCCCGCAGTGCCCTACCAGTAGTGTTACACACGCTAGGTGTCCCCAGGTTTATAGAAATGGCTGTAGTGGAGGTGGTGACTTAACTGACAGTGGCACTAGTCATTGTGCAGGTGGTTCTGGGTGGATCATCACGAAACAGCTGACGAGAAACAGGTGACAGCTGCTTCATTGTCTCAGAGGAGGACCTGGACCTCTCTACCCTGTTAGTAGAGGTAGAACAACCTGGCGTTCCTTTCTTATTTTTCTTTTTTGGTTTGGAGTGCTGCTGCTGAGTCTGACTCTGATATTGACTACTAGTATTACTGACAGTCCTCTTCTTTACCTGCCTGCTGCTGCTAGCTCTGCTTGAAAGCAACTGCACTGTGGTGGTGGTGGTTGCTGGGTCACTGCAGTTGGTACCAAGACGAGGAACATCAGGTTGTTCACTAGGACTCAAATCTAATACAGATCGGTAGGTAGTGAATTATAATAGTTTTTAAATTTTAAAACCTGGCCACACGACAACTTGGAGACTGGCTGTGTCACTCTGAAAACTATTAATACCTTTAATATTTTGCACAGGAACAAATGACTCTCCCTTGCAGTGGCAATACCTGGCACTAATCCTGGCTGCTAGCCTATGCCTAATGCTACTTGCCTGCCTACACAACAACTGGACACTCTCTATCTCCTTCTCTCTCTGAGCTCTAACAACGGACTAACAGGAAATGCAGGCTGTCTGTGATTTCATTAGTCCAACCCCCATCATGAAACAAAGAAGCTAATTGGACTAGAGAGGGAGGGAAAGAATGGAGGGAAAGTACTGCGCACGCTGGTAGTGGAAGGTAGTCGAATCGCCGAAATTTTCTAAGACATTCTGAACCAGGGCTGTTTGGATTAGTATTTTTTTTTTTTTACGACAGACATTGCCTGTCGGACTGCCGAAATGACCCATTTTTTGTTGAATTACAAATGTTGACAAACCTAAATCGTACAAGCCTACCACACTCCATTGCCAGATTGATCTAACTTGTCTAACAAAGGACGGTTTAACCCAAGGCTTTACAAATTTGGTTTGACTCTAGGAGTCAGACCAAAAATATAGGAGCCAGACTCAGAGGAGAGCCTTTCCTCAGGGCCTAGTGGAACAAGGCTACGGGTGCAGTCAGTGTATGTGATTCTTTGCCTGGACTGTCAGACAGTCTATAGTCTGTTAAGCCCACCCTGCCCCAATACCCAAACAGTCTTAGCCAAACAAGAAGATTACTCAAAAGCAAATGGTTGAAAAGTCCACCTCTGCATGATTTGTGGGGTCCTGGTCTGTCTCTGCCTGTTGGGAGTTGCCTCAGTCTCTTCAAGATGAGTGGAGAATTCAATGACGAATCAGCGGGTTTTATTTAGAAACTATTTACCAGGAAGAATACATTGAGATTTCTCTTGTTTTCAAGTATGTCCTGGGGAGCTTTTATAGTGAAAACATTCAATGTTTACACAAAATGAGTATACACACTACCATTTAAAGGTTTGGGGTCACTTCAGAAATTCCCTTGTTTCCCATGAAAATATACATCAGATAAGTTGCAAAAGGAATAGGAAATGCAGTCAAGATGTTGACAAGGTTATAAATAATGATTCTGAATTTAAAGGGATAGTATTACTTTAAAATTACTATCCCTCAGATTGTAGCCCTTAATAAACTGAGTTAAATGACACCAGCGGCATCTCTCAAACCTTTATGGTTTAAGAGATAGCCGCTTTCAAACTTTCCTCTCCCCTGCTGTCAGCGTTCTGCTGCCAGCAGGGGAATCCGGTCTCTGAATCAAGAGTAGGCTCTTCAGCAGAGCCGATATATCGTTATGGAAGGAAAAATTATTAATTGAAACAGTCTTCTACGTGTGCTTGGTAACCAAGAACACGTAGAAGACTGTTTCAATTAATAATTTTTCCTTCCATAACGAGATATCGGCTCTGTTTAAGAGTCTCCGCCTGTCCCGGGACCGGATTCTCCTTCTGGCAGCAGAACGCTGACAGCAGGGGAGAGGAAACTTTGAAAGCGGCTATCTCTTAAACCATAAAGGTTTGAGAGATGCCGCTGGTGTCATTTAACTCAGTTTATTAAGGGCTACAATATGAGGGATAGTAATTTTGAAGTAATACTATCCCTTTAAAGGGATAGTAATACTTCATTTTAACTTTATTTTATTTTGTAGGCATTAAAAAAACATGAAGAACGATATATGTCTTATCTCTCAAACCTTTATGGTTTAAGAGATATTCACAAGCAAAGTTTCCCCTCCTGCCCCTTTTACCTAGTGTAAGCTATCTCTTCTCAGATGTGGAATGCAGTCCATAGACCAGACAGATAACAGAAGGGGACACTCTTATTCCTATGAAAACCCTTCCCCCATTGACAAGTTCTTCAGGTTTTTCTCTTATCTTAATGGAAGATTGTCCCTCTCTGCAGTCTACCTGGGCACCTCCCTTCTGTTCTGGCTGAGCAGTGTTACATCAGTAAAAGGGGCGGGAGGGGGACACTTTGTCATTGAATTACTCTTGAAATACAACTCCGACAGAATTGAAATAACACTCTCCAAAGTCCAAATACTATGATGATTAATCAGAGCTGCTTTTATTATGAAACATTACTATCCCTTTAAATAATAATTGTACCCTTCAAACTTTTTGAATAATCCTCCATTTGTAGCAAATGTAGGTATTCCATTAAATGGATAGTAATGTTTCATAATAAAAGCAGCTCTAATTAATCATCATAGTATTTGGACTTTGGAGAGTGTTATTTCAATTCTGTCAGAGCTGTAGTTCAAGAGTAATTCAATGACAAAGTATCCCCCTCCTGCCCCTTCTGCTGATGTAACACTGTTCAGCCAGATAAGAAGGGAGGTGCCCAGGTAGACGGCAGAGAGGGACAATCTTCAATTAAGATAAGGGAAAAACCTGAAAAACTTGTCAAGGGGGGTGGGGCTTTCCTTGTTCTCATAGGAAGAAGATTGTCCCCTTCTGTTATCTGTCTGGTCTATGGACTGCATTCCACATCTGAGAAGAGATGGCTTACACTAGGTAAAAGGGGTGGGAGGGGAAACTTTGCTTGTGAATATCTCTCAAACCATAAAGGTTTGAGAGATAAGACATATTGTTCTTCATGTTTTTTAATGCCTACAAAATAAAAAAAAAGATAAAATGAAGTATTACTATCCTTTTAATTCCAGCTTCAATAGTCATTTACAAAATTAACAATGTCTACAATTTATTTCTGATCCATTTGATGTTATTTTAATGGACAAGATTTTTTTCCAAAAACAAGGACATTTCTAAGTGACCCCAAACTTTTGAACGGTAGTGTACATACACATATACACAAACATACAAACAAAAATGTATATACACTATGAGGTGCTAGTGGTTTTTTTTTTTTTACTTTATAAGAAAGCACAGAAATGAAGAATGAAAAACTGTTTGCACCTGTAGGTGCTTTCTGTGGTCATCAAGGAGCTCTTTAATTTGATTAAACCACTGCATGCAGCGTCAAGAAGTGTATTTAACTGTATTGTGGCTTACCTGAGAGCTGCTCCAATCAAGGATAAGAATGCAGTGAATTGAGAAACAATTATACTTTTTATATTTGAATCCTTGCTCCTTTGGTCTATCAATGTTTGCATTAGAGCATTGATCTGAAAGAAGTAAATGTAATTTTAGATAATTTGCATAGATTTAAAATACATAGTAGCTATTACATTTTATCTTTCTTGTGGGAAATTTTTATTCCAAGTCATAAATTCTTTTATGGATTTCTTTTTTTTTTAATAAATTGCCTTTTATTTTGAATAGATAGGTTTTGGAGCTCTTTACGACACCTTTAAAAATATTCCCTTCTACATCTTAATTTTAATTGTTTGAGTACTAGACACATCTACTACATGGGTTAAACTGAAAAAAAGGATGGTGAACCACTGACAAGTGCAGCTGGAAAAATAAAGCTTCTGTGACACGTTCAGCAAAAACAATTATGTATTTGAAAGGTGTAAGCTAATAAAACTGGGGCCATGAATGACCAGTGACACAAAATGCATCTTGAGAATCACTGTGTAAAGTATAAAGCAACCCTTTTTTTTTGCTTACTTTTGAACTTGACATCCACTTCTTATCGTGGTCTTGGATCTCACTGAAGTCCGGTTCCTCTGGAGGACATTCTACTAACTGCTCCTTTCTTATGTCTCCTCTGCACAGAGGGCATTTTGCATATGGCTGAAAAAAATTGGAGCACACGTTTTAATTATATATGTAAATTGTACTGATTAAAAAAAAAAATGTGGGTGAGAGTCCTACTCATGTGAGGTTACCCTCTAGGAGACATATGGAAACCAAGAATGATTATTGGTGGTCTAGTGATTAGAAATGCTTATGAGGTTTTTTTTTTTTTGTTTGTTTTTTTGGGACAGGGGGGCGCATACTAGAGTCAAAACTATAAAGGGTTGGGTGAAATTTTGTATCATGATACAAAAATAAAGTGAAACATTAGAAATGTGTTCTAGTCTTCAGTAAGCAGTGGCTGTGAGAGAACAAGACATCAGTTCAAAAGTACACTGCATAAGGCAAGTTTGGGATTACTAAGAGTCAAGGGTAGACAGACGATTGTTTTTTCCAGTGTATTAAAACTGTGTTTTAAAAACAGTTTTAATAAAAGAAAAATAAGATATGGGGTTGAACAGTTCTGATGCCATATATGAAAGTTAGTGGGTGTTTTAGGGATGGTATATAGAGAGAGATAAAAAGGTTCCTGAAACCATTTAATGTTCTTGTTCTGATTCAATGTAGCAGAAAATGGAGATAATAAGGAACTAACCTTCTCCTTCTCAATAACCAGACAAATGCAAGGTTTACAATATATGTGTGCACAATGGGTTATAACTGGCATCTTCAGCGAATCCAGGCAAATCGCACAATCTTCATGTGAGCCAGAGCTCAAAACCAGCTTCATCTTATTCACTAGGGTCTCACGCAACTCTTCTGGAGTACAGTCAGCTAAAGATTTGAATTAAATGAGAAATTATTTCTGCATTAAGCAAAACAAATCCTAAACCTAAATTGCACATCTTTGTTTATGTTGGCAAGGAGACAGAAAGGAGGATTTTAGTCTTATCTGGTAAATCCTTTTCTCTTAGTCCATACAGGTTACTGGTAACTTTGGTAGGCGACCCGCCCCTTTAACTAGGCAGGAACAATTCTAGAAGTGAATGCAGGGGGTGGCCTACCTTCCCTCCTTGGCTGCAGCTAGACAATCAGCTCCAGTAAGATTTGAGACACTAACTATTGACTAGATAGTAGAAGGGAACATAATAACATAGTAGATAAGGCTGAAAAAAGACATGCGTCCATCAAGTCCAGCCCATGCCAATAACACCCCTGTTGATCCAGAGGAAAGCAACAAAAAAGCCCTCTGGAGCAATTTCCAATGTAGTTCCAAGTGTGTGTGTGTCTGTATGGGGGGGGAACTATTCCTTCCTGACTCCAACTGCTACTCAAATAGTTCCCCGGATCAATATCCTATTTGCTTTGAAGCCATCTGTCATAAATGTCAATATTGTTCTATGCTAGATAGGCATCCATTGCTTTTTTGAATGCAGTTACATTATGTGCAAGCACAACATCCCGAGGCAAATAATTCCATAGCCTTACCGCCCTTACTGTAAAGTATCCCTGTCTGTGTTTTAGTCGAAAGCACCTTTCCTCAAGTCTTAATGGATGACCTCTTGTTCTTAGATCAGCTCTTTGCATAAATAATTCATTGGATAGTTCTTTGTATTGACCTTGAATGTATTTGTAAATGGTAATCATATCACCCCTTAGACGTCTCTTTTCTAATGTAAACAAACCCAGTTTGGCTAGTCTCGCTTTGTAACTCAGATCCTCCAATCCCTTTATCAGTTTTGTTGCACGTCTCTGCACCTTTTCCAGTTCAGTAATGTCTTTTTTTAGAACAGGCGCCCAAAATTGTACTCCATATTCTAGATAAGGCCTAACCAAGGATTTATACAGAGGTAGGATAATATTAGCATCCCTTGCTTCTACACCTCTTTTTATGCAGGCTAGTACTCTATTTGCTCTTGCAGCAGCTGAGTGACTGCACACTGCTGTGAAGTCTATTGTCTATCAGTACGCATAAATCTTTCTCTAATGAGGATTTCCCAAGTTGTTTCCCATTTAGAGTATATGTAGCAAGTTTGTTTCTACAACCCAAATGCATAACCTTACATTTATCTACATTAAATGTCATCTGCCACTTTTCTGCCCATCCACTTAGTTTATCTAAATCCTTCTGTAGGGAAAAAACATCCAGCTCTGTATGTATTTCCTTACATAGCTTAGTGTCATCAGCAAAGATTGAGATGCTACTTTCAATTCCCACTTCTAGATCATTAATAAACAAATTAAAAAGCATTGGGCCCAGGACTGAACCCTGCGGCACCCCACTTATAACCCTAGACCAATTTGAAAAAGTTCCATTTACAACAACTCTCTGCCATCTATCATTTAACCAGTTCTCAATCCATGTACAGATAACACCGTCCAAACCGAAGCCTTTTAATTTATGCAGTAACCTGTTGTGAGGCACTGTCAAAGGCTTTTGCAAAATCCAAGTATACTACATCAACAGCAATTCCCCTGTCCAAATTACTACTCACTCATAAAATGCAAGTAAATTAGTCTGACATGATCTGTTCTTCATGAAACCATGCTGATTCCTACTAATGATATTGCTTGTCTTCACATAGTTCTGAATACTGTCAGTTAATAACCCTTCTATTATCTTACCCACTATGGAAGTCAAGCTCACAGGTCTATAATTTCCTGGTTTTGATCTTGCTCCCATTTTAAATAATGGAACTACATCAGCTTTCCTCCAATCACAGGGCACTATGCCTGATGAAAGTGAATCAATAAATATTAAGTATAATGGTTTTGCTATTACTGAACTAAGTTCCTTAAGTACCCTTGGGTGTATAACGTCCGGTCCAGGCGCTTTATTCACTATAACCCTTTCCAGTCTCTTTTGGACCTTGTCCTCAGTAAGCCATGTAGATGTTGGAGGAAATTCCATGGATTTGTCTGTTTGCCCACAGCTCGTCATTGCTGCTTCCTTTGTATATACTGAAGCAAAGAACGTATTGAGGGTGTCAGCCATAGCTTTATCCTCACTAATCAATTCACCTGTTTCAGTCCTAAGAGGACCAATATCAACCTTAACTTTTTTGTTGTTAATATACTTGTAGAATTGTTTAGGGTTTTTCTTGCTCTCATTTGCAATGATTCTCTCATTTTCTATTTTAGCTAGCTGTGAGCATGACCCCGAAGGACTCCCACGGTCTGCCACAGGACAGCCAAGCATGGTCCCTTGACAGGGTGGGAGACCAGTAACCTGTATGGACTAAGAGAAAAGGATTTAATAGGTAAGATTAAAATCCTCTTTTCTCTGTCATCCAATACAGGTTACTGGTAACTTTGGGATATCCAACCATTGAGTTTCCCAGAGGCGGGAAGTAAGGCAAGGACCAGGTGCGAGGACCCCAAAGTCACTAGAGCAGATATGAACCATCAGATCAGAGATAGCCCAACAAAACAAATGAAGTGTCAACGGACACTGAACAGGTTAAACAACACCCCAGGAATTGTTACACAGCACACTGAACTACAGCCAACAGGACTCAAAAGTGAAGGAAGCACCAAAGAACCGAAGTATATACTAGACAGGCAAGACTGCCTCCGGGATCTTCCTCCCAAAACTGGCGTCAGCCGATGCCAGCACATCAACACAGTAGCGCTTCAAAAAGGTGTGCAGAGACGACCAAGTTGCAGCCTTGCACAACTGATCAGTGGAGGCCTGATTCTTGTAAGCCCAAGAAGCCCCAATAAATCTAGTAGAATGAGCCGTGACCCAAAAGGGAACATGTTTCTTCCTAAGCTCGTGAGCCTTATGAATAGTGTACTTGATCCAAGACGCAATAGTCACTTTGGATGCAGGTCTCCCTGCCCTGGGGCCCCCAGGAATGACGAGCGCGTCAGACTGTCTAATGGACTCAGTGTGATGTACATAAAACTTGAGAAAACGCACCACATCTAACAAGTGAAGATCCTTCTCCTTGTCAGAGGTAGGGTCAGGGCAGAAAGAAGGCACCACAATCTCCTGATTAATGTGGAACTGAAAGACCACTTTTGGGAGAAATTCCTGCGAAGTGCAAAGCACCGCCTTGTCTTTATGAAACCCCAAAAAGGGTAGTCTACAAGACAGAGCCTGTAACTCTGCGACATGGCGAACAGACATGATCGCCAGGAGAAAGGCCATTTTCTACGTCAGCAGGCGTAGAGGAATAATTGCAAAGGACTCAAAGGAAGGACACCCACAACCAAGATAAGATCCCACTGAGAAGCGGGAGTCTTAAAAGCAGGATAAGTATAAGCAACGCCCTGGAAGAAAATCTTGACATCAGGAAGAATAGCAATGCACCTCTGAAAGAAAACAGAGAGATCAGAAGTCTGAACCTTAAGGGAACTCAAATGGAGGTCCTTATCCACACTGTCTTGTAAGAAAGCCAAGACCGTAGGCAGATCAAAATCCTGAGAAAGGTCCCTATCAGCACACCAAGATAGAAAGGTCGACCAGACACGTTGGCAGGCCTTAGAAGAAACAGGTTTGCGGGCACTGAACATAGTAGCCACCACACCAGAAGAAAAACCTTTCATCTTCAATATTAAGGATTCAATTTCCAAGCTGTCAAAGATAGACGATGAACATCCTCCTTCCACAGGTAACCCTGTAGAAGAAAATCCGGACGGCAAGGGAGACGGAATGGCTCTGCCACTGACAGATCCAGAAGCTCCAGAAGCCAAGCCTTTTGAGGCCAGTACTGAGCAATCTCAATTTCCGTAACACCCTGTGCAACATGGGAAGGGGAGGAAAGATGTAAGCCAGAGGAAATAACCAAGGAATGGACATGGCATCCACCGCTAGAGCTAGAGGATCCCTCCAGCGAAAGAAGGACCTTCTGGTTGTGTCTTGTGGCCATCAGGATGATGCAAGGAAGACCCCACTTCTGAACAATGAGGGTGAACACCTCTGGGTGCAGTTCCCACACTCCGCTGTCCACCCTGTGTCGACTGAGGAAGTCTGCCATGACGTTGTCTACGCCAGGAATGTGCACTGCAGATAATGCAGGAACATGTCCTTCTGCCCAGGACAAAATAGCCTTGACCTCTAACCAACCAGCGAGACTTCTTGTTCCGCCCTGTTTGTTGATGTAAGCCACAGCTGTGGTGTTGTCGGACTGGACCCAGACTGGGCATTCTTCCAGCTGGGGTGTCCAATGACGAAGGGCATGAAATATCGCCCGAAGCTCCAATACGTTGATGGGAAGGAGAGATTCCTCCGGAGACCACCGACCCTGAGCACTCAGGCGACCCAGGACTGCTCCCTAGCTGGAGAGGCTGGCATCCGTCGTCATAGTGGTCCAGAAGGATACCAGGAAGGACTTGCCCTTCAGCAGATTGGAGAGGTTGAGTCACCAAGACAAACTCAGTTCCACATGAAGAGGGAGGGATACTGACATCCTCAGAAGGTCCGGCTGACCCCTGCACACCTGGATCAGAAACCTCTGGAGTTCCCTGGTGTGAGCCATGGCAAACGGGACCACTTCTATAGTGGAAATGAACTTCCCCACTAGAGAGGATAGCTTATTGGCTGGAACTGGATCGTGAGCCAGAACAGCAGAAACCCTGTGGGTGATCTGGTGAGCCTCCTCGTCCGTGAGAAACACCATGCTCTGATGAGTGTCGAAGAGAAGGCACAGGAATACAAGACGCTGGGATGGGACAAGCTCTGACTTGTCCATGTTGATGATCCACCAGTGATGGGTGAGAGCATGAATGCAGTCCTGAACCTGCTGAAGAAGAAGTTCCGCAGAAGGGGCTTTCAGAAGCAGGTCGTCCATGTATGGAGTAACTCTGATGCCGTCCCGATGGAGGACGGATACTAAAGGTCCCAGGACATGGTTGAAGACTTGAGGAGCTGTAGTCAGACCAAAGGGAAGAGCTGAAAACTGAAAGTGCCCTTGGTCGCAGGCAAATCTGAGATACTGCCAACTCTCTGGATGAATGGCGATGTGTAGATACGCATCGTGAAGATCCAGAGAGGCAAGGAATTCCCCTGGGGACATAGCAGCAATCACCATCCTTAGGGACTCCTGGTAATAATGAGTCTTGATCACAAAGGAATTGAGATTCTTCAAATCCAAAATGGGACAACAGCCACCGTCCTTCTTGGAGACCACAAAGAGGTTTGAGTAAAAACCCATAACTCTGTCCCAAACTGGAACAGATCCAGAAGGCCTGGATAGCGCCATTGAACAAATGGCGTTTCTCTACTCTCTGAGGCGTATGAGAGGGGAAAAACCAAAAGGGAGGAAGAGAAGCGAAAGAGATCCTGTACCCTTCCGCCACTACCTGTAAAACCCACGGGTCCGCCACTGAATCCTCCCAGACGCTGTGGTAGTGACAGAGTGGGGACCTGGGTTCGGCTAGTCATGCCGAAGAAAGTTTGGAAGCCTTAGGCTTGGAGGAGACCTTGGGCTTCCATTGCTGTTTGGGATTGGAGAAGGAATGCGGAGCTGAGGAACCGCCTGGTTCGCCGGACATGTCTCAGTCTGGAAGGAACGAAAAAGCCGATTATGCTTGAGAGGCATCTTCCTTTTGGGGACCATAGGCAGAAGAGTATTCTTGTCCCCTGTGGCCTCACTAATCAGATCCTTAAGATCTGGCCCAAACAAAAAAGTGCTTTGAAAAGGCAATGAGAGCAAAGCTTTCTAAGAAGCAGTGTCAGCAGACCAGATCTTGATCCATACAGCTCGTCTGGCAACCACAGACATGGTAGAAACCATTGCCACCAAACGGATGGCATCAAATAAGTCAGCAGAAACATAGTGCTAGGCCTCAGAAATGTTGGCAAGAAGCCGCAAAATATCAGTAGTAGGAGCACCCTGACTGACAGCCAGGGTGAGCTGTTCAGTCCAGACTGCAATGGCCCGGTTCACCCATGCCGCAGCGAACGCTGGACGCATGGCAGTACCAGCAGTGGCAAAAACGGACTTGAGGGAGACCAAGTTTCTTGTCAGTCCAGTCTTTTAGAGCGGAAGCATCAGCAACTGGCAAGGCAGTAGACTTAGATAGCCTGGAGACAGGAGCATCCACTTTGGGGGGATGAACCCGCTGAGCAAGCGCCGCCTCAGAGAAGTTCTTGGAACCAGAAGGTTTCCTGTCCGGAGACTTCCACTCATCAGACACAAGGTGGTCAAGAGTGGGGTTAGGTGGAAAAACAAGTAAAGGGCCTTTTAGGCTCCTAAAATACATCAGAAGGATCCAAAGAAATCTCCTGAACAAAGGGAATGGTTAAGGTAGTTAAGATGGCTCTGATCAAGCCCTCAGCCAAGGGATCAGGATCAGCCTCAAAGGGGTCCCCAAAAAACAGAGAAGCCCACAGCAGAACATTCCTCAACATCCAAATCCACCAACAGTTCCTCCTCAGAGGAATCTGATAAGCCAGGTACTCCCTGCGGTTCGGGCAGATAAGATCTGACGGAAGAAGGGGTCTGCCAGGAGTGGAAGACCCCTTGTAACTGGGATGGAAAGGGTTGCAATGTAGACGGGAGGTTTCTAGTAGGAGCCTTGAACTCTTGCACCCAAACTGGCTCTAATACATGGCTAGAGGTCCCTGGGAGAAACTCAGGGACATCAGAACATGCTGGGCATAAATGACCTGAGAATTATCTAGGTAACCATGAATGACATGAAGAGCAATGCGCAACAGGGGACACAGAGACCCCGGCATCCTTAGTCTTAAGCCTGGCCCCAAGCTCTAACAGAGTAGACATTCTCACAGTGTCAAAACGTTTAAAGTATAAGGAATCACCCAAATACATTGTGTAAGATTAAAATTTCACCCCAGAAATTACTAAAATGCACTTATCTGGCAGGCGAATGGTTAATTTGCAGAGGAGAGAAGGAGAGTCCAAGCCCTGTGTAGGATACTCATTCAGAAAAAGGCACAAAATGGCTGCAGTGGCAGAAGCCAATCAGAAACGAGCGCTCGAAGCAAGCGCTCATGGGAAATGTTGTTTTCCCAACAGTGCCTGAAGCCTCCTGAGCACCCCAACACACATAAACCATTAACCGGATGACAGAGCAAGGCCAGGCAACTAAAATGAGCCACCTCTGAAGTCGCTACGTTGAGCGGTTGCATAGGTATGTCCCAAACTGTACAGTCCCATAGAAGTGAATGGAGCAATGGCATCTATGTGGTAAAGCGCAACAAATTTTGCACAGTTGAAACTGTGAATTAAAATTACATGAAACATCACTAGAACATGTTAGCAGACCCCAAAAAACACTGAACCCAGTAGGGAAAGTGCCAATAAACACCCAAAAGATGCAAAACCAGCTGCTAAAGGGGTAAGTTACCACAGAAACTTTCTCCTAAACACCCAACAGACAAACAGATAAACCCAATGAGTGCAGGAGTGTGCAATAGGAACTCCAAAGGAAAACCCCTGTGTGGAGGGGCACTGTGGGACATGTGGACCTGCAGCACTCAAAGGGTTGCACACCTTTCTTGCAGATCTTCAGATTATCATGTATTAAGAAGAAGCTTCAGTGAGCAACTCCTGAGGAAAGAACTTGAACCCAAGATTTTTCCCCCAGGGCTTAAGGTCCACAAAAAGCACCTGGATACTGAGCTAGCTACATCTAAGGGCATTGTCAGTTATGGTAATCTGCCTAATGGCGGTATTCCATATCTAACAGAAAAATTAAAAATTAGCTAAAACTATATAAAACTGTTCTCTTGCCTGTGTCTTCACCAAGGAACAAATCTTACTGGAGCGGTTTGGCTAGCTGCAGCCAAGGAGGGAAGGTAGGCTCCACCCCCTGCATTCACTTCTAGAATTGTTCCTGCCTAGTTAAAGGGGCGGATTGCCTACCAAAGTTACCAGTAACCTGTATTCGACGACAGAGAAAATATGTTTTCTTTTAGTCAATGTATTATGAAATAATTAAACTAGTATGTCAGTAGTACAATAAATGTACTACAGAACAGTAAGTCTGCTGTACAACAAGACGGCCTTCATAACAGCTTTAACAGCTGTTGGGAGTCTGGCAATACTTTAAAAGTAGTCAGACTATGCTTGTCTTTCTAGTTCTTTATATTGAGTGCCAAGCTGCTATTTTTAAATACTCACTGACCTGAGGGAACAATTGAAGATGAAGAATTGAATACAAGATGGGGATGACAGCAAAGCTGCCGTAATCTGATCAGCACAGCAAGAACATCTACAGAGTGTGAGTGTTCATTTCCATCATTAAAATACCTAGAAGACATATATAGGATTAGCATTTAAATAAGTAACAACTTGTGTATCATATTATGCACTGATAAAGGCAATCCAGCATATTCAACAATTCAAAGGCAAAAAACATAAGTTAAACCCAACATTAAAGTTCAGAGCTTAGAAAGTCTGGTATAACCTGCCCCCCAAAAATCAGATCTTCTCCCACTAAAATCCTTAAAAATAACTGCTTCTTTATATCTAAAAATAAAATGTAACTGTATATACATTTTAGTATGTATGAATGAATGTTTATGTGTGTGTCTATATGGTTTCACTAGTCATGTAAATATGCAACTCTTTACTCTAAACTCTCCAGGACATACTTTAACCCCTTGTGTGCCAAACACTTACAGCGTACAAGAGTGGACAGCTGTACCTCCTGTGCCACGTTCGTATGTTATACAGCTAAAATGCGGTCACTGCATTAGCCGGTATAACTGGCTTGCAGTGGCCGCATTTTACCTAAAATGCTGCCTGGCACTCTTGGGAGGGCATGAGGATCGCTCCTCATTCCCCCCAAGTTATTGATCTCCCAGCCGATCGTGCTGGGAGATCAATATACACAAAGGCGAAGCGGAGTGATACCCCTTCACGGAAGATGGAAAGGAGAACAGTTTTCAGGGTGAAGGGCACAGAAAAACCCGAGAGCAATAGGAGTGAAGCCCAAACATCCTCCTAAAACACAGAGAGATTTGGGCCGGACCACCATATACGGAGCAAGGATCCCCCGGCCTGACCAGACTTCTAACACAAATCTGATTGGCATCGGCAAAATGTTGAGAGATGGGAGGGGGTGCTGTCCCAGCGTGTGAGCAATTTGTAATTAGTTTCCCTGAGGCGTCTGCTGGTAATCAGTTTACGAGTCATGTAAAAAGAAATCAAAACATTCTGTACTGATTTTTATATAAACCCCTTGAACAGGGTTATCTTTTTAAACATAGTATCTTCTCTGTGTAGCTTTTGGTGTATATCAATTCAGCAGATTTCTCTGTAGTTCCTTCAAAATTTTCTGAATGGAAAGTACTTATATTTCCTGGACATGGAGTTTGGATATGGATCCAAAACTGCATTGTTTGTGGGGTGTCAGTGACTTCTAAACTGCCAAATTCAAACGTATAACTTTAACATATTGACGAGTTGAGACTGAAAATCTGCATTTAACATAAAAACACTGAACTAGAACTATGACAGCACAACCTGCCATAATATGCAGAATAGTGAACAAGAATACATATCTGGGAACAATTTAACCCTTTGAATGCCCCTCTGGCACTCAAAGGGTTAAGTAGATCAATGGAATGTATCTTTGCTTTACCAGCTCTTTACATACAGACTTGAAATGTGAGTCATAAATTTATTTTAGCTATCAATATTTAGTTATTTTAAAATGTTCAATTATAAGCTTTCGGGCAGGGACCTCACTTCCAGTTCTTCACTTTGCAAAGCACTTGTAACCTTGCATTGTGTAAACCCTAAAATTGTAAAGCGTTGTGAACACTTGTGGCGCTATATAAACATTTTCATTCATTTATTCATAATAATGTTTTAAGTGATGCACTAGAAGTCATATAATAAATATACATTAAAATGGTCATAACACCATGTGACAAAGAAAAGGTAGACAAGGCATACCATTTTTGCAAAGTAGACATATAGCTGCATTAACTTAAACTGTGTCCACAAATGTCTTCAGTAGGTTGCACTATATGAAAATGTTATTTTTTTCGTACATTTTCAGTTACTGCCATTTGGAGAAAAATTATAACCCATTTGTATTACTGGATGAACCCTATAAACCAGAGTTTCTCAGCAGCGAACCTCAAGTACCCTTATTAGTGTAGGTAGGACGCAGTACACATTTTCTGTCATGGGGGCAAGGTTTTCCTTATGTTCACAGTAAGAAGATTGTCCCTTGGTGTGAGCTACCTGGTCCTGGGACCATATTCCACATCTGAGGGGCTTATTCTAGGTAAAAGGGGTGGGAGGTGGATAATTTATAATTCAATTACTCTTGAACTACAACTCTGACAGTATTGAAATAACACTCTATATGGCCCACATACTATGAAGATTTAGAGTTGCTTTTCTTTTGAAACATTACTATCCCTTTAAGGAAATATATGCAAGGCATCTTATTTCACAAAGTAGACAATCACTCGCATCATTACCCCTAGGCTGGTGTAAACAAATATTTATTATAATATAATAAGTTGGAAAAAAGTATACTATTTTACATTTTCACCACTTCAAACATATTAAAATATTAAGTAAGTATGGAATTTCCTACTGTATTATGCAGCCAGGTACCCTATTTGAATAGTCTGGCATACAATATGGGATGCCAGGATCACTAACCTATACCTGACACTTTTCTTTTTTGAATTTACCTGCCTGCACTAAAATGGTTATAACAATTACAGATTTGAAGAACAGGTATTCAAGGCATTTCATTTTGGAAAGTAGATAACCAGCAGCATCAAATAAGGGGTCACATGCCTTTCCATATTCAAGCTAGAATGTACAGCTGTTTCTATAAAATGCGTTCTATAGGGAAAAAAAAACACCTTTTCGAAAATAAATCCCTTCAAAAGGTACTAAAATGTTTCACTGCTATCGAATTTCTGTACAGTGTTCATGACCTAGTTCCAGTCAGAGAAAATGCTACACAATTTTGAAATACCATAGCGGATGGCAGGAGCATGGTTGCCAGGGTAACAAGGCTGGGGAAAGAAAAAGTGTATACATGGTTCTGTAGCTACTAGTGGAACAAGGCTGGGTGTGTCAGAGTGTATGTGTTGCTCTGTGCCTACCATGGGACAAGGTTGGGTGAGCAGGCAGTATATGTATAGTTCTATGGCTAACAGTGGAACAAGACTGGTATGTCAGTGCAAAACACATCTGAGGTGCCAGACATGGTATGTGTGGTTCTGTGTTTACCAGAGGACACTGGAATAAGGCAGGGGTATCAGAAAATTTGTTTGTGGTTCTGTGAAGGCACACTCTCCTAAAACGTCACCAATAGGTCACGCAGCGCTAAAGGATGGATGATCAATAGCTGGAGGGGCACCAGGAGGGCCCTGATGCCCCAAAACTAGGTACTTTTTTTTAAATAAAACTTTACAGGGATAGAAAGGGTGACAAAGAAAATCTCCCCCCCCCCCCAAATCCATGTAGTGGCCTAGGGGAACAATTTTTTGTGGACATATGCCATTCAAGCTTGTCAGTGAAAATATTAAAGGAATAGTACACTGTGATGAACAGGACTGTCACAGGTCACATGGCGCAAGAGGTGGAGCCTCTCCTCCCCCTGGCAAGGATCGTGTGGACACTAGAGAAAATAGATAGTCATGAAGCCTGTTTTCAAACTCCTCCATAGCAAACTCAGTGGCAGATGATTATCTGATGAGATTGATGGTTTTATGGGGGGAACAGCTAGCTTTTCATGGAGAATGGAATGTATACAGGGTTGCTGTTTGTGCTAACTCCCTTCCCCCTGGAGATTTATAAAGAAGGTGACTAGAGTCTTACTCTTGTGTCCACCTTTCCCCCTTTTAGTATCCTTTGTCTGATGTTAACCCAAGCATTTCATGTTTGTCCATGTGACTGCCCCTTTTCTCTCAATTGTTTAAAATGCGGTGTTGGTTAAAAATAAAGCAGTTCATGATTTAACAAGAAGGAGCGTGCTTGTCTCTCTGTCATCCACTATAGAGCTGTTACTCATAGAGAAGTGATAGATAGATAGAATATCCTTTAAGAACTGGAGCTATCAGTGCAGTATATCCTGCATTGCCGGTGGATACACAACTCCAAGTACCGGGTCTTAATGCTTAGTATAGCGGTTAGCTGTGCAGGTTAGAGAAAGAAACCCATGGACGAGAACGTGCCTGAACTGCTATACCTTCTGTAGCAGAGATGCCAGGGACATATCGTCACATACACCTTTACTTTACACATGCAGAATATGAAGAGTTAAGATGACTATACTTTTTTGCTTTTGAGTAGTATTTTCAGCCTGTATTTCATTATCAAGGGTTTCAGTTGCATATTTTACCAAACTTCAGTGGGAATTAGTTAGGATGATATTATTTAATTCTAAAGTTTTGGGTGAGAGGGACAATGTTTAGTACACTTTCCCAAGTACACGCAGAATACGTTTATGGCCAGGAGAGGGCACATTTCTGTCGACATAGCCATATGTACTTAGAACTGAAAGGGTTAAGGCTGAAGGGTATCTAACTCTTTATAGTCCTTAACACCTTTAGGTCCCGTATGCCATTTATAAACACTACAGATGGCTAGGTTTTTTGCCATTTATAAACGGCATAGTCTTTTAAACAGACAAGCATGTATATAGTGGATAGAAAAGGGCTGTCTCTTGTAAGTACAGAAAGCTGCAGATCAGCTCTCTGCATTTTTTTTTTTAAATGTACTGGAGCACGGTCATCTATGACAGCGCACTCTCGTCAGTGTAAATTGGAAGGGATACATTCCGTTCCCAGTAGAGTTCTCTGAATGGGAGACCTCTGTGTGAACTCTGTTACTTGGTATCACATGGTGCACACTTCAAGTTACAGTGCAAAGTGCCGATCTCAGAGTAAAGGATAAGGCTGCTGTGAAGAGCCTGCACCTCTTAAGTAATAGTAATTAAAAAAAAGCATACACTAATTTCAATGTATTAATTACAAACAAATAGTACCCTGTCCCTTTAACCCCATATTTCCCAAATTACACTACACAGCAACTTATATTAGGTGTTTTTATAAACAGTAGAGCTAGGTGAATTTAATTAGGGCCAGTCTATGATTATTGCACTATGTGCAAAAAATCCAGGGCAAATTCATGTAAAATTTTAATTTGTGTGGGTTTTGGGCATGTTGTTGCATAATATATAAAAGATATCTAGAGGATAAACTGTATATATACAAACCGTAAGTGACAGGAATACCAATTGGTGGCCACAGCACAAAATTGCAGTTTATTGGAAGAGTTTGAGCTATAATAATTACATTACTCATCAGGTAGCTGCGAGGATTTAAGATCTAAGGACTTGGTTTTATTGGTTCTAATATTAGTGTATGTGTACATTTTCAAAGAACATGGACTTTAAATTGTTTTTATTTTTTATATTTTGTTATTTTTTATTTTAGTTTTGTATCTACTGTTTTTTGGTCTGAGGATTGTAGGTTTGAGAGGATCCATTCTGGGCAGATGAATTAAGAGGCGTGCCCCGGGGTGTCTGAATAATATTCGGGCACGTATAGGTCTGCTGGTGGTTCCTCTGGGAAAACAGCTTTGGGGGTAGTGACGGCACTGCTACAGTCGAGAGGAATATATTTTTTTTTGGGGGGTGTAGTGCTGTCGAGCTCCTTGGAGGGTGCCCTGGGGGTGACCATCATTGGTACCTATATTTTGTATATATAAGAGTGGGAGTACACTTGTTTTACTCAGAAGAAAAAGTCAAGACATACTGTATTTTTAGTTTAACCCTTTGCGTGCCAGAGCATTACTCAATACATTGCTCTGCAATGTCTTGCTTACACCTCTGGCACTCAACGGGTTAAAATATTTTACTAAACATAAGACATTGTTTCACTTTGAGGTCTTACCTGTTAATAACCACTTGTCCTTCCTTCTTCATACATTCATATATTTGTCGTTCCTCTTCTGAGAGCTTTATGTACTGGACAAACACTTTACGTGCAGGTAATTCCACAACAGGTTTCCCATTGACTTTACTGGTTTTTGTTCTCCTCAGAGCAATATTTTTAATGAGGGCTTGTAACCGGCTAAAAACAGAAAATGTTTTAATTAATCTAACTGGAACTATAAACCCCTGCTGTTATATAATACTGTACAACAATTATACTTTATTTACTAGACTGGTATGTCAATATGACAGTTTTAGCAATATCCATTTAAAGAGATAGTCTCACATAAAATGGAAAAAAATATAAATTTCAGAATTTATCCTGTTGAGTAAACCAAGATTACACTCTCAGTTGAAATAGGTTTTATTTAAAAGTTATTGCAGGCCAATCTTTCATTTTTTAGGGTGCAGTACTTTCATGGCCTGAAAAGGAATTTTTGTAATTACCAATATATCCTTTTCTCTTTGCTCTTGTGGAACACAGGAACCATTTAGTAAAGACGCTACCTCTAGGAACAAAGTCACTTGCTATACAAAGCTCTCTGGAGGTGGAGACTCCATCCCAGCTCCACTTTACCCCCACCCAGCAGTAGCAGCCTCAGTTTCCATGTGTAGCAAAGATGAAAGCAAAAAGAAATGGGGAAGGAAGGTGATCACCATACCAGACAACTCAATGGGCCCAGAACTCAAACAACATGTTTTTCTTTGTGAAGAATGTCCCCTTTTCCTCAAGAAAATTATATATTGGTAAGTACACAAAAAAACTTATTTTCTCTTTCATCCATTGTGGAACACAGGAATCAAGGGTATATACCAAAGCTATCCTACCAGGGCTACAGGGAGGGGAGAAAAACTCCCAACAAGAAACCAGCCTGCACAGAGACAAACCAGAACAATTATGAACCTCAGGTGTCAACAAACACAGCCACACCAATACTATAGTAAGTAACAGCAAACAATGTACAAGAAATAATGGAAAGAATGGCCCTTACACAGGCACTACCACCTGCAGGATATTCCACCCTGAACCGGTCACAGCTGAAATTAGTACATTGAATCTGTCATTTTTTTGTTTAGGAATATTGTCAAGTGACAACCACATTCCTCCTTGCACAACTGCTCTGCAGAAGCCTGGCTCTTGTAGGCCCAGGAAGCACCCACTATTCTGGTGGAATGAGCTGTCATCCTAGAAGGTACTGACTTTTTCCTAATGACATGGGGCTGGTGAATGGTTGCCTTGATTCAAGAAGCCTACTCTTGGAACTGAAGGGTCCTCACTGGATTGTGTGGAACCCTCGTGTGGAAGAAGTGAGGAAGAGGAGGGTGCTTAAAGTCAAATTTTGTTTTTGTTTTTTTTTGGGGGGGAAGGGAAGCGAGACTGAAAAGGCATATGCTTAGGGGCGAACTGGGGCAACAGAGATCTCTTGCCACCAGTGGCATGGCTAATTACCTTATCCAGATGTGGGCCACAGTGCTGTTGTTCCAAGAACGAGAGAGAGAGATAAAGAACTTCTTAGAAGACTGATCAGCTGACAAGATTTTAACCAATGGGTGTGACCCACTGCGACTGACAGTGCTGATGACTTGCAGTCTCTAAGGCTGCTTCGCAAATAGAGTCCAAATGGACCACTTCCAACAACTGCTTGCACCAAATATCAAATGACCCTGGTCCAATTGATCAAGAACACATTACATGAATGCAGGAATACTAGCCATAGTAATGATGGTCTGAACCCATAGAGACTTGTGCTTGGAGAAAGAAAGCCCTGGAGCTGGTGGAGTAGAAGCTACAGTACAAGAGAGACATAACTGACCAGTCTGACCCTTAGGAAGACACATCTGGCAACATGTTAAATTGACCACAACAGAGACTATTGTTGTTCTGGGGGTCTTGGACTTCCCAGTGTCTCCTCTGGAAACCGACATGTCACACAGACCCCCCAAAAATATCCCAAATGAATTAGAAATAAAAAAGAAAAAGGAAGTGAAAACATTTCTGCCACACTTGAGGGGGAAAAGAGGATTTTGGTCTTACCTGTTAAATTATTTTCTCTTAGTCCATACAGGATACTGGTAACTTTGGGTAGGCTATCAGCCCCTTTAAGTAGGCAGGAACAATTCTGAAAAGTGAATGCAGGGGGTGTTGCCTATCTTCTATCCTTGGCTACCTATTGACTAGGTAGTGAGAAGGAAAAGAAGACTCCTGTGAGCATGAACCCAAAAGGACCCCCATGTTCTGCCACAGGAGAGCCAAGCATGGTCCCTTGACAGGGTGGGAGACCAGTAACCTGTATGGACTAAGAGAAAAGGATTTAACAGGTAAGACTAAAATTCTCTTTTCTCTGTCGTCCAATACAGGATACTGGTAACCTTGGGAATGTCCAACCATTGAGTTTCCTAGAGGCGGGAAGTAAGGCAAGGACCACGCTCCAGGCCCCCAAAATCACCAGAGCATATATGAACGATCAGATCAGAGATGGCCCAACAAAAACAAATTAAGTGTCAACGGACACTGAACAGGGGTAACAACACCACAGGAATTGTCACACAGCACGCTGAACTAGAGCCAACAGAGCTCAAAAGTGAAGGAAGCACAAAGAACTGAAGAAGATCCTAAACAGGCAAGAAAGCCTCCAGGATCTGCCTCCCAAAGCTGGCGTCAGCTGATGCCAATACATCAACACGGTAGTGCTTTGAAAAGGTGCGCACAGACGACCAAGTGGCAGCCTTGCACAACTGATCAGCGGAGGTCTGATTCTTGTAAGCCCAAGAAGCCCCAATAGATCTAGTAGAATAAGCCATGACCCGAAAGGGAACATGCTTCTTCCTTAGCTCATATGCCTTATGAATAGTGTACTTGATCCAAGACGCAATAGTCACTTTGGATGCAGGTCTCCCTGTCCTGGGGCCCTCAGGAATGACGAACAGCGCGTCAGATTGTCTAATGGACTTAGTGCGATGCACATTAAACTTGATACAATGCACCACATCTAACAAGTGGAGAGCCTTCTCCTTGTCAGAGGAAGGGTCAGGGCAGAAAGGAGGAGCCACAATCTCCTGATAAATGAGGAACTTAGAAACTCCTGTGAAGTGCGAAGCACCGCCATGTCTTAGTGAAACGCCAAAAAGGGTGGTTTACAAGACAGAGCATGCAACTCCGAGACACGGCGAACACACATGATCACCAGGAGAAAGGCCAATGTACCACATCAGCAGAAGTAGAAGAAGAGTAGCCAAAGACTCAAAGGGAGGGCACTGAAGAACTCCCAAAACAAGTTAAGATCCCACTGAGAAGCGGAAGTCTGAAATACAGGACAAGTATGAGCAAAACCCTGGAAGAAACCCTAGACATCAGGAAGAATAGCAATACGCCTCTGAACGAAAAACAGTGAGAGCCGATGCCTGAACTGTAAGGGAACTCAACTGAGGCCCATGTCCACACCTTCCTGTAGGAAGGCTAGGACTGTAGGAAAATCAAAATCCGGAGACTGGTCCTTATCAGCCACCAGCAGAGAAAGGAAGACCAGACTCTATGGTAAGCCTTAGAGGAAACAGGCTTGTGTGCATAGGTGGCACACCAGAAAAATACCCTTTCTACCACAGTGGTGAGGATTCAATGTCCAAGCCATCAAAGCTAGATGATGGACATCCTCCTTCCACAGGTAACCTTGTAGAAGAAGATCCGCACGGCAAGGGAGCCAGAAAGGCTCCACCACCGATACGTCCAGAAGCTCTGGAAACCAAGCCTGGCGAGGCCAGAACGGATCAATCAGAAAGACTGGACAGCGCGCTCCAGACTCAGTTCCCTTATCCCCCTGTGTAACATGGGAATGGGAGGAAATATGGAAGCCAGAGGAAAAAAAACAAGGAATGGACATGGCATCTACTGCTAGAGCTAGAGGATCCCTCCAGCGAAAGCAGAACGTCGGAGTCTTCCGGTTGTGTCTTGTCGCCATCAGGTCGATGCATGGAAGACCCCACCTCTGAACAGTGAGGTAGAACACCTCAGGATGCAGTTTCCACTCTCCACTGTCCACTGTGTGTCGACTGAGAAAAATCTGCCAGGACGTTGTGCACGCCGGGAATGTGAACTGCGGATATGGCAGGAACATATTCCTCTGCCCAGGACAAAATAGTCTTGACCTCTAACCAAGCTGCGAGACTTCTTGTTCCGCCTTGCTTGTTTATGTAAGCCACTGTTGTGACGTTGTCAGACTGAACCCAGACCATGCAGTCCTCCAGCGGGCGCGTCCAGTGGCGAAGGGCATGTAATATCTCCCGAAGCTCCAAGATCTTGATGGGAAGGAGTTTTCCTCCGGAGACCACCGTCCTTGAGCATTCAGGTGACCCAAGACCGCTCCCCACCCGGATAGGCTGGCATCCGTCGTCACCGTGGTCCAGAAGGACATCAGGAAAGGCTTGCCCTTCACCAGATTGGAGAGGTTGAGCCACCATGTCAGACTCAGTTCCACATGAAGAGGAAGGGACACTGACATCTTCAGGAGGTCCGGCTGACCCCTGCACACCTGGGTCACAAACCTCTGGAGTTGCCTGGTGCGAGTCATGGCAAACGGAACTGCTGCTATGGAAGAAATGAACTTCCCCACTAGGGAGGACAACTTCTTGGCTGGAACTGGATCGTGAGCCAGAACAGCGGAAACCCTGTGGGCAATCTGGTGAGCCACCTCGTCTGTGAGAAACACCATGCTCTGCTGAGAAGAGAAGGACCAGGAAGACCAGTTGCTGGGATGGGACAAGATCTGACTCGTCCATGGTGACGATCCACCCACGATGGGTGAGTACATGAATGCAGTCTTGAGCCTGCAGCTGAATGAGTTTCGAGAAGGGGCTTTCAGAATCAGGTTGCCCATGTATGGAGCGACTCTGATGCAGTTCCGAAGGAGGATGGACACTAAGGCTCCCTGGAAACAATTGAAGACTTGAGGAGCTGTAGTCAGACCAAAGGGAAGAACAGAAAACTGAAAATACCAGTGGTCGCAGGCAAATCTGAGGTACTGCCAGCTCTCTGGATGAATGGCAATGTGCATATATGCGTCCTGAAGATCCAGAGAAGCAAGGAATTCCCCAGGGGACATGACAGCAATCACCGTCCTTAGGGATTCCTGGTGATAATGAGTCTAGACCACAAGGGAATTGAGAACCTTCAGGTCCAAAATTGGACGACAGCCACCGTCCTTCTTGGAAGCCACAAAGAGGTTTAAGTAAAAACCCAAGCTGCTGTCATGAACAGGAAACGGCTCCAGAACTGCCTTGTACAGAAGGGCCTGGATGGCACCACTAAACAGATGGCGTTTCTCTACACCCTGAGGAGTGCGAGAAGGGAAAAACCTGAAGGAAAAACGAGAGGTGAAAGTTATCCTGTACACCTCTACCACTACCTGTATAACCCAAGGGTCCACCACAAAGTCCTCCCAGACGCTGCAGTAGCGGCGCAGACGACCACCCACGGTAGAGTGGAGACCTGTGTTCGGCGAGTCATGGTTTGGGCTTGGAGGAGGAGTACGGAGCTGGGGGAACCGCCTAGTTCGCCTTGCGTCTCAGTGCAGAAGCACGAAAAAGCCAACTGATAAGCGATTGATAAGTGTCTGCTTCCTGGAAACCATAGGCAGGAGAGTACTCTTACCCCCTGTGGCCTTACTAATCAGAACCTTACGATCTAGCCCAAACAGAGAAGTGCCCTGAAACGGCAAGGAGAGCAATGCTTTCTTAGAAGCAGTGTCAGCAGTTCAGATCTTGAGCCAAAGAGCTCATCTGGCAACCACAGACATGGTGGAAACCCTTGCCACCAACAGATGTCATCAACAAGGCAGCAGAGACCTAACGCTGGGCTTCAGAATGTTGGCAGGAAGTCTCAACATGGCACAAGCAGGAGCTCCCTGACGAACTGCAAGCGTGAGCAGTTCAGTCCAAACCACAATGGCCCTATCTACCCAGGCCGCAGCAAAGGATGGATGTACGGAAGTACCAGCGGTGGCAAAAATGGACTTGAGGGAGGCCCCAAGTTTCTCATCAGACCAGTATTTAAGAGCGGAGGAATCAGCAACTGGCAAAACAGTGGACTTAGAAAGCCTAGAAAACAGGGGCATCCACCTTGGGGGGATGAACCCCCTGAGGAAGCACCACATCAGAAAAGGGGGTAAGGCTTAGCAGACTCCTTGGAGACAGAAGGCTTTCTGTCAGGAGACTACCACTCATCAGACACTAATAGGTCATGAGTGGGGTTAGGTGGAAAACAAGTATGGGGCTGTTTGGGCTCCAGAAGTACATCAGAGGGGTCCGAAGAAACCTCTTGAACCAAGGGAATGTTCAGGGTGTTTAATACGGCTCTGATCAGGCCCTCAGCAGAGGGATCAGAGTCAGCCTCAAAGGGTATTCTCCAAAGAACTGAGATGAGACCACATTCCTCAGCGTCAGAATCCACCAACAGTTCCTCATCAGAGGAATCTGATACGTCAGGTACTCCCTGCGGTTTCAGTAGGGAAGATCTGACAGAAGTAGGGGTCTGCCAGGAGCGGAGGACCCCCAGTAAATGGGATGGAAGAGTTGTGTATACTGGAGGTCTCTAGTAGCAGCCTAAACTCTTGCACCCAAACTGGCTCTAATGCATGGCTGGAGGTCCCTGGGGGAAACTCAGGGACAACAGAACATGCTGGGCATAAATGACCAGAGAACTCTCTAAGCAACCCTGATTGACATGAGGATCAATGAGCAAAGGGGGACACAGAGACCCCAGCGTCCTTAATCTTAGGCCTAGCCCCAAGTTCCAAAGGAATAGACGTTCCCACAGTGTCAAAACGTTCAAAGTATAAGGAAATAGCCAAATACCGTGTGTATGATTAAAATGTCACCCCAGAAATCGCTAAAATACACTTATCTGGCAGGCGAAGGGTTAATCTGCTGGAGAGAGAAGGAGGGTCCAAGCCCTGCATAGGATACTCATTCTGGGAAGGCACAAAATGGCTGCCACGACGGGAGCCAACCAGGAACGAGCACGTGGTGCAAGCGCTCATGGGAAATGTAGTTTTCCCGAAGCCCCCTGAGCCCCCCAACACACACTAAACATTGTCCGGATAGTAGAGCAAGGGCAGACAATTAAAATGAGCCGTCTCTGAAGTCGCTACGTTGAGCGGTTGCAGAGAAATGTCCCAAACTGTACAGTCCCATAGAAGGGAATGGAGCAATGGCGTCTATGCGATAAAAGCGCGCCAAACACAATTTTTGCAAAGTTGTAACTGTTAAGGTTAACAACAGCCGATGGGAAACAATTGACTATCTAAGTCTGGTCACACACAGGATCATTATCAACACACAGGAACAGTAGCATGCCAGCACAAAAGTACACCTCCTTAACATGGTATTTTGTCAGGCATGGGGCACAGAGATCAAATTCACTCTCACAATACACAGTATCTGAGACACAAACATCTCCTTTTCAAAGTGTAAATCCTCTAGGGTCTGTGTTCATCAGGGGTGTGCTTGTGGGTGGTAGAGGATTCCTGGGGGGAATCTTGGGATGCTAGAGGGACACACAATGCATCACACATGTATGCACTGTATACCCCTCTGGCATTCCAAAGTACAGGCTGGATGAACATATGCAAGATCCTCATGTTGTCATGACAGAAGAACAGGTCAAAAGTCAGTGTTGTCCTTCCTATGCAATGGGTTCCTTCACAATTATGCCGAGATGAGGAGGAGCATATCATGGCTGTTCAATATTCTTACAGGGGACATGATTAGATTTTAGATGATGTCACTTAAAGGGATAGTAATGTTTCAAAATAAAAGCAGCACCAATTAATTTTCATAGTATTTGGGTCATGGAGAGTGTTATTTCAATACAGTCAGAGTAATTGAATCATAAAGTATCCCCCTCCTGCCCCTTTTACTAATGTGACACTGCTCACCTCATAATAGAAAGGTGGTGTCCAGATGGCTTGCAGAGAGGGACAGTCTTCAATTAGCAGAAGGGAAAAACCTGAAACACCTGTCAAGGGAGGCAGGGGTTTCATTGTTCTCACAGTAAGAAGACTGTCCCTTGTATGAGCTGTCTTGTCTTAAGACAAGATTCCACATCTAAGAGGAGGTGGCTTACACTAGGTAAAAGGGACTGGATGGGTATAATTTATCACTCAATTACTCTTGAATTACAGCTCTGACAGTACTGAAATAACAATCTCCATGGCCCAAATACTATGAAGATTATTTGGAGCTGCTTTTATTTTGAAACATTACTATCCCTTTAAGTATGCCAACATATGAATGTTGTGTGGGTGCTCACACAACATTGCACACACCTTGCTTTTCATGGCGCGGATAACCTCTGAGACAATAACTTGTTTCAAGCCCAACACATATCAATAGGCCATTGGGTATTTGTCGTGTCCCTCCTTTGTTCCATTGTTCATAAACAGATGTGCTCTCATGAAGTCCTACCATATGGCACAGGTCAGTGACTTGGCATGATATTTTGCCATTAGGTTTTAACACTCAGTAGCACCTAAGAAGCAGAAGGAGAACGGTAGGGAAGGGGAGGCAGAGTTTCACCAGGGTAACTTGGACATCCCTTTGTTCCATGATGGGGAATGCCATGGATGCCTGTATGAAGAAATAACCGGAGTTAACATGTAGTAGTGTTTGCATGGGGATAGGTCCGTGAAGTGGCAATGTCATCATGCACTTAAGGAATTCCAGATGTCAGTTGAATTCACAGAGTCACTTGGAACCATCCATTGCTTGACATCTGCATTTGTTCATTATGGTGAAAGTTATGTAGTTGCGAAGCTGAAGCCTGTATTTTCCAGGCTGGACAGTCATCCCGTAGAGGAAACATATCATTATGTATTGTGCAAGTGTGTTTCCACACATTCCCCATGCATAATCACAGTGATAAATGCATTGTGTTTGATTCATGCATTTTACTCACAAGTAAAGAAGTCCCAGATAAGCCTGTCCCATGTCTCCCCCTTTCAGGGACTCCTCATTCTCTGCCTGGGGAACAGACACTTCCATAATGAGTTCTGTATCAACATCCTCCAATAAACGCGTGTCCACTGCAGTTTTATGCAGTACGGCACACGCGAGGATAATATCACACACTTTCAGGAGGAAAACTGTAGAGCACCACCAGAGTTATCCAGGCACTGAAGTCTTGTTTTGAGAAGCCCAAATGTGCATTTAATTGCATTCCTGGTCCTCACATAAGCATCATTGTAGCTGTGCTGGCGTTTGTGGATTCAGGACAGGTGTGAGGAGCCAGGGTTTGCACCCATATGTTACATCACCTGTGTAAAAGAAGTGACATTGTAACCATATAGTTATGTGGATGATGTTGTGTAATGGGGACATATTTATTGTGTCTAATGACCATGCTAAGCTAGGGATTTCATTTATCATGTGAGTGCTTCTGTGTTATCTGATGTGATATGTACATTGGTCACTCACACAACAGCCATCCTGCTGTATAGGTCCCATGCTCAAAGTCACAGTAAATGGATGAGTGCTTGAGGAAGTAGGAGTAATGACATCTGCCAGTATACTAAGCACAGGCATGTGTGATCCTTATGTTGTCATCACACATCATCTGAGAATTGATGGAGTGGAAATCCTTCCTGTTGATCAACACATGTCCCTCATGTGGAAGAGCTCTTATGCGCACATATGTGCAGTCAGTGAACCCAGTGACTCTGGGTATGCCTCCCCTTGTGTAGAACTCCTGCTTGACATGTGCCCACTCCGTCTGGGTGTAAGGGAAATGGATGTGCCTCCTAGCTTTCCTCTTCAGTGCTGTCAGAACCTGACCCAGCACCCTGGAAAATGTAGCCTGGGACATCCCAGACACATATCCCTCAGTGGACTGGAATGATCCAGTTTCCATGAAATGGATGACACACAGTACCTTCTCCATGCCGTATAAGGCACTACTGGTGTTGGCAATGGGGTAGATGTCATCTTTGATCTCCTCATAGAGGTCGATGATTGTGTGTGACATCAACCTGTAGTGGTCTCTGACCTCAGCCTCTGCCAACTGCGTGACCCTTGTCCTGTATATCCTGGGTCTTGATGGCCGTCTGTCTTCCCTGTGCTGCTCCCCAGGTCCTTCTAGCACCTGTGGCTGGAGGATATCTGGTTGAGGCAGCTCAGGTGCTGCTGCCTTGCCTAGTCCTCCACCTGGATATAGCCTTCTGGGTGGTTCGCTAGACTGAGAATCCGACCTTGCAACAGCTGGCAGATGTGCAGGTGTGTTTGGGGGATCCTGGGGCTCCCTACCCCTTGCATGCCCCCTCCTCTGATGCCTTTGCAGGTATTGCAGCGGAAACATAATGCTCATAATAGTTGTCTGCGTGGACTCACGGCACTCCATGTTCACATGATGGTGGAATGTCCCTTTAAGACAGGGAGGGTTGGCTAGGCGCAGTCATCAGGTAACAAGGGACCAAAAGGAACGAGGGTGTTATCCAGGTGAGTGTATGCCAGTGTGGATGTTTTTGTTTGAGTGCGTTTGTTCTGATTTGTTGTTTACCTCTCAGCTATGTGTGTGACGTCTGGTGTGGTTGATGATGCCATGCACCTTGGTTCTCCAATGACTTCTGATCTTGGACACCCAGACTTGCGTTGCTTTGCTATTGACAGGTGTGCATATTACTCAGGGGTTGATGGGTTCTTATTGGTTGTCCAGGACTTGTATGGATTGAATGCACATTAGAACAGTGCTTTCTTGGGACTTCAGGGGTTATTTTTGCATTTGTTCTCATTGTGATATGCCATAATTGTAGTGTGAGCTGTTTCTTCCCTGCTTTCTGTTGTTTGATGGAGGGTTTTAACCTTCTTTCTGTGTTGGAAATCTGGGAATGTACAATTATCGTGAGAAAAATAGGATTTTAGTCTTACCTGTTAAATCCTTTTCACTTAGTCCATACAGGTCACTGGTACTCTGGGAGGCGTAAGTCCCCTTTAATAGGCAGGAACAACTATGCAAATGATTTGCAAGGGGCGGAGCCTCCCCTCTCACTTAAGCCACCTTCTGGCCAGAGCCACTTAGATTGATTTGAGACCCTAAAAACTGACCACAGGTAAGCAAAAAGAAAGACTCCTGTGAGCATGCCCTGACGGTCTCCCACTGAATGCCAAAGGAGAGCCAAGACTGGTCCCTTGACAGGGTGGGAGACCAGTGACCTGTATGGACTAAGTGAAAAGGATTTAACAGGTAAGACTAAAATCCTATTTTCACTGTCGTCCAATACAGGTCACTGGTACTCTGGGATGTACAAACATTGAGCTGATCCAGAGGCAGGAAGTAAGGCAAGGACCAGGCGCAAGGCCCAAGTCGCTAGAACTGCAATAAATCAGTTAATTACATAGCCCAAACTGTAAGTGTCAACGGACACCAACCAAGGGAAACAATCCCTGAACTAACACAGCACACGGAACCAGAGCCAACCGGGCTCAACAGCAAGGAAGCACTAAGGATCACAGAGCGAAAGACCTAGACAGGCAAAACTGCCTCCAGGACCTTCCTTCCAAAACTGGCATCAGCCGAAGCCAGTACATCAACTCGATAGTGCCTAGAAAATGTGTGCACAGAGGACCAAGTGGCCGCTCTGCACAGTTGATCAGCAGATGCCTGATTCTTGTATGCCCAAGAGGCCCCAATAGAGCTGGTGGAATGGGCAGTCACCCTGAAGGGAACATGCTTATTCCGCAACTTATAAGCTTCACGGATGGTAGCTTTAATCCAAGATGCAATAGTAACCTTGGCAGCCGGTCTCCCTGCCCTAGGTCCCTCAGGAATGACGAATAGAGCGTCAGACTTCCTGATAGACTTGGTGCGATGAACATAAAACTTGAGGCAACGCACCACATCCAACAAATGGAGATCCCGTTCCTTGTCAGATGAAGGATTAGGGCAGAAAGAGGGAACCACAATCTCCTGATTGATGTGAAACTCGGACACAACCTTGGGTAAGAATTCCTTGGAAGTGCGAAGCACAGCCTTATCCTTGTGGAACACCAGGTAAGGAGGTTTACAAGACAGAGCTTGTAACTCTGCTACCCGGCGAACTGAGACAATAGCCAAAAGGAAGGCCATCTTCCAAGTCACGAGACGTAATGGAATGGAAGCCAAGGATTCAAACGGGGGTCGCTGGAGAACTCCCAGCACCAAATTGAGATCCCACTGGGGAGCAGGACTCTTAAAGGCAGGTCGAACATGAGTCACACCTTGGAAGAAAACTTTCACATCAGGAAGGAGAGCAATCCGGTCCCGGAAAAACACAGACAAGGCAGAGGTCTGAACTTTGAGGGAACTCAGACTGAGCCCCTTATCAACACCGTCCTGCAAGAAGGCCAGGACAGTGGGAAGATGAAATTCAAGTGACAATTGCTTATCAGTGCACCATGCAACAAAGGTTGACCATCTGCGATGATAGATCTTGGAGGACACAGGCTTACGAGCACTAAGCATAATCGACACCACAGAAGGAGAAAATCCTTTCTTAGCTAAAATCGAGGATTCAACCGCCATGCCATCAAATGGAGAGAGTGAACATCCTCCCTCCACAGATAACCCTGGAGAAGAAGATCCGGACGGGCAGGGAGCGAAATCGGATCCGATACTGACAAGGCCATCAACTCCGGAAACCAGGACTGGCGGGGCCATTTTGGAGCGATCAAGATGACAGGACAACGCTCCTGCTTCAACTTCTGAATAACTCTGATCAATAGAGGAAGAGGAGGGAAGATGTAAGCCAGGGAGAAATCCCAAGGGATCGACAAGGCATCCACTGCTAGAGCAAGGGAGTCCCTCCACCGGGAGCAAAACACTGGAACCTCCCTGTTGTGTCTGGTAGCCATCAGGTCCACCACAGGCATTCCCCACCGCTGGGCGAGCATGTGAAACACCTCTGGATGAAGAGCCCATTCTCCGCTGTCGACGGTGTGACGACTGAGGAAGTCTGCCAAGACGTTGTCTACGCCTGGAATATGAACTGCAGATATGACAGGCACGTGATCTTCTGCCCAAGACAAAATATCCTTGATTTCCCACCAGGCGGAACCGCTTCTTGTGCCGCCTTGCCTGTTGATGTAAGCCACTGCCGTGGCGTTGTCGGACTCCACTCTGATCGGAAGACCGGTCAGTTGAGACTCCCAGTGCCTCAGGGCAAGCCGGACAGCTCGAAGTTCCAGAACATTGATGGAGAGAAGGGATTCCTCCAGACCCCATTTCCCCTGAGCACTGAAGCGACCCCAGACTGCACCCCAGCCCCGAAGGCTGGCATCCGTTGTGACTGTGGTCCAACGAGGAACTAGAAAGGATCTCCCTTTCAGGAGATGAGAAAGATCCAACCACCAGGGCAGACTCGACTCGACATGAGGAGGTAGAGAGACGGCCAGATGTAGATGATCTGGATGATTCCTGCACGTCCGTATTACAAATCTCTGAAGTTCCCTGGAGTGGGCCATGGCAAATGGTACAGCTTCGATCGTGGAAATGAACTTCCCCACTAAGGACGACAACTTCGGTACCGGAATTTCGTCCATGTCCAGAATCCCAGCTACTCGGACGGCTATCTGGTGAGCCACATCCTCTGGAAGAAACACCATGCATTGGCGAGTGTCGAACAGGAGACCCAGGAACAGAAGCCGCTGAGATGGAACCAAGTCCGACTTGTCCAGATTCAGGATCCAGCCATGATGGTTCAGATAGTGCATACACTTCTGTAATTGCTGATGGAGAAGCTCCGCTGAGGAGGCTTTCAGTAGGAGATCGTCCATGTAGGGGGTCACTCTGATCCCATCCTGATGAAGCACCGCTATCAAGGAGCCTAACACCCTCTGGAAGACCTGAGGGGCTGAGGTCAGCCCAAAGGGGAGCGCTGTAAACTGAAAGTGTCCCCTGTGGCAGGCAATCCTGAGATACCGCCTGCTCCCTGGATGAATAGGGACATGAAGATAAGCATCCTGAAGGTCCAGGGAGGCAAGGAACTCCCCTGGAGACATTGCTGCAATCACAGAGCGCAGGGACTCCTGGCAGAAGTGGGAAGTCACCACATAGGCATTGAGATCTTTGAGATACAAAATGGGACGAGCCCCTCCGTCCTTTTTGGCTACCACAAACAGGTTGGAAAAGAATCCTGAACCTGTGTCCCCCTGAGGAACCGCCTCCAGGACCTCTTTGTCCAAGAGATCCTGAATAGCGCCGTCGAACAGACGCCCTTTTGTGGGTTCCTGAGAAGGACGAGTAAAATGGAACCGAAAAGGAGGAAGGGAGGAGAAAGGGATCCTGTATCCCTCTGACACCACCTGAAGAACCCATGGGTCCGCCACTGACTCCTCCCAAGTCCGGCGAAAGAGGCAGAGACGACCACCTACAGCCGGATGCGGACCCGGGTTCAGCGAGTCATGCCGAAGCAGTCTTGGAGGTCTTGGCCTTGGGGGCAACTTTGGGCTTCCAGGACTGTTTGGGCTTGGAGGAGGAGCGTGTAGCGGGAGGACCCGCCGGGGTCGAGGAGCGTGTCTCAGTCTGAAAGGAACGAAAGGACCGATTGCGTTTGGCTGGAAACGTTTTCTTAAAGACTGATGGTAGAAGAGTACTTTTACCCCCAGTAGCCTCACTGATCATTTCTTTGAGTTCAGACCCAAAAAGCAAACTCCCCTGGAAGGGCAGGGAAAGCAAGGCTTTCTTAGAGGCTGTATCAGCAGACCAAAGTTTCAGCCAAAGGGCGCGTCTGGCCACCACAGAAGAAGTGGAGGCCCTCGCCATCATGCGCACAGCATCAAAAGCAGCGTCAGCAACATAATTCTGAGCTTCAGTAATATTAGCAAGAAGCTGCAACTGTTCAGACACTGGTGCATCCTGGCGAACTGCTTCAGTCAGTCGTTCAGTCCAGGCCGCGATAGCCCTGTTAACCCACGCCACTGCAAAGGTTGGACGCATGGCAGTGCCAATAGAGGCAAAAATGGACTTAAGAGAAAGTTCCAGTTTCTTATCCGTCCAATCCTGCAGGGCAGAGGCATCAGATACAGCCAAAGCGGTAGACTTGGATAGCCTGGAAACAGGGGCATCCACCTTGGGAGGATGCGCCCATTTAGCCAGCTCAGTCTCAGGAAAAGGGTACAGCTTAGCAAACTTTTTAGAGACAGAGGATGATCTATCAGGATTCTTCCATGCCTCAGAGACTAGACGGGCAAGAGTAGGATTAGTTGGAAAACAAACAACAGGCTTAGATGGCTTCTTCTGAAAAACATCAGTAGGATCATAAGTGGATTCCTGAGTCAGAGGAAGGTTGAGCGTATTCAGAACAGCTCTAATCAGACCCTCAGCCGAAACTTCAGGGTCACATTCATAGGGGTCCCCAATGGACCTGGTAGATTCAATAACAGTCCGTTCCTCAGCATCAGAATCCTGCAAGAGTTCTTCCTCAGAAGAATCAGTCACATCAGGAGCCCCCTGTGGCTTAGGCAGGGAGGTCCTGATGGTAGAGGGGGTCTGCCAGACCTGGAGAGCCCCCTGTACCTGAGAGGGAAAGAGTTGAAGAGCGGATCTGAGATCCCTAGTGGCAGCTTTAAACTCCCTCACCCAAGATGGCTCAATAGCGTAGCTGGGAGGCCCAGGGTTGCTATCTTGACCAGTACAATTAGGGCATAGATCCCCCACATTATCGCTAGACAGCCCAATGTGGCAAGAGGAGCAAAACGCCATGGGGGTAGCAGACCCCCCATCCTCCTTAGACTTGGGTCTAGCCCCTAGCTCCAGTGAAGTAGACATGCTCACAGCGTCAATATACCCCACTAATGACACTATCACCCAGAAAAAGTGCAAAGGATTAAAGTTTCACCCCAGAAATGTCTAAATTCTGACTTATCTGGCCAGCGAAGGGTTAATCTGTTGAGGAGAGAGAAGGCTCGGTCCCTGCGTAGTGTACTCGCTTAGGAAAAGTTCCACAAAATGGCGGCCGATATGACAGCCAATCAGAAACGAGCACGAACCAGGCGCTCATGGGAAATGTAGTTTTCCCTTTACAAGTACCCCAAACAGTGCCCGAAGCCCCCCTGAACACCCCACATAAATAAAACACATTCCGGATGATAGAGCAGGAGCCTAGCATTAAAATGAGCCATCTCTGAAGTTGCTGAGACAAGCGGTTCCAGAGATATGTCCCACACTGTGAATTCCCATAGAGAGTAAAGGAGCCATAGCGTTTGAACGGGAAATTTAATAAAACATTAAAAATAGCCCAAACAAGTATAAAACACATAAGAAACATAAGTAAACTAATACCCAAAGCTCCAAAACCCAGAGAATACCACAGAAATTGCATTAAACATTGAAATGCAAATAAAAACACCCTATGAGTGCTGGAGTGCATTGCAAACTCCCAAATACAAGCCCAGCAAAGGGACACTGTGGGGACAAGTGGACCTTCAGCACTCAATGGGTGACTCACCTCTCTTGCAGGACTTCTGTCTTCAGGTGACCATGATAGAGGAGGAATAACCCAGAGGCAAATTCCCCAGCAGGGAAGCTGCTTAACTCAAGCTGTCCCCTCTTCAGGGCATAAGGTCCACAGAAATCCCTGGGAGCTGCACTAGCCACTTCGGGTGAGGGCATTCACAGCCATGGTCACCCTCCTAATGGTGGTATTCCATATTGAATAAAAAAAATAACAAATGACTAAGTTGAAAGCATAGATGTTCTCTACCTGGTGTGCATAGCACCCAGGAACAAATCAATCTAAGTGGCTCTGGCCAGAAGGTGGCTTAAGTGAGAGGGGAGGCTCCGCCCCTTGCAAATCATTTGCATAGTTGTTCCTGCCTATTAAAGGGGACTTACGCCTCCCAGAGTACCAGTGACCTGTATTGGACGACAGTGAAATGTATTTTTTTTACCATGAGTTAGCACTAGCAGCACGCAATTAAAGAACAAATGGCTTGAGCTGTTCCACTGATGTGAAGGGGTGAAATGTTTCAGACCATTGTCATTTTTTAGTGGGCATTAGCAGTTGACAACACAGGTAACAGAATACCAAACTGTGCTTGCAAAACAACCTTTTCCTATTTTTTTCTTTAACAGAGCAAACTGAATTGAGACCCTTGCATCATTCAGTTAGCCAATAAAGGTTTCACTTTAACTCGGCTAGTCTCCTACACTGATGAGAGGACTGCATGTCTTTAATCAATCCTGCAACAGACACAAAGTACAGCTATGGCTTGCATGCTCCTCTATGATCTGGGCTCTGTAGTGGAGGAATATCTACTGTGAAGCCCAGATCACAGAAATGTTAATAAAAGATTGTGTGCTATGTGGTATATGTCGTGACAAAATTCCTACTCTAGGCATCCTGCCTAGACAGAGGAGCACTTGAACCTAACCAGGCAACTAAATTGGAATTTGAGTGCCACTAATAATAACACAATGCCAGCTACATCTCTTGAGTGGTGTGTGAATGGAGACTAATCTGTTAACAAACACAATGATAGGTAGGCTCTGTGATAAAGCAGAAGGGAACTTTTGATGTGTTGCACACCCGTCTGTCCTAACAGCTTAAAATATAGAAAGGAGGAACAGCTTATTAACCATGTGAGGGAGGGTGGTGTGTGTGTGTGTTTAAAGTGTCTGTGAGAGAGGAGATTGTGTATCTGTGTGTGTCTGCCTCTCAAAGTGCCTTTGCAAGAGGACGCTGTGTGTCTCTGTGTGAGATAAGACTAAGCAGTTCTGTTGGTATCAGCGTGTGTGTGCGCATGTCAAATGTCTGTATGAGAGAAAACTAAGCAGTTTTTGTTTTTGCTAGGATGGATAGAAGTTTTCTTTAGTGAATAAGGCCCTAAATTTGACTTTTGGAATCAATATACTGTTAGCAGTAGTGGGTGCTGAGGACTATGAAGTTCAGTCTCTGGATGTGATTGGGGAGAGCACCTGACCACAAGAGTCACCAAAGAACAAACGTCTGGGAGCACAAAATGGCGATGAGAGCCATACGTTTCATTATTTTCAGCCTCAAAGTTGGATTATAATAGCTTCACAAGGGTTGAAGACATGATTCCATAGTTTACCTTTAAAAAACAATTGCTAAACATAACCATAAAAGTTATTTACAAGACATAACATTTCCTTGATCACTATTTCATTATTCAAAAGTGACAGTGTTACTGCAAGATTGTTACCAAAAGTTGCTATTTCTTTTTTTCCTACCCAAGTCCATTTTGCTCTCCACTGGTAACTGGTCTCTGGATTGTTCTGTGCCACCACTCTCTCTCTGTGAATGGTTTCAGTTTTAAGAAACACAAGAGGGGCCACAAGTCATTCAAAGAATTTTGAATAGGTGTACCTATGTTGTTGAAGTAAAAGAAGATGCAATCAGATAACATAAAAAAGAACTACAAATACACCTAATATGCAAGTTAATTTGCAAACACAGTTTTCCATTTCCTTTGCTGATCATAAAATTAAGGTCAGGATTAGAAATAAATTATAACTTTAATAATAAATGGGCTTGGTGCAGAGGGAAGTTTTGCCTCCCAATGTCTCCATAGACATATCCTGTTCAGATAAGTTTGCCTACTAAAGATGCCAGAAGAGGTCAAGCTGCAAAACAGGAACCCTACAAACAGCCAACAGCAGTCCAAGAGTTTCTGCAGAAGCACACAAGAGCACAGGAGCCAGAAAGGACAGACCAAAGGGACACTGTAGTCCAAATGACCCAGGAAAGGGGTGAAGAAGTGGATATAAAGACTATGCCCATTAAGGTGCAGCCAGATACACTATAACCGTTATTTCTTCAGGGGAGTGAAGAGGGGTATTACCCACATGGCAAATGTAAAATATTCAGAGGTCATAGTAACATAATAACCTGGCAAATTAGGTTAAAAAAGACACAAGGACTTTAGTTAGAAATGGCCCAAAGAACAGTTGAACTATCAAGGGTTAAAGGGACACCAAACGCTATCCACAAAGGTGTCCCTATTACCTGCACACATGAAGAGATGCATCAAGCAGCCTGATACATTTTCAGGGAGGCACTGTGTGCCAGATGGACCCACTCCAACACTAGAACCATGCAGCCACCACTTTCATGAGTGACAAGGTGGAAGACCTCCTGTCCCTTTCATTTTTTTTTTTTTTTTTAAAAACCGTCTGCTCCCAGAACTACAGCTACTTCCAGGAGCATAGCGTTGAACAGGCCACACAGAAACCCATCATGCATTATCATGCAGACAGAGACATGGGATCTGTCAGAGAAGGGAGATGGCAGTTGCAATGGCTTCAGCGGGATTCCTGCCAGAGGTTTCATCTGGCATGAGCAATCCCCAAATAACTTTAGGAGGCTTCCTAATGTGTCTATTTTTATTAAGGTAATAGGATACTTTTTGTGAAAAGGCGTTATTGTCCTTTTATGTGTATTCCAAGGGTGCAGAAAGCAACTGAAAACTCTTTATGTTATAGCTATCTGTGTGCTTGACAAGTAGGGAAAGACAAAGAATACTTAAAACATTGCATACATTTATATTCTGTTTTATAATTCAAAGGGCCAGTGACACGCAACTGATACCTAATGAAGGAGGGTAAGCCCATTTGTACTGTACTTCCCATTTGTGTTATCACTTCCAGAATTCTCTTGGGAACTCTGTGGCCCACCATGTGGCGTGCACTGCCATAGGGACAAATAAAATTTCTCACAAATTTAAAATGACCTTCTAAACTCTTGAATGTTAGAGGGGTCACAAATGCAAGCCCATCTAAAATTCCCATTTGAACTGTCACCTATACATAATCTTATCATATTGAACATCTAGTATAGGATGTGGCATTTTTTTCTTTGTAAAACCATTTTGTGTCTATACATTTTAAAGTTAAACCATTAGCTTCCTGCACTGTACACACCTGCATATAATCCGCGTATTTGACATATTTGTGTACTTACGGATATGTTTTTTTTAATCCATGTGGAACACAGGAACAATGGGGTGAAGTCGCCTCCATATGAGTTCTTAGTGGCAGAGCCTCCCAGTCTGCACACTTCATCACCCAGACATGCTCAGTTTGACGTAAAGCAGAGTTGAGATAAGGAAAAGAAACAGAAGCAGTACTAGGCAAGGAGTGTCTGAACAGAGAATCCAAGAAGTTCCCCTTCCCAGGGCTCAAACCAATGTTTTTCTCTGGGAGAGAAGTTCTGCGTTTCCAAGAGAAAAGGATTTTATCGGTAAGTACAGAAAAATCCCCTTTTCTCGTTCATCTAATGTGAAACACAGGAACCACGTGGATACACCAGAGCATCCACCAAAATTCTACGTAGGGAAAGAGAAAAAAACCTCGAAACACAGACCAGAGTCAAAGGGAATTAATTGGTACAACATAATGAACCACAGGTGTCATCAGACACCAACGCTACAAATCACATAACAGAAACCAACATGGTGCTGGTCCAACAGGAATACCTACACAGGCACAACAATCTGTAGGCCCTTCCATCCAAAGACGGCTTCAGCCAAAGCCAACACGTTAACATGTTAAGAATTTGTAACATGGTCATCCCTTCGCATGTTTGTCAACCTTACAGAACTGCTCAGCAGAGGCCTGAATCTTGTAGGCCCGAGGCGCCGAAGAAAAAGGCTCAAAAGTAGCCTGTTTAAATCCCATGGAGAAGTGGTCTCCCAAAAGACCAGTTGGGCATAAGTCACCCTTTGGAGGAAAGTTTGCGCATCAGGCAATGAAGCAATACACTTGTGACAGAAGGACAGAAAAACTTTCTGCAGGCCATATCGAAGAAAGTACAGGGCAATTGGAAGATGGAAAGTTTGTGGCTGCGATCCCTGATCCTCACACCAATTGCAGAACAGGCATCATACCCTTTGCCTTGACAGAGACGGTCTTCTGGGCCTGTATCATGGTAGTGATGACAGATTCAGAAAAAACCCTTCTGGACACAGGTCTGGACAAAGTGGGAGCCAAAACTGCTCTTCTATGGATATATTGAGGAGATATGAAAACCAAGCCCAATAGGGTAAGGACGGAGCAATCAGAATGACATGGGTCTGTTTCATTCTGATCTTCCTCAACACCCTAGGAATTGGAGGAAACACATATCCCAATGGAAAGCTCCATGTAATAACCATTGTGTTTACCACAAAAGCCTGTGTATCCCGTGACCTGCAACAGAACTGAGGAACCTTATGGTTCAACTTAGAGACCATTAGGTACACCACAGGGGGACCCCATATGTGTACTGTGGAATCAAAGACACTGATTGAGCTTCGTTACCAGGATCCAGGTAATTGTGACAGAAAAAGTCTGCCACAACATTGTCTACTCCCAGAATATGCGCTGCAGAGAGCCGGGACATGAGCCTCCACACAAGTGAGAATCAATTAAACCTCTGGCCATGAGGTTGAACTCCTGATCAATCCCTGGAGGCTGACGAAAGCTACCGCAGTGCACTGATTTAGCCCACATCCGGGAACCCTGGAGCGATGGAGAGCAATATCTTAGAACTAGATGAATCACCCACAGTTCCAGAACATTTGCTGACAGAGTGCTCTCTAACTCAGTCCAAAGATCTTGCACGATCAGGTGATCCAGTCGCATCCCAGTGTGTTAGGCTGGTAATCAGAGGTTGCTCCAAGGTCAGATGGGGATGATGAAGCCACCAATGAGGATCTGCTTTTGTCTTAGTGGACAGAGAAATGACAAAGGAAAGATGACAATGTTGTCTGGACCAATTCATGATCATGTACAGTTGGAACTGTGCAGGCAGGGCTGCCTCCAGGATCAAGACTAGATATCCCAGCACCTGCATATATTACCAAAGCATCGCCGATGTCCAGGAAACTTTCTGATACACTTGAAGGGATGAAGACCAAAACATCAGTGAAAGGTCTTCCAGGTAGGGGGTCAAAGAAATCCCTGAGACTGGATTTGTGCTGCCAGTGCCGACATTACTTTTGTAAATATCCTCAGAGTGGATGGAAAGGAAGTGCAGTGAATTTAAATTTATGGTCCTTAAAAGCAAACCATAGAAAATGCTGATGCCCTCAGTGGGTAGGAATGTGCAGATAAGCATTCTTTCTGTCTAAGGAAGCCAAAAACTCCCCTGGACACAGGGCAGTTATGACAGAGTGCAAGGATTTCATCTTGAACTACAGAGCCCTCACAAAATGGTTGAGAAGTTTCAATAGGACCACAGCCACCATACATAGTGGGAACTATGAACAGGTTGGAATAGAATCCCTAACCTTTCCAGTGAAGGAACTGGTACTGGTACCTGCATATCTAGCAGGGAAGTCACTGAGTTTCACTCTGGATCACTAGGACCTCTAGATATAAAGAAACAACATGGAGGAAGGGACTTGAAATGTGTATGAGGTACCCTTGCAAAATTACCTGTGAAACCCATTCATCTGCCACGGAAATGGTCCATATTCTGTTGGAAAAAAGAAGATGGGCTCCTATGGCCCATGACGGACGAGACAACCATGAGTTATGCAGAGGTAGTTTTGTCCATTTTGGGCTTCTGCACAAGTTTCTTGCCTACTTAGGCCCATTTGGGTTTTGGAGTGGAACATACTTGGGTTGCAGAGTAGAGAGGAGATCTGGGAGAGTGCCCATATTGGCAGGGTAATGAAAGCCATGTGTATTCTGAGGAAAAAAGTCATGCTGAGGAGTGACCTGAGGTAATATAATATTCTTGCCCCCAGTGGCGTAAGTGGTCATCCGACCAAATATTAAGGGACATTGCACGACGCATGGCCACAGAGAAAGCAGAAGCGTTTCCTGTAAGCTCATCCGAAAGATAAGCATTGGCTTCAAGGATCTATGAGATGAGGACCATGAAGTCCTCCTTGGGCATGACTGAATGGACAGCATCCAAAAAGTTCATCCCCCTGACAGCCATAGCCCTAATGACCCATGCAAAGGTGAAGGTAGGGTGTAAGGCAACCCCAGAGGCTGCTAAATTCATCTTCAAGAAGGTGGGGCTTGTCCATCTGATCCTTGAAGGCCGCAGCATTTGCCAGCAGCAAAGCAGTATTCTTGCCAGGCAAGTAAGTGGGGGGAGAACTGCAAGGGATTGTAGCCCACGGTGCTAGAGCCCAAGCCAAAAAGGGATATAAAGGGGAAATACAACAGTTAAGGAAAAATCCTCTGCCTTTAGGCAATGTCTATGCTTATTGGTAGCGTGGTCATATATTCATATAATAATTAGCACTATCATAAATTGTCAACAATTAGATTTTTCTTTGCATATTTAAATGAAGAGGACAGAGAGAGTTACATGAACACAGGACATTACTCACTATTTACAGGTGTTTCAATGTTAGTGAATTAACTTCTGAATCTGAAGGTTCCATGGGGATATTAGGGAGCATTTTTATGATCTTGCAGTATTTAAATACACAGTTGTACAGAATTGCTTCAGTGTTGGAAGAACTCTTAAAATGTGGTCAGCAAAGTAATAGATTGAAGTTGTATTCAGGAATATTTCCCCAACTAAAGAAAGATGCAACTTGGCTCTAATGAAATACAGGCCTTTGTTATGATAGTGACTATCATAATAAAGTGAGTGTCCAAGATACAGAGAAATGGCTCAGATGGAGTTAAATTTACCCCTCAGTCTAAGCAATCAATAGACTGTCAGCTACTGTGAATGAAGGAGCTGACATGACTTTAAGGAAAGAAGGGGAGAAATGTTCACTCACGAAAATACTATACTTTTGTCTATTATGAACTTTATATAAAATTAACTATACCCTAAATACTATGCAAGGTTTACCTGTAAGAATCCATCTTCTCTCTGCTTCAAGACTGAGGGCAGCTTTCGTATGCTGTGCATTAGGATTGCGTATAATATGTCCTTCATCTAATACCACTCTCAGCCACTTAACGTTGTGTAGCGGGCTCTCACTTTTACGCTAGGAGAAAAGCAATACACACACACTATGCATAAGATGTTAGGCCACAGCAGTAGACCTACCACAAGTGGAGAGCCACAAGCTGACCATCCCTGACCAAGCACTTATTACTCACTTCAGTGTATCAGAATGTTCAGGGACTGTTACATGAAATACAGCCTCAACCCTTCTGTGTGTCAGGGATGGGCAACAAATTAGGAGAGAAATTCTTTGAATAACTCTCTAGCATTCAAAGGCTTAAAACAGAATATCATGTCAACACTTGGTTGATATGATAATTAATGGGTATTAAAGAATTAGAATAACCTTAATTAATCATTTAAGGATAAGAGGGCTTTGCAATGGACTGCACACCATTTGGGACCCTAAAGGGTAAAAAACTACCAAGTTAATACATGTTTAATTAAGTGTTTTCTTTCTTTAATAAATAAATGCTTGCCATGCAAAATAAATCTGTTATAGTGTCTCATTTCTTGATGGTAATGTCCTCATTGCAATAAGAGCTCATGGTCGAACACTGCATATATATCAAAGTTTAGTAAAAGCAGTGAAAATCAACACCTTAACCCCTTAAGGATCTTGACGGTCCTGGCACGCCATGGACATGAGATAGGACCCATGACATGCCAGAACCGTCATGGATTTCATGGCTCCCCGTGCAGCTGCAATCCGTTTGGGGAGCCCCGATTCGGATTCTCAAAAAAGGTCTGTGGTCCTTAAGTGACGGTCGCGGGGTTAAGGACCCATGACATGCCAGGATGGTCATGGGAAAACTTCCCTAAAGGACCCATGATGGTCCTGGCATATCATGGATTTCAGGGCTCCCCCCCATTGGCTGAACACTGTTTCTGAATCAGAACTGAAAAAACAAAAAACAAAAAGAGACTCAGTGGTCCTTAAATACCGGCCATGTGTATGCGCTGCTGCTCCTTTAGGAGATAATGTAAAGGCCTCATCCAGGGCTGTCCAAGTCCAGTCCTTAAGGGCCACCAACAGGCCAGGATGTTAACATTTTCCTGATTAAGCACAGATGAATTAATCAGTAGCTCATTCATTTTGACTGACTCACCTGGGCTTATGTGGGAATCCTCACATCCTGGCCTGTTGGTGGCCCTTGAGGACTGAACTTGGACACCCCTGGCCTAATCAAATACAATTTGTGTGTGTTGTCTGGTGTTCTTTGATATCTTTTATTCTTCACTTTAGACATAATCATTCCTCCCAAGTGTCCTTTTTAGAGGAACAGTCCCTCTTTGACACCCACATCCCTTCGTCTCTCGTTCTTACTCTTGTGAACCTTTTTTTTTTTCTTTTTTTTAGGAGATCAGACAGTGTGGTATTTTTTTTTATAAATTAGGTTGTGTAAATAAAATACTACTTTTTTTCTCTCTCTAAATTGTTTATTCAGTTACACAAAGAGGTGTCCATGGGTCATGAAGTAACCTAAACATTCTAGGTAATGCCTCGCCCATTAGTCACTCCCCCAGCAACACCACCTAAAACAAAAGTGTCCCTCTTTGGCCATTTGAAATGTTGGCAGGTATGCATAATCCCCGCCGTGTCTGGCAAAAACATGTTGTTACGTGATAAAAAGCAATCTTACTTGTCTGTAATGTGTGTGAATGGGCTGAAGTAGAATGTATTAAAATTAAGCTTTCACCCCCAGAATGATACAGATGCATGCAACATTTCATACGGCTCTAGCACTTAAGTGGTTAAAAGTCGCATTTAATCTTCTGAGTGCCAGAGGGGTATGCAAACCATTGCTCTACAATGCGTTGCATACCCCTCTGACACTCAAAGTGTTAAAGTGATAGTACTGTTTCACAAAAACAGCAGCTCCAATTAATCTTCATAGCAATTGAGCCATAGAGAGTGTTATTTCAATACTGTGAGAGTTGTATTTCAAGAGTAATTGAATGATAAAGTTTACCCCTCCCGTCCCTTTTGCCTAGTGTAAACCCCCACTCCTCAGATGTGGAATGCAGTCCATAGAACAGACAGCTCACATCAAGGGTCAATATTCAACTGTGAGAACAATGAAAACTGCTTGACAGGTTTTTCAGCTTTTTCCCTTATCTTAGATTGCAGAGAGGGACAATCTTCAATTACCTGCACACACCCTGCTGCTCTGAGGTGAGCATTGTTACATAAATAAAAGGGGCGGGAGAGGGATACTTTATCATTCAATTACTCCTGAACTACAATTCTGACAGAATTGAAATAACACTATCCAAGGCCCATATGCTATGATGATTAAATTCGAGTTGTTTTTATTATGAAACATTACTATCCCTTTAACTCAAAGGAAATGTTTATTCCTCCCCTGTGGTGAAATGTATTTGTTCCTCTTTTCTTCAGTGAATGAGGCCCTAAGGACTATGGTCCATATTTACGAAAGCAAACTGGCGTTATTCTGGAGGAACCACCTGCACCATAGGAGACAACTAAAGATTCCTGTTAAATTAAAGTAGCCTTTTAACCCCTTGAGTGCTAGAGGTGTCTCCATTGGATCGCAAAGCAATGCACTGGAGGCCTCTCTAGTATTAAAAGGCTTAGAAAGCTCTATTCAAGTGCCTGGGAATTGATGCATGTTTATTTGTCCCCTATGGTGCAGCTGGTTTACTCCAGAATCACTCCAGGTTGTTTTATAGATATGGGCCTATGTAGGAATTTTTGGAGGTAGTGAGGCCAATGTACTTAGGACAGGTATAATCATGGGGCAGACCAAATGCACTTTAAGGAACAAATAAAAATACCCGTTGATCTAAATCAGTGGTTCTCAATCTTTTTTGTTCAGGGCACCCCAACACATAATGTAGACCATTCGGGGCACCCCGAACATATTTAATGTACTTTATCAAGGGCATAATGAAGGGTACAGTACATAAATATACAGTTATTATTAAGTCTTACAATCATTGTAACAAAACTAAACATATTGTGCAGAACAAGTTCTATTAATCTTTATTTTAAAGTCCATTTTTGTTAGTCTTCATAGAAAATGTGGGGCACCCTAACATGATGTCCATGGCACACCAAAGTGCCACGGCACCCTGGTTGAGAATCACTGATCTAAATAGTCCATTTATCCCCTTTAACCCTTTGAATGCCAGAGTGGCATCCAACACATTACGTGGATACCTCTCTGACACACAAAGGGTTAACTTCAGGAAGTATCCAATCTGTTGGAGAACTCAGGCAGTCAGGGTATTACAAGCCCAAGGTGAATAATTGTGAATGAGGGGCATGTTTATTTGTACCCTTTGGTTCTGTTGGTTTGCTCCATAGTTGCTCCAATTCTACTTAGTACATTGTGTGTATGTAGTGTGCAGGACTGAACTACAATAAGCTGGAGAGGGGAGTGAGCAGTTTGAGTAACTGTTTTGGGAAGAAGAGTGGGTGTCATAATGGATGACACCTATGTGAGTGGAGAAGAGAGGCAATGGGAGAGAAAAGAGGCCATATCTCCAAAGACAAAAGTGCTAAACTTACGTGGCAAACCAACTGTTCCTTGAGGAAAAAATACAATTCCCACTAGTTTACATGGGGATTTTAACCTCCTTGATATTAGGGAGGTCTCCAATGCATGATGAAGCAACGCACTGGAGAGTACAATGCTGGAATTAATTTATTTGCCAGAAAGAGGCGAAAAGATGGAGAGAAGTGGTACGTGGGTGTGTTTTATAACAGGCCTTTACACTTATAGATCAAAAAAAATAAAAAAAACAGTCCTTAATGCATTTCACAATTCTCCAGTCATTAAATATCACAAACTCAGAGAAACACATGCACACTCTCAACCAACTACAATTACCTGTTTACTTACCCCATAATCACAAAATAGAATATTATATGTGGTCAGCACAACATCTTGCTTAGAAAGGAATTCTGAGTCCTTGAAACGTTCTGGGCCATGATAAGTATAAATCTTCAACTTAGTCTCTGATTTTAGATGCTGCTTTAACTGTTCCTGGAAAAATAATACATATTTAGAATGTATACATCAGTTTATTGGGTGGACTATAAATCAAATAAAAAAAAAATATATATAGAGATACATATAAAGACTTTGAATAAGACAAATCCAAGTCTACAGAGACTCTCAAAATATTTTTAGGTTTGGGTTGTAATTTTAATTTAGGAAAGTATGATCTATCATGTTTAATAAGCATCAAAAAAGATGTTCTGTCTGAGGAACCCCTAGTTATTTAAAGTACAGTTTCACCCCCAAGCAAATTTGTCTTATTCAATTTATATTTGAAACTGGATATGGGTTCTTTTATTATTTTTTTTTTAATTCTCACTATTACTGAAGAAATAAGCTTTGAAAAAATACCTCATAACATTCTGTGCAGTATAAACTGCTCTGCAAAGCTGTCCACGTCTTTGAAAAAGTCCACCCATCACCCCTCCTATCTCTGCCTAGGACCGCCTTGATCCTGCACTATATGCAATCCAGAAAACAAAAATCAGACCTGGTGGTGGTGGTGGTTTGGGGCATCGGGACCTCTCACCTTCTTGCGACCAGGAAGGCGATCACCACCTTCACTCTAACTCCTCTTCATCCTGGTGTTGAATAAAAGACCTACCTGATGCGACCCACTCAGGTTGAAGAGGAGGAGGTTGAAGGTGCCTAACGGATAGTAGATCAATGTCGGGGTGGGGGTAGGGGATGGCCATCATAAGGGGTCCCATTTCCCCTATGAGGTCTGATTAAAAAATAAACAAATTAATAAAAATGTAAACATAAATAAATAATAGAAAAGTAATAAAATAATAATAAAAACCCACCCCCCTATACTGGCCCCACAGTCTATAAACCCTCACCATCCTTGTTCCCTTGCCCACTAGTAGCCACAGATTCCTACATACACTGAGTGTCCTCCCCAACCTTGTTCTCCTGCCCACTGGTAGCCAGAGATCCCAACATACACTGTCTAACCCCCGAGCCTTGTTCCACTGACCACTGGTAGATACAGATTCCAACATACACTGAGTGCACCCACCGGCCTTGTTACCCTGCCTACTGGCATCCACAGATCCCCACATACACTGAGTGAGCCCACCGGCCTTGTTACCCTGCCTGCTAGTAGCCACAGATCCCCACATACACTGAGTGACCCCACCGGCCTTGTTACCCTGTCCACTGGCAGCTATAGATCCACACATACTCTGTCTGACCCCCTAGCAGGGTCCCACTGCCCCTGGTAGCCACAGATCCTCCATATACACTGTCTGACACTGACACCCCCCCAGGCCTGGATCAACTGGTAGCCATGCACTGTCTGACCCCTAGCCTGGCTCCAGTGCCACTGGTAGCAAGAAGACATTTGAAAGAGCTGTGAACTCAAAATAACATTTTAACCAAAGTTCAGGTAATTATGTATTTGAGAAAGTGACGGCCAAAGTTAGGGGTTATTTTAAAATTTTAAGAAAATCTGAACTCCATGGATGATTTATAGGGCAATTATGACTACGAAGGGATCACAACCTTAAAGGGACAGTAATGTTCCATAAAAACTTTTTATACGTTTATAGAGCTGATGAAAATAAGCAGAATCTTGCAAATCCTATCTCTCAAACCACTATGGTTTGAGAGATATAGGCACTGAAAGTTCGCCCCTTTCTCCTGATGTCAGCTGTAAAGCTGACAGCAGGCGATTCAAGTCGCATGACTCAAGGAGGCTCTGCAGCAGAGCTGAAATCACATTATTGCAAAAGAATTATTTCACTGGAAATGTCTACAAAGTGTACCTGGTTTGCAAACAAACTTTATAGACATTTCCAATGAAGTAATTCTTTTGAAATACCGAGATTTCGGCTCTGCTGAAGAGCCACCGGCTGGTCCCCGGACCGGAATCTCCTGCTGTCAGCTAGACTCTGATGTCAGGAGAAGACGAGAGAGGGGGGAACGTTCAGTGCCTATATCTCTCAAACCATAGGGGTTTGAGAGATAGGATGTGCACCATTCTTCTTATTTTCTTGAGCTCTTCAAAACTATAAAAAGTTTTTATGGGACATTACAGCCTAAATGAACGTTAAACGGATAAATACATATGAATCAAGCACACAATATAGATAAACAGGAGAATAAAATAAAAAGATCACACTGTCAAGTAGGACACTATGAAAGATATGTTAAAATATCTGTGATGAAATATTTTTAAAATATGTAATCCCCCACATTTCTCCCTTTTTTAATTCTTTCTGTACCACATACCCCAATAACATTTTATAAGAATTAAGTAAAAAAAAAAAGCATTTTAACTAATAAAAGTGACTTTTATAGACTATTCTACAAATCTGCACAATTCTGAATCATCAAGAAAAATTTTAGTATTTAAAGATGTAATTCAATCCTCTGAGTGCCAGAAAGGTATACAACACATTGCAACTCTCTGGCACCCAGAGGGCAAAAGATCTACATCACTGAAAAATACAACATAATCCCCATACTCAGGTATGTGAGGATACATTTTTGAGCTAAAATAAGTTCAAGAGCCTGCTTATGTACACTGCACCTGAGTACTGCTTAATATGCCAAAACATGTACTTTTGCAATAAGAAGTGGACAGTGTAGGAGTGTATGAGTTTTTCAGGATATGCTGTTCATCTGTGTTGTTTTTTTAACATCATGTACATTACAAGGCACAGAGGAAATCCGTTACATTTTTCCTTTTTCTTACGCATGCTATAGGAGTATTATTAGGGCCTGCTTGCGTTAGAGGCTTGTGCTGGCGCTGTCCGTGCCAGTATGTACTAAAGAAGTCTGTACATAAGCACTGGTTCAGGCACTGGATTTTCAAACCAACATCTGATTGCTTGTGCTGGTGGATTCATACATTTCTGTCACTGTGTGCAATGTAGAGAAATAGTTAATCAGACTTACAGTCCAGTTGCTTAGTACAGATAATGGACATATGATCAGAGTTGCTCTTTGAGGCTCTTCTCGTCCATCATTTAGAATGTGATGTGAAACCATATTACCTGTGGAGCCAAATCAATTAGCAATTTATTACAAAATGTATCATAATATGACACTTATAAGTTAAAGGTTCAATTCAAAACACATGGTCCATACCAGGAGAGAACCTTTGGTCTTGGCTTTATTAAAAAAATTAAAGGAGGAACATTCATATAAAAAAACTTTTGTGCATGGGTTTTAATCAATAAATAAGCTTTTTAATCAATAAGCATTTTTTTTTTTATTTTACTCACCTACTAGTGGAGACAGTAGCTCAGTAGCATAGTAAACGGAGCTTGCTGTAATGTTAGCCCACAGAAATTCAACTACATAGGGAAGCGTGAACACGCTCCCTGGGGCAGCTGGGAGGGAGGTGGGAAGTCCTGCAGCGTTGTGCAGCACATACAGGGTGCCGCACTATGCGGAAGTTACAGATTTAGGGCTCAATCCAAATGTTGGAGACGGCTGTTTTTTCTGCCGACGGCATTTTTTCAAGCATAGTAAACTAGTCAAATGCCTGTGCTGTGAAAAAATACAGGCAAAAAAAGAGCCGTTGTGTGATAAAGGTAGATGAAAATTATGAAAACACTGTAATTATCAATTCAGATGTCTGAGTTAGCCATGAAAACCCAATAAGGGACTCAAGTTATCGCAGGAAAGTTAAGAGCCAGTTGTTTTCTAACTTGAGTCTCTTATCAGCTCTTTAAACAGCCGACGCAGAAACTTGAATTAAAAAAACAAGTAAAAAAAAAGTCCTCAGTGAATGTATTGATATGGGGCCCTAAGCCCCACATCAATACATCCAAAGTATGAAAAATGTGTCAAAAGTTAGTAGAATTAACCCTATGAGTGCCAATGGGGTATAAGTACCCCGCCGACATTCATAGGGTTAACCTCTCTGGGGCTCATAGATTTAAACAATGTATTAGGGCCCCCGTGTATAATGAAATATGCCGCCATTATTATGTGAAGCAAGTATTTTAAAGTTGCAAAATCATATGTCACAAACAATGTTGAAAATATACTTAGCTTTGAGGAATTTATAATGTCTCCACCGCTGTGTGAGACTGTGCTTTAATCTGGTTGGCTGGGATGTGCATAAGCACATCTCAGCCAATGGCTGTGAGGGAACTGGATCAGAGGCTGACCATATATAAAGGCAGTCTCTGATCAAATTCCCTCTTTGCGGAACGGGCATCAGCCCATAAGGCAGCAGGAGGGGGGATGTCTGTGGCACACAGCAATGTCTCCGCCGCTGCAGTCGCACACAGTGGCAAAAAAATTATAAATTCCTGAAAGCTAAGTATATTTTCAACATTGTTTGGGACATATGATTTTGCAGCTTTAATATACTTGCTTCGCATAGGGGCACTAATACATTGTTTAACTCTTTGAGCCCCACAGACATCCGCAATGCATTGCTTTGCAATGCGTTGAGAACCCCTCTGGCACTAAAGGGGTTAAACTATGTACTGTATTCTGCATTGTATTAATACTATGTTTTCTTCTACAGATATCAGAAAAAAGAAGACAAGAATGAAGAGAAGACTGAAATGAAGACAGAAGCAGAAGGACAGTGCATGACAGGTAAGTGTAAGACATATGAGTTAATGACCGGTGCTTGGCAGTATGTCAGGCACCGATTGTTATCTTTTTTACTGTTAAGTTCCCAATACTGCCGTTCTTTGATGGCGTTCTGGGAACTTTCAGCCGGTAGGACATTTGGATACTGACCCAGACATTTTCTTTTTGTCGGTCGGTATTCATTTTGCCCTACTGGCTTTTTTAGAGAAAACATTTGGATTGAGCCCTTGAAGCCTTCATATCTCCACTAGCAGGTGAACAAAAATAAAAAAAAAAATAAAGAAACAATCCTAGTCTCGTTTTACTGATTAAAACCCATGCATACATTTTTTATGTGAATGTTTCCCTTTAACCAACCAAGCTAACATAAAAGTTTACAGCTGTTGGCTAAATTTCTGCACACGCTGTTCCATCTATTTTTATAATGAATTAAGGGATGTCTGCACAGAGATGAGGAGCAATTCTGCAGAATCCCAATGAAAACATAGGGATATACCTGAGAACTCTCTGGATCTGCTTAGACACTCCATTTTTTTAGTTAATTACTGTGTTTTTCCAGATTAGTGAATCCCCAGGTAACCCTGCCCATTTCTGGCCCTGTTCTACCCACTCTCCATCCCATTCCAAATGTTTTCATCCTCCCAATCTCAGTCACTCTTATTTAGCCCCACCCATTTTATGATGCCAATTGCATCATTTGAACACTCCCACCAAGTTCCACTTGTAACTAACGAGGATGGGGATAAAAAGATATGCAAACGGGACAACTTGAAATTTCCACTGAATAAAATGGGGTTTTTACTACCTTGAATGCTAGATATCTCCAGTGCAGCACTTACTAATGTGCTGGAGACCTCTCTACCATTGAGTGGGTTAAAAGCCCCTTACATCAACAGGAATTTGAGTTATTGTTATTTGTCCCTTATGGCATAGTTGTTGTGCCCCAAGATTGCTTTTTTGCCTTGGGCATATGGCCCTAAACATATTAAATGCTCTCTAGGGGACAAGCCCATTAAATAAAGCAAAGAAAATTCAAGATAATTTATTAAATTTCAAATAGATGTACTATTGAGTGTTTATAATAAATGTAATCTCTGCACGTTACATTAACCCTTTAAGTGCCATAGAGGTATCCAACTCATTGCATTGTAATGTGTTGGATAGCTCTCTGGCACTCAAAGGGTTAATACTGTCTTCTATTGAACGCCAGTGAGAGCTCCATCATCACTAAATTGAAATTGTTTGCAATTATCATAAAGGGAAAAGTATTATAACTGAGACTTACATTCCAAGATTTAGGGCCTTCTTTCATTAGGAGCAATTCAAGAGCAAACCAACCACACCATAGGAGTGAAATGAAAATTGTAATTTATTTAAAGGGGATTTATCACCCCTATACATGTTGGTGCAAATAGTTTGTCTATGTAGCAACTGATATAATATTTAATTTTTTAAAATAAAATCACTGTTTTGCTGAATTTAATAGGAGTAAATATTTATGTACTGCAGTCTGTCACTCTTCCTCTGCTCCCCTCCCTCTCTCCAGCCTCCTCTGATGACGGAGGCTTTCTGCAAGTAAGCTGGAGTGCTCTCATTGGTCAGAAACCTCTCCAGCTTACATGCAGAAAGCCTCCATCATCAGAGGAGGCTGGATAGAGGGAGGGGAGCAGAGGAAGAGTGACAGACTGAGGTACAGAGCTGGTAACCACAGTCTGTCTGAAGTAGGCGCAGGGCAATAGTTATTCATTTAATTTCAGCAAAACAGCGATTTTACTTAAAAACTTAATATATTATATCATCTAGTCACTACATAAACTATTTGCTCCAACATGGGGTGATGGATCCCCTTTAAATGGAGATTTTTAACTCCTTGCTATAGCTAAGGAGGTCTCCCAACACATTGCTTACAATGCACTGGAGAGCTCTCTAGCATTCAAAGGGTTAAAAGCCCCATTGATATCAATAGAAATAATAGGAATGTTGTCCCCATGGTGCAGCTGGCTTGCTCCATAATTTCTCCTCTTTAGCTTCCTTGGTCCCTTAGTCCTGAGTACTTTCCTGTAAAGGACACTTTCAGGACCAGGTTGTAATCATTCTAATGAAAGTACTTGTAAAACTGAATCTTGATGCCATCAAACCAGCTCTCTAGCTTATTTTTAAGTCGCACCTGCCCAGTGTCTTTACTAGCTAACTGTATTGTGATAATGAAGCTGCAAGACATAGTGAGCTCCCACATTTGGCTCTGTGCTAGCTTTGTGCATACACATACCAGAAGCGCCTTCCTGCTGTATATACTGCAGTACCATTATCACAATACAAAGAGTAAATACAGACTTCGGAGGGGGAGTAGGGCAACAACATGCTAGCAAACGGGTCTGCTGTCAACAAGATTCACTATTTTAAAGGCATAGTACATTTAAACTTTAGCTCTGAGTATTAAGTACAAGTTTTTTTTAACATAATGCGCTATGTACCGTAAAATCTCCGGTATAATACGCACCTGTGTATAATACGCAGGTGCATATTATACCAAAGATTTTGGGGAAAACAAGAGTGCCTATGTATAATACGCACCCTTGTTTTCCCCCCTTGCTAAAAAAAATATAATAGGGTTGTCCGATCCCTTCCCTCCCTCGGGTCAAACCCGCTTCAAAACCAGCCTTAAAGGTTGACGTCCGCTTCTTCTGTGGATGAGGCAAAATAATTCCTTCTGCACAGCTTCCTTGCGGGCGGCACGCTTCCCTTTGCCGCCCGCTTCCATCAATGGGCTTGCAGGACCTTCCGCCTACAGCCAATGGTAATGCCCTGTGTATCAGGGCATTATCATTGGCTGTAGGCGGAAGGTCCTGCAAGCCCATTGATGGAAGCGGGCGGCAAAGGGAAGCGTGCCGCCCGCAAGGAAGCTGTGCAGAAGGAATTATTTTGCCTCATCCACAGAAGAAGCGGACGTCAACCTTTAAGGCTGGTTTTGAAGCGGGTTTGACCCGGGGGAGGGAGGGAAGGGATCGGACAACCCTATTTTTTTTTTTTAAACTCTCGTGTATAATATGCACCCCCCACTTCACATAAGGTGAAGTGGGGTAAAATTGTGCGTATTATACCCGAGATTTTACGGTATATTTACTTACAGATTTGTAGTTCAAAAGCAATTGAATAGGAAAGAATCCTCCGCCCACCCCTTCTGGCCGCCTCCTCTTAGAGTTGCAATCCGGTCCCCCGACCAGACTGATGCAGTTAGGACAAACTTAAGTCAGTAAGTAAAAGGAAAACCCCGCCTCCTTGACGAAGGACGACAGGATTTTCCTTTGCTTACTGAAGATGTCCCTCGCCACCCTCCATCCAGACCAGACAAAGAGGATCAGTGACAAGGCCAAAAGGGGCCAAGTGAATTAAAATCCTAAACCTGACCCTGAATCTAAAAAGAAAACCACTAATGTCCTTTTGCAGAAAGTAAAAGATGAGCAGTTCTGGGACAAACCAACTGTACCATAGGGGAAAAATAAAAATCTCCATGGGTTTGAAAATATATATATACTTTTTTAATTCAATGTTTATTAAGATTTTACAACAAGAAGAAAAAGATATACAAGGCACTGCAACAACAACCAGTGTGATATATCAGGGCCAAGGCCCATAGAGCAAGTGCAACAAATCCCAAGCCCAACACCCCCTAAGAGAACAAAGGGGGTGAAAGAACCACACAAACCTATGAAGACAGGAACACAAAAACGGGGAAGTAAAGAAAAAGAAAAAAAACAGAAAAAAGAACAGAGAGGAGGCACGGGGGGGGGGGCAAGGAGTAGATAGGAAAGGGAAAAAAGGGGGGGGGGGAGGGGGGAGGGATGGGAAAATTGTGAGGGATCCGCAAGTCCGGTTAGTAGCTGGAGAATTTGCAGGATTACTACAGCATAAGATCACGACAGAAGTCAGGAGCCAAGACACTGTCCACCCAGGGCGACCAGATACCAAGGTATGAGGTGTAGGAATTGCGTGTATAAGCCGTCAGCTTTTCCATCTTCAAAAGTTGCCAAATACGCCCCTCTAGTTGAACTAACCCCGATTTGCAAAGGTAAGCAACATGACACCAAACTGCCGCACAAATTCTGTAAATAAACTTGTTAGACTTAAAGGGTAATTGCAGAGCCCCGTAAGGTCGATGCAGGATACCCGTCCAGGGATCTGGAGACAGGTGGATCCCCTGAGCCACGCTCAGACTTCGAAAGGCGTACTCCCATAGTAGAATCACAGAGGGGCAATCCCAGCACATGTGTTTGTAGGTGCCGGGTTAGGCAGTGATACCACCATGACAACACCTTGTAACTATTCTGCTTATTCAGAGTGGATGGGGACAAACTGGCGGTGTTGTCAATTATCGCCTTCCAATCCTCAGGATGCAATACTTCACTAAGATTCACTTCCCATTGAGACCTGTAGGCAGGAGTTTGGGGGAAAGTGACTGCCATAAATCTTATAAATAACCCCCAGACGGGGCACCACTGAGGAGAGAGTTCTGCAAGGGGTAGGGGACCGGTTGAAGTAAGAATGAATGAAATTATGAACTTGACAAAAGAGAAAGTATTCCCCAGGAGGGGAGTCAAACCTGTCACAGAACGATTCCCAAGTCAGCACAGTGGAGGTCATCACTAAATCTTGCACCTTGGTTATCCCCAAAGAAAGCTATCCATTGGAAGACCGGAGAACAAGTCTAGGTTGACGAAGAGAGAGAGCACAGCCAAGAAATAGGAGCGGTCAGGGCGTCTTTAACGCCATGTCTGCAACATAAATGCAACGTGTTGATAGGGATGGGCTTTGAAAGGCCAGATGGGGACAACCCCAGAATCCAGAGCAAGTCGGCTGCCGAAGACACCTTGCAGACAGAGCTTTCCAGATCCGCCCACCGAGGGGGATCCACTGTATCATGCAGTTTTACCACTGTCGCAAACTGAGCTACTTTGTAATAGGACCACAGGAACCGATAAACCCCCCGCAGATCTCAGTTGATGAAGGAGAGACAACAGCCTGAGGCTGGGATGTTTGGAGGCCCAAATAAAGTGCAGTATACGTTTCTGCATGGATAGAAGATCGGCCAAATGGACCAGAAAAGATAGAGAAGTTTGGGTAAAAGAGTCATCTTTACAGCAAAAATCTGCCCCAGCCAGGAAATACGAAAAGAATCCAATCGTTTTAATTCATCCCGAAGAGATTTAAGCATGAGAGAATAGTTAGCATCATAAAGCCGAGACAAAAACTTAGTGATCTGGATGCCCAGGGACGTGATCGACAGCAGCCGCCAAACAAAATTAAAGTTTAAAGCCAAAAGCTTTTCCATCGGAGCAGGGAGTGAGATGTTGAGCACCTCACATTTGGGGTTACTGATGCAGAAGCCAAAGATGATAGAGAACGTAGTCAGTACTGAGAAAAGATTCGGAAGTCAAGGGAGATGTAAGAGATAGCAAGATATCATCCGCAAACAAACTGAGCTTATAGACCTTACCACCCACCGTGATTCCTTTGATGTCGGGATTCAAGCTCATGGCACAAGCCAGAGGCTCTATGCAAAGGGCAAAGAGTAAGGGGGAAAGCAGGCACCCTTGTCTAGTTCCATTCCGAACAGTTCGGGCTAATATAAGGCACCAGATACAGAAACTGCTGCAGTTAGAATAGAGTATAGAGATTTAATCCTGGTGAGGATCGAATAATCGGACCCAAAGGACCCCAATACCTCCCACATTTATCTCCAATCAACATGGCCAGAGACACGTCCGGAGTCTGATTAATGGAGAAATAATCCTTCCAAGTACTATTGACTTCCACTTTCACACAAGGATCAAGGAGGAGAGTGTCATTGAAACTTCACGTGGAAGTAGAAGTGGGGCCGAAGGGGTCTAGGAAGGTACATTCCACGATTGCATGGTCAGACCAGGTGAGATCATGGTTCTTAGAGCTGTTCAGATACCCAAGCAAGGATCGAGAGGAGAAAATGTAGTCGATCCTCGAGTAGAGGTTATGTGGATGAGAGAAAAATGAGTAGTCTCGCATGGTGGGGTGTTTAAGATGCCAGCAGTCAAAGAGAAAATATTTTTTAACCCCATGAATACTAGGGAGGTCTCCAATGCATTGCTTTGCAATGTGTTGGAGACATATTTAGCATTCTTGGGTTTAAAAGTTCCATTTCAATCAATGGAACTTTTAGAAATATTAATTATGCCCCTACATTGCAGTTGGATTTCCCTAGAATTACTAATATTTAGCATCCTGAATATGGCCTAAGACAGTGAACTCTTTTATAGTAATGTCAAGTTTTAAAGGAAATGAAAGGGAACATTCTTTTTGCATATGGTATAAACTAATGATAATATTTCCAAGAACTGTTACAGAAATGTTGGCAGCAAAACTGTATTTAGAAAAGTTTGTTTAAAAAAAAAGCATCATGCATACATCTCTATTTCTGGTAAAAAGTGAACCACTTAGCAATCCACAAGGCAAACATCTATCTTTGCAAGGCTCACATAGATTATTAGAGTGATTACAAATAAACATTTAAATGTATTTATTTAACTGTGCTCCCTCCTTGCTGCACTGTACTAGAATTCTTTATCACACAAACTGGTAGATTATTTGCTGATCAAGCAGTTGTGACATTACATAGGTAAAAGGGCATATGGCATAAAAACAACTTGCTCTGCAGTCTTTAAACTTTTGAGTGCTAGAGAGGTGTCTAGCAAATTACTCTGCAATGTATTGCCAACCCCTGGCACTGAAAAAGGTAACTTAACTCAACCTGTCAAATAGCATTATGAAGCTGTGTTGTTGAACATTAAAACAGAAGAGGCCTGTCCATCTGTGACGCATCTGGTTTTCTATTTTTTCTCCACTTACGTTGGACATTTCGTTGTGGCCAGTCCTCGTCCTGTTCAGAATCACTACTACTGTAAGTGTATTTAGCTTTTCTGGCTTGTTGCCTGGAGGAAAAACAAACCAGTCATCGAAAACAAGATCATCTCTCCCAGCTCAGTCATTCCTTATTAAACGCTAAGTAAGCAGAGTGCCATGGGAATTTATAAGAAACTCCCTGGCCTGAGGGGTGGCACGTCTTTAACAGCAGTTGAAGATGTGTAGTGGAGCATACCAAACCATATGCACAAAGCAAAAAGTGGAATAATACTGAGGCCAATTGAATTCACCATAGATTACAAATAAAAATTCCATTGGATTTAATTGGACTTTCAACCCCTTGAATGGTAGAGAAGTCCAGCTCAGTGCAATGCAAAATGTTTAAGATCTCTCTAGCATTCAAGGGTTAAAAAACCATTTAAATCAAATCAAAAGGGAATATTTTATTTGGTCCCTATGTTGCAGTCAATATGCCTCAGAAATGCTCCTTATTTTGTCTTGCCCAAGCAGGGCATACAAGAAATTTGTTTCACAAAACTCACACACACATTATTTTATTATATTATTTTATATTATATATATATATATATATATATATATATATATATATACACATACACACACACATACACACAGCACTGTGTAAAAGTCTTAGGCAGGCATTAAAAAATGCTATAAAGTGAGAACGCTTTAAAAAAAATAGACATTAATAGTTTATTTTTATCAATTAACAAAATGAGGGTGTGTGAACAGAGGAAACATCTAAATTGAAATCAATATTTGGTGTGACCACCCTTTGCTTTCAAAACAGCATCAAATCTATGTACACTTGTCAGGGATTTTCTAGGCATATGACATAACAATTATACCAGATGGGTGCTAATGATCATCAACTTAATATGTGGGTTGAAACACAATCATTAACTGAAAAAGAAACAGCTGTGTAGGAGGAATAAAACTGGGTGATGAACAGCCAAACTCAGCTTACAAGGTGAGGTTGCTAAAGACAGTTTAATGTCAAAACTCATACACCATGGCAAAACTGAGCACAGAAACAAGACACAAGGTAGTTATTCTGCATCAGCAAGGTCTCTCCCAGGCAGAAATTTCAAGGCAGACAGGGGTTTCCAGATCTGCTGTCCAAGCTCTTTTGAAGAAGCACAAAGAAACAGGCAACGTTGAGGACTGTAGAAGCAGTGGTCAGCCAAGGAAACTTAGTGCAGCAGATGAAAGACACATCATGCTTACATCCCTTTGCAATCAGAAGAGGTCCATCAGTGCCATCAGCTTGGAATTGGCAGAAAACAGTGGGACCATGGTACACCCATCTACTGTCAAAAGAAGTCTGATCAGAAGTGGTCTTCATGGAAGACTAGCATTCCAAAAAGCCATACCTCAAACATAGTAACAAGGCCAAGCAAACTCAACTATACACGAAAACACAGGAACTGGGGTGCAGAAAAATGGCAGCAGGGGCTCTGGACTGATGAGTCAAAATTTTAAATATCTGGCTGTAGTAGATGGCAGTTTGTTCGCTAAAGGGCTGGAGATTGGTACAAGAATAAGTGTCTCCAGGCAACAGTGAAGCATGGAGGAGGTTCCTTGCAAGTTTGCATTTCTGCAAGTGGAGTTGGGGTCAGAATTAATGGTCTCTTCAATGCTGAGAAGTACAGGCAGATACTTATCTATCATGCAGTACCATCAAGGAGGCATCTAATTGGCCTCAAATGTATTGTGCAGCATGACAACGAGCACAAACATACAGACAAAGTCATTAAGAACTATCTTCAGTGTAAAGCCAGTGAGATGGTACAGTTGTTAATACACCAGCTGTAGAACCTGTTCAAGCCGCAAGGTCGCAGGTTCTAGTCCCGGTAAAGTCAGCTCAACCTTTCACTCTTCTGAGGTAGATATAATCGGTGCAGGACATACTTGAAAATGAGAGACAATCTCAATGCATTCTTCCTGGTATAATACTTTCACATTAAAAAAAAGAAGAAGAAGAACAAGAAGACCTGGAAGTGATGGTATGGCCCCCACAGAGCCTTTAATCTCAACATAATTTAGTCTGTTTGGTATTAAATGAAGAAAGAGAAGCAACTGAGGCTGACTAAATCCACAGAGGAAGGGTGGTTAATTTTCCAAGATGTTTGGAACAACCTACCTGCCAAGTTCCTTTTAACAAACTGTGTGCAAGTTAAATTGATAAAAAAAAATAGTAACATGGCTATTTTTGAAACCATTCTCAGTTTACAGGATTTGTCACACCTGCCTAAGACTTTTGCACAGTACATCTAAACCCTATTACTCTAATTACTGTAAACTCCCTAAATCTAGAGAAACACTGAATGCTCTTCTATCCGACAAGGTTACTAAGCAAAAGAGATGGTCAATTATTCTATGAGAGAACCAGCAAACCCCATAAGATCTTGGCTAGGAAACTTAAACAAAATGCCTGGATTTTGTTACTAAAATGCACATCTTGTCATGTACTATACAATCCAACTGACATTTACAACAAATTCCATGCTTACTTCACAGATCTTTACAATCCAGATTCTTTAACGCATAGTCATGAATAAACCTCTAAGAATAAGCTTAATTCTTTATGCAGAACTTACTTCTTAACAAGCTCCCGCCTGATGGTAGAGACAATCTGAATGCTCCAAGTACTTTCAACCATCAAACTATCAAAAAGAGCTAAGGCACCAGGACCCAATGGTATACTTATTCCTTCTAGAAGTCTTTCCAGTCAACATTAATTTCACTACTAATAGAGGTATTCTGTTCTCTCAGGTGTTAAATGTCAACATTCTTACTTTACAGCATTTTTTCACATGCTAGGATATAGATTATAATTTTTCTTGAACCTTTAAGGACCAGGGAGTATGCAATACATTGTTTTACAGTAGTATTAATGAATACATTTACATGGGCCTTCCCTTTTTTAATTATGTGTACTAACCTTGAATATATTATTTCTGCTCTTCCTCTTTTCTATTACTTTAGCGCCCCCTACCTGCAGTCTGTAAGGTGTCTGAGACGGAGATATTTCCAAAGGATTATACAAGCTCTTTAGAAAAGTGGAGTAATTTGGGGCAAACCACCTGCACCATGGAGGACAAATAAACATTCTGATTCGTTTAAATGGACTATTGATCTGCAGAGGTCAACAACACATTGCAAATCATTACACTGAAATCCACTCTAGCAATTAAGGGGTAAAAAGATCCATTTAAAGCAGAACTTTTACCAGAATGACACAGCGCGGCAAATGAGAATTACATTAGTGATATGCACACACTTAGTTTTATTTTCAAGTATAATTGCTGCATTAATGAAAAATAGAACCTTCTATTCAGGCAGGCACCGGCTGGGATCTTGAAGTAGCAGTCAGTCCCTTCCAGTGCCTTTCGGCACAAAGGCATTCAACTCAACAATAGTGGAGCTGCCTGTCTGCTTAAAAGATTATATTTTTTATTAATGCAGCAATTGTACTTGAAAATAAAATGAAGTGTGTGCATATTGCTAATGTAATTATCATTTGTGGCGCTATGTTATTCTAGTGAAAGTTCCACTTTAATTCAGAGGGGATATGTATTTTTCCCTATGGTACATTACGTTTGACCAGAATTAATCCAGTTTCTTTTGAACATCAGCTCCTGTGTGCATCTCTACTGGCTGGTGATGGCTATTAGAGAAGAGTGAGACACACAGTCTTATGACCGTTTACAAATAGTGGAGTTGCAGATTCTTTTTATAGACTGCAGATAATGTGTCTTCATTTTACACAGCATGGACATAAAAGAACTGAAACAGATGATACAAGGCAAGTACCCATAATTAACCCCTTAAGGCTCAGAGGGCTGCACAATGCATTCCTTCACAAAAAACACTAAAAAAAAAACAGAATTTAAAAGTACACTGCTAAAATAAAAAAAAACAATACTATTACTTAGGAGCATTAGAATAGTCTGCTGGCATATGCTGCACTAGTAACTACCTTTTTGGACGATGGCTTTCAGTTTTCAAAGGAATAGGACTTTTTCCTTTATGGCTTATAGATGGTCCCATTCTTCTTTTCTTGCTGGGTGCTTTAAAGAAAAACAAATTGAAATAAAACAGATTATGAAAATGTTTAAATAGAAATTCTGTCAATCAGTTCAACTCACTAGAAATATCTGGCAAACTTCTCGGAGGGAAAGAATGAATTTCATTTTATAAACAGTTTTAGTTGTAAACCAGACTTGTACCACATAGCAGAAATCAGGTTAATTAACTTAGGACTAGAGGCAGGGGTACAACACTGGTTCTCAAGAGCTACCAACATTGCATGTTTTCTGGATTTCCCAGACATAGCCCAGGTGGACCAATTAACCCACTGATGGCGAGTGATGTGCCAGGAACATAACAGAAATTCATCCTTTGAGGATGATTGATGGTCCTGTCACACCAAGGGTTAATGAGATCATTGCGAGGAGGTTGTAAATGACTGCTCCAAGACCAAAGCAGTCAGTTTCAGTAAGTCATTCTCTGGTGGCTTAGCACATGTGAACGCTGCTACAGGGATCACATGTGCAAATGGAGCCATATGACTAAATAAATGTATGTAAACAGTGACTTTGTCACTGTTCTCTGCCTCTCTCCTACGCAGTGTGATCAAAAATAGAAGCAGAGCACCCACTGTCTCAAATTGCCAAAGATGAGGCACTTTTTATGTACTGGAGCAGGGCTGGTGGGGAGATCTTATATAAAAAAAAATCATGACCCACTGACCTTTCATTGTGTAACTGAATAAATTATTTAGAGGGAGATTTATACAAGAGGATTTAACCCCTTAGCGACCCTTGACGTACCAGGACCGTCAAGGGTAAATTTGCTCCAAGGACCCTTGACAGTCCCGGTACGTCAAGGGTTAAACTCTCCCATCGCGGCCACACGGAGCGATGGGAGAGTGCGGGCTGCTTGTTACTAAGTGTTACTAAGTGTTTAGGTAGGTAGGTGGGTAGGTTTAGTGTAGACTTGTGTTAGGGAAAGGTTTAGGGACAGATTTAGGTTTAGGGAAAAAAAAAAAAAAAAAAAATTATATATATATATATATATATAATAAGTATAGTTTAGATAGGTAGTTTACTTGGGTTAGGTAGGTTCTAGATATACGTAGGTTAGGGTAAGTTTTAGGGTTAGAGTTAGGTTTAGGGATAGTGTTAGCATAAGAAAAAAAATTTTAGTGGGCAAAATGCAGCGCAGGTATAGCGTTGAAGAGGCATATGCCTTTTTGGCGTCTGACTCAGAGGCAACAGACACTGCGTCAGATTTTGATATAGAGCAGTTTTCAGAAAGGGAGAGCAGCTCTAGTGACGACGCTGGGCCTTCTGGCAAGAAAAGAGACACTGCCCCAAGAGCTGCCCTGGCAACTGCCCCAGCACCAGCCAAAAATCCTGCCAAAAATTCTGCCAAAAATCCTTCCAAAAGATCTGCCAAAAGACTTTGCAAAATACCTGCCAAAAGGAATGCCCCAAGTGCTGCCCCAAGAGCTGCCCTGGCAATTGCCCGAGCACCTGCAAAAAGATCTGGCCAAAGAAATGCCCCAACACCTGCCACTCCTGATCATAATGAATGGGTATCCCCAATCAATTTTTGCCCACAAATACCAGAATTTACAGGCACCCCAGGGATTCAAATTGATGTTGAGGGATTTAACTATGATAATTTTTTTGATTTGTTTTTGGGGGAAGACATTTTAGGTGAAATTGTGTCCCAAACCAACTTGTATGCAGCCCAGTATACTGCCACCAACCCTACAGCTTTTGTAGTTAAGGAAGAAATATGGAAACCCATAGACATCATAGAATTTAAACAATTCTGGGCCTTAATAATGGCAATGGGTATAATAAAAAAGCCAAGTATCCGATCCTACTGGAGCAAAAACCCTGTATGTGATACCCCTATATTCCCCAAGACTATGACCAGGACCAGATCTGAAATCATTTTGCACTTTATGCATTTTAGCGATAATACCCTGTGCCCCCCAAAAGAACACCCCCAGTATGATAGACTGTACAAAATTCGTCCCCTAATAAGCCATTTACAGAAAAAGTTTGCTCGTGTATATGCCCCAAAAAGAAATTAGTGTAGATGAATCCCTAATGAAATACAAAGGCAGGTTAGGGTTCAAGCAGTACATCCCCCTCAAAGAATTCCATATTTGGTGTAAAATTTTATAAATTGTGCGAAAGTGCCACAGGCTACACCCAGGCTTTTAGAATTTATGAAGGCAAGGACAGCCAACTTGATCCTCCTGGGTGCCCCGAATTTATGGGAACAAGTGGGAAAATAGTTTGGGATTTAATTTACCCCTTATTAAATAAAGGCTATCAATTATTTGTTGATAATTATTACACCAGCCCCCTTTTATTTAAGTCTCTGTTTTGTTTTGACACCGTGGCCTGTGGCACTGTCAGGCGCAATTGCAGGGAGTTGCCCAAAACACTAGTAGATAGCAAACTAAAACCTGGTATGTCCTTATCTTTGTCCTAACAGGAGCTGCTGGCAGTGAAGTTTAGGGACAAAAAAGATGTCTACATGCTGACCACAATGTATGAGGACAGATCTGTGGCAGTCACTGTTCGTGGCAGGACAGTGGTAATGAGAAAGCCAGTCTGCATCAGGGACTATAATAAAAACATGGGGGGAGTTGATCTGAGTGATCAACTAATGCAGCAATACCTCACAATGAGGAAGTGTAGGGCATGGTATAAAAAAGTTGCCATTTATATGATGCAGACTGCTGTACATAATTCATTTTTACTTTTCAAGCTGGCAAACCCGAATCAAAAATGTAACTTTTTACAGTACCAGCTACAACTTATTTCCATATTTTTATTTCAAGGTGCGTCTGAAATAATTCCACCAAGACCTGGGGTGGTACATTTTATTTATAAAATCCCCCCAACTCCCTAAAAGAACAAACCACAGAAGCGCTGCAGGGTTTGCTAAAGAAAGGGAATACGGACAGACACCACCACTTACTGTCCTGATTGCCCTTCCAAACCTGGCCTCTGCCTTGGAGACTGTTTCAAGGAATACCATTCAGGCACAATGCAGTAGTGCTGTAAAGGTTCTTTTATTATTTGGCTACTTTTTCCCCCTGAAATATCCTGTTTTTTATTTTTCAAAACACATCCCTCCTTAGATCTAACACTATCAAAATTTATCTCTGATAATGGAAACACACATGTTCCCTACTGGGCCTAGTAGCTCCCCCAAACCCTGACAAACCTATGCATATGGGGCATTGCCGTACTCAGACAATGTAACTCACCACTAATGTAAAGCATTTAAAAAATCTGCAAATATCATCTGATTGAAATCCAGAGCAACACTAAAATAGAAATGTGAAAAATGGTGTTTCTCTGTCTTACTGCAGATTTTGGGAGGGATTGGTGATACAGTGGCAGCGAAAAAATTGATAAGATGCAAATAGAATGAAAGCCAGGGTTGTCTACTCTTCTACAAAATATACTTTTGGGGGTAAAATTAATTGCAGCATTGCCAAACAGACCGAAATGAGACAAGGCACCAGCTATAAAAATGGCATGTCTGTAAAAGGAAACATGTTCCAACTGGGCCCAGTAGCTCCCCCAAACCCCGACAAACCTATGTATATGGGGTATTGCCGTAATTAGATGAAGGAGCCGAACACTAATCAATGCAGTTTATAAAATCTTCACCTGTTCTGAAGGCAAAGCGTGAAAAATGCTGAATTTTTTTTACTTACGTCAAGTTTTCACAGGATTGGTGGTAAAATGGCTGTTTGCAAAATTTGAAAACACACCTAAAATGAAAGCCTGGGGTGTCTACTTTCAAAAAATATACACTTTTGGGGGGAAATCTTAAAAAAGAGCAGTGTTACACAGCCCAAATGAGAAATGGCACCAGTAACGCAAGCTGTGAAGATTCAAAGTGTGAACCTGGAAACACGCATGTTCCAATTTGGGACCCGTAGCTCCCCACAAACCATGAAAAAGCTATCCATATGGGGTATTTCCGTACTCAGAAGAAGGAGTCGAACACTAATCAATGCAGTTTATAAAATCTTCACCTGTTCTGTGCTTGAAATTCACATCAACATTGAAGGCAAAGTGTAAAAAACACTGTTTTTTTACTTACGTCAAGTTTACGAGAAAGTGGTGGTAAAATGGCTGCGTAAAAAATTTGAAAACACACCTAAAATGAAAGCTGGGGGTGTCTACTTTCCAAAAATATACACTTTTGGGGGGAAATCCTAAAGTGGAGCACTGGAACATAGCCCAAAATGAGTAATGGCACCAGTTAAGCAGGATTTGAAAATTCAATATTTGTTCAAAATTGGGCCCTGTAGCTCCCCCAAACCTTGAGAAACCTATGCATATGGGGTATTGCTGTACTCAGAAGAAGGAGCTGAAAACTAAACAATGCATTTTTAAAAATCTTCACCTATCATGTGCTTGAAATTCACATCAACATTGAAGTGAAAGTGTGAAAAACGCTGTTTTTTTAACTTACGTCAAGATTTACGAGTGATAAGTGGTAAAATGGCTGCGTAAAAAATTTGAAAACATACATAAAATGAAAGCCTGGGGTGTCTACTTTCCAAAAATATACACTTTTGGGGGGAAATCTTAGAGTGGAGCACTGTTACACAGCCCCAAATGAGACATGGCACCAGTAATGCAAGGTGTGAAAATTCAAAGTGTGAAACTGGAAACGCGCATGTTCCAATTTGGGCCCCATAGCTCCCGCAAACCTTGAATAACCTATGCATATGGGGTATTGCCGTACTCAGAAGAAGGAGTTGAACACTAAACAATGGATATTTTTAAATTTTCAAATATCTTGTGCTTGATATCAACAATAATATTGAAATGTAAGCGTGAAAACTGCAAAAAACAAAATATTACCACCATTTTGAAAAATATTTCTGGAAAAATAGCTGCATAAAAAACTCCAAAATTCTCCTGATTATTTACCTTATGTTGTCTACTTTTCAGAAACATATACCTTTGTGGGACATTTTTTGTTCTGGCACCGTCAACTAAGCTATGATAATGGCATCCATCTTGTAATATTTACCTTGTAAATGTGAGGAAGTGATTGAAATACTAGGCATATGGGGTATTCTTATATTCAGGAGAAGCAAATGAATATATTTAGGGGTATTTTTTGTCATAAACTAATTGTATGCAAATCCTGACATGAAAATATAAGCAAAATGTTGTTTTTTTTATTTTTTTGCTCTTTTTTTCTATTTTAATCAAATTAAATGATGAGGTATTCATATAATTGTGGTATCAAAAGAAAGCCCTACTTGTGCTTAAAAAAACAGTATATAATTTGTGTGGGTGTACAAAGGGAATTAAAGAGAAAATATGGTTGAACAAAGACAGTCAAAAAAGTCAAAATTGCTCCGGTTCTTAAGTCAAATCTAACTCAGATTTTCCCGGTCCTTAAGGGGTTAATTGAAAAGAAGCATTAAAGGGATAGTAATACTTAAAAATTATTATCTCCCATGTTGTAGCCAGTAAAAAACTGAGTTAAATGAGACCAAACCTTTATGGTTTGAGAGATATCCGCTTTCAAAGTTCCCTCTTTTTGGCTTTTCCCCTGATGTCAGCGTTCTAGCTGAGAGCAGAGGAATCCTCTCCTGGGATCAGCCGGCAGCTCTGCAGCAGAGCTGAGATCGCATTAATAAAAAAGAAATCCCTTACTAAAAAGGTCTTCTACATGTGCTTGGTTTGCAAGCACACGTAGAAGACCTTTTAAGTTAGGGATTTCTTTTTTATTAACACAATCTCGGCTCTGCTGCAAAGCCTCTGCCGGTTACGGGACCAGATTCCCCTGCTGTCAGCTAGAACGCTGAAGTCAGGGGAGAGGGAACTTTGAAAGCGGATATCTCTCAAACCATTAAGGTTTGAGAGATGTCACTGGTCTCATTTAACTCAGTTTTTTACTGGCTACAACATGGGGCATAGTAATTTTTAAGTATTACTATCCCTTTAAAGTGGCTGTAAGACTGCCGCTGGTAGGTATAAAAATATTAAAGGGACAGTAATGTTTCCATAAGAACAACACTACAATCCATCTTTGTAGTGCATATAACTGATCAGTGATATTAGTAATGTTGAATTCACACAACATCCCTTGAAATAATTGTCACAGTACCTCTGTGGCGGCCGCTCGAGCCAATTGCAGCTTTCATCTGGCTGCTCCGGCCGCATCATCCATCTGGTGGCTCCAGCCGCATCATTCCTCTGGCTGTGCAGTTTTGGGTTCTATTCACGGCCAGTCGCATTCTGCTTGTAGCGGCTACTAGTGTTGTGGGTTCCGGCCTCTTCCTTCCCTGCCCGCGGCAGCTGGATGACGTCATTATGGGCACACATCAAAGGGCATGGACGTGCACTCCATTTAAAGGGGCAGTTGCTCAGATGATGGCTCCTCCTCTTCATGGGCCAAAGGTTCTTATACTGACTGGACACAAGGCTCAGTCGCCCTTTCGTGGTGTCCTGTGCAGTTTGGCTTTAGCGTTGTGTATTACCTGGCTCTGTCTGACTACCCATTCTGGTGCCGACCTCTGGCTCTGTCTGACTATCCCCCCTGTGTATGACTCCGGCTTAGTCTGATATCCATTCTGGTGTGGACCTGCGGCTCTGGTAGACTACCTCCTCTGTGTTTGACCACTGGCCTGTCTGACTATCTGTTCTGGTGCTGCCCTGTGGCTCTGTCTGACTACCCGCTCTGTGTATGACCCTTCCTAGTCCAATAACCAATCTGGTGCAGACCTGCGGCTCTGGTTGAATACCTACTCTGTGTATGACCCGGCTTGTCTGACTACTCACTCTGGTGTTACCTGGAACTCTGTCCACCGCGTACCCAGCATACCAAAGCTTCAGTGGATATTCTTTCTGGTACGGACCAGTGGCTCTGGCAGACTTCTCCTTTGCTACTGTCCAACAACTGGTGCCCTCAGGTGAGGACCTGTGGCATAGTTTATTTCCCTTTCTGGGAGCGTTGATTGTGCAGGTGTGGACCTGTGGCATAGTTTATTTTCATTTCTGGGAGCTTTGTCTGTGCAGGTGTGGACCTGTGATTGCCTATCTCCTCCCTATTGCCTATAGGGGTCCTGTACTATACCACTAGGAAGTAGCTCCGTACATCCAGACGTTGCAGAGATTATTGTGTGTACTTACTGTTTGCTGAGAATTTCATTACGTTGTGCATCTTAATAAAATTGTGTTACCGAAAGTACTGGTCCAGTTCTTGTTCTTACGGATTTTGCCAATAATATTATAAATTATCCCCCGTTATGCCCCTTTTTGGAATTCCAAGCCAACTCTCTACAGATCTGAAGTCTGGTCGCTTGACCGGACAGAGAGCTACAAGGCACAATCTGACATCATTCAGTATACGGAAAATGCTGCCCCCCTTTATGAGGGAGGGCAGGTTTTTCCAATGTTGTCAACATCTTCCAGCTCGGAGGAGCGAAGGGTGACATAAGTATAAGGGCATAAGGAGGATCATTTATCATAATATTTAAAGGGATGTAGAACAAATTCAGTATTACTAACGTCACTGATCAGTTGTATACGCTACAGGTAGATTGCAGTATTCTTATGGAAACATTACTATGCCTTAAAGGACAGTTTAGGAGGACATAACGGCATGTAGTAAGTTTTTTATAAAATGGAGTAAGGAAGTTTATAAAAAGTGGCTCAGCAAATTTATAAAGAAAAGTCGCTATTAGCGACAATGTAGCAACAGAATTTTCACCAAATATTTAAAGCCATGTCTGATCTGTTCTTATACTTTAGTGTCACCACATTTATAAATGTAAATAGAATACTTTATAAATACCAACACTTATAATGAGGACATTTTAAGGATCTGTTCACAAAAACAAACAAGAACACTTTTTTTTTTTTTTTTAATAAATCTCCCCAAAGTATTTTATAAACATATAAAAACTGACTTTTAACCAAACATTAATGTGAGATTTATTGCAGTGGACCAATGTGATACACTTATATACACACACCACATAGTCTGATAGCCTGATCACATAAAAGAGGGACACAAGGGTTGGAAAAAGGGACACAGAGATATTCATCTCAGTGACAGTACCCCCCTAAAAAAGAACATGAGTTTTATCCAGTCCCTGTTAAAAAAAAAAAGAGGATTTCAGTCTTACCTGTTAAATCCTTTTCTATTAGTCCATACAAGTTACTGGTAATTCTGGGTAGGCGATCCGCCCCTTTAGGTAGGCAGGAATAATTCTAGAATTGATTGCAGGGGGTGGAGCCTACCTTCCCTCCTTGGCTGCAGCACAACTGATCAGCAGAGGCCTCATTCTTGTAAGCCCATTGTAGAATGAGCTGTGACCCTGAAAGGGACAGGCTTCTTCCTCAGCTCATAAGCCTTACAAATAGTGGACTTGATCCAAGAAGCAACAGTCTTCCTGCCCTAGGACCCTCAGGAATGACGAACAGCGGATAGGATTGCCTGATAGACTCAATGTACATAAAACTTGAGACAACGCACCACGTCTAACAAGTGGAGATCCCTTTCCTTGTCAGAGGTGGGGTCCGGGCAGAAAGGGGGCACCACAATCTGCTGATTGATGTGGAACTCAGAGATCACCTTCAGGAGAAACTCCTGAGAAGTGTGAATAACCGCCTTGTCCTTGTGAAACACCAAATAGGGTGGTTTACAGGACAGAGCATGGAACTCCGAGACACGGAGGACAGACAAAATCACCAGGAGGAAGGCCATTTTCCACATCAAGAGGGGTAGAGGAATAATAGCCAAAGACTCAAATGGGGGGCTCTGAAGCACGCCCAAAACCAACTTAAGATCCCACTTAAGAGCAGGAATCTTAAAGGCAGAATGAGCATGAGCAACGCCCTGGAAGAAAACCTTGACATCAGGAAGGATGGCAATGCGCCTCTGAAAGAAAACAGAAAGCGCAGAAGTCTGAACCTTAAGGGAACTCAAAATGAGGCCCTTATTCACACCATTCTGCAAGAAGGCCAGGACCGTAGGCAGATCAAAATCCTGATACAGGTCCTTGTCAGCACACCAAGACAGAAATGTCGACCAGACATGATGGTAGATCATGGAAGAAATAGGTTTGCAGGCACTGAGCATAGTAGCCACCACACCAGAAGCGAACCCTTTCATCTTCAATATTGAGGATTCAATTTCCAAGCCATCAAAGCTAGCCGATGAACATCCTCTTTCTACAGGTAACCCTGCAGAAGAAGATCTGGATGGCAAGGAAGCTGAAATGGCTCCGCCACAGACAGATCCAGAAGCTCCGGAAACCAAGACTGACGAGGCCAGTAAGGAGCAATCAGAATAACTGGACAATGCTCCAGTCATAATTTCCGTAACACCCTGTGCAACATTGGGAGGGAAGGAAAGATATAGGCCAGAGGGAATAACCAAGGAATGGACACCGCATCTACTGCCAGAGCCAGAGGGTCTCTCCACCCAGAGCAGAACCTTGGTACCTTCCTGTTGTGTCTTGTCGCCATCAGGTCGTTGTAAGGAAGACCCCATTTCTGAACAATGAAGCTGAACACCTCTGGGTACAGCTCCCACTCGCCGCTGTCCACTGTGTGTCAACTGAGGAAGTCTGCCATGACGTTGTCTACTCCAGGAATGGAATGTGTACTGCGGAAATGGCAGACAAAATAGCCTTGACCTCTAACCAAGCGGAGAGACTTCTTGTTCCGCCTTGCTTGTTGATGTAAATTGTGGCATTGTCGGACTCTACTCGGACCGGAAAGTCTTCCAACTGAGATGTCCAATGTCGAAGGGCATGTTGGTCGGAAGGAGAGATTTCTCCAGAGACCACCGACCCAGAGCGCTCAGGTTAACCAGGACTGCTTCCCAGCCAGAGAGGCTGGCATCCGTCGTCACTGTGATCCAGAAGGATACCAGGAATGACTTGCCTTTCAGCAGGTTGGAGAGGTCGAGCCACCATGACAAACTCAGTTCCACAGGAAGAGGAAGAGACACCAACGTCTTCAGAAGGTCCAGTTGACCCTTGCACACCTGGATCACGAACCTTTGGAGCTCCCTGGTTTGCGCCACGGCAAACGGGACAGCTTCAATGGTGGAGATGAATTTTCCCACTAGTGAGGACAGCTTCATGGCTGGAACTGGATCTTGAGCCAGAACTGCAGAAACCCTGTGAGCGATCTGGCGAGCCACCTCGTCCGTGAGGAACACCATGCTCTTCTGAGTGTTGAAGAGAAGGCCCAGGAAGACCAGACACTGGGATGGGATAAGATCTGAATTGTCCAAGATGATGATCCACCCGTGATGGGTGAGAGCATGAATGCATTGCTGAACCTGCTGATGAAGAAGTTCTGCAGAAGGGGCTTTCAGAAGCAGGTTGTTCATGTATGGAGTAACTCTGATGCCATTCCGGTGGAGGACGGACACCAAGGCTTCCTTGACACGGTTCTTACTGTATAAGAAATCACCCAATTATAGTGTGTAAGATTAAAGTTTCACCCCAGAAATCGCTAAAATAAACTTATCTGTCAGGCGAAGGGTTAATCAGCAGAGGAGAGAAGGAGAGTCCAAGCCCTGCGTAGGATACTCATTCTGGAAATAGCACAAAATGGCTGCTGTGGCGGGAGCCAATCAGAAACGAGCGAGCGAAGCAAGCACTCATGGCAAATGTGGTTTTCCCAGAAAAGTATCCCAAAGAGTGCCCGAAGTCCCCTGAGCCCCCCAATACACTAGAAACATGAACCGGATGATAGCGCAAGGGCAGACAAGTAAAATGAGCCATCTCTGAAGTCGCTAGGTTAAACGGATGCAGAGATATGTCCCAAACAGTACAGTCCCATAGAAGTGAATGGAGCAATGGCGTCTATGCAGTAAAGCGCGCCGGAACTCAAATTTTACAAAATTGAGAGTGTAAATCTAAAATGCCTAAAACATCACTAGAAAATGTTAGGACACCCAAAAAACACTAAACCAGTAAGAAAAGTGTTAGGAACACCCCCCCCCAAAAAAAAAAGCCAATCCAGCAGCTAAAGGGTTAAGTTACCACATAAACCTGATCCAAAACACCCAACAGACATACAGATAGACCCAATGAGTGCAGAAGTGTGCAATAGGAACTCCAAAGGAAAACCCCTGTGTGGAGGGGCACTGTGGGACATGTGGACCTGCAGCACTCAAAGGGTTGCTCAACTTTCCTGCAGATAATCTGTCTTCAGAGTACCATGTATCAAGAAGAAGCCTCAGTGGGCAACTCCTGAGGAAAGACCTTGCAACCAAGATTTTACCCCCAGGGTTTAAGGTCCACAAAAGCACTTGGTAAACTGAGCTATCCACATTTGGGTGATGGGAATTGTCAGTAATGGTAATCCGCCTAATGGTGATATTCCATATCTAACAGAAAAATAAAAAACTTCTAAAGCTATAACAGAAATGTTCTCTTGCCTGTGTTATCTTCACCAAGGAACACATCTTTCTGGAGCTGGTTGGCTAGCTGCAGCCAAGAAGGGAAGGTAGGCTCCACCCCCTGCAATCAATTCTAGAATTGTTCCTGCCTACTTAAAGGGGTGGATCACCTACCCAGAGTTAAAAGTAACCTGTATTGGACGACAGAGAAAATACAAATCATCACCGAATAACCTATAAAAATGTTGTGTTTTTTTATATTTATTTTTTTTTTACTTTTTTATATTATCAGATTAAAAGATGGGTTATACATATAAATGTGTCATCATAATAAAGCCCTTCTTTTTATTACAAAAATGATATATAATTAGTGTGTGTGGACTAAATGAATGTGAGGGAAAAAGGCATACTAAAAGGCCAAAATTGCTTCTGTTGTAAAAAAGCCCTCATCACCAAGGGGATAAAGTGACTGAGACGCTAATTAGTCCACTGGTGCTCCAGACAGCATAGCCTGAAGACATGCACTGATGGTTGCTCTAGAAGTCTAGGGTTGGCTACCATTCGACTATAGTAATTCTGAGGATACAAACTGAACCATATGAGACGAAAATTCCCATTGATTTGGTTGGAGGTTTTAACCCTCTTGAATGCTAGAGAGATCTCCATCACGTTGCTGAAAACCCTAGCATTCAAGAGAATAAAAGTCATATTTAAATCAATATGCATTTTTATTTGTCCCTGTGCTCCGTTGGTTTGCTACAGTTCTCTTTAGTACAGTTGCCACTTGAACTACATTTTCAGTGTTCTACAACACAAAGCAATCTCTTTTCTGGAGAATGTACAAAGAAGGATTTCAGCTATTACTAAAGTAATAGTGAACTCTAAAGTTAAATTACCTTAATAGAATTGCCATTTTTCACAAACTAACACTATGCTATTCCGGTTCTGGCTTTTCACTCTTCCTTTTCATTTTTATGGCTGGTCAGTTCCGCTTACTTGTTGCCAGCGTACAACCTTCACTGAGTCCAGCCTGTGCTTTCAGTTTTGACTTCTGCTGTACTGACTACACATTTTGCCTGCTGATTTGGATTATCCACCTGGTGTGCTTTTCTCCTGCCTGTCTGACCATGCTTTTGCTTTTTGTCTTTGTGCCTTGCTTGGTTTAAACATAGTTGTTCATTGTTACTCCACTTTTCCTTAGGAGTTCCCATTGTAGCTTTCCTGGCCACTGATACTAATACGTATATCCACCAGGTCCCAGAAGAGCAATACTCAGCAGCCTCTACAGCTAAGTCCCAAAAAGGCAATACTACTCAGCCTTTCCAGCTTCTGCCAATCTCTGGTACTATCCTGTCACTTCTATCTGCTGCCATCTACTGGATTCTAGGTGATGGACATCCCCAGTTTCCAGCAAATTCTTGTACTTGTCTCTTTCCTCAATCACTGCTGCAGTTATGTAGACCATTTACAGGTGCAACTGGTGTTTGGTATCCAAGCTTGTGGTTAGCACCTTTATCCCAGCACCGAAAATACATCTCTTTATTATCTCTTTAAAAGGCACACAAGAACATGTTCTATAAAACAAAATATTTTGAATATTTTGGTCTTATGTAGAAAGGCAAAGTGGAATAATTCTAGATCAAACCAGTTATACCATAGGGAACCAATAAATTTACCATTGATATAAACAAGGCTTATAAACTCTTGAAAGCTATCAAGATCTCCAACACATTGCTCTACAATGTGTTGGAGACCACTGTAGCACAGAAGGGCTAAATGTCCCATTTAAATCAATGGAAATTTAGTGAATTTTTATTCCCCCTCAGAACTGCTCCACTTTACAACACATATTATATTTATTTATTTTCTTTTGCTCTTGTGCTGGACGTACCTTTATCTGATCTTGACTTTGACTGATTATGGGTTGAATATTCACTTTTAACAGATGATTTAGTGTCATCAGTTTCCTGCACAAAAAAACAGATTTAGACAAATATGAATAATTTAGAACTTGGCAAAGGCTGTAGAGAATTCATATGCTGATATCACATATACTGGAATTCCAGCAACTATACTCTTTTTAGCATGATGATTGTGGTTACTGCTGCAATGAAAACACAATCATGTACAGAACAACATCTACTTAACCCACTGAAAGCCAGAGAGGTGTTCAATGCATTGTACTGCAATGTGTTGGATACCACTGTGGCACTTAATAATGGAAAAACTGAAGGACCATAAAGGGCAACTGTGGTTGAGGCATACATCCTGTGGGATAGAGGTGAGATAAGGAAACGTGAATGGTGATGAATTGTGGAAAAACCTAGGTAAAGGGACCTAAGCGTGTGGGAGTGGCAATGAGTCCACCTTACAAAGGTCCACCTTACAAACAGGTAGAAAGAAGGGGGGAAAGGTGATGTGCACAGCGATGGGCTGTACAGGATGGTTTAAAAGGGCCTCCAGCCCCACTCACAAACACAGAAAAAGCCTTAAACTTGTGGTTGGCGCATATGGCCTGTGGAATAAAGAGGGGAGAGAAGGAAATGCGAATAGTGATGAATTGTGGCAGAAAAAAGGTAATGGTACACAAGCATGTGCGAGTGGCAGTGGGCCTGATTAGATGTCAAAAGGATGTGGTAGGGAAGAGTGCAGAGCAGGGTTAGCGAGTGAGAGTACAGAAGGCAACTTAGATTTCGTTTTGTGGATTAAGAATGTACTTGGTGTAGCATGCTGATCGCCAATGGCCCAATTTTTGGATAATATGTGCTGGAACAGAATTTTTTGAACCTGACGACGTGTCTCCTATTCTAAAGGAGTGGCTGGAGTATAGTTGAGGGTTGAGCTGTAAATGAGAAGGATTCTAATGTGACGAAGGAAAGATGAGGTTCTGAGAGGACCGTAAAGACATGAGTAACAGAGGGATGGAGTTAGGTTTATTAGCCAAAAAGAAGAGGCGTTAGTGCAAAATAGCCACTGGGCAACAATGGTCTCGGGTAGAAAAATATGGAATCTGTACCTCTGTGCCTATCTGTTTTGGAAAGTGTGAGGTGGAGTAAATATGAACTGCCTACTTTTTTAAATCTGATTTTCTTAGAAAAGGGGATTGACTGTTGGATATGGAGAATTTGCTGGGTCTGAGGAATCCAAATAAGGTGAGATAAATGGTTGCTAATATAATAAAAAGGGTGAGAAGATAAAATATCTGAGAGCTTCCTAAACAGGGGACCATCTATTGCAAGGAGGGGATGGGGAGAGGAGTGGGAAGAGTTAATAAGGCCTTTAAAGGGATAGTAATACTTCGTTTTAACTTTATTTTATTTTGTAGGCATTAAAAAAGATGAAGAATGATATAAGTCTTATCTCTCAATCCTTTATGGTTTAAGAGATATTCACAAGCAAAGTTTCCCCCTCCTGTCCCTTTTACCTAGTGTAAGCCATCTCTTCTCAGAAGGGGAATCTGGTTGTAAGACCAGACAGATAACAGCAGGGGACAATTTTCTTACAATTAAAACAATGAAAGCCCTGCCCCCCTTGACAAGTTTTTCAGGTTTTTCCTTTATCTTAATTGAAGATTGTCCCTCTCTGCAGTCTGTCTGGGCACCTCCCTTCTGATCTGGCTGAAAAGTGTTACATCAGTAAAAGGGGCGGGAGGGGGATACTTTGTCATTGAATTACTCTTGAACTACAACTCTGACAGTATTGAAATAACACTCTACAACGTCCAAATACTATGATGATTAATTAGAGCTGCTTTTATTATGAAACATTACTATCCCTTTAAGGAATATCTTAATGTGGGATGAGGGGAGAATCTATGGGGAGAGGGGTTTGAGAAAGTCTAGAAGATGCTGACCTCTAAATATAGTCTAAGTGTGGTGGGGGAGCCATGGAGGGATGCATGGCAGTATGTGCAAAAGCCAAGGATAGTAGCAAATAAGTAGGACTGAGAGGGTTTAGTGGTGGAAATGAAGTGATGAAAGAACTGCCATGCTTCAACATAAGTCCTTTTGGTGTTCCGGGCCAGTGCTTGCACAATCATGAATTGAGCTTGTTTGAGATAATGCTTCAGGGCAGGATCAGTTCTGTAAAGAAGGGTGGTTTCACAGGGTAAGGATTGATAGAACAATACTGGAGCTGAAAACAAAATAGGGTGGAGCTTCCTGGAATGTAGGAAAAACGAATTAAAAACATATAATACAATGAAAGCAAAGTTAGTTTCATCGTGACATAAGGGAAAGACAATCTGGCTTTCTTAATAATATGGAGAGCAGGGAGGTTATCTGTATGGAAAGTGACTGGAAGGCCATACCATAAAGGGTTCAAGAGGCCTGCCGCTATAATGGGGTCAATTTTGAAAAGAGGAGAGGTTTGTTTGAATTGAGGGATATCAAGAATTTTGGGTGGCCACTGTTCGGATAACCATTCGTCACCATAAATGGCTGCAAAACCACAGGAAGGGGAGGCATCAGAAAAAATGTGAGGGGAAGAGAATGAAGGAATGGGGGGGTGGGATGGTATGACCATTCTAGTGCTTGAAGAAGTGTGCAGCGAATACACAAGAGCTAGGTCTGATCTGGCAGACTGATAACACTGAATGGTTCCAGAACAGAAGGAAGAAACCAGAGGAGGTGGGGATATAAATTATGTGCCTTGAGGAATTACGCTCATGGAGAAGCAAGATAACCTAAAAGATTGCAGTTCAGGTTTGGAGTAGGATGATTTTTTGGAAGTCTTCCACTAGGTTCTGGGTGAGTTTCTCTTGTGGTAGGCTAGTTTCCATGGAGCTGAAGTCAAGATGAATCTCTAAGAAGGTGACAAAAGTTCAAGGGGAATCTTGCTTTATCTTGGGTGATGGGAATTTGAAGGTCTGAAAAGAGAGACTGGAGGGAGTAACAGTCTTGTCTGGAGGGAGTAACTTAAGAAAACTCAATCAGGATGAAATCATCTAGGTAATGAATGGCCGATGGGCAACAGCATATGTTTAACCCCTTGAGGACTGTTCGTCCCTGAGTGGATGCTCTCTAGAGGACCATGGTACTTTTTTTTCCACCAATGTGTTCTGTGATCACAGTTTGGCATTCAGTCAAGGTGAGACTACAAACTTCTGTGAAGTACCAGGACATTCACCGATTCTTAACGCCTGGAGAGCCATGACGGTCCTGGCCTGTCAAGGGTCGTTAAGGGGTTAAGAGTAGCCAGCAGTGCACTGGTGCAAAGCTGTGGAAAATTTTGGGGCTACGCTCTGTACCAGAGGGGAGTCTGGTGGCAAAGTAATAGTAGTCTCTCCATCTGATACAGTGTAAGTGCCAGTGAACAGATATCTAATTTTATAGGATATGGTCTGTTGATATTACCCTTATGCTACTGTCAAAATGAGATATCAGTGCAAATAGTATTAACCCTCATTCAGTTGCATTAGGAAATATATACTGGTGATAAAAATAAAAAATGACAGTAAAAAAATGTTGTTTGTTATGCAATAGCACCTGCAGCTACCTAACTATATGAAATAATTCTTAGGCCTAAACAAACACCCAGCTTTATAAAGCATGCTCGATATTAACTAATAATTTGACTAAATTAAGCTGATAGGGAAAATTAATAATATACCTACTTGAAAAATCAAAAATGTGCTATTTTAGTGGTTCATGCGCTATTTGAATTGATAACGTGAAAGTAAATATACTATGTGAAAATGTGATAAATATCTGTGTATTGTGTGTGGTGAAAGGGAAAAAAATATAAGATGTCAACTGTGAGGCGATTTGAAAACTTCATTAAGACCTAAAGGGAAGAGAGTCGACAGTCTAAAAATCCAAAAGTATTCCCTATTATTGAGTTTTTAAATCCGATCATAGGAACCAGAGGGGCTACATGTTCAATAGCCATTACTTTCATATCTACAGTTCTCTTTTTTATGATGATACAGAAAGTGTCTGGATACAATGTGTTGTGTAAAGTCCCACTGTATATTTCTCTTGTGTTGGCTGATGCGTGTTCTAAGATTTTGTATAGTTTGGCATATATACTAGAGGTTACAGGTACAGGTAATTAAATAAAATTACAAAATTAGAACTACAATTTATAAAACTCCTGACATGAAAAACTTCAGAAGTTACACTATATGGGAATGAAATAGACTTGTCTGTAGTATACTGACAGGGTAAGCATCTATTTTTCCACATTTATGGACCCCTTTTAGTGATCTCAGAGATGTCATATTCATAGACTCTGACATAGGATTAATAGGGAAAGAAAAGGTACTCTGGATTAATTGGTCTTGTTTTGAAAATTAGAATACTTCCTGTTAAACGTACTAGGTGCCAGGATATTTTTGAAAGTTTTAGAACTTCTAATAAACTATTCTTGGTATTTCAGGGATGGATTTCTTTAGAAGTGGGTCATTACATAAGATATTACAATGTTTTTTAAAAATATAAAAAATTTCACCTGAAGCCTCATTATACCTTGTAATAAATATGGGAGCACTACTATAGGAATCTTCTCTCTTTTAACAATGATAAGTCTTGCTATCAAATTTTCTTGCTATCTTGCTATCAAGTTTCCTGGGGTAACCCTTCTCTATGAAACCTTCAAAAGTACCTGGGTTTGGGCATCAAAATCCATCAGAGAGGAACAGTTACATCTTATTCTACAGTACGGTCCAAATGGTATGTTTCTTAGCCACTTTTTATGGTGGCTACTATTGAATTCCATCCAGGTGACTATTACAGTAGACTGTTTTGAAGTGGGTTTTAGAATTAATTCCCAGTTCACCCGAGCCCTCCAACACCAAATCCAAAAACTGGATACTGTGTTCCTGGAAGGCACTGGTGAACTCGAGGCCCCAGGGATTATTATTCAAGTATAGAGCAAAATCATCAAAGATGGATTTCTCTCCCTTCCAAATAATCAAAATAATCAAATTATTTGCTATAGGACAACAATCCCATTTGTTACTTTCATTTTTTATTTTTATCACCAGTACATATTTTCTAATGCAATTGAATGAGAGTTAATGCCATTTACACTGATATCTCATTTTAAAGGACAATCGTCGAATAACTGTATGAAACATGTCAATTAGGTTTGTTGCCTGCTATCTAATCTCAGGTATTTAGACATTTACAATTTACTCGTTTATAAGCGATGGGTTGTATTTATCATTTTTCTATGTTCCTTATAAGATTGAATTTCAAGTGTTGAGGGTGCACACTCACTATGTTTTTACAGATAACCCTACAGCTCTACTGTCCGTTCCATTTGGATACTGGTTAATATGCTTATATGTTGGTATTTACCCTTCATGCCGTTCAGATGATTCGGATGTTAGATAGGTCAATAGGGTTCACTATTTTCATATTGTTTTAAATGTTGGAGGCTCGTCCTCTCTCGGCTATTTAGATTTGAAGGAAGGGTTTATATATAATTGTGATTACAGCGGCAGTGTTTTTTTTGTGTTAGTCGGGCTTTTGTTGTTTGATAAAGTGGCAGGCAGCTGCAAAACGTGGAAGAGCCTGTTATTATTATATTTATATTCCTTTAAATATAACATTTTTTTTATATATTAAACACACATTTTAAGAGGAACGCTTTTGTGCTGCTGTTAAACTTTGTTCCATTTCCTGAGAGGAGTTCAGAAAGCCGAGTGAGAGGAGACTTAACTGAAATGAAACACAGATATATTCTCCGTAAGCCTGGTCATCAGACTTGTTGATAACATCAGTCTGACATTGCCACTTTGTGAGTATAATTCTGAATATTGTATTATACTGTTATCTATAGAGTCACACTATTGGGCTACTTCTTTATTTTCTTTTTCATATTCGGACAAAAAGAAGGGAGAACAATTTCCTTGATGATGTGAAACTCTGAAACAACCTTGGGCAAAAAGCCGATAGGAAGGGGATTTAAAAGAGAAGACCTGGAGTTCAGCTACCCACTGAACAGACCCAATGGTTAGTAGAAAGGCTGTCTTGAGCATCAGCAGATGCAGTTAAACAGAAGAGGGGCTCAAAAGGAAGTTTCTGGAGCACTCCTAGAACCAGATTTAAATCCAAAGGGGGAATGGGCTCTTAAAGACAGGGTAAACATGAGCTATCCCCACATGTGGGCAAGGCTGCATCTAATGTTGCCATTACTTCCTGGATCAAGGTGACCATTCACAGGTGTACATCCTCAAGAAGAAGCCTGTTCCTTTACAAGTCACGGCTCATTCCACTGGACAGCATCAATGAGTAAAGCAATGTATTATTTGAAAAAGGACCAAGAGATAAACAAAATCTGCACCATGATCGAGGTAAGGCCACGTTCTTTCTGGACGCCATCTTGGAGAAAAATCAAGACAACCAGAAGCCTGAAGAGCCACAGTCAAGAACCATGATCGATAAAACACTGGTACAAATGATAAACTTTAGGTTGAAGCATAGCAGAAATGACAGTGTCTGAAAACCCCTATTTCTTCAAGGCCAGATTTAACCCCTTAAGGACCGGTGCACGCACGCATGCACGCACGCACAGCCAACACTTGAGGACCACGGGGCTTTTTTTTTTTTTTTTTAGTTCCGGTTCAGGGCTGGAACCCTGAACTCCATGACGTGCCAGGACCGTCACTGGTCCTTAAGTGCTGGCCAGCCGTGATGGTCCTGGCACGGCAGTGGTCGTTAAGGGGTTAAGAGCCAAGCCATCAAACCCAGCTTCTCCACCTGACAGTGGCATTCGGACCCTGGGTCAAAAGGTCTAGTCTGAATGGGAGATGAAAAGGCTTCTCTATGGATAGATTAAAGAGATCAATGAAAATTCAGTGGTATGGACGTTGCATTGAATGCAGATGCCAGAGATTCCCTTGACTTGGCACAGTACAAAGTAACTTTGCAGTTCAAGTGGGAAGCAATGAGAACCATTGATGGCAATCCCCAATGGTGGACAATCAGGTCGAGCATACTCTGGTTGTGCTCCCAATTTACAGGATCCAGATGTTGATGACTTAGGAAGTCTACAACCATGCTTTCTACTCCTGGAATGTGGACCACTGACATGCTTCTGGTTCCTCCTTCAAGGTTAATGTAAGCAACAGTTGTCACATTGTCTGACTGTATCTTCACCAGAAACACCGATATGGGATGACACCAGTGGTGCTGAGTTAGGTTGATAGCTTGTAACGTCAAAACAATGATTGCTAGAAGACTCTCCTCTCTAGTCCAAAGGCCCAGGGCTGTCAATAGACCAGGGGTAGCAATCCAGTCCAACAGGCTGGGATGACAAACATGACATGACATGACATGAGACAGGTAAGATTGATGTCAATCTAGAAAATTTCCTGTCCAACTGTAATTCACTTGTGTGAAATTGAGCTAAGGGAGCTGCCTCTAGGGCAGAAACTAGGTAGCATAGAAACTTCATGTATTCCCGCACCACCGTAGATGGCCAGGATATAGCTCTGGCCTCTCCCATCTCAAACCTTTTTCATTTCCCACTCCCTACATATGGAACTCCATACCCCTCTCCCCACATCTTGAACAATCCCCCCTGTTTTTAAGTCTACCCTGAAATCTTATCTTCTGGACCACTAGAACCATGCACTACCTACCTTTTTGCAAACTCAGAACTTGTAATCACAGCACTTGTCGCAGTTTACAGAAAAAATTACTATTTTCTAGGTTTTCCATGTTCTATGGCAATTATGACGCAAAAAGTACATGGAACTGGTTACATCATTTAACTAGCTAGCAATTTTATTATCATTATGATTATTATTATTATTCTGCACTTGATGTATTTGAGAGGTACAGGCTATCAGCAAAAATCCACTCCCTCCGTCTGGGGAGCACACAGTAGCATGTACTACCCCTTTAATTGTGATCAGTGTGACTTCTCCCAGTGTACATGACACCCACATCACTTTGTAGAACGGTGAAAGAAAAGAGTCAAACTGACATCCAATTCAACAATAAAATGCACAAAAGTGTTAAACGTGTTTTGTTTTGAAAGAGGTGAACAGGACAACAGCATTTTTATTTATTAATAGCACAGTTAAGCATTCTCAAACTGCCCTATAATTTCCCACACTCGAAATGTCTGAGCAGTGGTATTCTGTTGACTCAGAATATTTCAGTTATTCAGAAGATTACTACTGGACCCAAAAAACATAGGCACAACAGAGGGACATTAACATGGTAAGAACACTGCAGTGTAGTTAAATAAAAGGAGATGTCCTATTCAGCTTAAAGGGATAGTAATACTTAGTTTTATCTTTATTTTATTATGTAGGCATAAAAAATATTCACAAGCAAAGTTTCCCCTCCCACCCCTTTTACCTCTTCTCAGATGTGGAATGCAGTCCATAGACCAGACAGATAACAGCAGGGGACAATCTTCTTCCTATCAGAACAATGAAAGCCCTGCTCCCCTTGACAAACTTTTCAGCTTTTTCCCTTATCTTAATTGAAGATTGTCCCTCTCTGCAGTCTACCTGGGCACCTCCCTTCTGCTCTGGCTGAGCAGTGTTACATCAGTAAAAGGGGCGGGAGGGGGGCACTTTGTCATTGATTTACTCTTGAACTACAACTCTGACATTATTGCAATAACACTCTCCAAAGTCCAAATACTATGATGATTAATTAGAGCTACTTTTATTATGAAACATTACTATCCCTTTAAGGAAAAAAATCATCCCTAGAACAAAAGCATTTTTATCACTTAAAGGGATAGTAATGTTTCAGAAAAACAGCAGCTCCAATTAATCTTCATAGTATTTGGGCCATAGAGAGTTTTATTTCAATACTGTCAGAGTTGTAGTTCAAGAGTAATTGAATGATCCCACCCCTTTTACCTAGTGTAAGCTACCTCCCTTCAGATATGGAATCTGGTCCACAGACAAGACAGATCACAGCAAGGGACAAATCATAATGATAATGATTTAAAAAAAAAAAAAAACAAGTATGGGTTGTTAACTGTTTCAGTGACAGAGGGGTACACAACGCATTGCTTTGCAATGTGCTGTGTACCCCTCTGGAACTGAAAGGGTTAAAACTTTGAATTAATAAACTACCGGCTGTCTGAATATCCCTTTTCATAAATCTAATATTGCATGGCAAATATTAAGTTATCAGCCAGTTTCTTTTGTTTATATTAAATGCCCATGTTTCATTTTTAAACATTACCACTCTTTAACTGGCTATATTTAAAATAACTGCATTGCCATCAAAGGAAAATGGTTCTCTTTTTGTGTTATGACATATTTTGGGCTTAGTTAAATCTTTCTATAGAGACAGTGCCACATTCCACATAGCTTTAATAATAAAAAAACATTGCTAGCACAATTTTTCTAAAAACAAGTTATGAATATGTCCTAGCTATACAACACGCACCTGTTTTTTTTCCTTAGATGTTAACGCAACGCCATCATGGAGATTTGTAACTATCAAGGCTATGGTTATAAGTGTTTTACCCTAGAATCACAAAAAAGAAAACATTTATAATTTTGCGTAAGCCATGGCCATTATGAACAAACAGCTAGATCAGGGATTCTCAATCAGGGTGGCGTGGCACTTTGGTGGGCCACGAGTATGTACTTAGGGTGCCTCATCTTTTCTGTAAAGACTCAAATGTAAATACTGAGTTTCAGATGTATATTTCTGGACATTTTTCTGCACAATAGCATTGTTTCTGTTATTCTGATTGTGAGACCTAAAAATAACTGTACTTTTATGCATTTGTATCCTCCATTACGTGCCTGACAAATTACCTATAAAATTTTAGGTGTGCCCCGAATCTTCCAGACAGCATGTTAGGGGTGCCTTGAACAAAAAATGGCTGAGAACTACTGAGCTAGATTTAGGGCCTTATGTTCAAAAGAAAAGTTAATGAGCCCAGGATCTCAACTACCAGTACACAGGAATCTGATAAAAATTAAAGGGTTTGCTAGCCATCTGTAAATTTTTAGACAGTCACTAATCTGCTAAAATTGAATATGTCTGTAAAACATTGAGTCTGTATTAAAACATGGCAGGTCAAAGAAAAGTGTAAGTAAAAAGAATTGGCTGTCTGAAGTCACAGTAATTAAAAAAACATATTCAGGGGTTGGCAACCTCTGCAATTACTGATAAATAAGCAATGCATTGAAGAACTCCTTAGCATGAACAAAAGGTTAAAAAGTCTATTTAAAACAATGGTAATTTTCATTTCTCTACAATGGTTCACTTGGTTGCTCCAGAATTGTTCCTCTGTAGCATGACAATTAAGGTCAATGACTCTTCAGCTGTCCTCCTTAACAACCCATGACGTACATGTACGTCATGAGGTTGCGGTCCCTAAAGGACCAAGGACGTACATGCACGTCATGGAATTCTGAGCTCCACACGCGGCAGCACGCTGTTCGGGAAGTCTGGAATCTGAATCTTAAAAAAAAAAAAAAAAAAAAAAAAAAGGGCTTAAAGGGACACTAAAGTCCCATAAAAATTCCTTCTTGTTTTGTAGAGGTTAAAAAAATAAATTATGTGGAGCAAATTCCATCTCTCAAACCGCTATGGTTTGAGAGATATTCGCTTTGAAAGTTCCTCCCTCCCTCCCCTTCTCCTGACGTCAGCGCTGTACTGACAGCAGGAGATCCCGGTCCAGGGACCAGCCGGTGGCTCTGCAGCAGAGCCAAAATTGTGTTATTAAAAATAATTACTTCATTGGAAAGGTCTACAAAGTGTGCCTGGTTTGTAGACCTTTCCAATGAAGTAGTTATTTTTAAATAACGAGATTTCGGCTCTGCTGAAGAGCCTCCTCGAGTCGGCCGACTCGAATCTCCTGCTGTCAGCTGTAAAGCTGACAGAGGAGAAAGCAAACTTTCAATGCGAATATCTCTAAAACCACAGCCACATAATTTATTTTTTTAACCTCTACAAAACAAGAAGACTTTTTATGGGACATTCCTGTCCCTTTAACGCCTATGTGCTCTGCAACCGCTTCTGTTTGTGTATAGCAGGCCTTAAAACTTGAAGTCCTTTGCTACTAGCCAGACCTGAAAAGTTACTGGCCACTGCAAGCCATAACATACCCACCAGGTACTCGCCAGGGCTAAATTTTCACTCTCCATTGGCTAGTGGCGAGTGGAAATTTTGAGCCCTGGTGTATAGCACTTACACAGAAGATAAGATGAGAAAGACAAGTAAGCATTCACCACCTCAGAGAAGCCCAACAGAGCACCCCACAACCCGATCTCTACGTAATCTCTACGAATAATTTCATTTCTTCACTAGTAACTTTTATCTGACTGGTGAACCTCACTGACAGTTTTCCAGAGCTGCTGCTGACGCTCAAAAAATAAACAATAATAGCCTTATAATAGCATGCATTCTTGAATTCTCTTACTCTTTTAGTCACTACCACTCCCAAAAAAATTGCTATTTAATCACCCTTTCTGTAAAGAAGTACTTAAGCTCTTTAAATGGAGCAGTATACCATTAGGGGTAGGAGCTATTTAATTGTACATATTTACCTGGCAACTGTAAGAATAGAGTTTCCATAGCCCAAACCTCTAACCTGCCATTTCATAATGCAATCTCTATAATGTTTGTGTATTTTATTATCTGGGCAGCCTTCTATAAGTGACTATTTATGTAATAGCACAATAATGTTATCCATGCATCAATACTATTGAATCATGCTAGAATGTTTATGCTGACAACATTTACCAAATCACAATTAGTAATGTCTTCCTAAATTTGCGGCTGTAGCTGGTTACTTATAACGTCTTCCAGATATGACTTATATACAAAGATATACCATACATAAATGTATTCCCTCTTCCAAAATATATTGGTCATTTTTGGATTAGGGTTTTTATTTGTCTCTATTGAAATAAAATAGTTCACTCCTTTCAGAGTATTTGAATGGTTCAGGTATAAAATGTATTATGAGGGAAAAATCAATTCAAATAATAAATTATCACAAGATATCTGACAACATACAATGAAATTAAAAGTATCTTCCTTTGCATTAAATGGATGGGGAAATAAAGATGATAACATATTTTCCTGATTAACATTAAAGTCCAAGACCACCCCTGACTGAAGTTCCAGTCTTGTATTGCATTGTCCTCATGAAAAATTACAAGTGATAATTTATAAAAGAGAGACCCAGATCTGAAACCCTTCTTTCCACTGCAATGGTTCAACAGAAAACACATCTTTATAGTCAGTATTCAGTAAAACAGTGTAATGGGTGAAAAGGGTCTTTAATAAACACTTCTAACAAAAACTTCAAATCCCAAGTTGTGTGCTTGCATTTCAGATTTACATGGGCCACTTCCTGAAGAAATGTTTTATGGCTGACATTCACTATGCCAGTGTTTCTCAAACTGTTTTGTGGAAATCCGAAGTTCCTCCAAAGAAGTGCTAGGGATGCCACAGAAAAAATTGAAGTAATAGTGGACAGTGGAACAAGGCTGTAGTGACCATTAGTGTACTGCTGGTTCTGTGACTAGCACAGGACAGTGGCACATTGGAGTATTTCAAACAGTGCTACCATGTTCTAGGAATTGTGTAACCTAGCTTACTCGAAGAAATAGCAAATAATTATCCAATGCAACTACCTGAAAACTGTTGCCTGATGAATTTAAGTAATAATTTTGTCTTAAATTAGTAGTTCAAATTAACATTGAAATATATTTGATATATACAATACGTTAACGTCTTGAATGCTATATAGCTCACTTTACTCTGCTTTGGAGACCTCGCTAGCATCCAAGGCGATAAAAGGATTTTATTGTGGTTTCCTAGGAATTATAACTAAAGGATTCCACGAAAGCAAGAAGTTTGAAAACCTCTACACAACACCTTTTTTGAAAGAGGACACAGAGTGCCGATATTTGCACCTTTGGGGAACTAAGCATTATCCTTTAATGTGGTCCTGACTGGAAAAATCGTCAATATTCTTTGTATGATAAACTTTTCACAAGTGAAAGGTTGGAAATTTGAGAAAGAAGCACTGTTCACTAAGGGGTCGATTTAATTTCCACTGTAAAAAAGGAAAAAAAAAAAATGATGGTAGTTTTGCAAGCACAGTTTACTATCCTATTGCCCGTGTTGGGAACTGCTAACATGAGATAAAAAATTACAACGGCCAATAACATTTCACCCATAGAGAACAATGAAACAGCTCTACCAAACTGCAATTCAGTTGTTTGTTGTGGGAGTGCTGACGCATGGTATACAGAGACATTAACTCACTGTAATCAAGCTCCTACTTTTCTTGGCGTACAGCACACAACGAAGCTTAAAGGGATAGTAATACTTAAAATGTAAAAAAAAATATGTTGTAGGGTTTATCCCCCTGAGTAAAACAAGACCACTCCCACTGCTGAAAGGTGTTTCATTCAAAAGTTATTAATTTTCAAAGTTTAATTTTTTAGGTGCAATATCACAGTGGCCTCAAATTGTACAGTGGCGCTGTTGCTACACCACCCTATGGAGATTTATGGTCAACTGACCAGAGCTGTCCATAGGATTGTGTAGCAACAGCGCCACTGTACAATTTCAGGCCACTGTGATATTGCACCTAAAAAATTCAACTTTGAAAATTAATAACTTTTGAATGAAACACCTTTCAGCAGTGGGAGTACCCTTATTTTACTCAGGGGGATAAACCCTACAACATATTTTTTTTTACATTTGAAGTATTACTATCCCTTTAAAAAACCCAGTTGCACAACACAAAGCAGGGGACAAACAGCTACAATAAAACAAAAAGAAAAAAGAGGAGATCTAAATAGGCACTCGATCTTAATCACATAATACCCAATAACAGTATTAAATAAATATAATTTATTATCATAGAAAAGTACAATACTGCAATTTAATCTTGATATCGAGACTGAACATGAGACCAAAACCCCAAGTCATATCCATCACCCATTAAGCACAAAGAAATACCTAAATAACAAAAAAAATAATAAAGTAAATTAAAACAGCCTAAAAGACAACAAATAACAAGTGACTAGTGCTGAACACATACCTAAAATAGCAAGCTTCTAACCCTATCTGTCCCTAAACTGAAATATCATTCAAGAAATCAGTTTTCAGAAAGAGATGAAAAAATCCTAATTCAAGAGACTCTTTTCGTATCCTTAAACAATATCTCCAGTATTGCCAGAGTCCTCTTGCATTGCAACAAATTAATGATGATATATCACTTAATATTGTAGAAAGCAGCTAGTGGTAGATGAATTAGTAAGCAGATAGCAATTGGAATTTTATCCATTGATGCCTGTGGATTAGTGTAGCATTAACATGAATGATGGTTAATATACATAAGCAAGAGAATGGATGTTAGGGAGCATATTTCATAAACATCTTTCTTCTTCACACATTTTGATAGCTGGCACAGTGGATATAAAAAGTCTACACGCCCCTGTTAAAATGCCAGGTTCTTGTAATGTTAAAGAATGAGACAAAGATAAACCATGTCAGAACTTTTCCACCTTTAATGTGACCTATAACGGGAACAATTCAATTGCAAAACAACTGAAATTGTTGAGGGGGAAAAAAATAAAAAACTCACAATAACCTGGTTGCATAGGTGTGCACACCCTCTTATAACTGGGGATGTAGCTGTGTTCAGAATTAACCAATCACATTCAATCCCATGTTAAATATAAGCCATTACACACCTGCCATTATTTAAAGTGACTCCAATTAATCACAAATAAAGTTCAGCCGTTCTAGTCGGATTTTCCTGACATTTGCTTAGTTGCATCTCAGAGAGAAAGCCATGGTCCGCAGAGAGCTTCCAAAGCATCAGAGGGATCTCACTGTTGAAAGATATTAGTCAGGAGAAGGGTACAAAAGAATTTCCAAAACATTAGATATACCATGGAACACATTGAAGACAGTCATCATCAAGTGGAGGAAATATGGCACAACAGAGACATTACCAAGAAGTGGACGTCCCTCCAAAATTGATGAGAAGACGAGAAGACAACTGGTCAGGGAGGTTTCCAAGAGGCCTACTGCAACATTAAAGGAACTGCAGGAATTTCTGGCAAGTACTGGCTGTGTGCTACATGTGACAACAATCTCCTGTATTCTTCACATGAATGGGTTATGGGGCAGGATGTTAAGACGGAAGACTTTTCTTACAAAGAAAAACATCCAAGCCCGGCTGAAGTTTGCAATAACAAACATCAAGTCCCACAAAAGAACATGGGAAAATGTGGTATGGTCTGATGAAACCAAGGTTGAACTTTTTGGCCATAATTCCAAAAGGGATGTTTGGCGCAAAAACAACACTGCACATCACCCAAAGAACACCATACCCACAGTGAAGCATGGTGGTGGCAGCATCATGCTTTGGGGCTGTTTTTCCTCAGCTGGAACCGGGGCCTTAGTCAGGTTGGAGGGAATTATGAACAGTTCCAAATACCAGGCAATTTTGGCACAAAACCTTCAGGCGTCCGTTAGAAAGCTGAAGATGAAGTTCACCTTTCAGCACGACAACGACCCAAAGCACGCATCCAAATCCATAAAAGCATGGCTTCACCAGAAGAAGATTAAAGTTTTGGAATGGCCCAGCCAGAACCCAGACCTGAATCCAACTGAACATCTGCTGGGTGATCTGAAGAGGGCTATGGACAGGAGATGTCCTCGCAATCTGACAGATTTGGAGCGCTTTTGCAAAGAAGAGTGGGCGAAAATTACCACGTCAAGATGTGCAATGCTAATAAGCTCCCACCCAAAAACATAAATTGCTGTAATAAAATCAAAAGGTGCTTCAACAAACTATTAGTTTAAGGGTGTGCACACCTATGCAACCAGGTTATTGTGAGTTTTTTATTTTCCCCCTCAATGATTTCAGTTTGTTTTGCGATTGAATTGTTCACGTTATAGGTCACATTAAAGGTGGAAAAAGTTCTGACATGATATATCGTTGTCTCATTCTTTAACATCACAAGAACCTGGCATTTTAACAGTGGTGTATAGACTTTTTATATTCACTGTAGTTACTTAGCACACATATCTGAGTCTGGACTATGTTAGCACAGAAGCGGACAGCCAATCTTGCCATCTCACAACTGCTTATTCTTCCGTTTACACAGACGTACATAAGAAAGTACCTTGTTATCCTGTAACCAGGTTATTGCCAATCACAAGTTACTGGATCAGTGCTACTATCAATACTTCATCAACTCGCTCCATACCAATCAGCTAGAGACTCGACTCCATTTCTTTTCCTCAGCTCGATATGTTCCAACAGGTTCAAAGGATCCCATCATACCACTGCTGTTAAATTAGGATGGATCATGGGTAGAACATTAATAAATCCTTAAAATCAAGCCTCTTGTCTCATCGCGTCATGCCAACCTGTTTCGTCTGTCCACACGCGGACTTTCTCATGGCCAAGTCAAACATTTTCATTTTGGAGTTTGTGGACACCCCACATATGATATATGTGGTTGTATCCTTTATTATGTTTAAGAAGTGTGTTCCTTTTGGGCGAGTGACCAATATACACATAACATCACATCCACAGGGACACACACGATTAATGAAAACCCTGTTTAGCATGGTCAGGAACCAAGTGGTACATGTCTCACAATGCCACTTTTCTTCCACAGGGGATGCAGGATATGGTTGTAAACCATGGCTCCTCACCCTTGTCCTAAATCTCAAACATATGCAAAGTACTGCTTCAATGAGTCTCACGTAGGACAAGGAATGCTATAGAACACATTTTGGCCTCCTCAAAACAAGATTCCAGTGCCTGGATAACTAAGGGGGAGCTCTTCAATATGCACCACAGAAAGTCTGCAATATCATATTAGAGTGTGCCATATGCCACATTATCACAGTTGACACATGTTTAGTGGTGGATTGATCCTGAAACCATTGTGAAGGTGTCTGTTCCCCAGCCTGAGGATGAGGAGACCCTGAAAGGGGCAGAGAGTCAAGGCAGGTTTATCAGGCACTGCTTTACTTTTGAGTACAATACATGAATCAAACACAGTACGTTTATGACCATGATTATGCATGAGGAATGTGTGGAAACACACTCACACAATACATAATGATATGTTTCACGTCACAGGATCAGTTGTCCTGATGCAGAATGCTATTATCTTCTTGTCGAGTATATGAGGGAAAAATTATTTGACCCCCTGCTGATTTTGTACGTTTGCCCATTGACAAAGAAATGATCAGTCTGTAATTTTAATGGTAGGTTTATTTGAACAGTGAGAGACAGAACAACAACAAAAAAATCCAGAAAATGCATTTCAAAAAAAGTTATAAATTGATTTGCATTTTACTGAGTGAAATAAGTATTTGATCCCTTTGCAAAACATGACTTGGTACTTGGTGGCAAAACCCTTGTTGGCAATCACAGAGGTCAGATGTTTCTTGTAGTTGGCCACCAGGTTTGAACACATCTCAAGAGGGATTTTGTCCCACTCGTCTTTGCAGAGGATATAAGTCATTAAGGTTTCGAGGCTGATGTTTGGCAACTCGAACGTTCAGCTCCCTCCACAGATTTTCTATGGAATTAAGGTCTGGAGACTGGCTAGGCCACGCCAGGGCCTTAATGTGCTTCTTCTTGAGCTACTCCTTTGTTGCCTTGACTGTGTGCTTTGGGTCACTGTCATGCTGGAATACCCATCCACAACCCATTTTCAATGCCCTGGCTGGGGGAAGGAGGATCTTACCCAACATTTAATGGTACATGGCCCCATCCATTGTCTCTTTGGTGCGGTGAAGGTGTCCTGATCCCTTAGCAGAAAAACACCCCCAAAGCATAATGTTTCCACCTCCATGTTTGATGGTGGGGATGGGGTTCTTGGGGTCATAGGCAGCATTCCTCCTCCTTCAAACACGGAGTGTTGAGTTGATGCCAAAGAGCTCGATTTTGGTCTCCTCTGACCACAACACTTTTACCCAGTTCTCCTCTGAATCATTCAGATGTTCACTGGCAAACTTCAGATGGGCCTGTACATGTGCTTACTTGAGCAGGGGACCTTGCGGGAGCTGCAGGATTTCAGTCCTTCACGGTGTAGTGTGTTACCAATTATTTTCTTGGTGACTATGGTACCAGCTGCCTTGAGATCATTCACAAGATCCTCCTGTGTAGTTCTGGGCCGATTCCTCACCATTCTTATGATCATTGATACTCCACGAGGTGAGATCTTGCATGGAGCCCCAGACCAAGGGAGATTGACAGTTATTTTGTGTTTCTTCCATTTTCAAATAATCACACCAACTGTTGTCACCCTTTCACCAAACTGCTTGGAGATGGTCTTGTAGCCCACGCCAGCCTTGTGTAGGTCTACAATCTTGTCCCTGGCATCCTTGGACAGCTCTTTGGTCTTGGCCATGGCGGAGCATTTGGAATCTGATTGATTGCTTCTGTGGACAGGTGTCTTTTATACAGGTAACAAGCTGAGATTAGAAGCACTCCCTTTAAGAGACTGCTCCTAATCTCAGCTTGTTACCTGTATAAAAGACACTTGGGAGCCAGAAATCTTGCTGATTGATAGGGGGTCAAATACTTATTTCACTCATTAAAACGCAAATCAATTTATAACTTTTTTGAAATGCGTTTTTCTGGATTTTTTTGTTGTTATTCTCTCTCTCACTGTTCAAATAAACCTACCATTAAAATTATAGACTGATCATTTCTTTGTCAGTGGGCAAACGTATAAAATCAGCAGGGGATCAAATAATTTTTTCCCTCACTGTAGATGCCATTAGATAAATTTTCAGTGTGGGGAAATTCCCACTCACCTGGATATATCGCCTGACTATATAGTAAGTCAACTTCCCAATCATTCTCTCCCAGTATACAGATGAAAGACACTTTTGGAATTTTTTCATGGACAACATTCTGCTGCTTCTTTCAAGGTTGCCTTCCTTATGGTCCTGCCGTAATAATGGATATGCACATCTGCTGGTATATTTATTTATAAGTGGTGTCTGCAATATTGATTATCGCCTATGATTAAGTGTGTTAATGCACACGAAACGCGTTAGGCGCGTATGTGTCTGAAACTTTGCGTCCCCGTGAGGGGAGCATTGTACCTGTTGATGTTTTTAAATACATTTTCTCCAATAAACGTGCAAATTTTTACAACTATATACTAGTTGTTTTACGCTGGGGTGGTCCCATGAGCGCTCCCGACCTGTGGTCCTCCTGTTTGTGGAAAATCGATACTACGATTTGCGGGGGCAGCGCCGGGTCCACCGACCCCCTAAGATTAGGATGAGTCCTATCTGTAAATGTTAATGGATGTTACAAAATGTTTGAGGCGACCGATCTATGTTTTATGTTTTAGTCTGCTGGTATATGCTCAGAGAAAGAATAAGCAATTGAGTTATTAATTTTGAAAGCCTCTTATCTCTAGTAACTGAAAACGGTTCAAGAGCACACAATGTTTCTTGAACCATGTGATGATAGAATATACTGCCCCACAACCCAAACAAACTGGCTTCTGTGGCATCTTTCAGCCAATTCCTGTTGGAAAAAGGTTTAACCTCAAAAGCAGTGATTTACTTGTTTCCAATGAAAGTGTTATTGTGTTACGGTTTTCTGACACTCAGACCAGGTTGTAAAGTAAAAACACAGTTTATTGAATCAGAATGATAAACAGTGCCCCTAGGGGCCAGTATAGGTAAGAACAATACTGACTAATACAGACAAGGTATGGGTAATATAAACAGAGGAATAAATACAGCTAATGGCTGTAGCAACCCCAAAGGGTTAACAGGAGCAACTGGTGAGGCTCAGGCTAGATTGTCCAACGCCCAGGATAGATATCAGTCTCTGGAGAACAGTCTCTAGATGTAGAGCAAGGAACACAGGATCAGCACTGTATCACTCTCTAAGCAGTAGCGGGATGCACCCCTGTTGCTCTGAGCTGAGCCAGTACCACCACCGTGGGCTAGGAGGAATGCGACTGCCAAACCTGAAGTAACCAGAATAGGACACCCCCAGAATGTGAGTAGTGAGTAACCCTACGTGTGCCAAATGGATTGTGTTACGAAGCCCTTGGGATGCCACGGTAGATGATAGTTGCCCAAGCTACGAAGAGCCGATGCACAGAGTAGTGCAGATGGATCTGTACACTTTGAGAGAATGAGAAACGGAGCCAGGACACCCTTCAGGACACGCCCAGAATCCTATAGCAAGAGCGAACAGACTACCGGCGCCAACCGGCGTGGTCACGGTGCACCCCGAACACCGGACAAGCAGAGCTCTGCAAGGACTGGTATAGCGTCAAAAGGAGACTCAAAGTGTAACGGCTCAATGAACCAACAGAGGCTTGGCAAGCTAAACAAGTGGCATGTAACCGGAGACTACAGGCACTGCACGGGTTAATCTGGTACATTCAGAAGAGCAATGCTCAGCAAGTAAATGGCAGGCAACCTCGGGCTACAGCTGAATGAGCGAGAGAGGAACAGAGAAACAGTTCAGAATGTCGCCAGCGCGACCGGAGGACCCTGGAGCAGCAACCGGACAGGAGCGATAACCGGAACCGGATGGAAACAGCCGCAGGAACACCACCGGAGAGAGGATCAATCATGGAGCAGGATCAGTAGCCAGAACCGGGTCGAATCACGGAGCAGGGTCGTCAGCCAGAGCCGGGTCAGATCACGGAGCAGGGTCGTCAGCCAGAGCCGGGTCAGATCACGGTGCAGGGTCGTCAGCCAGAACCGGGTCAAATCACGGAGCAGGGTCATCAGCCAGAACCGGGTCAAATCACGGAGCAGGAACAGGAGAAGAGTCAGACTAGCTGGGTCGGTACACAGGAGACACTGGAATTCAGCAACAAGGCGCAGCAACAGGAACACCACGAAAAGGCAACTGACAAGTGCCCAAACCCCAGGATATAAAGGCACATCCTGGGGGGGGCCAATCAGACTCCTCCAATGCAAAGGTACAGAGTCATAGATTGACAGGGAATCACGGGAACCGTGATATATTGTCAATTTCGGGATATTTTTGTCTTGTCATTGATGTCTAAGCATTTCAAATTCTCTCCCAATACAAGTGTAATCATGAGGCCATGTCTACAGGAATTCCATGCTTGCGTACAGGTGACTTAATCAGAAGCACAATAATTTAGTGAACTCCTGAAACACACATAGGTGAAATCCTGTTTTAGAGGTCTCCACCAGCCAGATGTTCAGAGAGTTCCAGACTGCTACTGTCAAGTCGGCCAATTTTGCTGCTAATCTTCCAGAATCAAAAGCTGCATTACAATAAGATACTGATTTCCTTTCTTGCTACTAGGATGCCAACTGAAGTAATTCTTCCTTAAATGTTACCTCCTGAATTTTTTAGATTAGCTGGTTCCATGGTCCTACTGATCCATGTGGTTGCATTCATAGCACAGCAATAAAGAGATTCTAGATTTTTTATCTGATGGGTCTTGACCTGGATCACACTGATAACTCCTTTTCATCTTTCCCTGGTGCCTCATCTCTGGGTATGACATGAACCTGTTTGAGCTCTTCTGTGGTTAGCATTTATCTTCCCAACATCAGATTTCAGTTTTCATCTCTGTTAAGTGTTCAGCATGCTCTCTCTCTCTTGCTCTGTTTCTCTTGCTTCTGCTTGTGGTGAGCTCTAGCAGTATCCAGAGTACTTCTGTATCTGTCAGGCTTCCTGGATGGTGGACTACCTTCATCCATTCACCCTAGTGCTGCCTCTGATTCACCAGCTGGTTTCTGTAACTGCAGTGTTTTTTGGAGTGCACTTCCCAGAGCTGCCAGTAGGTGTCCTTGCTTTTCCTGTAGTTTCCTGAATTTTACATCAATTTCTCCTGAATCCTGAGCCCATACTCTTCAGAGTTATCATCCTGCTGCTTTTCTCCAAAAGAGTAAATTTTGTGGTAGAGCAAGGGTTCTCTGGCGCTAGTCTATCTAGCACTCAATCTTGAGCAATTCAAAGTTTAGCTAGTGCTTGCAACAAAGATATTGACTAGGAGAGGAATGTGTAGAGCCAGGTAATGCAGAGAAAAATGACCCACTGAGTTGGAAGCAGGTGAATTCACTTGATCCACTAGGGAAGGGATGGAAGAGACTGGTGGGCCTTCAAACCCATTAAGGACCCATGACAGTCCTGGCACTTCATGGATCCAACATGCAAAAGGACCGATGACATGCCAGGACCATCATGGATTTCAGGGATCCCCAAGCGGCTGCACTCTGTTCTGGGAGCCCTGAACTGGATCGCAAAATAAAAGGTCCATGGACCTTAAGTGCCAGCAGCATGCCCATGAGGCTGGTCCTTAAGGGCTTGAGCAGGCTGATCATATAAGATCTGATGGCACAATATTAAGTGTACTTTGACACTTTGAGAAGGCAAAATTATGGTTCTGACTGATTCCACCCTGGGTTTATACATGGTGGCAGAAAAATAATTACTATTAACAGGCACACAAAGAAATTACATTGAGTGAGAGGGTTAAAATCATACCTCAGTGTCTATGTCACAAGGAGTGGAGAGGAAAACACACAGGAAAGAGATCACTAAACAGAGGAATCTTCCAGCTGTCATTCTGGAGCCCTGAACCCTTGTGTTTCTACTTCACTTTTTACTGGAAGCTTGGGCTACAGAGCTTGTGAAAGTCATCCACCTATAAAACTCAGATAAACAAGCCATCCAGCCCATTCTGGAAAAATGTAATTATAAGATCTGGCATCTAAAGTGGTACAGCATTCAGTAATCACTAAAGAAGGAAAATATGCTCACCAGTACAGATTAGTGGAAATTCAAGAGTAATATGTGCTCTCTTTGTCATCTAACCCAGGACAGATAACCCTCAGTGAATTAAAGTGCTTCAGATTGGGACATTATCCAGGGCATCTAGCCATATATTCAGAAAAATAATGTAGCCTGGAAATTATGCATCAGATCCACAACCTCTGGTTGGGATGAAACACACTACTAAGGGACATTCCCTCAGAAAGTCTTATACTCCCCCAACCATTAGTCTATGTGGAGTTTAGTGTTTATCCTACCATGATCTGCTTTAATCTCAACGTTGCTGGTAATCTACCTCACTTTTGAGGTACAAATCATTTGACCAAGTTCCCAAACCTGGTAGGGATACAGGGAAACAGGGACGCCATCCCATGATGAAGAAAAGAACATATGGATCAGTTGAAGTTTACCTCTAATCACATCTAAACCGATTTAATAGCCAGATCTTCCATCAGAAAAAAAAAAAAAAAAAAAACATAAATGGAGTAAAATTACTAATAAAATCGACAAAATATTAGTGTCTTACGAGACCAGCCATGTAGCTTCTGAGCGATGACATTTAAAAATGTAAGTAATTGCAGAGCTTAAAGGGATAATAATGTTTCAGAAAATACTTCACAGTATTTCGGACATGGAGAGTGTTATTTCAATACTGTCAGAGTTGTAGTTCAAGTGTAATTGTATAATAAAGTATCCCCCTTCCGCCCCTTTTACCTAGTGTAAGCCACCTCCCCTCAGATGTGGAATCTGCTCCTGGGACCAGACAGCTCACAGCAATGGACAATCTTCTTACTGTGAGCATAAGGAAAACCCTGCCCCCTTGACAGGCTTTTCAGGTTTATCCTTATGCTCACTGAAGATTGTCCCTCTTTGCGATCCATCCGGAGGTTATCAGTGTTACATCAGTAAAAGGGGTGGGAGGGGGATAATTATTCATCCAATTGCGTTCAAACTACAACTATGACATTATTGAAATAACACTCTCCATGGCCCATATACTATGAAGATTAATTGGAATTGCTTTTATTGTGAAACATTACTATCCCTTTAACCCCATCCCAACAATGGACTTACCAGGTACGTCCCGCAATAACTGTCACTTAGTGACAGAGGAGGTACCTGGTAAGTCCCGGAAGTCTGGGTCTCCGTGCGGCTGCACACCGTTCGGGGACTCCGGAATCATTTAGCAAAAAAAAAAAAAAAAAAGCCGGGCGTTAAGGTGACAGCCGTGTATGCACACGGCTGTCACTAAGGGGTTAAAAAGATTAAGGAGGAGGGGAGGAATAATCATTTTTATACTATAACAAAGTACAGTAGTTTGAAAAAAAGAAATAAGTCCATCAAAGTAACTTTTCTTTAGAATATCCATGAAAATGACAACCATAATAATCCTTCCCTACTCAAACATGGGTGTTTCTCTTTTACCAAAACATCCTATTTAATATATTAACATGCAGTACAACTCTTTGTCTCCTTCTGCCAGAAGTGTATCTAATCCTTTCTTAAATAGATCCATTATATTTGCAACAACTGCATCTATACATAAAGAATTCCACATTACTGTGAAGAAACCCTTCACCTTTGTTAGGTTTGTGTAAGTGCTCTGACTCCTAGGGCTCGATTTAAAGGCAGCCGTTAACCAAAAAAAACACTAACGGGTGCGTTAAGTGTCATGTTGCAATTCAAAGATCCGTCTAAACAACAGCTAACGGCAGTTGCACAATTCCTACGGCCGCTACACTTACGTGCATTCAGACGCATGGAACAACATGGAACAACATACCCCAGAGCTATTCAAAGGCTTGCGGTACTGATAACGGCTGAAAAAAAGACACACCTAACGGCTAAAAGTTAAGACCCACTTCTCACACACGTTAGACACTTAACGGCCAAAACTAAACACCCGTTACAGAGGAAAACACACAAAAGGCTTACCGCACAACCATGTAAATGGGAAAATTAACCCGTGCAATGCCAAAACAACACAAAAACATGCACACACAACACAAATCACTACACACAAAACAACAACCAACACCACAGGAACAATGACACACAAAAAAACAACAACACAACATGGCACGGAACAATGGGGGTCATCACACAAAGCGGACCCTGCAAATACAAGCTCACCTGGGCAACATCAACACGCGACCTGCACCCCACAACTGCACGCCCGCAAATGGCACACACAGAACAAGCACAACACACCACATCTTATAACACACACACACCTGCAAACACTTACCTGGACACAAACAACTCACCATTGGTCAGCACTCACCTCATCACCACACCTACACAACGCCCTAGCAAGTACTTAAAGGGACAACTCAACACACTCACTTGTGGCTTGTTTTCCACTCAGGGAGGGAGAGAGAGAGATAGACAGAGAGAGAGAGAGAGAGAGAGAGAGAGAGAGAGAGAGAGAGAGAGAGAGAGAGAGAGACAGATAGATAGATACAGATAGATAGAGACAGATAGAGAGAGCAAACAGTATGTTGGGTTACATATTGTTGCGAAGACTGCGGAGAAGGCGTGCAAGGGAGAGAGCTAGGGAACATCAGCAAACCCCAAGCACGCCTCATCAACAGCCTCCACCTGTTGCAAGTGAGGAGGCTCTGGCTCAGCAGCCACACAGGAGTCCATCCCCACCTGGAGGGCACAGGATGTATAGACGACCACCAAGGCCCAGGGTATACCGCCCAAGGGTCACACTCTTTGGAATGGCTGATGACGAGGTCATTGATCGCTACAGGTTGAGGCCTGACAGCATCATTGCCTTGTATGAGGTCATCAAGGAGCAGGTGGATCCCATCTACATCCACAACCATGCCCTAACTGGCCTGCAGAAACTACTCTGTGCCATACACTTCATGGCAAGCGGGGCCTTCCAGTCCACTGAGGGTTACGCATCTGGCATGTCCCAGGCCACATTCTCCAGAGTGCTGGCCCAGGTCCTGCCAGCCCTCAAAATCAAGGCCAGTACCCATATACATTTTCCCACCACCGACATGGACTGGATACACGTCAAGCAGGCCTTTTACGCAAAGGGAGGCATGCCCAGGGTCATGGGTGCTATAGATTGCACCCATGTCCGGATTAAGGCCCCAGCACGTGACGCACAGATATTCATCAACAGGAAGAACTTCCACTCCATCAACGTGCAGATGGTGTGTGACAGCAACATGAGGATCATGAATGTCTGTGCAAAATATCCTGGCAGCACACATGATGCATACATTCTACAAAACTCCTCAGTCCACAGAGATTTTGAGAATGGAACCTTTACAGGGGGATGGCTACTGGGTGAGTTCACAAAACAAAATCACACCACATACACAGGCGTACACACCACTCAGCTCAGCATGCACCTGACCCACACCTACTACGTCCACCACACAAAACATCATTCACACAACATGTGCTCCCTGTTTCACCATGTCACTCACATTACACAGGTGATGCTGGCTATGGATGCAAGTCCTGGCTACTGACCCCTCTGGCCAATCCCCAAACACATGCCCAGGAAAGCTACAACCAGGCTCATGCCAGAACCAGGAATGCTATTGAGCGGACATTTGGGCTCCTCAAGTCAAGATTCCGATGTCTGGACCACTCTGGGGGAGCACTGCAGTATGCACCGGCTAAGGTGTGTGACATCATTGTGGCGTGCGCAATACTGCACAATATCGCAGTGGACACCAGGCTGCTGGAGCACATCCCGGACCCCCCCATACAGGAAGTGCCCATGGACATCGGGCATGTGGAGGAGACCATGAGAGGGGCACAGATCAGAGACAGGCTCATCACGGAATACTTCACCTGTGAGTATAACACAGGCATGCAAACAATCCATGCAAGTCCCCCAGCAGTCCTGTGACACTAACCACACTGCACATTTTGTTCTGTCTCACCCCACAGGAACAGTGACACAGCACTGCACTGGCAGTGGACGTGGAAAATTGTGTGTGTGGACTCAGCAACCATCCTCCATTCCACTCTCCACGTTGACATACAGACCCCAAGGATATCACGCACACCCTCAGGAGAAACAAGGTACAACATATTACCCATGTTCATCACCTTACACGGCTTGATTGACAGCAACTAACTGGATATGCCATGATTAGAGCCTGAACAACCATGCTAGCCCAGTAGTGAAAGAGTATTATCTAATGATTTGCATGAGAAGGGACATCAGACTCAATATGGGACCTGTACTGTGCTACAGCTGAGAAGAGCAGCACAGGGGTGGATGTACAGTGGTATGGGCACACAATGTAGAGGTCATGAGACGTAGATCAGATTACCACGGACTCCATGCAGACCTGTGAGTGTGCAGACGTATGTGCCCCTGACATGAATACACACATCAACAAATGTGTCCTAACAGTTCCATGGAACAAATGACATTGGGCTGCCACTGTCACTTTCACAGTGGCAGCACAATGTCATTACTTCCATGGAGCTCTCAGAACACTTGTTAATGTGTGTATACATGTCAGGGGCACATATCCCTAGGACTGATGCACATGTCCTTAGTTCCCCACAGAATTGGTTACAGATGAGTACACAACACATTGTCAAGCAATGGTTTGTGCACTCACCTGTAACTGTGAAAACTGAGGGGATGAAAAAGACTAAATTGTTGTTGCTTGATGATCAGTTCAGGTCTACTGCTCCAAATCCTGTCCTCTTGTCCCGCAGGCATCCGTAACATGATCCATCCTTGAACTGAAGAGCTTCCATGTGACTGGATTGATGTCTTGACAACACCTTCATGAAGATCACCCCTTGCTGTTTATGGTGATGTTGTTGGTGATGCAAAGTTTGACCTGAGGTTCACACAAACCTCTACTGGAACATTCTCATAGAGACACAGAAAACACTAATTCTTGAGTGTTGTAACCTGTACAGTCAGGATGCTCAGCTACAGAGTTGTCAAACCTCATGGACAACACATGAGCAGGGCAGCAGTGTTACTGAAGTATTACAATTTAGTTTCAAAGTACATTTAGTGTTCTCATACAGGTGTTCAATGCATATAGGCAATACACACACAAAACACATGTACATTCTAATGTACTTTGAGACACAATAAAGATGAACCATCACCATTCTATCTGTGTCTGTAGGAGGATATATTTGAGAACACATATGTCAATGTGTTACCACACCCAGGGTAGAGTATGCCCCATACATGGAAAGGCAACACCCACATCACAGGAGTCCACCACTTGTTTGCCAGTGACTGGACTCTGTGATGTATCAATGCAAACAGATGATGGTGGCAGTGATGCACCAATGTGTTGTGGGAGTGATGAAGAGGTGATACAGGGGACATACTTCCACAGTGAATACCTGTCCACAGTATCTGTATTGCTCAGTATAATCCATGTTCGGAGATTTTGCTCCACTTTGACATATCTCAGTACATGGGCTAACGAACAACCAGACTAAGTGGACATGTGTTATCACTGGTGAAGTCTGTTACACCCTTAGGGAAACAGCAACTCAACTTACAGGAGACCCCAATGCTCAGCCCAGGATATCAATGTGTGTGCTACACGTTGAAATCCTAGGTTAAAAACATTGGCTTCTTCAGTAAGTCAGTTGCACAATGAGTGTGTGAATCCAAGACAACATGGATACATGTCCCATTTATCTATCCTGCTTATAATGTCCCTGCTAAATCACAGAGCTGTTTGTCTGGTTATCCCATTAACCCACTGAGTGCAAGAGTGGTCCCCAACGCATTTCTTGACAATGCGTTGTCTACCACTCTGGCACTCAAAGGGTTAAACACAGCACATGATGTAGACAAATGTTCAGTGTTGTACAATTTGTTGTGCTAAGGGGTATGTTTTGTTGTTCAAATTCAACACACAACACCGCCATATAACACAGTGGTGTAATATGGCTCCAGGGATGTATTACAAGTTGAATTTGTACAACGGTGTGTGTGTGAACCCATGTTGTAGCATCTCACTAACATTTCACATAGGCAGAGGTTGTGTTCACTGCATTGTATGGCAATGCATTGGAGACAACCCTGCCACCCAATCCATAACTGAAGACACAACAGATCAGACTGGAATTAAAAAAAAAATGTTTTCTTTATTGAGGGGAAACTTAACAGGTTGGGCCTTTCATTTTTTCTTCTTTGGGTGGGGGGCCTTAGCCTGGGTGCCAGAGGTGGATGCCCTTGTGGATCTCCTGGTAACCCTCTGCCCCCTAGGTGTTGCTTCAGGGGTAACACTAGAGGGGGTGGTGGTTGCAGTAGACCCCTCAGTGGAACGCAAGTTCTCCCTCTCCATCCTCAGGTTCTCCCTGCGGTTTATCTCCCTCAGCTCCACAAGGACCTGTGTTAACATGTCCATCACACCAGTCCTGAGCTGCTGGAGTAGTGTATTCCCCCTGGACACCTCCGACTCCAAACCTTGGATCCTGCTCTCCAATTGGACAATGTTCCTCCTGGATTGCCTCCTGCTCCTGGTGATATTGCTGTCAGTACTCCTGCTCGACCGGAGTAGTCTCCTCTGAAGGGCCATACACTCCGCCTCCATCCCTGTGAGGCGTGCGGTGCTGGAGGTGGATGTGCCCGGTGTCCCTGGTGCTGCTGTTTCTTCCTCTGCTGCTGAGGGTGCTGTTTCTTCCTCTGCTGCTGAGGGTGCTGTTTCTTCCTCTGCTGCTGAGGGTGCTGTTTCTTCCTCTGCTGCTGAGGGTGCTGTTTCTTCCTCTGCTGGAGGTGCTGTTTCCTCCTCTGCTGGAGGTGCTGTTTCCTCTGCTGCTGGAGGTGCTGTTTCCTCTGCTGCTGGAGGTGCTGTATCCTCTGCTGCTGCTGAGGGTGCTGTGGCTGCTGTTGGAGTGGCTGGTGCAGATGATGGGCATATGCCCACCACATCAAGTGATGCAGAGCTGCCCAGAGATGTGTGTGCTGGTGGAGGTGTGAATATGTCCCTGGGTAGGGGGCGCTGGGGCTCACCAATCAGGCCCAGGTGTGTGTAGTCCAGTGGCCAAGGGTCATATGGTGGCCACTGATAGGTGGTGGGACCCCACCTTGGATCATACCTTGGGGCATGCTGTGGAGCCATCCAGGAGGGTGGGTTGATCTGGGAGGCATATGGCCCATATTGGGTGTTGGCCACTGTCCCTGGCAGCCATTGCCTCCCTGGCGGTGGTGGTGCTGCTGATGGAGGGTAGTAGCTGGTGGAGGTGGATGGATGTGTCCACCTCTCCTCCTGTGGCATCCAGCCACTGTACTGGGGAGGTGCAGCTGGAAAGGGTGGTGCAGCCTGTGGTGGTGCAGCTGGAAGGGGTGGTGCAGCCTGTGGTGGTGCAGCTGGAAGGGGTGGTGCAGCCTGTGGTGGTGCAGCTGGAAGGGGTGGTGCAGCCTGTGGTGGTGCAGCTGGAAGGGGTGGTGCAGCCTGTGTTGGAGGGGATGGTGATGGTGGGTAAGGTGACCACCGGCTGGTCCCCTCCTCTGTGTCCTCCTCACTGGGGGGTGACATAGCCTCCTCCACTGTCTCCTGCTGGGCTTGACGGCCGTAAGCTGTGTGGAGGAAGAAGATGTTGTGATTAGTGACCTTTGCCATATGTTTGTGGAGACAATTCTACTTTGATATGTGTTGAAGAAAAATATATGTGTTTGTGTTAATCCCCCTGGGTAAACAAGGGTACTCCCACTGCTGAAAGGTGTTTGAGTTATTATGGGTGAAGGTTTCATTCTGAGGTGCAATATCACAGTGGCCAGAAATAGTACAGTGGGGCTGTTGCTACACCCTCCCATGTAGATATCTGGTCCCTGTACCAGAGCTGTCCATATGATTGTGTAGTAACAGCACCACTGTACAATATCAGGCCACTAGGATATTGCCCCTGACATATCCATGTCTGAGCTGTGATACCTTTTGCATCAACACACCTTTCAGCAGTACGAATACCATTGTTTAACTCGGGGGGGGGGGGAGATCCAACAACATATATTTGTCTTCACAACTTGTAGGGATGGCTATCCCTCCAGGGGGGTGGCAAAGGTTAAGTCCACCTTGATGTCAGATTGTAGACATTGTGGGAACAGATGTTGTTCTCTGTTAGTCCTATCCTTCCTACCCTCATGGTTGTTCAGATAATGCTCTATGTGACGGATGTAGATTTCAGTCATTTGTCTACACGAGGGATTTTCAGCAGAGACAAAATCAACCCATTTAGAGAACAATACTTAATTGGAATGGTGTACAGGGTGTGCATGATTTACAAGCACACTCTGTGGACCATTCCAAAGAGGTATTTCTCTCTATATGTTGTGACTTTGGCTCTGCTGAAGAGCCTCCGTGTGGTCAAATGATGGATATCTTCACCTGTCACATGGAGCAATATCTGTATAACCATGAGTGTTGGAGGGATGGGACTTAGATCAAGACACATCTGTTAACGATGGCAATGATATGACATCATGATGACATTACCCATTGCTATCCCATTACAGTGACACACAAGTAGAAATGGTCATATATGTATGTGGATATGTACCCTTCATATGGATGAAGTAATATCCTTCCAAGATGTGATGCCAGAGAGCATTTCATTAGGTGTGATTGCCTTACTGGCTATATATGTGCACCCATCCAACAAGACATTGTATTGATATGATGGATATGAACATACCTCGTATATCCCATCTACGTAGGGTGTGATATACTATGTATGTGTATTTGGATGGTAGCAATGTAGGTTGATATGTGATGGGTGCACATATCTGGCCAGTAAGGCAATCACATCCAGTGAAGTGATCTCTGTGTTCACATCATGTTGGAACATATTTAGTAACATTTGAATCCTAAGGGCAACAATCCAGCCAGTAGTGAGGGATATCTTTGATTGAGGCCTGTTTTTTTGTCTGTGTATGAGCCCATCCATCCTTCTGTGTGAGGCAACCGTACTCAGTCCTAGATATCCATCAGTCATGGCCTGTTGGTGACCAAGGTACAATGTTTGCTATTTGTTTCCCATATGTATCCTGCATAGAGATGCTGGTGTACCATCGATCCATGGCATCAGCACCCCTGTGGATCCATGTGGGAATCAGATATGGGATATGTCATTTCAAGTCAGAGAAATGATTGCAGCCACAACACCAATGCCTACTTTTTCCTGCTTGAATTCTGTAAAATAGTTTTCGGCCTGTGTGTTGCACCTACAAGCATTTATTCTGTGTGACACTGTGATGTGTGATCTGATGCCCCCTTTTGTGATTCAGTAAGCGGTGATGTTGAACCGATGACATGAACATGATGGTGACTTCTCCAGTGATCTCCTTTCCCCATTTCCAGTGTTTTCCATGGAGTCTGTACAATGGGACCCTATGAACTTGATTCTTGTTTTGGCATATTCTCCATGGACTAACACTGGTACTGGTGAAGTGAGGGTGTGTGAGGGTTACTTTGTGTCCACCATGTGTTTGTCACCGCTTAGTGAATGTCCCCTGTGTAGCATGTGATCGTTGGCCTATTGACTTGTTTGTTGTCAGGTTAACCCCTTGAGTCCCAGAGGGGTTGCCAATGCATTGTTGATCGATGCATTGATGATCCCTCTAGCACTCACGGGGTTAGGGTGGGGGTGGGGACATGGGTGACATTGTGTGTGAACAGTGATGATCTATTACAGTCGACAATTTGAAAATGAAGGTTTGTGTATTGTGTGTAATGAGCACAGCGACAGGAGGGTTGAAGTAGGACTTTGACAGGTTTGTCCCAAGTTGGACGTTGCCATTTGTCCAGGTGTTGTGTCCTTTTTTTAACCCTCATGGTGCTGTGTTGGTGCAGTTGTATGGCTGAGTGATGGCCATGTGTTGAGGTGTGAGTGTGTGTGCAGCTGGTGTTGGTTGCTGTAGTGTGTTGTTCTGTAGTGTTGCACTTACCGGTAGTGTGGAGGCTCCTCTCATCCCCAGTGTCAGTTCCTCCCACGACCCCCTCGATCATGGTCGGGGACATGTTCTGCCGCACCATCTCCTCCCAGCCGCAGAATGTGATGGGCACAGATGGGCCACCTCCGGTGCCTCGGGCTTGCTTGGCCATGTCAGACATCTTGTTCTTGACCACCCTCCGGCAGTCGCCCCATCTCTTCTTCACAGACTCCACGTCCCGCCTGCATGTTGCCACCGCGTTCACCCGGCTGCAGATCTGGTTCCAGGCTGCCTTCCTCCGCGCTGCCAGGCCAGGGACCTTTGCCGTCGGGTGGAGAACACTCTGCCTCTCCAGGACAGCTTCCACAAGAGCCGTGTTCTCCTCCTCACTATATCTGGGATCCCTGATCCTGCCCTCATCAGCTCCGGCATGGGAGGATTCAGAGCCGGAGTGCCCTGCCTGGTCTGACCCTGCCTGTGTGGGGTGCTCCCCAGGAACTACCCCTCGTCCCACTGCAGGTTCTGTCCCTGTCCTGCGTGTTCCTGCTCTGGTGGGCCTGGTCCCCCTCCGCCCTGCGGATCTCCCTCTCCCACCCCTGCTCTGCTGAGGGATCCCCTCCTGAGCTTCCTCCTCCTCCACTACTCTCCCCATCCCTCTCTCCTGTCCTCCTCTCCTTGACATCACTCACCCAGTCACACCCAGGCACTCCCACAGGCCCTCACAGACACACTCGATCCAGTCACTCTCTGTCACACACTTTCACTCCCAGATTCACACTGTCAAAATAAAAAGTAATATGTGTAAGGTGTTATGAAATAAAAGGACTATGTGTATGTATGTGTATGTGTTTGTGTTTGTATGTGTGTATGTAATATGTGCAAAAGTGTGATATGTGTATATATAGTGCACCTCTCTCCTCTCTCCAAACTGCAAAACTCCTCTACCTCCAATGAACGCGCCTCTCTCCCTCTCTCTAATGACTATCCTCCGCTCCTGGGTCCTGATATCTGGCTCTGAAGAACTCGATAACAGACAGTGTGTGGCGGTTATTTTTGGGTATATATAGGTGTATTTGAAGTTATTTGATACATTGGGCCTTTGGGATTGGATGTGTGTTTGAATTTGTTTTGGCATCAATCAGGGTTGCTTGACAATGGCAGCCGTTATGTTACATGTTGTTTGGAGCTCAGTTATCGTGTGATTTGTCCGCCCGTTGTGCATTAACATGAGCGACAACGGGTTTTGTGTTACGTGTTTTTTGTGTGCCTACGCTCGATAGCTATTCTCGTAGAGTAGCTATTGAATCTGCCGTAACTCCTGTATTATTTGCGAGCGATGTGCCTTTTTCACTTAGCGGCTGGTTTAACGGTTGGCTTTAAATCGAGCCCCTAGTGTAAAACATGGCTTACTTTATCAGCCTAACACATTTTGAAGGTATATGACTTCATCTACATGAGATATGTGTGTTTTTTTCTTTTAGATTTCATGCTGGATGTAAGAATGTAAAACAGGCAGAGGTAGTAATACAAGTTCCAAAACGACTGTATTATTTGTAGGTACAAGCATAATCAGAATTTTGAGCAGAAGTTTACAACTTGTAGCTCTCCAGCTGTTATTGGAAAACAAATCCCAACAGGTACTAATGGACATTATTGCCCATTGACACCTGAAGTTAACTATCTAACCACCCATAATTCAATGGCTATATCTCTGCAAGTCAGGTATACATACAAGGCCCATGTCATCTGCCAGAATCCCTCCTCTAACAGTTTCTGGCTTTTCTTTCTCAGCAAAATTTGTCAGCGTGTTGTAATAAATATTATTTCTCTTTTCCCAAAATGGTGGCAACTCTTTACTGTTCTCACGAGAAATCATCCAAGCCAGTGCTTGCTTTTGGTGAGGAAATAATGGTGTTTCCAGGCTCTATAAAAACAAACAAATAATAAATCAAATATTTGAAAATTATATTGACATTCATTTATCCTTACTTGAAGCATTAGTGCTTTGTTGTTCTTTTTTGTAAAATAAATAAAATTCTACAAGACACACTTCATAAAACGTGTTTGCAGATATATAGGTTCCAAGAAGAAAATCATCTTTTAGAGGTCAGAAATACCCCATATGGAATGATATGCCAGTCTTAAAAATTTAAAGGGACTGTAATGTCCCATAAAATTTTTTTATAGTTTTATAGAGTCTTAGAAAATAAGCAGACAGCAGGAGAATCGAGTTGTATGACTCGAGGAGGCTCTGCAGCAGAGCCGAGATTGCGTTATCTATAAAGAATTCATTAATTGGAAATGTCTACAAAGTGTTCTTGCAAACCAGGCACACTTTGTAGATCTTTCCAATGAATTAATTATTTATAGTTAACACAATCTTGGCTCTGCTGCAGAGCCTCTTCGAGTTGTACGACTCGATTCTCCTGCTGTCAGCTTTACAGCTGACATCAGGAGAAGGGGAGGGAGGGGGGAACTTTGAATCCCTATATCTCTCAAACCATAGCGGTTTGAGAGATAGGGTTGGCACCATTCTGCTTATTTTCTAAGACCCTAAAAAACTTTTTATGGGACATTACTGTCCCTTTAAAGTAATTTGCAACATAATGCTATACTGGCTCTTAAGTAATTTTAATGCAGTCTATATATTTTTCAGACTATTGCCTGGATTCCACTGCAGTTGATAAAGTTATCACTGGGTTTATCAATAAACAAATATTGTACCTCCAAAGCGTAAGATAAGTAAAATTTTGGCCAAGTGTCCAGGATGAAAATTCTCATGTTCCAGTAGCTCAGGGGTTAACACTTACCAAGTCATTTGATCAATTCTTTGGTGTTAAAAAAAAAAAAAAAAAAAAAAAAAAAAAGTAGAAGGAGATAGCAGCCTTCATCTTAGCCTGATAAGCGACTTGCACTAAAATGAGCTGGGACTGATATCTCAAACTACTATAGAACCAGAGCACCTGCTCAGAGCTGAAAACATATGGAATTTCAGCTCTGAGACATCAGTCCTGGCTCCCACTGCACCATTCTCTGATCACAAGAGGAAGCTGCTACTCCCTACCTTTTGTTTTACATCCAAGGATCGGCCAAGCGACTGGGTGTTACCTCTTGTGAACAGTAGCATGATAGTTTTAATTACGGACACTAGGCTAATATCAGTTAGGTTACACTTTTGCAGTGCAATGTAGTATTCCTTAAATAGGAATCTGGCTTGCAATGGAACTTACGCCTATATTAACAAACCAGCAAACTTACTTCCGAAGGTTCTAGTTCTCGAGTTTTGTCATCTTCTTTCAGATCTTCAAACAATTTATCAAATTCAGTCTTCAACTACAACAAAAGAAGCAATTAAAACGGCAATTTTTAAATTTAAGTCACTTTTTTTTTTATTTACAGACAACTATTATTACCTTGTGCAAAGTAATTAATAACCTAAAATGGATAATTTAGCGTTAACCAGCTCAAGGCAAATAAATAGACATGTTAATTAGACAACGTTTGGAATATGGTTAAAGAGGAGACAAAAGGGAAAGAGGTAGGTTAAAGATAAAAAGCTGATGTACTAAGAAAGTGGACTTATTGTGGGTCAAACCAGCTGCACCATAGGGAACAAAAAATTCCTTTTTATTTAAAGGGATAGTAATGTTTCACAAAAAAGCAGCTCTGATTAATCTTTATAGTATCTGGGCCATGGAGAGTGTTATTTCAGTACTGTCAGAGTTGCAGTTCAAAAGTAATTGAATGATAAAGTATCCCCCTCCCGCCCCTTCTACTGATGTAACACTGCTCACTTCAGAGCAACAAGACTGTCAGGATGGATTGCAGAGAGGGACAATCTTCAGTGAACATAACGAAGAACCTGTCAAGGGGGTCAGGGTTTTCATTTTTCTCACAGTAGGAAAATTGTCCCTTGCTGAGAGCTGTCCAGTCAAGAGACCAAATTCCACATCTGAGGGGAGGAAGCTTACAATAGGTAAAAGGGGTGGGAGGGGGATACTTTAGTAGCTGCTATCCTCATTTAAACCAAATTTGCAGTTCAAGTGTCTATTCATCTTTACAGCTAACTCTCATCAAAAGCCCTCAAGCCATAACCAGCTTTCTTTCCTGTGTACAGACAGACGGAGCAATTTCATGCACTCAGTCCTTCATAAAAAGTGTCAGTCTGCTTGCCTTTGTGGCTCTTTTTAGTTAGGGCTGGCACTTTTTATGAAGGACTGAGCACATGAAGTAGCTCAGTCTGTGCCTGTACAATGACCTGTACGTGCATTTGCAAGAGAGTGCGCCAGGTCATATGCCAGAATCCTCCGTCATTGGAGGAGGTGGTAAGGAGGCAATGCTTGAGGAGGGGAACAGATTGATAGGCTGCGGGAAAGAACCGTACAGCAGCCTGTACAGAACGGACTTCCCCAGCATAATTTTAAAATGCAATATCTTGGCCAATAAAGATTTATAATGAAAAATAAAACTGCATAACAGCTTCAGTAGAATGGAACTTTTAAATGAAGACAAGTTTACTAGAGGTGAGAGTTCCTCTTTAAATTCAGTCGCTGTATTAAATTCTACCACTTCTGCTTGTAGACTATTCCACTTATCTACTACCCTCTCAGTGAAGTAAAACTTTCTTACATTACATCTAAACCTCTGTCACTCTAGTGTTAGACTATGGCCTCTTGTCCTAACATTTTGTCTCCTTTGAAATGTACTTCCCTCGTGTACTTTATTGAATCCCTTCATATATTTGAATGTTTCTATCATATCCCCTCTCTTCTCTCCTCCAAGCTATACAGATGCTTTAGTCTATCCTGATATTTCTTATCCTGTAGACCAGTCACCGTTTTAGCAGACCTTCTTTGAATTTCCTCGAGTATCTATATCCTTCTGGAGAAAGGGTCTCCAGTACTGCACACAATACTCTGGGTGAGGTCTAACCAGAGAGTTGCACGACCACTTCCCTTTTTCTGCTACAAATGCCCCTAGTTTTACAACCCAGCACCCTGCTTGCATTCCCCACCGCTTTGTTACATTGCCTGCCTACCTTTAAGTTAATAGAAATAATTACTCCCAAATCCCTTTCATCTGTTTTCTTTGACAGCACTGTACTCTTAATACTTGTACTTAGTACTCTTGTCCATTCCTATAATTTACCTAAATCATTTGTCATTTGGCTTATTCCCCCAGGAATGTCTACCCTGTTGCAGATCTTTGTATAACCTTCACTAATACCCAAAGTGTTGATTTTATAACTTTAAAACAGAATTTTACCACTTTTGCCTTTATATGTATGACCTAAAACCACGGGTGTAGAAAGACATTTTGGACCTTATGTATAAAGACAATGTGCACAGCTTTAGGACTAACCAACTGCACAATTCCCATTTATTTAAATGGGGGTTTTAACTCCTTGAATACTGCTAGTGAGTATTCACACTGGAGGACGCCTTTAGAATTCAAGGGGTTAAAAAGCTCTATTTAAGTGCATGAGGATTTAGGAATTTTTATTTTGCCCACTATGGTGCAGGTGGATACTCCAGAACACCTCCAGGTTACTTATATAAATATGGACCAGACCCTTTAATAGCACTTTCTCTCCTCCAATCACTTGCCTTAGTTTTAGCACCAAAAAGCACATCACAAGAACCCTGCAAACATATCCACCTCCTGCAAGACCCAAGATATACTGCAAAGCATTTTGGCTTTGGAGCCTTGACAGAGAGTGGACTGGCCTTTCTTCTAGGCCTGAGATGATGTTGATTATTTGAAAGATCTTTAGGACATGAAAGAAGGATCAGTCGTTAAGCTATTTTCTCCCTAAGTGGCATAAGGCTGCTCTTTTGTCTTGGGGCAGGAAAAACTTTTACCTCCCGGGTCCTTTTTTCTGACTTTATTAAGCTTCTCCCCAAATGTCATATTGTCAATGAATGGAAGGGAACAGGAGTTAGATTTAGAGATAACATTTGTTGATCCCGAATTCAGCCAGAGGGCTGTTCTCACTGAAGCTGCCTTGCATTAAGGCTGACCAAATCAGTCCAGGAATCTGGCAAATTTAGGTTATGATAAAGCAATAATGCTACATTCTCTATCCACTTCTCTGTAATTGCTTTCTCTAGCCATTTCTTCATAGGTCTGGACAAGAAAATGAGACCGACTGAAGATCTAAAGAGATAAAGAGAACTTTAAATTTAATCTCCATTCTTTTTTCCATAGGATATTTACAGGAAGCTGTCATCCCAAGGAAGAATGGTCTTACTAGCTTGCCTAACAACTGCTGTGTGTATGTTAACTGGGTGTGCTACATTTCCAAATCCCCCCCCAAAAAAGGGGAAAACACATTTGCATAAGATGAAATAATAGACATGTTGTTGGGGAAGGGAGCTGCTTTTAAAATCTCCGTCGCTCTATTCCTGTCTCTACCAACTTTTGACACGTTGGTGAATGCTGTGCATGGATGGCCAGGACTTCACATTTATTGCATTCTACCTATTTATAGCAATTAACATACAGGACAAATGAAAATACTAGTACAAACCTGCTGTATGGTCATTTGCACGGCAGGGAGTAATGGACCACTAGAACTAGTTCCAGCCTTCTCAGTCTTCCGGTTGAAGCCAGGACTAAAATAGGAGCCTAAAGTAAAGATATGTTTAACAAATGTGTACTGTAAAGCATACTTAGCTAAATAAGTATAAAAAGAAACCCAAAAGTGCAAATGTAAAATAAGAAATAAAATTAGAAAAAAAATGGAAAGTGTGAAAAGAAGATCTAAAAGTAGCGTTTATTAAACTTATCACAAAATAGACACATAAATGCACTTGCAAGATAGCACTTGTAAAAATCTCTCTTCTCCCTCCCAGCTCAACAGCCTCAACACTGTGTAGCCTCTGGTCCTTGCATCTCACCAATAGTGATTTAGGACATACCCTGTTTGCTGATGTAAGATCTTAAAGATCCCAGGCATGGGCTAATAGCCATTCTGTTCTTTACAATGTCCCAAAGGACAAATATACCGGCAAACAACGTAGTCCTTCCAGGTCTCATCATCAGTCCCATCGGGTAAACCCTGGGAACCCCAGTACCACAAACACTGTAGCTATTAGGACATGGGCTTTTCCCACAGGGGGCATGGCTGGGAGGGACCTAAGTCCATGCGATCTATATCATTACCTTACGTGTATCTTGGTCTCCCTGAGGAAGTGGACAGACGGCGCCCACAATATGTGTAGGGTAACGATAGAGATAGCACAGACTTAGGTCCCTCACAGCCATGCACCCTGTGGGAAAGGCCCATGTCCTAAAAGCTACAGCATTTGTGTACCGGGGTTTCCAGTGTATACCCGGTGGGACTGGTGATAGGAACGGGAAGAATTACATAGTTAGCTGGCATCTTTGTCCTTTGGGACATTGTAAAGAACAGAGAGGCTATTAGGCCATACCTGGTTACTTTAAAATCTTACATCAGCAAAAAGAAGTTTTATATCATGCAAGTCCTCTTTTGTACACCTTTCAAAATAGTTGTTTGTCCTCTTGTTTTTAATTGCACACACTGTCATTTAAGTATTGTTCATTTAAAGGGATAGTAATGCCAGAAATAAACTTTATTCAGTACTGATTTTACAAAAATAAAGTATTTGGAGAAAGTCCTATCTATAAAACCTTTACGGTTTGAAAGATATTCAACACTAAAGTTCCCTCTCTCCTGATGTCAGCAGGAGATTTGAGTCATGCAACTCAAGACGGCTCTTCAGCAGGGCCGAAATAGCTATTTTTAAAAAGAACTACTTAGTTGGAACGGTCTACAAAGTGTACTTGCAAACCAAACACACTTTGTAGACCGTTCCATTGAAGTAGTTCTTTTTAAAGCTCGCTATTTCAGCTCTACTGAGGAGCCGCCGGCTGGTCCTAGGACCGGGATCTCCTGCTATAAGCAGAGACCGGATATCAGGAGAAGAGGAGGGAGGAACTTTAGCACTGAATATCTCTCAAACCGTAAATGGTTGAGAGACAGGACTTTCTCCAAATACTTTATGTTTGTAAAATCTACCATAAATAAAGTTTATTTCTGGCATTACTTTAAATCATCAACAATTTAGTTAGGCATTTCCTTATAATATCTTCTCAAGCCTCAATTTTTATTTTTAATTTAGATAGGGATTTAAAGGTGCATTAGAGAAGGTACTTGCCAGATCTCGAGGTACCTTGATGGGGTTGGCAAGCTTAACATTCTTTGGCCAAATTATGGACTAAACCCTCATATTTATCAACACAGTTATTATACATGCCTAAGTCAGGGCACATATTTAACCATTGGTTTGGAGGAGAGCAGGTTTGTTCTTTGTTCTATAACATTGTCTGGGCAATCCCTTGGGGCCAGTGAAGCCTGAAAATGAGAGCCCAGAGCTCTCCTATGCAAACAATGTCTGGAGAGTGAACTAACCTCAGACATTATCAGTATCCACTGCCTCAAAGCTCTTAAGCCCTGAGCAACATAGGCCGGAAAATAGCCATGAGAAGCCTGAAAGCACTGTACCAACTTCTTCCCAGTTAACAAGAAAAGGGGACACCCACTGTTTAAAAACGTGTACCCTTCTAGCCATCTTCTCAAGAAACAGGCTTCCAAAACTCAATTTAACAAAGTTCACAAAGGATTAACCATAACCCAACCGCTTTCACACCTGGTCAGGTAAGTAACATCGCTCCAGACCAGGTTTAGTCTGTTTCCCACACAAAAGTTGAAAAAAACAGGACTCTAGATCTTTGCAAAAAGAAGGTGGCAAAAGACAGACATTACTGACAAAAAAATGAAAATGTCAGTATTTTCCAGGAAGGCCAACTTCCACTTCTTCTACTGTCTCACCATATATAGGACAATGGTAAGCCACTCATCCCAGTTCAAACAGGCATACTCATCTTGCCAGACTTAAATTTTTGAATGCCAGGGGTGTTTGCAATGCATTGCAAAAGCAATACATTGCACACCCCTCTGGAACTCAAACAGTTAATGCCCAAGATTTTTTATTTTGTTCTGAGCTTCAGGGAAACCATCTGTAAGGGGAAATTCTTCCCTCTCTTTTCCTGACAAGAAACCTCTCTTGTTACAGCTGATGAGTGAACCAGACACCACGTACACCACGTAGGACACCTGCCACAATGGCAGTCTCCCTAGCAGTAGAAACCTCAATCGTGACATCATCTGCATAGGCAATTTACTTATGAACCTCAAAGTACACCACTCAATGTGTCACTATCGATCCTTCGAAGAAAAGGATCAATGGAAAAAACATATAACAGAGGGCACAAGGGGAAAACTTGTATTATCCCAGTAAGTTCTCACCCTGGCAGCCATTAACAAAAGGAACGCTTGCATCCCTTTATACAAGACTAGAAGCCGATTAACAAAGCTATCAGAAAGATCATACATCCACAGGACTGATCCAGTGCCAGAAAAAAAAATTTCCTTAACATCTCACTTTGCAGCTCTCAAGGGCCTCCCAGATTTCCAGGACTGCAAAAAAGATGCTATGACCATTATCAATAGAGAAAGGAGGACATCTGGCTTTGGCACAGCCTTCTCTCTGACAGAAGGTCCTCATAAGATAATCCTCAGAATCAGAATTAGTCTTAAAGGGATAGTAATACTTCATTTTATCTTTATTTTATTTTGTAGGCATTAAAAAAACATGAAGAACGATATAAGTCTTATCTCTCAAACCTTTATGGTTTAAGAGATATTCACAAGCAAAGTTTCCCCCTCCCGCCCCTTATTCCTAGTGTAAGCCATTTCTTCTCAGATGTGGATCTGGTTGTAAGACCAGACAGATAACAGCAGGGGACAATCTTTTTACATTGAAAACAATGAAAGCCCTGCCCCCCTTGACAAGTTTTTCAGCTTTTTCCCTTATCTTAATTGAGAGATAAGACTTATATCGTTCTTCATGTTTTTTTCATGCCTACAAAATAAAATAAAGATAAAACGAAGTATTACTATCCCTTTAACAAGGGTCCCTGAAAGATCCCGCATGCCATAGATTGTTTTAGATGCAGCCATCTCTTTGCAATACAGGCATCAGGTGAATGGAAAGCCCCATAAGCCCTTTCCTGAATCAACTCCAGACTCTCTTCTTGATCAGCACCCAATTCCATCCCCATCCTAAACCCCCAGTCTGCTATAAGGGAATAATAATGATTAGAACCTTCTATAGAAGGAAAGGAAACAAAAATCAGAGGGGGGAAAGGGAAACACCTGAGAGTTATTTGAATAATTATGGCCATTAGAGGAATACCTATTGATATTTACAAAGTATCTCTTTATCACAAAGAACTGGATCTACCTTGGACAGACCTGATATGTGTATAGGACCCTTCCTCTTGGACACCAATGTCGAATTCATGCTGTCCTCATCCTGAATTCTCACCACCCCTAGAGAGAAAAGGGCTAGCCACTGGATCCATTAGAGAAGAAGAATGGGAGTCTGGAGTCTCATTTGGGTTGAAGGAGGAGACAAGAGAAGGTCCAAGAAAGGGACTATCTGGAGATGGGGCTAACTCAAGGTCCTCAAACTTTTGAAGCAGAAACAAGTCTTCAATATTACACTATAGGTATACCCAAGGTTGCCACACAGGTTGCACCTAATCTTATTACAGTCACTGCTTGAATGTCCAATTTCATTGTAGAAACTCCTGGACAGCACAAGAAATACTAAGGTATGGAAAAGTATTGAAATTGCGGAAAGTCTTGGGCTGACCTGAATAAAAGCAGATGAACTGTTGTGGCCAATAAAGAAAGAGTTCACTTGTTTCACTTTCCCCTGCATCTGTCAACAACCTGTGCAGATAAGATCCTCATCTAAAATCTGAATTAGATCACCAATAAAGGTGCTGTTTCTCCTAACCCAAAAAAGGATAGCAGTAACTGGAATAGATTAATTCCTTAGCAGTGCAGGATACAGAGATGGCAGTAAGTGGTGCCCACTGTGATGCAGCTACCTGCTCTTCCCTGTTATAAGCCTTAGAAGATTTCACTAAACATAGATGCTGAATAAAATTAATGTCATATCCTACAGACCATAGTAAATGGATAATGGCAAAAAGCCTATCCCCTTTAGCAACTGAACGGCATATAGCCGGCCCGGAGGAGACTGACTAGCAGCATACCTAAGATTGACAAAATGTCTCCTTAGACATTAGAAAAGGAGGCAGCCTCTATCAGCAAAGTTCCCATTGGAATCAACACCTCCCTCCACTCTACTTTCTCCTTCCCTCATTAGTCATCTTTCTCCCCTTTCCTCACTACTTCAGTTTCTGACTTCTCCTCCCTGCCCTGTTCTTATTTCAATCTTCTACCTTCCTTCTTGCCCTCCACACACTTTTACTGCTGCTCTCTAAAAGGTATAATAAAAAAAATGGTAGCACTCACATGAACCAATCACATTAAAGGTTAGCTTTGCTAGCTAACAACAAAGTCTGAAACAGTCCAAAGGTTTAGGGAAGTACTAAAAGAGGCATTTACAAAGTTCAGTTCTTGTAAGTGCATTCATAAGCTTATATACTTTAGGATTATTAAATACTACTCTTGAAGACAGTTATACAGTTAACACAAATGTACACCTGTATATACTGTGTACTCACATGTTGGAAAGTTTCCAAGATTGAATCCACTTCTTGTCATGTGTTGCAGAACAGGTTGTTTGTTTTCCGCTTTTCCCCAAAAACTCAGATTTACTGGCATTGTATAAACATTTTGTGCTCCATATGGCACCACCCTAACACACAAACAAAAATATCTGTTACAAGTTTGGCTGTGTGTTTAATCATGATGTATTTATTAAAATGAAGATATGAATTTAGCCATTATTAGATAGTTCAATTGATTAATTCCCTTAACTGGCTATAACCATCATGGAATAGACACACCCAGTGGAAACCAGTGGAGAAGGGATGCAGGAATCTTCCTGACATGTCACAGGAAGCAATATCTACCATATACTGAAAACTCTAATATGTTATGAAAATATATATTGAGGTGGGGAGAAGTATAAATAAAATTATATGAGGTAAATGCAAGGAGTTGATTTCAGTTTTTGTATTTGCCCAGGTAATAAGCATATAGATGTTTGTATAACCTTTATGCATTTTTACATATATATTGAACATAATTACAATATATGTTTCAATAGCAAATTATACAATTTTTTCCTGAATTGGGTTAAGCTTCTTATATATTCTTGCAAAGCACATAACCAATGAACTGGGAGGAATATTTTCCTTGATCAGCTGCCTTAAGCCTGGTCACAGATCAAGCCAAAACAGGAGTTCTTTCACTCTATCATTCAGGATTTGGCAAACTATATTAGCCTACCACTTCTGCTGGGAGGCCGCTCTATGAATCTAATTACAAATTACTTCTGAATCTTCTGCCCTCTAACTTTGTTATGTTCCCTTACTCTAATATTTGTCTTTTCTGAAAAATGCTTACCTCCAGAACTTTATTAACGTCTTTAACCTGTGTGTCACGGCGGTATGGTGTATGGGCTTGGCCAGCAGTTCCAAGCCTGTACATCATACTGCCGAATTGCGGTCACCACATAGTCTGGGTAGGAGTGGAAGCAGCGGATTAAATGTAAAATGAAATAAAGAATAATTAAAAAAATAAATAAAATGTGTGCCAGAGGGGTGTTCAGTGCATTGCTTTGCAGTGCATTAGACGACTCTCTGACTCTATAATAGCCTCCTGATTGCCCCTTATTCCCCCAGATACACTGTCTCTGTCCCCCCTCAGCCTGATTCCTGCCCACAGAACGTGCCCTGAGTAACCTCACCTCCCAGCCAATTAGTATCTAGCTGGGGGGGGGTGTCATGGATTCCTGTATTGTCAATCTCCAGCTATTCAATGATTGGCTAGCTGGAGGGATACAATATGTGCATCAGTGACCCCTCCAGGTAGATGCTGATTGGTTGGGAGGAAAGGTTACTCTAGGGCATGTTCCTTGCCTTGGGTGACCCTGCACTCCAGCAACTGGGAGTGTGGGAACCTATTTGAACTTTAATTGGCCATATAAAAGCCAATCTCTGTTCATATTTCCCTCACACTGGCTCAAGCAACAGCCCGAGCAGGATCAGAAGAGGAGTGCATTTTTTTTAATCTTATATATTAATACTAGTTGAAAAGCCCGTGTACATGGGCCACAGTGTCACCCAGCAACCTTGGCTGGTGGCCAGATCCTGTTGGCTGCTCTGCAGTCATGCACAGTACTGAAGGCCCTAACGCGCTGCAGCTGATAACGGAGCGGAGCGCTCCGAATTCAGACCATAGCCCTCTCTGCGCACCTTCCTGGGACCCCTCCCAGGAAGGTGCACAGAGAGGACTACAGTCTGAATTCAGAGTGCCCTGCTCCGTTATCAGCCGTGGCACAGGCAGTCTCTTCTGCGCATGACTGCAGCGCGCCCAGCCTTCTCTACTGCACATGACGGCTTCTGACAAACATACTTTTAGTGAATTATTATATAAGATTATAGGCATCGCCAATGGTGGCTGAGGTGGTTGTTTTTTTAATTTGCCTCTTTTATTTATGGAGAAGACACTGGAAGACCAGGGTGAAGAAGATATCACTCGACTTTGCAATGCACTGCATACCCCTCTGGCACTCTAAGGTTTATTCTTTTTGCTTTAATTATGTTTTTTGTAATCTAGGTGAATTGATATAGGGGCTTTGTGCCCCATATCAATTATTGCGAGGGTTACTAGTGTAGAGATGCCTAGTTGCACATGCTTGTGTGATTTTACTAGTTTCCTATTGTATGTCAATGCTTTTTACAACGCATTAGGGACCTGACTCCTGTTTAATAGGCACACAATCACCGCCAGGAAAGGCAGTCCCTAAACATGTGCTAATAGCCACCACATGCAATAGCATGGGACATAGATGTGCTGTCACACTGATGTCAATGTGTGCTAAATTTGTGCCTTTCCTGTGTTTTTAACAGGTGCTAGTTTGTCACAGCACAGGTAAAGGAATACTTACACTGTTGGTTTTATTTCACTAATGGCCCAGAGAGAACTGAGCCCCTAGTCTCCCCTTACCTATCCCAAAAAGCTTCCTCAATAAACTATATACTCACCCTTCAATCTTTGCTAAATTACGGTCCATAATAAAGGCCAAAGCTGCAGCCAGCTCTTTCTTGATGTGGCCAACATGATCACCATTGACATTGTTAACTCTTATTGCATTTCTGTCATATTGGTTGTTGGGCTCCCTCTGAAGTGCAACCATTTCATTATTGTTAACCTGTAATAAAAATAACACACTGAGTAAGATAAGGTGCTGTAACAATGTTGTCAGCACACAGGAAGGCATTTTGATATATAAAAGAGACTTTCAATATAAAAACAACCACGTATGCAGCCTTAATATATTTATACTAGTAAACAGCTTGTCATTTCGTTCACTTAAATAAAAATATACCGCAAACAGTGAAATGGACACTTACTTTTACAAACACACACACACCTGGTGACAAAATAAACACATACAGTAGAGATGGGTAAATGTTTTTGCCTCTTAAAAGAAATGTGAAAAACACCAAAAGTGCAATTTTTTTCTGCTTTTTTTTTGCATTTAAATCAATAATCATGGGATTTTACCCTACACAGAGAGCTTCGCTCATGTATTCCCACCATGCTAACTCATCAGTATAAAGGGGAAAGTCATATTATGTGTGTTGGGAGAGAGAGACAAAACTGCGGAACTTTTGATGCTAGCTATTGTAGAGGCAGACAAGCAAGAAGTGGGAGCTGGAGTTGCTTGGTTTAAGGAAAACTGGTGGTAGCCAAAATAAAAATACTTTTGATTGACACACAGGCAGGCAATCCTACCTGGGCTCAGACTGAGAGTGATAGATAATAGAGACGGTCACTGTAATGCTCTTCATATGCTGCTAAGTACTGGACTGACCTAGGAGGCAGAGAAAATTCCCTTTCCCAGTAGTATATTACAGACAGAGCTTGGGTACATATAGCTGACATAAGCGTGAGTGTGTTGATAGCTGCTGTGACTGCTTTGCTGTGGTCATAGCCATGTTTAAAGCTGAGCTAGAACTGAGACATAACAGTAGCAACAGTTAGCTGATTAAATAGATCGATAGAGAGAAAATGAAAAGAAGCAAAGTACCAAAAAAAATCCCTCTAGATGGCAGTGCAGTATAAGAAATAAGAGGAAGCCTGGCTGAAGATTGAGTGCAGTGGTTCAAGTTTTATCCTCAAGGCGCCCCTAACATGCAGTCTAGCATTTTTTTCGGGGCACCCCTATAATTTTATGTCATTTGTCATGTGTGTAATGAATGTTACAAATAAATAAATATAGTTATTTTTAGACCTAAAATAAACCTATTGATAGCCTTAAATATACAGTTGTAAGTCTATGATCACATTTTTGTCAAAGCCTTATAGATAAAATGTGGTACCTTAAATCGATGGTTTGCCATGGCACCCTGGTTGAAAAACACTGCTCTAGTGCATTAGGGCTAAAAGCCCAGAAAGAGCAGCCTCAGGTCAAAACTACAGAAGTGAAGGCAAACAAGATACCAGGAATGTAAGGAACCAAATCTTCAAGCACAATGTATATTCAGACAAAGAAAAATTTGGGGTAGACAGAACAGCTTCACATGTGGGCACCCAAGCAGCATGTTGGCGAGCAGCATACAACAAAGTCAGAATCTAAATGGGTTGGCACCCGGAGATCGAAACAGGCAAAGATCCAGGGCTCAGGATCAAAATACAGAACAGGCACCACAAATGCAGACCACAGTGCACAGAGCTGAAAGGAGGAAGGGGCAGAAGACTGGGCCCAGTGGAATAGGTCCTGAAACAGACATACATTATTTTCACATAGACAACAACAACAGATCACACCACACAGGCAAGAAAAGACACACAATATTGATGCGGATGCAGTGCTGTGTTATCCAATACTACTAATTGCATACTGCAGCTGTGCTGAAGCTGACAGCTCTGTCAAGTATTTTACAATAGAAAAGTCAACATTACTATCAATATGTTCACCAAACATGGTAGGGGTAAGGGGAAAGGACTATGAGCAGGAGTGCATGGATGTGTTGGTGGTAGTAAAATTGTACTGAAAAAAAAACAAAAAAACTGTGGATATGGTTGCTGAGGTTTGCACAGAAAATGCTGATGATCCTCCTGTCCTGAAGAGAGGGTTTATAAAAATGATGTAAAAAGTAGTAGTCCCTCAGGAACCCCCAGTCTATGAAATCGATTGTATGGAGAGACTTCAGTTGTGCAATGAGTAGCAACAGTAGCAGCACTCCTAAAAGTGCACAGAGCTAAGTGGACCATAGCAGCATTGCTGTTTCTCAGGGAGTAGGACATTATCCTCAGTAACAATAAAACTCACGTCTACTACTACTGTTCAGAAAATACAAAGCACGGAGGAGCATGTCCTTAAGATTGAGTTAGTTAGAGGTGACGAGTCAAAGTCCCTAAAAGTGCCACATCTGATGCCACCACCTTCACCATCAGTAGTTATGTTAAACAAATTAAGTTACGTGGTTCTTCTATGTACTGTCAACCTACACTTGCTGATTTCTTAAAGTGGAACTATCATGTTCACGAACATGGTGCTCTAACCTTTTATATGGTACTAAGGTTTACATTAATATAGCATAAAGACATTAGATATATCTTATTTACAATATACGATTGTATGAATATCATCATATATTGCATGAAGAGCGCTGTCCGTCAGCATTGCCTCCCTCACATGTAAGTGAGTCCTTTGTGGACGGGCTCCATGCCTAAGCGCATCTCTGGAATTCATTTGTATGCAAGTCACTATACTGTATTGGAGACAATCACTTTGTGCACAGCACAGTTCCGCTTCGCTACGGTAATGCTTACAGTGCGAAATGGACTGCCACTTTATATCACTTGCGAGCAGGTGAATGCTCTCTCACTGAGGATCCGGGACCTGGACGTGCATGAGTAGGGGCACGTGCCAGGCCATATGAACATATGGGAGGAGAATGAAAGGGAGGAGGGATTAAGAGCATCTGATTAACACGAGTCTGGTTAGTGTTTATGGAGGATTCATATAAATTTAACTTCAGTATTGATGACAGATCCACTTTAAAGCGGAACTTTCTGTTACTAATAAGTCGTCCTTGAATTATTAAACATATGGCAACTAGCATCCTAATACATGTATTGCCTCTGTAAAGTGCCGCATTCTAAAGAAATCTTTCATCTTAGGAGACTGATGTGCAGGTTAGTGCAGTCTGCGCCGTCAGTCCTTCCAGTTACCATGTGGTACGCTGCAATGCTTCTTACAGGAGACCAGGACTGACAGCACAGGCATGCAGACAAGATGTCTGCGCTGATGCCTGGCTTCCGGTCTCCATAGATGAAAGATTTCTGTAGATTGCGGCACTTTACAGAGGTAATATTTGTACTAGGATGCTAGTCGCCATATGTTTAATAATTCAAAGGTGACTTATTAGTAATTGAAAGTTCCGCTTAAGGAAGCAGTAAAACATGCACAAAAATAATTTAAAGGGGAACTTTCACCCCTTAATAACTAAAGCTCCCCTTACTGCTGACCTGGCGACTAGCTGCTTAGTAGCGCTAGTCGCCAGAAAACTTACCCCGTTCTCAAGATTTCGCCGTTTGAAAGGATCAGGAAGCACGGACGTCACTGTGAAGAGACGTCCGTGCTTCCTGATCCTTTCAAACGGCGAAATCTTGAGAACGGGGTAAGTTTTCTGGCGACTAGCGCTACTAAGCAGCTAGTCGCCAGGTCAGCAGTAAGGGGAGCTTTAGTTATTAAGGGGTGAAAGTTCCCCTTTAAAAAAAACTACACCTCTGGAATGGCAAACTTTCCAAATGATGGCATTTGACATGCTGCCCTGTTCTTTTGTAGAAAAAAAATAGGATTTTAGTCTTACCTGTTAAATACTTTTCTCTTAGTCCATACAGTTTACTGGTAACTTTGGGTAGGCGATCAGCCCCTTTAAGTAGGCAGGAACAATTCTGAGAAGTGACTGCTGGGTGGAGCCTACATCATCCTCTTAGCTTGCAGCTAGCCAATCCCCAACCAGTAAGATTTGCAGACTAACTATTGACTAGGTAGTAAGAAGGTAAAGGAAGACTCTTGTGAGCATGAACCCGAAAGGACCCCCGCGTTCTGCCACAGGAGAGTCAAGCATGGTCCCTTGACAGGGTGGGAGACCAGTAACCTCTGTGGACTAAGAGAAAAGGATTTAACAGGTAAGACTAAAATCCTACTTTCTCTGTCGTCCAATACAGGTTACTGGTAACTTTGGGATGTCCAACCATTAAGTTCCCCAGGGGAGGAAGAAAGGCAAGGACCAGGTGCCTCAAAATCACCAGAGCACCAATGAACCTACAGATCATGAATAGCTCAACAATAATCACAAATTGTCAGTGGACACTGAACGTGGTATAACAAAGCCCAGCAACTGTTACACAGCACACTGAACTACAGCCAACAGGGCTCAAAAGTGAAAGAGTACTGAGAGACTAAAGAGATCCTAGACAGGCAAGGCTGCGTCCAGGATTTTCCTCCCAAAACTGGCATCAGCCGATGCCAGCACATCCACACGGTAGTGTTTAGCAAAAGTATGCACAGACGACCAAGTGGCCGCCTTGCACAACTGATCAGCTGAGGCCTGGTTCTTGTAGGCCCAAGAGGCTCCAATAGACCTCGCAGTATGAGCCATGACCCTGAAGGGAACAGTCTTCCTCCAAAGTTCATAAGCCTTACGAATCGTGGACTTCATTCAAGAAGCAATGGTTACCTTGGAAGCAGGCTTCCCTGTCCTAGGACCCAGACTGCCTCAAGGACTCAGTGTGATGCACATAGAACTTGGGACAACGAACAACATCCAACAGACGAAGAGCCTTCTCTTTGTCAGAAGTAGGGTTAGGACAGAAGGAAGGGACCACAATCTATTGATTAATGTGGAACTCAGACAACACCTTCGGGAGAAACTCTTGTGAGGTACGTAGCACCACCGTGTCTTTGTGAAAGACCAAAAAGGGTGGTATACAAGACAGGGCCTGCAGCCCCGCAACTCGGTGAACAGAAATAATTGCCAGGAGAAAGGCCATCTTCCAAGTCAGCATACGTAGAGGAATGGTAGCCAAAGACTCAAAAGGAGGACGCTGAAGCACTCCCAAGACTAAGTTAAGGTCCCACTGAGGAACAGGGGACTTAAACACAGGATGGGTATGATCAACACCCTGGAAGAAAACATTGACATCAGGAATGATAGTAAGATGCCTCTGAAAGAAGACAGAGAGCGCAGAAGTCTGAACCTTAAGAGAACTCAGACTGAGATCCTTATCCACACCATCCTGTAGGAAGGAAAGAACTGTAGGAAGGTTAAAATCCTGAGACCAAACACGGTTGACCACGATGGTAGGCCTTAAAGGAAACAGGCTTACGGGCACCAAGCATAGTAGCCACCACACCAGAAGAAAATCCCTTTTTCCTCAAAATTTAGGATTCAATCTCCATGCCGTCAAAGCCAGACGATGAATGTCTTCCTTCCAGAGGTAACCCTGCAGAAGAAGGTCCGGACGGGGGGTGGGGGGAAGTCGAAGAGGTTCCACCACTGAGAGGTCCAGAAGCTCTGGAAACCAAGCCTGTCGAGGCCAGTACGGAGAAAACAGAATGACTGGGCAGCGCTCCAGTCTCAGTTTCCGTACCACCCTGTTCAACAGGGGAACGGGAGGAAAGATGTATGCCAAAGGAAATCTCCACGGGATCGACAAGGCATCCACTGCAAAAGCCAGGGGATCTGCCCAGCGACAGCAGAACGTTGGAACCTTCCTGTTGTGCCTGGTTGCCATCAGGTCGATGCATGGAAGACCCCACTGCTGGATGATGAGGTTGAACACCTCTGAATGTAGTTCCCACTCTCTGCTGTCCACCATGTGCCAAATGAGGAAGTCTGCCAGAACGTTGTCTACGCCAGGAATATGACCTGCGGAAATGGCAGGGACATGCACCTCTGCCCATGAAAATATAGCCTTGATGTCTAGCCAAGCTGCGAGACTTCTTGTGCTGCCTTGCTTGACGATGTAGGCTACCGCTGTGTCGTTGTTCAACTGTACCCTGCCTGCCAAGCCGAGAGGTAGTGGTGTAAGTGGCCACCTACCTGCAGGTGGAGACCCGGGTTCGGCAAGTCATGCAGAAGACATTTTGGAAGCCTTGGGCTTTGCGGAGGAATCGGATCTCCATTGCTGCTTAGGCTTGTATACGGAGCGCGGAGCCTGAGGGACCGTCTGGGTCGTTTGGACCAAGTCTGCTTGAAAGGGATGAAAAAGCCGATTCCTTTTGACAGGCGCCTTCTTCCTCAGGACCACTGGCAGGTGAGTACTCTTCCCTCCAGTGGCCTTGCTGATGAGATCCTTGAGTTCAGGCCCAAACAGAGAGAAGCCCTGAAAAGGCAAAGACAGGAGAGCCTTCTTGGAGGTCGTGTCAGCAGAGCAGATCTTAAGCCAAAGAGCATGTCTGGCTACCACAGACAGGTAGATGCCCTGGCTACCATACACACAGCATCAAACAGGGCAGCAGAGACATAATGCTGAGTCTCAGCAAAGTTAGTGAGAAGTCGCAACATGTCAGCAGTAGGGGCTCCCTGACGGACATCTGAATTGAGTTGTTCAGTCCAAACAGCCACAGTCCTATTCACCCATGATGCAGCAAAGGCAGGGCGGAGAGCAGAGCCAGCCGTCGCAAAAATAGCCTAGAGAGAGGTTTCAAGCTTTGAAAGGCGTCAGCCACCGGCAAAGCAGTAGAGTGAGAAAGCCTGGAAACTGGGGCATCCACTTGGGGGGATGGACCCACTGCATGAGGGCCGTTTCAGAGAACGGCTAAAGCTTAGCGAACTTCCTAGACACAGCGGGTATCCTGTCTGGAAATTTCCACTCCTCAGACACCAAGTGGTCAGTCTGGAAAACAAGTATGGGACCTAACAGGCTCCTAAAACACATCAGTGGGGTCAAAAGATGCCTCCTGTACCAAGGGAATGTTCAGGGTTGTCAGCACAGCCCTGATCAGGCCCTCAGCCGAGGGAATGGGTTCAGCCTCAAAGGGGTCCCCAAAAACTGAGATGAAGGAACAGCTGAACAGTCATCATCATCAGCGTCCACCAATAATTTCTCCTCAGAGGAGTCAGACACATCAGGTACACCCGGCAGTTTAGGCAGGGAAGATCTGATAGGGGAGGGGGGCCTGCCACGAGTGGAAGACCCCCTGAAAGGTGGATGGAAGGAGTTGTAAGGTGGACCGGAGGTCCCTGGTAGCAGCCTTAAACTCTTGCATCCATACTGGCTCTAGTGCATGGCAGGAAGTCCCTGCAGGGGATTCAGGGGAAGCAGTGCATGCTGGGCAAACATGACCTGAGTATTCTCTAGGTAATCCTGAGTGACATGAGGAGCAATGAGCAATGGGGGACACATACCCCCCAGGGTCCTTGTCTTAGGTTAAGCCCCAAGGTCTAATGGAGCAGACACTCTCACAGAGTCAAAAGGTCAAAGTATCAAAACACCCACAAAATAGTGTGTATGATAAATAAATGCACCCCAGAAACGCTACGTAAGACTTATCTAGTAGGTGAAAGGTTAAACTGTGGAGGAGAGAAGGAGAGTCCAAGCCCTGCGTAGGATACTCGATCTGTGAATACACAAAATGGAAGCCATGACAGGAGCTAATCAGAAACAAGAGCGCAAAGAGAGCGCTCATGGAAAATGTAATTTCGCTAACGGAGTACTCCAACAATGCCCGAAGCTCCCTAAAACCCCCAACATGCCCAGAACGTTGACCGGATGGCAGAGCAAGGGCAAACCCACAAAATGAGCAATCTCTGACCTCGCTACATGGAGCGGTTGCAGAGATATGTCCTAAACTGTAAAGTCCCGTAGAAGTGAATGGAGCAATGGAGTCTATGCGGTAAACACGCGCCTTAAAGGCGAGGAACATAAAGTTAACGAGGTGAATACCAAAACATAAAACTACTCAAAAGTCCACTAAAATAAAACAGTAGACTCAATAAAACACTGGTCCCAGTAGGGAAAGTGCCCAAAGACCCCCCAAAAGGTGCTAACCAGCAACAAAAGAGTTAAGTTACCACAGAAATCTGCTCCAAATACCTCACAGACATACAGATAAACCCAATGAGTGCATGAGTATGTAATAGGAACTCCAAATGAGACCCCTGTGGGGAGGGGAAGCATGGGACATGTGGACCTCAGCACTCAAAAGGGTGCTCATCTTTTTCAGCAGGTCTTCTGTCTTCAGATTAACATATATCAATAAGAAGCCTCAGTGGGCAACTCCTGGGGAAAGAACTTGCAGCCAAGATTTTCCCCCCAGGGCTAAGGTCCACAAAAGCACCTGGTACACTGAGCTATCCACACTTGGGTGATGGGAATTGTCAGTGATGGTAATCCACCTAATGGTGGTATTCCATATCTAAAAGAAAAATAATAAAAAAGCTAAAACTTTAGCAGAACTGTTCTCTTGCCTTGTGTCTTGTCCAAGGAACAAATCTAAGCTAAGGAAAGGAGGTAGGCTCCACCCAGCAGTCACTTCTCTGAATTGTTCCTGCCTACTTAAAGGGGCTGATCTCCTACCCAAAGTTACCAGTAACCTGTATTGAACGACAGAACACAGAACTTTTCGCCTCTCCCTAATAGACCTGAGGCTTAGGGCAGTGGTGAGCAACACGAGACCCTCCAGGCATGGAGGACTACAATTCCCATCACCCCCAGACAGCCATTGGCTGGGAATGATAGGAGCTGTAGTCCTCAAAAACTGGAGGGAAATCAGGTTCCCATCCCTTAGACTGAGGCTCAGAGACACACAAACACACACACACACACACACACACACACTGTATATAATGTACACTGTATATATATTTTAGCATGAAAGGCAGAGGGACGACACCTACTTCTGACAAAGCAGGAATCCCCTGATGACTAAGGATAAGGCTAAGATTCTCACATAGAATTACCTACCCGTCTGTCGACTCCAGAGCAGTCTTTTCCCACTGCCACCTGCAGCTCTTCTGTGCGCTGTACACGATGGAGCTGCAGTTGGGCCTGGTTGGACAAAGATTGGCTGGATGAGGCAACATTAGACAGGAAGCCTCATCCAGTCAGAACTGAATTTATTCCAAATCTGCTCATTAACCACATCAATGTGGGGCTGGAGGCCACATGTGGCCACCATTTTCGCATTTCTCTTGGTAACTCCCTGTTCTATTTACCATTACTACTACTGAGCAATAACTCTGTCTGAGAAGTTCTCGTATGTCACTTCACCTATTTTACAAAAGAGAATAGATGAAGACTTTACACCCAGCATCATCATGCCACCCATGCTCATCTTACTGATTCTATTGCTTGAAATAATCTTTTTTTTCTAGAAGCAAAAAAAACACCTTTGCTGGGGCAGCAATTTAAAACTCTCAAATAAGCCATACTTTGTGCAAGAATAAGCTGGCTATTATTTCAAAATGACCTAGTAATGCTTATTTAAATAGGTATTCCCAATATCTCTGAATTCAGAGAATCTCTTTATGGAACCAAAGTTATAATATCTTTCAAATAAATGAATAAACATGCATATGCCCAACTTGCAGCCATATATACTTTCATTAAACGGGCTTTGGGAGATATACTTATTACAGTAGCCTATATTTACTCCACCAATGTAGGACAGAAAGACTTCCCAACTCACACATTATCTGGTTTGTGGGACTTTGTAAAGGGGATGTGATCCTAGGGGAGGAAATCTGAATGGGGCCCTTTTCCCAACCTTAGTCTGTTCAAATAAGAAATAGTCTCTCCCTATCTCCCCTCTAGGGAGGATTAACAAGGAGCTCCATAGTCTGGATGTGTGAAGACTGCAAAGCCCACTGCTCTCTCAGATATACTTTTTACTCAAATCTCAACCTCTCTTACTCTCATAGCGATTATATTTTCTTATTTCAAGCTTTCTTTCATTATGTCCCCCACTTTCAAAGGGTTGCTCAAATGATCTCAGAGGTGTTGGGCACTATGATTGTGCTCACTGCTGAGGTGGTGTGTTTAAACCTTCGACCCACAATGCTCATCCCTCTCCTAAGAAACTGCAATTATTTTGAAACTTGGATTTAAGTGTTCTTTCCTGTTAAATACTTTTTTCTTTAGTCCATATTGAACATAGGTACCATGGGGTTGAGTCTCTTCTCCTGGAGGGCAGGACACATCTAAAAAGACAGAGTCTTTTGGGTGGAGATTCCCTCTTACTTCTCCAGCTCATCCCTTCCCTCCCCCACCTATGAACCCCCAGAATTCATGTGACCAAAATCACACAAACAAAGTAAGCGGGAAGAGAAAAAGAAAATGTCCTACGAGAACAGACTCTAAAAAGGACTCCACTGCTCAGGAAGGCAAGGTCCCTCTCTGGGTGGGAACCTGTGTTCCACATGGACTAAAGGTAAAAGGATTGAGCAGGTAAGAACACCAAAATCCCATTTTCTCTTATGTCCAATATGGAACACAGGTACCAGGGGGATATATCAAAGCTTAGCTCCCAGAGGTGGAAAAAAGGAGAAAAGACCTCATGCATGTCCCTATGATACCGGAGTTCCCCAGGACTATCAAGTACCTGAATAACCCAAACAGAAAGTGTCAGCGGATACTGAACTTACACAGAACACAAGAACAAGAGCCAACAGGGCTCAGAAGCTACTGAACAGTATGGCAGAACAAAAAGTGCAGGACTGCCTGCAGGAACTTCCCGGATAAAAGTGGCCTCATCTGAGGCCAGGACATCAACACTGTAGTGTCTGGCAAAGCATGCAAGGAAGACAAAATCATTGTCTTGTGCAACTGTTCCACCATGGCCTGATTCTTGTAGACCCAAGAGGCACCTACAGACACAGTGGAATGCCTGGTGATCTTGAAGTGAACAGGTTTCTTCTGGAGTTCATAAGCCTAGTGTATGGTTGCCTTGATCCAAGAGGCGATGATGACCTTGAAAGCAGCCTGACCCGCTCTAGGACCCTCAGGAATGACAAACAGAGAGTCACTACTTCTAACAAATGGAGATCCTTTTCCCTGCCAGACATACAGCCTGGACAAAAGGACAGAACAACAATCTCTTGATTCATGTGAAACTCATAGACCACCTTGGGAAGACATTTCTGAGAGGTTCCAAGCATAACCTTATCCTTAAGAAACACCAGGAAAGGTGGTTTACAGGACAAAGCTTGCAACTCAGCAACTCTCCTCACTAAGACCACTGCCAAGAGAAAAAACATCCTGAGTGTCAAATGACACAGAGAAATGGAAGCAAGAGGCTCAAACGGAGGCCTCTACAAAACACCCACAACCAGGTTAAGGTTCCACAGAGGAATGGGAGGCTTAAAGAAAGGGAAGGCATGGGCCACGCCCTGATGAAAAATCTTAAAATCTGGAATGGTGGCAATATGTCTCTGGAAAAGCACGGAACGTGCCAAGATCTGAACCTTATAGGAGCTCAAGCTGAGCCCTTTATTCACCTCATCCTGGAGGAAAGACAACACCAAAGGTAGGTCAAAATCTTGCGAGGACACAGCCTTGTCCAAGCACCAATTATGAAAAATAGACCCAACCCAAATGGTATGCCTTGGAAGAGATGGGCTTTCTGTCCCGAATCAGAGAAATCTTTCCACCTCAGGATGTTGGCTTCAAGAGCCATGCCATCAAAGACATTTTCTCCACCTCCTCGTGCCACAGGAAACCCTGGAGCAAGAGATATGGCCCAGGAGGAAGGCGGAACAGATCCTGAATCAAAAGACTGAGCAGGTCCTCAAACTAGTCCCTCTTGAGCCAGAATTATGGTTGTTCCGTCCATCCTAATCTTCAGGAGCGCCCTGGGTATAAGAGGAATCAGAAGAAACACATACGCGAGGTAGAAGTTCCACTGGATCTAAATTGCTTCCGTAGCAAAAGTCAGAGGAACTCCCCACCAGGAGCAGATGGTTGGAACCTTCCTGTTGTCCATGGTGACCATGGGATCTATGGTCAGCACACCCCACAACTGCACAATCAGGTGAAACACCTCCACACCTATGTCTACGACTGTGAAAGTCCAGCAGAATATTTTTACCCCTGGAATGTGAACAGCTGAGATGTCCAGAACGTGGGCTCCACCCAACCAAGAACGTAGCTCACCTCGAACCAGGTGGCTGAACTGCAAGTGCCCCCCTGGAGATTGATGTATGCATTGTAGCATTGTCTGAATGCATTCTCACTGGCTTCCCCAACAGAAGTGAGGACCAACAGACGAGGGCCAGCCGGATCACCCTGAGTTCCAGGACAGCATCCAGTGTTGACACCACTCTGTCCAGAACTCTCATGAACTCCCTGATCATGGCTGAGGGTCACACCAGAGCCTGTGATACCTCCTGCATCACAAGAGGAATCTTGTCCTCTGGTAGGGCCTCATTCCTAGGAATACCAGAACCTGGGTTGGCACAAGCGAGGACTTGACCATATTCAGGATCCAGCCTGGTGGACCAGAAGTCGTCAAGGTAAGGTGTCAGGGAGATGCCATAGGCATGGATGTAGGCCACCATGACTCTGATAAAAACACAAGACTAAGACGCCAGGCCAAACTGCAGAGCTGTGAACTAGTAATGATCTGAGCCCAAAGCAAAATGCAGGTAGCGTTGACTGTCCAGGTGAATTGAAATGGGCAGATATGCATCCTGAAGGTCCAGAGAGGCCAAATACTGCCCTGAGCACATTGCCACAATGACAGAAATCAAAGATTCCATCTTGAAGCATGTAGTCACCACGCATTTGTTGAGACATTTGAGGTCCAGAATGGGGTGACAGCCCCCATCCTTCAGAACCACAAACAGATTAGAATAAAAAAAACTGATCCACGCTCGGGGGGAGGTAATGGAATCAGAACCAGTTTTTCCAGCAGTGAATCCACTCCCTCCTGGAACAGCTGTGCCTTGTCAGGCTCTTTCGACTCACTTGACAAAGAGAGTCCCTATGGAGGAAGGGACTTGAAATCTATGTGGTACCCTTCCGAGATTACCTGCAAACCCCACTGGTCCCTGCCTGAGGACTCCCAGGCACCTCAAAAAGGTGAAGAAGATCCCCTTGCATGGTAAGACTGAACAGGATTTCGCGAGTCATGTGGAAGAATGCTTGTCAAACTTAGCCATTGCAGCTGCTCGCTTGGGCTGCCAGAGCTGCCTGGGCTTTGCGGTACGGTGCGCTTGAGAGGCTTGCAAGCTCTGTGCCCTCTGCTCCACCATTTGGGGGGGGGGGGTGAAAAAAGATGCACATTACTCACCACTGACAGACGCTTGGTGGGAATCTGGGGCAACAAAGTGCTCTTATCACCAGTAGCATCACTGATAATCTGTTTCAGTTCAGGTCCAAACAGGGACTTGCCCTTAAAAGGCAAGGAAACCAGTGATTACTTGGAAGATTGGTCCACACACCAAATCTTAAGCCACAGTGCGCAACGCACAGCAACAGAAAAAGCTGAGGCCTTGGCTGATAATCTGACCTTGTTAAAAAGAGCCTCATAAACATAGTTGTTGGCTGTTTTTCTGGGGGTCTTACACTCATCCAGAAAGATATGGTAAAGGGTGGCACTAGAGGGGAAGAAAGGAGAAGACTTCTTACACCTCTAGAAGAGATCCATAGAGGTAGTCCCCTTATTAGAGGTGTCAGAGATCTGAAATATCTCCATAACTGCCCTAATAATCCCCTCAGCTGAGGAGAGGGGATCAGCCTAATAGAAATCTCCATAGGAATAATCTATAACTTCATACTCCCCAACATCCTCATCCCCTTCTGACAATTTCTCCTCAGAGGAAATCCCAATAATTTGAGGAAAACCCGTATAAGGGGGCCACACATTTAAAGGTAGTGGGGGGGGCTTCCAGGACTGAAGCACCCCTTGTACAGAGAAGGGGATCTGGGTCACTGAAGGCGGTATTGTCTTGACACAAGCTGGCTCTTGATCAGTGCAAGACGGCCCCCTGATGAGTAGTGGGGGCCACAGCTCAAGATGGGCAGAGAGATCCTGAATACTCACTGAGAAGCCCCATTTGGCATGAGGAACAGTATGTGAGGAGGGGTAAGGGAGGCCCCTGAGTCCTTTGCATTGGATTTACCCCAATGCCCCTTAGAGTCCAATATATACTTCCCAATGTCCCAACACTAATATAAAATAATAGAAATATGCCCAGAACAATATATCACCCTTAAAAGCCCAGAAAATACAATTATCTGGCAAGCGAAGGGTTAATCTGGAGACGGAGAGCAAGGATAGCCTACCTCTGTGTAGGATAAGGAAGGGAGAAGTAAAATGGTCATTGCAAAATTGAGAGCCAGTTGGAAAAAAGCCTGCAATATTGGCATTCTGGGAAACGTAGTCTTCTCTGTTGCTGTTGCCTATCAATGCCTACAACGCCATTCATGGAATCGCCACAGTCCTCTGGGAACTCAGGAAGTGGACTGGATAATAGGGCATGATGAGACAAGAAAATAGAGCCCTCCCTGACCGTTGTATCTTAAACAGTTGCAGAGATATATCCTATAAAATCGTTAGCCATAGAAGTCAATGGAGTAAACATGGTGGCAGACAGGGTCCTGTTCTTAAAGGAACTGCTACAGTAAAATTGGTCAAAATTAGAAAAGTGGGCCAGAGACCCAAAAACCCCTGAGGGGGACATAAAATGAAGGCACAAGCGGAGGGGAAAAGAACACAAACCCCCCAAAAGCCCCAGAAATAAGTAAATAGCCAAAATGGCAGTGAAAGGGTTAAATCAATAGAAAAAGCAACCATCCTTACCCCAGAGCCCCTGCAGAGATACAAAACTAAATAAACATAGCCAAAGTGAGAGCAAGAGCCACCAAAGCTCATAAAGCCCCTGTATGGACCAAGGCACTCAAAGGGTTAAGTACCGGTCTTCTGTCTTCAGGTTAAAATTGCAGAGAGAAACAAAACAGAGCCCCAAGAAACTCTGTTGGGAGTGAAAACTTGGTAGCAAGATTCCCACCACATGGATTGAAAGGTTCACAAAGCGCCTGTACAATGGTCAGTTCACTCCATGGAAGCCCAGTAATGGCAACTCGCCTAATGGGGGATTATATAGCCCCATATCTAAGAAGTAAAACAAAAACAAAAAAAAAATACTGTGTTTTGTCCTATTATCTTCAAGCAGGATGTATTCTGGGAGTTAGTAAGAATGGAGGAGGAGGAGGGAGTCTCCATCCTTTGAGATGTGTCCTGCCCTCCAGAAGGAGGGAATCAACCCCATGGTACCTGTGTTCCATACTGGATGTAAGACAAATAATGATAATGGAGAAGTTGATTAATCTCAGGGGAATGAACATAGTGCCTTTTTGAAAATTTTCGATCCTTGGTTGAAATATAAATTCTCACATCCCAAATGTGAATCCTAGATTACATAAATTGAGGTGAAAATTCCTATCCATTCACCTTAACCTGACAAAATTCACCTTAACCTGACAAACTGCCACACCCCGGGACCACACCTTACCCCGTTCTCTCTCTCCCCCCCCCCCTTCTTATCATCCTCCCCTTACCTCTCTTTTCAGATTCCTAAACCAGCACTCCATCAGACTGGCTAGTTTATCAGTACTCTACTGCTTTCCTAGTCAGGAGACAAGGCACAAAAATGTTGAACTCCATTGTAAAGAATGCTACCTATTATTAATTATGCATACTGACATTGCAACTGCATCATACATTAAGATCTCCTTTAACAAAAAATGCTAGGCCAAGAGAGACAATATTTGAAATGATAATGCTCATTTTCCATTACAAAACTGAGGGTTTGTTTGTTTTTTTATTTTTTATTGATAATTCTCTGCCACAGAACCAAAGACATCAACCAGTGGTTTGGCTGAACAAGACATTTTGGTCTCCAATGACTAGCTTGAAATATTTTACATTCAGAAAAGAGTTTAGATGTTTCGGATCTAGAACTGGTCTGAATCCTGTTTTTTACAAGGAGCAAGATTGTTTAAATTCCTTTTTTACTGAATCCTAGTTACATACAGATATGCCATTCCACCAAAATCAAGTGAAATGGGGAATAGCATACTCCAATGGAACACAGACTTAAAGTGGTAGTAATTTACCAGTATGAAGGCAGATCCGATTATTCATTCTACCTTTTTATAATGTTCCTTAATGTTTTAAACATTAATATCTGTGTAGCTTGATGGTAATGTTATTGTAACGTTCCCCTTTTCTATAAATCACAGCCTTATAAAAGGTTGAATGAATATTCAGATCTGTGTTAAAAATATTACACATTATTACGGGGAAATGGTGATTCTCTCATTCTGCTCTGTATTTATTTGCTACACTTCTATTTTGCTGTTAAATTGACAGTTGTTTTTTGTATGCTTGTCTTTCTGCATACTTTTGGGGATTAGCTCTCAAACTTTGTTTTCTACTTTTTCTTATCTTACCTATTTATTGCCTCTTTCTTTCTCACCCCCTTTACTTCCTCTGGTGGTCGTGCAGGTCTCTGCCAACCTAGAATTATCTCATCTTCCAGTAGCTTCCCTATGACCTATCCACTTAAAACCCTTTCCCTCAATGCCAAGGGCCTTCACACGCATCAGAAACACTCGCTTCTGTATAGGAAATGTGCTTGCCTGGGTGGTCAGGTGTATCATGTGCAGGGAATGCATTTTGCAGCCACTCGTGCCTGTTTTCCAGAGCAAACTATAAGCCTTTTCTTATCTCACTTGTGCTCCTACTAAGAAAGTGGGAGTTGCCATCTCTCTTGGTAAATCCGTTATGTTTAAGTATGAGGATGTCCTTTGAGATGCAGAGAGTCGATGTATCTTCTCATGGATCAGCTGGGGTTCTTTCTGCCTCATTCTAGCTAATTTGGATGTCCCCAACTCGGACCAGATCCTCTTTCTTCGTAAAGCTCTCTTGGACCTTAGCTCCTTTGGCGAAGGTCTTCTGATGGTTGGTGGGGATTTCAATACAGTGTTTGACCCTTCTATTGATTGCTCTGGAGGATCCTCCAGTTTGCCCTACTCTCATTATTCTAAAGTTGGACAACTTATTCATGATCGCTCTCTTATAGATGCTTGGCGGCCGTTGCACCCGACATCTAGAACACACTTTTTTTCTCTGCCCCCCCCATTCGTGCTACTCAAGTATTGACTTCCTCTTAACTCCCAGGCTCATCTATATTTTTTCTCTTCTGCCTCTATACATACGGCTGCCTGGTCTGATCATGCCCCTGTAGATCTTATGCTGAAAGTGCAAATGCAACTGTCTCTCTCTAGGGGATGGAAACTTGCCCCATCCTCTCTCTATGACTCGACAGCATCCTCACAGATTTGGGACTCTATTAAGGAATACATAGACTTTAATGTCTCTTTTGGGCCCTGAAGTGTGTCATATAGGGCTGCTGTATTCAGACGCAGAGCGAGGTTGGAACTTTCTGCCCTCATTTAGTGCCTCTAAAAAGGTCACATCAATCCTCGGGGGATGCTCAAGCACTTAGAGAGGTTGTTACGTATCTCTCCTGTATTAAAGCTCTCCTCATGGCCCAGATCAACAGATCTTATCTCTGGTCCAAAAGGTATAACTATGAACATAGTAATAAAGGGGGGTCACTGACTTTCTAAGCAGCATAAGGAACCAACAGCTGCTCACGCTATCCACTCTATCTGCATATCGTCGGGGTCTATGGCTCGCGAACTTCCCAATATGGCCTTTACCTTTTGAGAATTCTTTTACGTCTCTCTATATAATCTTACACCTCAGACGTATGCTCCACTAGATGCTGATCCATCTTGATATGTGCCTGAGGCCTCCCTTCCTAAACTCACCCCTCCTCAGGTCTGTGTCACGGTTTATTATGACTCTCAGACACAAGTTTTAGGTAAAAAAATCAATTTTATTGAAATAATAAATTGATAACTTAGGATGGCAATAACATACATATATATATATATACAGGATATAGCACAGACAGAAGGCAGACTCTACCGGTCCTGTCAATATACCGGACAGGACAGTCTATAGGCTCTACCGGCCTTGCCATTACCGGGTAAGGCAACCTGCAGATGGAATAGCATAACGGTTCTACCGGCCTTACCAAATTACCGGGCAAGGCAGCCTCAATAGATACACAATGTCGGCTCTACCGGCCCTGCCAATACCGGGTAAGGCAACCTCAGATGGAATGTGGCAAAAGGTTCTACCGGCCTTACCAATACCGGGCAGGGCAGCCCAGAGATAGTAGCAGCAGTCAGATGAAACTGGCAAATTAGCAGAATCGTTAAGCAGCAAGGCTTTGGAGCAAACCAGCGTCCGCACGCTGGGAACAACACTGAATAGTATAGTCGTAAGGCTTTGCGAGCAAACCAGTGACCGCACACTGGAGTAACAAGAGATTAGTATAGCCGCAAGGCTTAGGAGCAAACCAGCGTCCGCACGCTGGGACCAACACAGATTTGTATAGCTGATAGGCTTTGGAGCAAACCAGTGACCGCACACTGGTGTAACAAGCGAGCTTGTATAGCCACAAGGCTTTGGAGCAAACCAGCGTCCGCACGCTGGGACCAACACAGATTTGTATAGCTGATAGGCTTTGGAGCAAACCAGTGACCGCACACTGGTGTAACAAGTGAGTTTGTATGGCCGCAAGGCTTAGGAGCAAACCAGCGTCCGTACGCTGGGACCAACACAGATTTGTATAGCTGATAGGCTTTGGAGCAAACCAGTGACCGCACACTGGTGTAACAAGTGAGTTTGTATGGCCGCAAGGCTTAGGAGCAAACCAGCGTCCTCACGCTGGACCAACACAGATTTGTATAGCTGATAGGCTTTGGAGCAAACCAGTGACCGCACACTGGTGTAACAAGTGAGTTTGTATGGCCGCAAGGCTTAGGAGCAAACCAGCGTCCGCACGCTGGGACCAACACAGCTATGTAGAGCTGATAGGCTTTGGAGCAAACCAGTGACCGCACACTGGTGTAACAAGTGAGTTTGTATAACCGCAAGGCTAAGGAGCAAACCAGCGTCCGCACGCTGGGACCGACACAGAATTGTAGCAATGTCACCAACGCGACCAGGCAGAAGGTCGCCAGGATACTGAAGACAGGTGATGAGATGACAGGAACCAGCAACCATCAGTCAGGTCAGGAAACAGCATAGAAGAAGTTCAGCAGTAACTGCAACACCAGAGACTAGGCCGGAACCAGGACTGGAGTAACTCAGCATCCAGGAAACACTGGAACAGTAGAGATCAGGAACCCAGGAACACAGGAGATCAGGAACTCAGGAACACTGGAACAGAGGCCCAGCTATCACTAGCATAGTGATAGCAAGAAGGTCAGAAACAACACGAAAGGGCACTCAAAGGGTGCCCAATCCAGGTTTAAATAGGCAACAAGAGGCGGGCTAACTGCAGACAGCCAATAGAAGCCCCCTACTGGTGACAGACAGGGAACTGCAGCAATCACGGGCACCGTGATAGTACCCCCCTCTCAAAGACCCCCTCTCCTAGAATAGGGTTTAGGTTTCTGTGGGTACTTGGCATGAAAGATCCTAGTTAGCCTAGGTGCATGAAGGTCCTTACTATCCACCCATGAACGATCCTCAGGACCGTACCCTTTCCAATGTACCAGGTACTGTACCCCTCCTCTAAGCCTACGGGAATCAATAATGCTCTGAACCTCGTACTCCTCCTGGCCCTCGACCTCAACAGGTCCTGGCACCACAGGTGTGGTAGTATAGCGATTGCAAACCAGAGGCTTAAGAAGAGACACATGGAACACATTATGGATACGCATGGATGCAGGTAGGTCTAGTGCATAGGAAACAGGGTTAATTTTGCGAATAACTCTGTATGGACCAATAAACCGGGGAGCCAACTTATTAGACGGAACCTGCAGCTTGAGATTTCTGGAGGAAAGCCATACTCTATCCCCAACCTGAAAGGAAACCGCTGGAAGCCTTCTGCGATTAGCATGGCGCTGATGACGCTGAAATGACTGACCAAGTGCCCTCTGAACTTGTGCCCATGTGGAACGGAGTTGCTCGATATGCTCATCCAGAGCTGGAATCTGTTGCGTCTGAAAAGAATCTGGAAGCAAACAGGGCTGGAACCCATAATTAATCAGAAACGGAGAGCTCCCAGATGAAGAATTGACCGCACAGTTCCTGGCGAACTCTGCCCAAGGCAACAAGTCGGACCAATTATCATGATGGTCAGTCACGAAACAACGGAGAAATTGTTCCAATCCCTGATTAGCTCGTTCAGCGGCTCCATTGGTCTGGGGATGGTAGGCAGAAGAGAAGGACAGCTGTATGCCCATCTGTTGGCAAAATGCCCTCCAAAATCTAGACACAAACTGGCTCCCCCTGTCAGACACCAGTACCCTAGGCACTCCATGCAACCGGAATACTTCTCTGGCGAACACCATTGCCAATTCCTTAGCTGAAGGAAGGCCACGGAGGGGCACGAAATGAGCCATTTTAGAAAACCTGTCTACCACCATGAATATAAAAGAGTACCCCTTAGACATAGGCAATTCTCCCATAAAATCAATGGAAACGTGAGACCAGGGGCGTTCGCCATTAGGCACCGGTTGAAGCAAGCCCACTGGGAGATGTCTCGGGGTCTTAGCGCGGGCGCAGGTGGCACAGGCATTCGTAAATTCGGCACAATCGTTTCTCATGGAAGGCCACCAAAATAACTGAGAAAGGGACCATAACAATTGGTCTCTACCAATATGTCCCGCAGCCTTAGAGGAATGGTAGGTTTCGAGCAGCCTAGTACGAAATGGTTCAGCGACAAAACATTTGCCCACTGGGGTTTCATGGGGAGCGGACCCCTGAGAGGCCAGGATCTCCTCCCCTAAGGGAGAAGTGATACTCGTGCGTATAGTAGCCAGTATTCTATCAGGTTGGATGATAGGTGCTGGTGTTTCCACTCTGTCACTGTCGGCCTCAAATTGTCTTGACAGTGCATCAGCCCTGATATTCTTTGACCCCGGTAAATATGATACAATGAAATTAAATCGAGACAGGAACAGTGCCCACCTGGCCTGACGGGAGGACAATCTCTTGGCCTCCGAGAGATACGTCAGATTTTTATGATCCGTTAGGATTAAGACAGGATTCTTAGTACCTTCAAGCAAATGACGCCATTCCTTAAGAGCGAGGATAATGGCCAATAATTCTCTGTCACCTATCTCATAGTGGCTTTGAGTGACAGTCAACTTTTTAGAGAAAAATCCACAAGGTCTGAGAGTTCCACCTTTATCGTGTCGTTGCGAAAGTACTGCCCCGACCCCAATATCTGAGGCATCAACCTCTAACGTAAATGGAAGTAGAGGATTGGGGTGGGATAACACAGGAGCCGCAGCAAATGCCAGCTTCAAATTTTCAAAGGCTTTCTCAGCAGATACCGGCCAACAAGAAGGATTAGCACCCTTGTGCGTAAGATCGGACAGAGGTTTGACAATGGAAGAAAAGTTCTTAATAAACCTCCTATAATAGTTAGCGAAACCCAGGAAACGCTGTATGGCTTTAAGGCCCTTGGGTTTTGGCCATTGTAGGACAGCTGACAACTTATCTTTGTCCATGGCAATGCCATCATTGCCAATTATGAACCCCAAGAATGGCACACTGGTTCTATGAAACTCACATTTTTCCAATTTACAAAATAATTTGTTCTCACGGAGTCGTAGCAATACTGCAGATACATCCTTGATGTGCTGTGCCATGTCTTGGGAGTAAATCAGTATATCATCAAGGTAAACCACAACACATGTCTGTAACATATCTCTCAGAACATCGTTTATCAGTTCCTGGAAAACTGCGGGTGCATTACACAGCCCAAATGGCATTACTAGATACTCGTAGTGCCCAGCACGAGTATTAAAGGCAGTTTTCCACTCATCACCTGCTCGAATGCGAACCAGATTGTAAGCGGCCCGTAGGTCCAATTTGGTAAAAATCGAAGCGCCCTTAAGCCTGTCAAAAAGCTCGGTGATGAGTGGTATTGGGTATGCATTTTTTGCCATTAGTTTATTCAGGCCCCGGTAGTCAATGCATGGTCTTAATTCGCCATTTTTCTTTTTTACGAAAAAGAACCCAGCCCCAGCTGGAGAGGTAGATTTTCGTATGATCCCTCTAGCAAGGGCATCAGAAATGTAGTCCTCCATAGCCTTATTTTCTTCACAAGATAATGGATAAGTGCGTCCTTTAGGAGGTACTACTCCAGGCTGCAATTCAATGCAACAATCATAAGGTCTATGCTGGGGTAGCATACTAGCCTCTCCTTTGCTAAAAACATCGCCAAACTGTTGGTACACATCCGGTATAGCAGATGAGGTGCATAGGACCTTAATAGGCTGGATGACGCACTTGTCCATACAAAACTGGGACCAAGCAGCAATTTCACACTTTTTCCAATCAAATTGTGGGTTATGTAACTGTAACCACGGAAATCCCAATATTACCGCGTGGTGCGGAGAATTAATCAGTTGAAACTGCTGCTCTTCTCTGTGAAGTGCCCCAATAGTCATAGACAGTGGCATAGTTTCAAATAAAACCTGAGGCGGTTCTAAAGGTCTACCATCAATCGCTTCGATAGTCAAGGGGTTTTCTCTTTCAATGCGTGGAACTCCGTGCAAGTCAGCAAAGGTATTATCCATAAAATACCCTGCTGCACCAGAGTCAACCAAGGCCAAAACCTCCACAGATCGTTGTGCCCAAGACAATACCACCTGAATGGTGGGTTTCGTTATGCCCGACACTGGGGACGATTGTACACCACCTAGGGCCTGTCCCCCAAGGTACCCTAGGTGTGTGCGTTTCCCGGACGTACCGGACAGGAATTTAGCAAGTGCCCTTTTTTACCGCAGTATAAACACAACCCTTGCTTCTTGCGATAAAGTCTCTCTGCCTTGGTTAGTCTAGTGAAGCCTATTTGCATAGGTTCGCTTGTTTCCCGTACAGGTTCACTAGACTTCAATGCCAAGGGAGGGATGGGTGGGCAAAATATGCTACTAGGCTCATTATCTTTTGATCGTATTTTACGATCTCTGGCAATTGATCTCTCACGTATTCTGGAGTCAATTATCATAACATACTCAATGTAATCATCTAGATCAATAGGTAGATCTTTAGCAGCAATTTCGTCTTTAATGTGGTCATTCAGGCCTTGAGAAAAAGCTGCCAATAATGCCTCGTTATTCCAACCTACCTCTGCTGCCAATGTGCGGAATTCGATGGCATAGTCGCCCACTGTACGCCTGCCCTGTTGTATCTCCATAAGGCGTTTGGCAGCAGAGTTGGTTCTACCAGGAGGCTCAAACACTCTTCGAAAGGATTGCACAAATTCTCTGAAGTTCTTAGTACAAGGTTTAGCATTCTCCCACAAGGGGTTAGCCCAGGCCAATGCTCTGCCAGTGAGCAGTGATATCGTGAACCCCACTTTACTACGATCATTGGGAAATGCGTGTGCCGTCAATTCCATAAAGATTTCAAGTTGGTTGATGAACCCTCTGCAGAGACTAGGGTCACCATCATATCTTAGCGGCAAGGGTGCAGAAGCCGTTAAACCTTTAACAGTACCCTCTAGGGGCCTGGTATCACTTTCCGGTGTCTGACTTGGCGAGACCACCGGGCTAGAACTCGATTTGTCAGCGAGTACCGTGCGTTCAAGGATCGTTTGGATTGCAACTGCCAACTGATCCAAACGTTGCTCGAGCACATCCATCCTCCAATGGATATTCTGTGCGTTACCTTCACCCTTGCTGTCTGAGGTCATGGCCCTTTCGTACTGTCACGGTTTATTATGACTCTCAGACACAAGTTTTAGGTAAAAAAATCAATTTTATTGAAATAATAAATTGATAACTTAGGATGGCAATAACATACATATATATATATATACAGGATATAGCACAGACAGAAGGCAGACTCTACCGGTCCTGTCAATATACCGGACAGGACAGTCTATAGGCTCTACCGGCCTTGCCATTACCGGGTAAGGCAACCTGCAGATGGAATAGCATAACGGTTCTACCGGCCTTACCAAATTACCGGGCAAGGCAGCCTCAATAGATACACAATGTCGGCTCTACCGGCCCTGCCAATACCGGGTAAGGCAACCTCAGATGGAATGTGGCAAAAGGTTCTACCGGCCTTACCAATACCGGGCAGGGCAGCCCAGAGATAGTAGCAGCAGTCAGATGAAACTGGCAAATTAGCAGAATCGTTAAGCAGCAAGGCTTTGGAGCAAACCAGCGTCCGCACGCTGGGAACAACACTGAATAGTATAGTCGTAAGGCTTTGCGAGCAAACCAGTGACCGCACACTGGAGTAACAAGAGATTAGTATAGCCGCAAGGCTTAGGAGCAAACCAGCGTCCGCACGCTGGGACCAACACAGATTTGTATAGCTGATAGGCTTTGGAGCAAACCAGTGACCGCACACTGGTGTAACAAGCGAGCTTGTATAGCCACAAGGCTTTGGAGCAAACCAGCGTCCGCACGCTGGGACCAACACAGATTTGTATAGCTGATAGGCTTTGGAGCAAACCAGTGACCGCACACTGGTGTAACAAGTGAGTTTGTATGGCCGCAAGGCTTAGGAGCAAACCAGCGTCCGTACGCTGGGACCAACACAGATTTGTATAGCTGATAGGCTTTGGAGCAAACCAGTGACCGCACACTGGTGTAACAAGTGAGTTTGTATGGCCGCAAGGCTTAGGAGCAAACCAGCGTCCTCACGCTGGACCAACACAGATTTGTATAGCTGATAGGCTTTGGAGCAAACCAGTGACCGCACACTGGTGTAACAAGTGAGTTTGTATGGCCGCAAGGCTTAGGAGCAAACCAGCGTCCGCACGCTGGGACCAACACAGCTATGTAGAGCTGATAGGCTTTGGAGCAAACCAGTGACCGCACACTGGTGTAACAAGTGAGTTTGTATAACCGCAAGGCTAAGGAGCAAACCAGCGTCCGCACGCTGGGACCGACACAGAATTGTAGCAATGTCACCAACGCGACCAGGCAGAAGGTCGCCAGGATACTGAAGACAGGTGATGAGATGACAGGAACCAGCAACCATCAGTCAGGTCAGGAAACAGCATAGAAGAAGTTCAGCAGTAACTGCAACACCAGAGACTAGGCCGGAACCAGGACTGGAGTAACTCAGCATCCAGGAAACACTGGAACAGTAGAGATCAGGAACCCAGGAACACAGGAGATCAGGAACTCAGGAACACTGGAACAGAGGCCCAGCTATCACTAGCATAGTGATAGCAAGAAGGTCAGAAACAACACGAAAGGGCACTCAAAGGGTGCCCAATCCAGGTTTAAATAGGCAACAAGAGGCGGGCTAACTGCAGACAGCCAATAGAAGCCCCCTACTGGTGACAGACAGGGAACTGCAGCAATCACGGGCACCGTGATAGTCTGCCAGCTGGAGGAAGTTATTCATCAGTCAGAGGTGGAGCAAACGATTAAACAAATGGCTGTGGGGAAGTCCCCTAGGCCAGATGGCTTCCCTCTTCTCTTTTACAGACAATTTCTTGACCTACTTGCACTCTTACTCACTGCAGCATTCAATGACTTTCCCCTCTTGATCCTTGGTCATCCCCATTTGGCTGAAGTTGTCAGCAGGAGATCCGTGGTTTGCAAGCACATGTTTTAGACCATTCCAATGAAGGGATTCGTTGTAACTAACAAGATTGCAGCTCTGCTGCAGAGCCTCCGTGTCGACCGACACGGATCTCCTGCTGACAGCTTTACAGCTGTCAGTAGGAGAAATCGAACTTTAAATGTCTGTATCTCTCAAACCCTATCGGTTTGAGAGATACAGTTTTTTTGCATTATTAAGCTCTTCTAAATGCAAAAAAACTTTTTTTTTGGACATTACTAACCCTTTAATGTGGATTTGAAAATATATGTCAAGGCAATAGCGAATCGCCTCCAGATCTTCCAACTGGATATTATCCATACCGATCAAGCGGGGTTTGTTCCTGGGAGAGAAACCAGGGACAGTACCTTAAAGTTCATACATCTCACCGCCATGCACAATCTGAGGGTGTTGATTCCCTTTTCCTGTCTGTCGGTATGAAGAAGGGATTCGACAGGGTGGTTTGGGGCTTTATGGAGGCTATCTTACAAGGTTTTGGCTTGGGGACTCGCTTCATTTCCCTGGTAATGGTGCTCTACAGCAACCCTTCTGCACGGGTCTGTATTAACGGTATCTTGTTAGATAGTTTTCCTCTACGCAATGGTACCAGACAAGGCTGCCCCCTGTAGCCCATTATGATGATAATGGAATCTCTAGCCAGCAAAATCCGTTCTAACAGTGACATCTCTGGAATCTGCGTAGGTCGGCAAGACCACAAGACTTCCTTGTTTGCAGACATTATCTTTTCTATCTCGCATGCAGTTTCTTCTTTACCAGCTATCATGTGGGAACTGGAGAGCTTCAGTTGAGTGAGCAATTTCAAAGTAAATATGTCCAAATATGAGGTCCTTAACATTAACATCCCTCCATCCCTTCTCCACACTCAGGGTTTAACAGGAATAGGAAAAGGGTTGAACTAGATGGACGCAAGTCTTTTTTCAACCTAAATTACTATGTTTAGGGTCTGGCCCCATTTAAGTGGACTAGCTCCTCTATTCCCTACCTTGACATTCAGCTAACTTCAACAATTTCCAAGCTCTTTCACCTTAATTATCTGCCAGTTGCCCATTCCCTATCTGCGGATCCCTGTAAAAGTTCCTCTCTCTTTCCTGGTTGGGACGGGTAAATCTTTTGCCCAAACTTCTTTATCTTTTCCAGATGGTTCCTATATTTCTTCCTTACCTTAAATACTTGCAGTATGTTTTTAATTCTTTCATATAGGGAGGCAAGCCCCCAGACTTTGTTTCTTGCACCTCTCGCAGGCAAAGCAGTGGGGTGGACTTTGAGCTCCTGAGCTCTCTTGTTATTACAGGGCTATCCTGTTAAGCTCTATCCATCACTTGTTCCTAACAGCCTCTTCTAAATCTTGGGTAGGTATTCAGAGTTATATTACTTCTCCTTGCCCACTTTCCTCTTTGCCTTGAGTACCCCCACCCTCTAGACCCTCGGTAGTTCACAGGCACCCATTACTCTCCACTATTCTCCATACTTGGGACTTGGTGGCCTCACTGCTTTCAAGTGTCTCCCTCTCTCCTATCTCTGTTAGCTGGCCTGGATTTCCTCCCTAGAATGTCGGGTTCGGCCTTCCTACATTGAGGCAGGGAAGATGGTTTAGTGATTTTCCATATTCTGGCAGGCCACACTTTAACTCCTTTCAAACTTTTACAGGAAAAGTGGGGTCTGCACACCAGCTTCACAGTTTCCTCTGTTCTCATTCAAACAAAGTTCATATTTTGTGGGCTCTTAAAACCTTTAAACTCCTCTGCCTCCCTCCTGAGTCTCCGTGTCTCTCATCACAGCCTCCCCACAGTTCTATAGCTAGAATATACACATAACTAGCTGGTGCCCCAATAGATTTCCAATCTCATTGCCTTCTATGGGAGAAGGAACTGCAAACTTCTATATCTGAGTCATGGGCCTCAGTACTCAGTGGATCACTCTTTTCCTCCCAGAATTTCACTGCAATGAAGACCAATTACAAGATCATGACTCAATGGTATAGATCTCCTTCTTTACTACACGGTTTTTACCCCCCTTGTCTCCACAGTGTTGGAGATGCGGTACCTATATCAGCACCCTGGGTCATATATGGTGAGACAGCCCACTGTTTGCTTCATTATGGTAACAGGTAGCAAGAGATCTCTCTTCTGTTCTGGAAATGTCTGTCCCTATGGACCCCCAATTGCTTATCTTCTCTCAATTATAGCTCGCACTAAATCTCTTAGGTTGATTTTTTTCCCCATCTTTTTCCTGCAGCTAGGATGTGCATACTGCTGTGCTGAAAATCAGTGATACCCCAATCCATTAATTTGTGGAGGAGGAAGGTGTACAACATCTGGATTTTTGAGAAATCGACCCACCTCCTCTCCTGAGGCGAGCCTTCCTTTGCCTCTATCTGGTCCCCATGGATCCTGACTAATAGCAATCATCAACCCTGTACTTCACTGGAAGCCTTAGAGCCCAGACTCCAAGTAAGATCTGTTCTCTCCCCATGTCCCTACCTATTCCCCATATACTGACAGGATCTCTACTCTACTGCTCCCTTCTCCCTTATCTCACCTACCCCCCTTTCCTTTGGGATGAGCTGTGTGCCTGGCTCTTATACTTTTCTGATCTGCTCCTTTCTGCTGAGATATATCCATCAACCATCTGGTATCCTGGTCCCTCTGACTCTGCCCTACTTCTCTCATTACTCTTTCTTGTTTCCTTTCTTTTACATTTGTCAGAGTGGTACGTTCACATATTCCTATTCCCAATGTCATGTTGTTTTCATTTGCCTGGATATGTACACCATCTTCCCACTTATACTTTGGCCTCTGAGAAGGCCTTGTTATCATTATCCTGGTTTACAATTGTTATCTCCTTCTTTTCCACCTATTGTATTTCTTTCTTAAAAAATAAATTACTCCAAAAGGCAGTTGGACATGTCACTATATCATCCTCCTAACCGAGCTAGAAAGGTATCCATTACTTTTTTTAAAGTAACTGCAGTATATATTGTATGTAATACTCAATTTCAGTTGGAAGCTCTATGACTACATTAGTGTATCTCCACTTCAATTGTAAACTCTGTTGAACCACTATTGTAGCTAGTAGCATTTGTAGGATCTGTGTTAAAACTGGTGTAGCTTTATTTCTATTATAAGCTCTGAGGTGTCACTAATATAGCACTATATAAATTGTGAGCTATGTGATATCACTAAATGTAGCTCCATTTCAACTGCAATCTCTGTGGTTTCATAAGTGTTGCTCCGTTTCAATTGTAAGCTTTGTGGTATCACTTGTATAGCTCTATTTCAATTTTAAGATCTGTAGTATCACTAATATAGCTTAATTTCAGTTGTAAGGTCTGTGGTATCACTAGTACTCTATCAAATATAAGCTATGTGGTAATATCATTTTGACTGATACACCTGTGTTCAAACAGGAGATCTCTCTAAATTTATAGATGACATTAGAGATATAAAATTGACATATCCGAGCAACTCTCTGTCACTCTGTTCCAGTTAATTCATATTAATTTACACCTACCACTCCAGTGTAGTAGCGCAAGCCAACTATATTCCCTCTCAAATATCCAAACAAAACTGCAGAATTTGTATCTTCATCTTCAGATGCAGACGAGTCACCAGCTGAAATTAGAATGTGCCTCTCAACATTAAAAAAAGAATATGGAGAAGGAATTTTGGAAAAGTCTGTATTTCTTCTAGAATGTGTATTCTTCAAGTATGCCCAATAAGAGCTGCAGAAAAAAAAGGGAAAAAAGGTATGTTAAAGATAATCCATAATAATAAAAAATACAATCCTAATAAAAGGACATTAACATAAAAAAGTTCCTAACTTAAAAGGATGCAGTATTCTACAATGTCAATTAGTAAATGGAAGTGTTATCATGGACAAGTTAAATCAAGCGATTTATAAATCCTTTATGGGTCAATTTAGTAGATTGTGATTTGGGAAGGTTTGGGACACTGTGATAAAGGCAACCTTTTTCTCTGCCAAATCACCCATTTCTCCCACAGTACACTACTAAATAAAGATGCCCCCCCCCAAAAAAAAAAAAAATCATTTTCCCTTTAACAAATGGTTTGTCAATAAAAGTGCAGTACCTTTAACCCTTTGAATGCCAGAGGGGTTGAGCAACACACAAAGCAATGCACTGCGTACCCCTCTGGCACTCCAAAGTGTTAATCATAGCCATTAAATACAATGTAGGTACATACTATATAGTACAAGAAGCAAGTCTGTAGATTACTCTTCCAATTAGGTTCTTGTCATCAGTTTCAGCTTATGAAAACAATGGGCCCAAATCATTAAAGCTAATGAGGTGCAGTTCAGGAACAAACCAACTGCAGCACATGGTTGAATTTAAAATTATGTAAATTCTCATTGATTAAATGGGACTAATAAACATAAGTAAGGGGTTAACCCTTTAAGTGCAGGAGGGCACAACATTTATAAACCCCATTTAACTCAATGGGGATTTGAATTCCCTCACCAAGGTGTAGCGGGTTCAATCCAGAACTGCATGTCTTTATCTTCCTGAATAAGTCCCAGTTACTTTATTTGTATGCATATTCAGAAACAAATATGTAAACTGCATGGAAATTTGCTTGCTGTTGCCTCTTTTTTTTATTCCATCCTACAAATAATATTGCTTGTATGTATAGGCGTGTGTATGTGTTTATCCATTGACAAAAGTACGCCAAATTGCATGTATAGTAAACTGAGTCAATAGGTAAGGGAGAGGCATCAGTAGAGCCATCTTGTGAATTAAAGGGAGAATTGCCTTGCTTAAAAACTTTTCTTTTTTGTAAGTATACCCTTTATTTTCTTTATCATATAAAATGTTAAATAATCAAGGGAATCATTTTTATTTCTTTCAATGAAAAACCTAGTTTTGCCTAATAATAAAAAAAAAAAAAAGTTTTGAGTAACAGGAAAAATCAGTTAGTTTAGTTAAAGGAGATCTAAGATTCCTACACAACTTTGTCTAAATTGTTCTGTTATATATCGAACATAATGAAAAGTGCATTAATTTTTATTTTTAAAAAGCTTTTTTGACTAAATTAAAAGAAATACAGCCCTGTGCCTACTATTTCCGGGCAGACTGCGGTTATCTGATCTGTACCGCAGTCTGACCCGCTGCTTCTTTCTAGCCAGCCTCCTCCAATGACGGAGGCTGTCTGTCTGTCTGTAAGCTGGAGCACTCTCATTGGCAGAAATCAATTTCTAGCCAATGAGAGAGCTCCAGCTTACAGACAAAAATCCTCCGTCATCGGAGGAGGCTGGCTAAAAAGAGGCTAGTGTAAATAACTCTACACATACACACACACACACACCTGCAACCTTAAAGGGGAACTACCACCCCGCAATAACTTAACATGCATTCATTCTTCATCTGGCGACTAGCTGCTTAGTAGCGCTAGTCGCCAGAAATATTACCTGGTTCCAAAGATTTTTCCGTTTTACCGATGCTCACAGGAGCAGGAAGCACGGACATCTCGTCACAGTGACGTCCGTGCGCCTGCGCTGTCAGTCCCTTTTGGCGACTAGCACTACTAAGCAACTAGTCGCCAGATGAAGAATGAATGCATGTTAAGTTATTGCGGGGTGGTAGTTCCCCTTTAAAGCAGACTTTCATGTGTTGCAGTGTCCTCTCTCCCTTATCTGTGGTCATGGCCATTGTGTCTGCTGCATTTTCCATCTTCCTTCTTCTATTTTGCCAGACCTTCCATGCTTGGAATATACTTCCACCTGCTCACTTTGGTGGAAGCCTATTTTGACAAGTACCTTACAGAAGTGCTGAAATGCATGCCTCCGGAACCCTCCTATTTAAAGTGGAACTACCACCCGACACAATCTTTAGATTCACTAAGTTCCCATCTGGTGACTAGCTTCTTAGTAGCGCTAGTCGCCAGAATAATTACCTTATTTAATAGATTTCTGCTCTCTTCCCCGGCTGACAGGCAGGACGGAACGCAGACATCTTGCCATTGTGACGTCTGTGTGCCTGCGCTGTCAGTCCCAGCCTGAGCCAAATGGCTCCTAGGAACGCCTACTAGACCCGGCAGGGACTGACAGTGCAGGCGCACAGACGTCACAATGGAAAGATGTCCGCGCTCTATCAGCCAGGGAAGAGAGCAGAAATATATTAAATAAGGTAATTATTCTGGTGACTAGCGCTACTAAGCAGCTAGTCACCAGATGGGGACTTAGTGAAGCTAAAGATTGTGTCGGGTGGTAGTTCCACTTTAAATAGGAGGGTTCCGGAGGCATGCATTTCAGCACTTCTGTAAGGTACTTGTCAAAATAGGCTTCCACCAAAGTAAGCAGGTGGAAGTATATTCCAAGCATGGAAGGTCTGGCAAAATAGAAGAAGGAAGATGGAAAATGCAGCAGACACAATGGCCATGACCACAGATAAGGGAGAGAGGACACTGCAACACATGAAGTAAGTCTGAAAGCATCCTCTTCAATGGGTCTAAGGGGAGCTGCATCTAGTTAGTCAACTTACATGGAGGTCGATACAATAAGAAAACAAAAAAAACAATAGGGACAGACTATATGACTGTCCACCAGCTACAGCGGAGGAAGATTACCCAAAGGACCAGGGTTACCACTTGTGAATCTTCAAAACAGAGGACACTGGTGGAATACATCAAACAGATTTAAACCTCATAGGCACTGGGTTCAGCAATGCAAAATGGCAGACAGCAGAACTGGCACTAAAGCAGGCAGCTCTCTGATACGAAATGTTTACTGTAGAACAATGTGTCTGACAAGTGAACCTCACACAGTCAAAAAACTCATGTGCTCCAACAGCAGCAGAAACACAGTTACAAGTAGTGGAGAGAATGGGGAAGCTTCCCCCACTCACCACAGCACATGTATTAGAGAGAGAGAAAGAAAACTGAGATAAATTTCACCTGCTCTCTCCTACAAGGAAATCCAGGATATTTACGGCATACTCTAAAATTCCAGCAAGATAAGCTCTTAAACCCTCATAAAGTGTAATGGAATTTAGACAAATTTAACCCTACACAATGCAAATGATGCACACAGGGGACTTTAGCAGGAGTCTTTCAATGAAGACAGGGAAACTGCCCTCAGACTGTCCAAAAGATTTAAGTTGTGAAGATAGATACAGAAGAAAACACCTGAACAGAGAACAGTTACTGTCAAATCTTGCGCATAATACATACAATTTTGTCCAACTTCTCCTTAAGTGTGGATGCGTATTATACAGGAGTAAAAAAAAATATGCCATATTTTTGCAATCCCCCAGGGCAATGAACTTCCCTTTGCCTGCCCTGCTTCAACTCACCCCCTCTGGAGCCGGATTTAATCTATGCAAAGCTGGCAGCACTCTTGCATTTGCCGCCCGCTTCCAACAAATCCCTGCAAGGACCTTTTCATTTTAGTTAGCAGTAATATCTTAAGTTCCTTGCAGGGCAGTACAGTATATCTAATGCATACATCTCTGTGCATTGGATGTACTGTATTGCCCTGCGAGGACCTTGAAGTATTACCATTGGCTAAAATGAAAAGGTCCTCGCAGGGATTTGCTGGAAGCTGGCAGCAAATGCAAGAGTGCCACCCTCTGTGCAGAGAATAAAGCTGGCTCTGGAAGGGGCGAGCTGAAGCAGGGAAGCAGACAGGGCTGGATTTACATCTCAGGAGCCTGTAGGCACAGAAATTTGAACACATCCCCCCCGTGGACCATCTGCACTGGATACCTCCACAATGCTCCTAATCTCCATGTTGCACCCCCATCATCTCCACATTGCCCTCACATTGCCCCCCATCAGCTCCATATTGCCCTCACAATGCCCCCCATCAGCTCCATATTGCCCCATCAGCTCCACATTGCCCTCACATTCCCCCCCTTCAGCTCCATATTGCCCTCACAATGCCCCCATCAGCTCCATATTGCCCCCATCAGCTCTACATTACCCTCACAATGCCCTCCATCAGCTCCACATTGCCCTCACATTGCCCCCCACCCCATCAGCTCCAACTTGCCCCCACCAGATCCACATTGCCCTCCACTGGCTCCAACTTGCCCACCATTGCTTGCCCCTCATTGGCTCCAACTTGCCCCCATTAGCTCCACATTGCCCTCACATTGCCTCCCCCCGTTGTCTGTTTCCTACCTCCATGGTAGGAGATCTGTATGTGCCTCCTTTGGCACAGTCTTGCACCTGATGGAGCTCCAGCGCGGTCTCCTATTCAGAAATGCAGAGCACTGGGAGGTCATCTCCCAGCGCTCTGCATTCCTACAGAGCCAACGAGGGAGCTCCATCAGGTACAAGACTGGGGGGGGGGGCAATGTGAGTGGGTGCCGCCGGCGCAGCCAGCGAGGCGGCTAGTTTTTTTTTAAAGGATATTTAAAAAAAATAAATAAAAATCCAAATGGCAGGCGCCCCTCATTGGCGTGCGCCTGTAGGCAGGTGCCTACTTTGCTTAATGGCAAATCCGGCCCTGGAAGCAGATTGTGCTTGCTTGGTGGAGGCAAGGATGGTATCTGCAGCAAAAAAAAAAAAAAGCTAACATTTTTGGTGAGTAGACAGGGAAAACAAGGGTGCATATTATACATAGCCACTCTTGATTTCCCCTAAAATCTTGGGTATAATTTGCACCTGTGTATTATATACAGGTGCATATTATACCTGAGATTTTAAGATAAGCGTTTTTCCTTGGGTGTTGCAATCATAAAGAATGGATTACTTTTAACTATTTGCATACCTTTCAAAGTTACAGACAGATAGGAAAATGAATGTGTTTTCATGAGTGTATGTACTACTTTATTATTTAAATCAGGGATGAGAAACATGAGGCTCTCCAGTAGCTATCAGCTGGTGATGAATGATGAGCTGTAGTCTGGAAAGCACCTAGAGGGCCTCATGTCGCCTACCACTGTCAGTGCCACTTTTAAACAGTACTTGCTGTCTCTGTAATCACTTTCGCTAGTCTCATGCACACTCTGGGTCCCCCCAATGTGGTGTGCACTGCCAAACCTTTTGAGTGCGAGAGAGGTATGGAATGCATTGCCTCCGGCACTCAAAGGGTTAGCACATTTGACAAATTTGCTAAATTCAGCATTCCCATCTCATGCACAAATTAGAATGAGTCTATACTGTAAATCTGAAATGTGATAGAAGGCTGCAAAATGTATTACTGCACAGTGAAAAGAGTGGCACATGCCACGGACAGAATTTTTTATGCCATACAACTCAAACAACAAAATCAACCCATTCTTGATCATTAACCATCTGCATATATTATATGTGCTACTATTACTTAATAGATCATAAAATAAACATAGGAAATACTTATTTTCTCATACACACAAACCTACTAGGCTCCAGTAGTACAGGGGTTAAAGTAGACCTGTCATTTTGATTCAAAATCTGCATATATGAACATTTAATTAAAAACTGCTTATGTGTCAGGATACCTAAAAGAGCAGCAAATGTACAGTTAAAGGAGAACTATCACTCCTATACAAGTTTGGCTCATAATGAACTTAATTTAGAAATAACCTGTAATATTTGTCTTATTTTGTTATTCAATGTGTCCTATGGCAAAATTTAAAGTTTTAAAAATGAGCCTGTGCCTTATTTCTGGACAGAATGCGGTTACAGCTCTGCACTGCATCCTGTCAATTTTCACCTGCTCCAACCTCCTCCGATGACAGGGGATTTCTCCATGTAAGCTGGTGCTCTCTCATTGGCTGGAGAGCGCTATATATCTCAGTCAATGTATAAAATGGTGCACTCTGTGACAGTTTTAAGATCACCCTTTGCTCCCAATTTATTCACTAGCATCTCCTTGTCATAATCTTAATACTGTCAGTCTATGTGAAAGATATGTATAAAATCCTCAAAAAAAGTTGCACAAAAGTCACAGTTGAGACTTTCTTTTAAAGGGACAGTAATGTCCCATCCTATATAATAATTTGCTAGGGTGTTTGTCACGATGCAGTCATGCTCAGTAGAGACTGCCTTCGTTCAGGCAGTTTCTATTGCGCATGATTGCATCTCGTGAGTGAGGAGACACAAGATTGCATCATGTGGAGCAGCGAGGTAGTGGCCGCTTAACCCTTTGAGTGACAGAGAGGTATGCAATGTATTGCTTTGCAATGCGTTGCATACCCCTCTGGCACTCAATGGGTTAACATAACCCAGACCTTGGCCCGTGTACACGGGCTTTTACACTAGTAAAAAATATTCTACTTTTATAGAGCTTAAAAAAATAAACTATGTCCCACAAATCCTATCTCTCAGACCGCTATGGTTTGAGAGATACAGACATTGAAAGTTTCCTTCTCCCTCCCCTTCTGCTGACATCAGCGTCTAGCTGACAGCAGGAGATCCCAGTCTGGGGACCAGCCGACGGCTCTGCAACAGAGCCGAAATTGCATTATTTAAAAAGAATGACTTCACTGGAAAGGTCTACAAAAGTGTGCCTGGTTTGCAAGCACTCTTTGTAGACCTTTCCAATGAAGTCATTCTTTCTAAATAACGCAATTTCGGCTCCGCTGAAGAGCCTCCTCGAGTTGCACAACTCGAATTTCTTGCTGTCAGCTGTAGAAGGGGAGGGAAAGGGGAACTTTCAGTGTGAAGATCTCTCAAACCATAGCAGTCTGAGAGATAGGGTTTGTGGGACATAGTTTATATATTTAAGCTCTACAAAAGTAGAAGATTTATTTATGGGACATTATTGTCCCTTTAACATAGTACACATAGAAGAAACTCATGCAAAGATATTTTACATATCATCTTTTGCACATGCAGTCTTTGTCTTAGATAAACTTACCACATATCCTTTAAAGCGGAACTACCACCTTTAAAGGTATAGTAATACTTTATTATTACTAGTCCCCAATTTGTAGATATTTGCAAAAGAATTTAATAGCCCACAGGTTCATCTCTCAAACCTTTATGGTTTGAGAGATAACCGAAGGCAAAGTTCCCCACTCCCTCCCCCTTGCCTGAAGCTAGCATTGTACTGACTGCAGGGATATCCGGTCTGACTTTCATCAGGCGGCTCTGCAGCTGATCCGAGATCACGTTAGTGAAAAATAATTATTTCACTGAAATGGTCTTCTACATGTGATTGGTTTGCAAGCACACGTAGAGGACTGTTTCAGTGGAATAATTCTTTTTCACTAATGCAATCTGGGCTCTGCTGCAGAGCCACCTGATGAAAGTCAGACCGGATATCCCTGCAGTCAGTACAACACTGGGGGTGGGAGGGGGGAGCTTTGTGTTCAGTTATCTCTCAAACCATAAAGGTTTGAGAGATGAACCTGGGGGCAATTCAGTTCTTTTGCAAATATCTACAATATGGGGAATAGTAATATTAAAGTATTATTATCCCTTTAACACCTTAGTGACGACCGCGTGAAGACGCGGCCATCACTTAACGCCCGTCTAACATTTTTTTTTTTCTGTCAAAGGAATCCGGAGTCCCCGAACGGCGTGCAGCCGCGCGGGGATCCGGATTTCCTGGACGTACATGTACGTCCTCTGTCACTAAGTGACAGCCACAGAGGACGTACATGTACGTCCTTTGTCGCGAAGGGGTTAAACAACTTTAGCTTCAATAACTGTCCATCTGGCAACTAGCTGCTTAGTAGCACTAGTCACCAGAATTATTACCTTATTCAATAGATTTATCAATTCTTCCGGGGCTGACAGGCAGGAGAGATTGCAGACATCTTGCCATAATGACATCCACGCGCCTGCTCTGTCAGTCCCAGCCATCTCTAGGAGCCGTTCAGCTGCGGAAGGGACTGACAGAGCAGGCATGCTGACGTCATTATAGGAAGATGTCTGCGATCCGTCCTGCCTGTCAGCCATGGAAGAAAGGATAAATCTATTAAACAAGGTAATAATTCTGGCGACTAGCGCTACTAAGCAGCTAGTTGCCACGTGGGGAGTTATTGAAGCTAAAGTTGTTTAAAGGTGGTAGTTCCGCTTTAAACCCAGCGGTATGACATACGGTCTTGGCCAGCTGTTTCAAGCACATACCTCATACCATCTAATTGCAGTGTCTGCATAAGTAGGTCCTACTGGCTTACAGTGACCACAATTAAAAAAACAACTCAAACACTGTGGGAGGAGGAAACCAGGACCCCTCCTGATGCCCACCCCAGCTTTGATCTGCCAGCCTATAGCACTTGGAAATCAATAGACACATGGAGGTAACTTGGCTCCCCTGCTTACAGTTCTACTCAAATGTATGGGTAGTAATGGGAGGGGTCTGGGAAAGCCCTCTCGTTGCTGGTGACATGACTGATGTCACCAGTGATATAGTAGGCTTCCCCTATCCATCTCACTCCTATCCGGAAGATCGGTTAGTAGTGGAAGCTGGGGAGCAATGCTGCTCTCATGTGCAGATGTGTAACAGAGGGGTGTGAAATGCATTAGGCATCACTTTGCAACTCATTCCTAGCCTTCTGATCCTCCTTATCCCCCAACACATATACTCACCCTGGTTCCACTTCCCATTGGTAATAACAGGTCAGATACCAGCATACGATATCTAACCCTCCAGCCTTGTTCCACTTCAGGTTGTTTGTCGTATATCCTTACATACACTGTCAGACTGCCAAGCCTGGTTCCACTGAAGTGAAGTCGCAGATCCCCACATTACTCTTAATTCCCCCTAGCTTGGTTCTATTTTATTTTTTTTTTTACCAATTTTAATTCTGAGATAGCAGAGCGGTGTACATCTCAGAATTCCATGACATGCCAAGACCATCACCGGTCCTTAACTGCCGGGGTCAGTGTGATGGTCCTGCTACATCAAGGGTCCTTAAGGAGTTAAAAATATGTGAGTTTTATTACTGTGAAGCAAAGTGATACACTTATTTAAACACCACATAGCCTAATAGCCTAAAAGAGTTGCATAGGGAAAGAGGGACATAGGGATATTTACCTCAAAGGTACAGCACCCCCCCCCCCCCCAAAAGGGACATCTGGTGAACGACTGTTCCTACCTTTTATCCTGTTCCTATTAAAAATGAAGCAACAGGACATGACAGGAAAACCTATAAAAAGTTGTTGTTTTTTTTTGTTTTTTTTTTCCATTATTATCAAATGAACTGCTGGGTTATACAAATAAATGAAGTATCAAAAGAAAACCCTACTTGTACTTAAAAATGTGATCGTTTTTGTGGGCGAACTAATTGAATTAGAGGAAAAATACAGCTGAAGAAATTAACACTGAAAAGACCAAAATTGCTCTGGTCCTCTAGTGTAAAAAAGTCCTTAAACCTTAAGGGTTTAAAAATATTACAAGTCCCAGTATGCAGAGCTTGAAACTGAAAATATTTATAATAAAAAAGGGGGTTCAAAATATTCAAACTGATGTTTAATAATGTATAAAAGTACAAAAAGTACTGTATCTGCTAAAATGATATTGTTGGTGTGCATGTTAACCCTTTGAGTGCCAGTGAGGTACGCAATGGGTTGCGTACCCCCTCTGGCACTCAAAGAGTTCAAGTGGACTTGGCATACATTAAAAAACAATGTGCATATTTTACAGGGCATGATATAGAAACCATAATACATATAAACTGTGATTTAGTATATTAAACCAAAGTATGTAAATCTCACCGTTGCTCCTCTTTCCTGTCTGCAGATGTAGACATATTTGTAAATGAAAGGTCTGACGTTCGATGTTGTGCTGCCTGTGCCCAGACCCGCAATTTTTTGTGTTTTTTTTCCCTCTCAGCCGGCCCACATATGGGCAGCTCAGCTTATAAACGTCTTGCTGCTTCACTCTGCCAGTAGTGATGTCATCAATCGTCCTGCAGGAAGTCATTCACTATTCCATCCCTGTTGTAAATTTGTATTGCTTGAGGCAAGATAATCTAATGTATAGAGACGAATTGGAGAAAGTATGATGCAAATCTTCTGCACCATAGAAGACAACTCAAAATTTCAGTTATATAGGACATTTAACCCTTTGAATGCTAGAGATGCCTCTACAAATTATGCAACAATCCACTACACTAGAGACCTTAAATCAATGGGGATTTTAAGAACTTATATTGTACAAACAGCATACTCCAGAATTGCTCCAGTTTTTCTTAGGGCCCTGTGTTCAAAAGACAAGTGAAAAGGTTCTGGGGCAAACCATTTTTACTACTAGGGAATAATTAAATATTCCTATTGATTTACATGCTGGAGATGTCTCTAAAACCTTGTGAAGCAATGTGCTTCTGTATTTAAATAAATAGGGATTTTTGGAATCCCCTGTTGACTTGCCACGGAACTCCTGCACATCCCCTAGTGCACAATTTATATCTATCTTCCTATGTGTGCATGTATATATATATATATATATATATATGACTAACAGAATACAGAATTTTGGTCCAATAAAAAAGGTATTACAAGATACTTATTTTGTTTGTTATTTTACATCTGCATCACTATACTAATACGGCTACAATCTCCACTCTATATATATATATATATATATATATATATATATATATATATACATACACAGACGATGCATACATACATACACACAAAGCAGAGTGTTGCATTATAACCCCTGCAGTGCTAGAGATAACTGCATACTTGCCTACTGTTCCTGACTTCCAGGGTCAGTCCCTATTTTTACCTCCCTGTCATTGTATAATGTTGTGCCTGTCTTTGTCCCTGGTTTTAGAAACGAATCTCAATCTCATATTCAGTTTTCTTGTCATGGAAAGCTTATGAGCATCCCCATAGGCTAATATTGCTTTTTTTCATATGGTGCCGTGTAGTTTGCAGATATTGGTAATGTATACTGCTGCAGAAGTGCAGTTTTAATCCTTTGAGTGCCAGAGGGGTATGCAACGTGTTGCGTACCTCTCTGCCATTACAAGGGTTGAGTCTGTTGCATGAGGTTTTCTGTTAACATTGCTCTACAAGGTATTATATGTGTCACTCTGTACTGTGTCTGCTTAGGGGAAAAGTGTCACTGAACACTTGTTTTAATGTTGGCAAGTACGTATTAATTTGTGCTGGTTTTCACTCCTGTAGTATAGGTAGCTGTGTTTTAACCCTTTTGGTGTTTTGGTTTAACCACTCTAGTTTATTTAAGAGTTTTTTATGTTTTTTAACACTTGTTTTGCTGGAGGTGGGTGTGTGAGTTTTTTTTACTTTTACTCCTGTTGTGGTGGTAGATATGTTTTAATCCTTTTAGTGCTGGAGGTAGGTGTATTTATTTCATTCTATTTTCTTTAATTTTAACCTCCTATAGTGGCAGTGGATTTGGTTTAAACATTTAACCATTTTAATGCTGGAAATAGGTGCATGAATGCCAGCTGCTCCAGATTTCAGTGGATGGAGTCTAGATCCTGCTTTTACTCCTTGAAATATACTTAGAAACATGTTCATAAAATAAAATATAGCATTTATTAAAATGGTAAAAGAAAAGTGGAGTTACCAAAACAAATAGAGCAGTGAGAGGTTACTAGATTTATCCCTCAAGTTTATCAAAGGGCCACACATTAAGGATGTAAATTGGGGTTGAAAAAAGTAGATTAACCCCTAGATGCCAGTGAAGAATCCAGTGCATTGCTTCACAATTGCATACCTCCCAAATGTCCCTCTTCAGGAGTGACAGTCCCTCTTTGAATTCCAAATCCCTCATCCCCACCCTGGTGTCCTTCTTTTTATGAGATCAGACTGTGTGGTGTGTATATAAATGTATCACATTGCTCCACAGCAATAAAACTCACATTAATGTTTGTTTAAACTTCAGTATATGTGTTTATGTTTTGGTCTTGTTCTAAATAATTTTTTTCAGTTACACAAAGAGGTGTCAATAGGTAGGGTTGCCACCCAGCCGGTATTTTACCGGCAGGCCGGTAAAAAATTGGCTTGTTTCCAACGTTAAGTCTATGGAGGGAATGCCTTGGCAGGTATTTTTTTGAAGAAAAGGTGGCAAACCTATCAATAGGTCATGAAATAACCTAAAGATTCTCAATAATGTCCCGTCCACCAGCAACACCACCAAAAACAAAAGTGTCACTCTTTCGCCATCTGAAATGTTGGGAGGCATGCAAGTGTTTGATATATACTTTAAATGTCTGTCAGGTTGACTGACAAACATCGGTAATAAACACATTGTCCTGTGAGTTAGCCCATTGAATGTTAAGCACTCAAGTATTAAATGGGTCTTCCTTTTTGACTTTACATATCATGCACTTATGCACATACCTGGGAACTCTCCAGTTTTGCCCCGGAGACTCCGGATTTCAAAGTGAATTACCGGGTCTCCGGGGCAATGTGTGAATCACAGGGTGGGCAGAGTTTAAGTGGAAACAATGCCCACTTGTGCTCCATCCCGCCCGGTTCCTCCCACTCCCCTCCCTCTTACATCCATTTTGCAGGGGGGTTTTGTGTTTTTTTTTGTCCCCCCCTCCCGCAACTAAGCCCTGCCCCTTTTATGACGCGATTCGCGTCGTTTTCCTCCCCCTGGGCACTGCCAGGGTTACCCTCCGGGTAGCCTTGTTTCAAAAGTTCCCAGGTATGCTTATGCATACATAGTAACATAGTTGATGAGGCTGAAAAAAGACATGTATCCATCAAGTCCAGCCCATGCCCAAAAACCCCTGTTGATCCAGAGGAAGGCTAAAAAAAAGCACTCTGAAGCCATTTCCAATTTAGCCACAAGTGGGTAAAAACATGCCTTCCTGACTCCAAATGGCAGTCAGATACATCCCTGGATCAACATCGTATCTGAATTGAAGCCATCTGTCATCATTTTCAATATCGTTCTGTGCTAGATAGGCATCCATTGCTTTTTTGAAAGCAGTTACATTATCTGCAAGTACAACATCCAGAGGCAAGGAATTCCATGGCTTTACATCCCTTACTTTAAAGAATCCCTGCCTTTTTTTAGTCTAAAGCACCTTTCCTCTAGTATTAATGGATGACCTCTTGTTCTTCGCTCAGGTCTTTAGGTAAATAATTAATTGGATAGTTCTTTGTATTGACCTTAAATATATTTGTAAATGGTAATCATATCACTCCTTAGACGTCTCTTCTCTAATGTAAACAATATAGATTATAAATAATATTCTTGCGCCCTAAAATGATATATACTAATTCAGCCAATTGAATCAGAGAGGAAAAGGGAGAATAAAGTCTAAAATATGTGTCTACCAGACATTCTCTATTTCTCTACATTGGTTGTTATTATAATATCAGGAAGCGGTGGTCTCCCTTTCCCCGGATGCAAGAGCAAACCTGTATTTATACAATTGAGGTAATTGCTCAGTACTGGTGGGGATCTGTATATCCACTTTTTGGGGATTTAACCTTCAGATAGTCGTGGAGTTGATACTTTGGGGTAAGGCTTACACATATGTTGCAATATTGTTATTTATCCAATTAAACATTGTGTGTGAGTGTTAGTGCACAGAAATTAGGGATTTGCACCTTATGGATATCTAGATCGGTAGCTTTTTATAATATAGAGAGTGTCCAGTAGACACATATTTTATACTTTATTCTCCCTTTTCCTCTCTGATTCAATTGGTTGAATTAGTATATATCATTTTAGGGTGCAAGAATATTATTTATCATCTATATATTTTCTATAACACATAAAGTGGTGGTGTTAGTATTTATTCTTTCGCTGCCCTTTTCTATATTAATTATTGGGTGGTGATTTCACTTTTGGTGTAGTGCATTAAGATATTTGTATCTAATGTAAACAAACCCAGTTTGGCTAGCCAATCTTTATAACTCAGATCTCCCAATCCGTTTATCAGTTTTGTTGCACGTCTCTGCACCTTTTCCAATTCAATAATGTCTTTTTTAAGAACTGGTGCCCAAAATTGTATTCCATATTCTAAATGAGGCCTAACAAAGGATTTATACAGAGGTAGGATAATATTAGCATCCCTTGCATCTACAACTCTTTTTATGCGGGATAGTACCCTATTTGCTCTTGCAGCAGCTAAGTAACTCTGCACACTGCTGTGAAGTCTATCATCTGTCAGTACTCCTAAATCTTTCTCTAATGAGGATTCCCGAAGTTGTTTCCCATTTAGAGAATATGTAGCAAGTTTGTTTCTACAGCCCAAATGCATAACCTTACATTTATCTGCATTAAATTTCATCTTCCACTTTTCTGCCCATTCACTCAGCTTATCTAAATCCTTCTGCAGAGAAAAAACATCCAGCTCTGTATGTATTTCCTTACGTAACTTAGTGTCATAAGCAAAGATTGACATGCTGGTTTCAATTCCTACTTCTAGATCATTAATAAACAAATTAAAAAGCATTGGGCCCAGGACTGAACCCTGTGGCACCCCACTTATAACTTTAGACCAATTTGAAAAGGTTCCATTTACAATAACTCTCTGCCATCTATCATTTAACTAGTTCTTAATCCATGTACAGATATCACCGCCCAAACCAAAGCCTTTTAATTGATGCAGTAACCTGTTGTGAGGCACTGTATCAAAGGCTTTAGAAAAATCCAAGTATACTACATCAACAGCAATTCCCTTGTCCAAATTACTACTTACTCTTTCATAAAATGCAAGTAAATTAGTCTGACATGATCTATTCAACATGAATCCATGCTGATTCCTACTAATAATATTGTTTGCCTTCACATCATTCTGAATGCTGTCATTTAGTAACCCTTCTAACATCTTACCCACTATGGAAGTCAACCTAACAGGTCTATAATTTCCTGGTTTGGATCTTGCTCCCTTTTTAAACAATGGAACTACATCAGCTTTGCTCCAGTCACAGGGCACTATGCCTGATGAATATGAATCAATAAGTATTAAATATAATGGTCTTGCTATTACTCAACTAAGTTCCTTAAGTACCCTTGGGTGTATACCGTCAGGTCCAGGTGCTTTTTTCATCACCCTCTCCAGTCTCTTTTGGACACTGTCTTCAGTAAGCCATGTAAATAATGGAGGAAATTCTGTGGTTTTGTATGTTTGCCCATAGCCTGTAATTGCTGCTTCCTTTGTATATACTGAAGCAAAAAATGTATTTAGGGTGTCAGCCATAGCCTTATCCTCACTAATCAATTCACCCGTCTCAGTCCTAATAGGAACAATATCAACCTTAACCTTTTTGTTATTAATATACTAGTAGATTTGTTTAGGGTTTTTCTTGCTCTCATTTGCAATATTTCTCTCATTTTCAATTTTAGCTACCTTAATTGCTTGTTTGCATATTTTATTACATTCTTTGTATTTTTTAAATGATGCATCTGACCCGTTTAACATAAACATTTTAAAATCCTGTTTCTCATTTCCCTGCAAACCTCATTATTAAGCCACACTGTTTCTCTTTACTCCTCTTGTGCTTATTCCCCAATGGTATATATTGATGTGTTTATTTGTCTAAGAGCATTTTAAACACATTCCATGATTCGTGTGCATTTTTATCTTTGAAAATTACATCCCACTGAATATCCTTTAATACTTCTTTTAACTTTGTAAAATTAGCCTTTTTAAAATTGAATGTTTTGGTTAAACCCTTGTTACTGGGTTTCTTATACCGAATGTCAAAGGATATCATATTGTGGTCACTGTTGCCTAAATGTTCCCTTACTTGTACATTGTTTATCATGTCAGAATTGTTTGAAAGCACTAGGTCAAGCAAGGCCTCTTTTCTAGTTGGCTCCTCTACTAGTTAGGACATAAAATTATCATTTATCATACTGAAAAAAATATTTCCCTTTGTTGTGCCGGAATTCATATTGCTCCAGTCAATTTTAGGATAGTTGAAATCTCCCATTAAAATTACCTTTACTGTCCTAGAAGCCTTTTCCATTTGCAGTAAATGTTGGGCTTCCTCCAACTCCCAAATATTAGGTAGCTTGTAGCAAATGCCCACTAACTTATTTTTATTATGTGTGTCCCCAGTGTGTATTTCAACCCACATTGCCTCTACCTTTTCATTGGACCCTTCTTTTATATCTTCCCTTAAACTAGGTTTTAAGGCACGCATTACATATAGGCATATCCCTCCTCCCCTTTTATTAACGCTATCCCTCCTAAATTGACTTATGTCACATAAGTATCATCTAACCAGGTTTCAGACACATCAATTAGACAATACTGCTTATGTATTGCAATCACTTCTAGTTCCCCCAACTTTCCAGCCAGACTATGAGCATTCGCATGCATACATTTTATCTTTTTGCCATTCTTAAAGATTTAATTATTTGTCAAGTGTATTTGCCTTTTATCAGGCTGTAACAATGGCAACTCCGTATTAGATGAACTAGCCCATCCCCCCTCTCCACCCCATGCATTTTCTCTGATCCCATTCTTCAGTTATACTACCTTCCCCATCCTGTGTTGCATCACCCCCCTTTCTAGTTTAAAGTCTCCTCCAGCCCTCTAATCATCCTAACACACAGCAGCATGCCCCCCCCTTCTGCTAAGGTGCAATCCATCATGATTATGTAAAGTTAAGTTGACTATTACATTCTTTTTTTTTCATCTTCTCCTATGTTTTTCACTTGTTTATATCCTTGACAATGAGCTCCCTGGATCTCTGTTTCCACAGAGCTTTCCATTTGGGGAGTGTGAAAGCAGATATATTTATAAAATGTAGCAGTATTATTTTGTTTCCCAAAGGCATAGTATAAAAGTGGCATGAAGGTGCCTGTGTCGGTGGGATATGGAGAAAGAATCATTGGAACAGGGAATGTTTTTTGGAGTGGGGCTGTTTAAACCATAAATGCAATATAAAAAACCCCATAAGACAAAGTATAAATGGGGTCTGAGGAGGGTGCCTGTGTTGGTGGGTGGAGTCTGGGGAATTAATCAGTTGAACAGAGAATTTGTTTTGGGGGGTGCTTGACTGGAATTGGGGGGATAGTTAATAAAAAAATGAATAAAATAAGAACTTTGTATGTAAAGTGATGATGATTTCTTAGATTTGTTGTTAGAGGTCCAAGCCCTGACGAAACATTGATTTGTAGGACTTAAGCTTCTTTAGCACAATCACTAAGGAACCATTCGTTTGTAGGACTTAGGATTGTTAGAAACAAAACCCCAAAATGTGTTGTTGTTTTTTTGTAGAACTATAGTTATTTTGTAATTATTTTTTTTAAGCACAAGCCTTGACTAAAAACAATGCCCTGCTGGCACTAGGTCCTGTTGGCCAGTGGCCACTGACCACTGTCAAATGCCCTGATGTAGATGCGTAATTTGTGACTACTGTTCTTGCTGCACCTGCTACTCCTCCAAAATCATGGGTGTGTTGTTATTAGAAAATCATTTTTTTCTTTGAGAGCAGGAACTGCCTCTTATCAGCAACTGCAATGTGCACAGTGTGTGGTAAATAACACCTGGGGGCACAACTGTATCCAAACACCACGACACGATAAACCAAGTACTGCCATTGTTACTATACCCCTTGTCCACACCCCGCTAATGACACATGACAACTTGCTGACAGTTTAATTGTAATGATGAACCCTCCCTTCCACCATCTTAGCATATTCTGTGGGATGCAATCTCCTCGGATACCACTTGATGCCTTGCCTGTGATTTTCCTCCACCACACTGGCATGTTTGGTCAGTGCAACACACAGTGTGCAATGGATGGAGACGAACTGCCACATCCTTCCTAACATCTACAGAGTGGCTATCGTTTGGCAGAAGATGTAGTTACCCTAGAGGAAGAAGGTAATGGCGACCTAGTTGTTTCGCTTATCATGGAACTTCCAGTCTGCCTGTATTTCTCTATTCTTCCTCTTCTTTATCTCCGCCTTGCCTCTTGTTACCTTTCTGGAGAGCCAGGGGGTACAGCAACAGCAGTGCCTGATTTCTGTGGTGGCTTTAAGATGTTTAACGTAAATGTCATGGTGTTTGTGTTTCAGGTCTGTTATCAAGGAGGTTGCGCCAAGGTGTGTTCCCTCCTTTCCCCTTCTCACTGACTTATCACAAATTGTGCACAGTGCCATTGGTGATGACTGAACTGTGCCTCCCCCAAAAGAAAAACAGTCCCACAGCCATGACCTCAGGGGATAGGGACAGGGCCGACCCAAGACATTGTGCTGCCTGGGTCCAAGGATGAAATGCTGCCCCCGCCTCCGCACATCAAAACCATGCCCACCAAAACATGCCACATCCTTAATTATATTAACCCCTCTCCTGCCCCTAAAACCACATAGAACCGTGGAACCCTTGTACCTCTTTCTCCCCCTTTGCCTTTTTACACCCCTTGTACCTCTTTCTCCCCTCTTGCCTTTTCACACCCCTTGTGCCTCTTTTTTCCCCCTCTTTTCACCCCTTGTGCCTTTTTTCCCATCACCCCTTGTGCCTGTCTTTTCCCCTCTTTTCATCCCATGTGCCTCTTTTTTCACCCCTTGTGCCTCTCTGTTACCCTCTTTTCATCCCTTGTGCCTCTCTTTTCACCCTTTGTGCCTCTTTCTCCCCCCTTGTCTGTTTCTCTTCTCCTTCTGGCTCGCTCCCTCACTTCTCAGCTTGTCTGGCTCTTCTTCTGCTTTTTACTCAGTTTCCACACTGCCCTGCACTGATGACAGCCAGGACCGCAGTGTGGTGCATGCTGGGATTTTCTTTGTCAGTCTGGGCGCCAGTTTTAAACTTGTACTGGCCTCCGAAGAGAGGAAGAAAATCCTGGCATGCTCCACACGGCGTCTTCGCATGTGAGGTATCCTTTTAAAATGTCTCCCTCTATTGGACGCACAACACAATGGCGCATTCAAAATGCTGTTGTGCTCATAACAGCGATATCAGAATGCCGCCTGTATGAAAATAGCGTCATTCTGATATCGCATGCCACAATATCGTGTCCTTCCAAAAGAACTCTGCATCACTGTTAACCACTTAAAGACCAGGGACATGAAGATACAACCCTTTCTCTCCCCAGCCACTGCAGTTCATCTCACCCCAACCAGAGACTCTCCATCAACCCATACACTGCCATTAAAAAGATTTTAACTCCATGTTACTTCCCACAATATCTTGTCCTCTCCCAAACGCTCTCCCAAATGTTGTCCAGGAGTTTCATTCAGGGAGTACTGAGTCAAAAGGATTGGCAGACAAGGATTTAAGGTCCCATCCAATTGCTCATCCTGCTCACTGTTGATGCTCACATCCACCTCGTTTAACCCTGTTAGTGCCAGAGGGATATGAAACGTATTGCTTTGCAATGTGTTGCATACCTGTTTGCCACTACCAATAGCAACTCATTCATATATTTCGTCCTTTATGCTGTAGTGTCCACAAGTTCTCATTCCAAGTCGCCTCTTAACACCTCCCTTGCAGTCGCGGTTTCGCCACTCCACTTCCTCTGTCGCCTGCATGTGCCCTCTCTCCATGTTATTGGCACTCAAAGGATTAATAAGTGCCTGGCTTACTATCACAGTGCCCGTGATTCTCTGTGCGACATTCTTACTTCCGGGTTTGTGTTTGGCTGTCTCTTATTGGTGCTAGCAGGCTAGCCCCTCCCAGGGCTAGCCCTTATATACGCCCTCCTGTCACTAGGCCGGTGCCCTTTCGTGGTGTTCCTGACCTTGCGTTATTCTGTACTCCTGTTCCGTGTTGATCCGGTTTTCGTCTGACCTTGTTCCTGTTCCGCTCCTGTGTACCGACCCAGGCTTTGGCTGACTTCCGTTCCTGTGTACCGATCCAGGCTTTGGCTGACTACCGCTCTCATTGTACCGATCCAGGCTTTGGCTGACCACCGCTGTCTGTGTACCGATCCAGGCTTTGGCTGACTACCACTCTCTGTGTACTGATCCAGGCTTTGGCTGACCACTGCTCTCTGTGTACCGATCCAGGCTTTGGCTGACCACCGCTCTCTGTGTACCGATCCAGGCTTTGGCTGACTACCGCTTTCTGTGTACCGATCCAGGCTATGGCTGAATACCGCTCTCTGTGTACCGATCCAGGCTCTGGCTGACTTCCGCTTTCTGATACTGATCCAGGCATTGACTGACTTACGCTCCTTGTGTTGCCCTCGCTATTATTGTCAGTCCTCTCATATTTGTTGCCTCCGGTTGCGCTACTAGCTGCCTGTGTATCAGTGTGGCCTCCGTTACGAAATTCCAGTCTGTCTATCCTGTCACTAGCGGTTACCGTTGCCAATCCATTATACTAAGCTTAGCCTGTGATTCTCTGTGGCCTCCGTTACATACACCCAGTCTGTGCTATCCAGTCACTAGCAGTTACCATTGCCAATCCATTATGCTAAGCTCAGCCTGTGATTCTCTGTGGCCTCCTTTACGTACACCCAGTCTGTGCTATCCGGTCACTAGCGGTTACCGTTGTCAGCTCATTGCACTCACTCAGCCTGTGACCCGGTAGAGCCTCCTCTGTTCCTTGTTGCACCAGTTACTAGGCTGCCTTACCCGGTATTCGGTAAGGCCGGTACAGCCTCCTCTGTTCCTTGTTGCACCAGATACCAGGCTGCCTTACCCAGTATTCGGTAAGGCCGGTAGAGCCTCCTCTGTTCCTTGTTGCACCAGATACCAGGCTGCCTTACCCGGTATTCGGTAAGGACGGTAGAGCCTCCTCTGTTCATTGTTGCACCAGATACCAGGCTGTCTTAACCGGTATTCGGTAAGGCCGGTAGTGCCTCCTCTGTTCCTTGTTGCACCAGTTACCTGGCTGCCTTACCCGGTATTCGGTAAGGCTGGTAGAGCCTCCTCTGTTCCTTGTTGCACCAGTTACCAGGCTGCCTTACCTGGTATTTGGTAAGGCCGGTAGAGCCTCCTTTATTGTATGCTATTTGTATGCCCTGACCTGTGTCAAACTTTCTTACTGCTGTTTGTAGAGTTTGGACCCGTGAAGGGCCTTGTTGCGCTTTATATTGCCTAATAAAGCTTTTCTGTTTTATCCTACCCAATTGTCTGAGTGTTCAATAAAACCGTGACAGTACAAAAGGGCCATGACCTCAGACAAGGCTGGTGAGGGTAGTTCCCAGAATCTCCTTTGGAGATTGGACACTCAGGAACAACGATTAGACCAACTGTCTATGGCTATTCAGACCATTCTTGAACGCACTGCTTGTCTCGAAAGACCTGTACAATCTTTGGTGGCCACTCCAGTTCCGGCACCATTGGCACAGGCTAGTGTACCCAGCTCTTCCTTTAGAGGGCTCTCCGCTAAGGCTCCATTGCTTTTGAGATATGATGGGGAGCCAACACTTTGTCGTGGGTTCTTGAACCAACTAGAAATTTTTCTTGAACTAGTGCCACAGGCGTTTCTCAGTGACAGAAGCAAGGTGGGATTTATGATCTCACTACTCACGGGCAAGGCCCTAGCCTGGGCAAATCCGATTTGGGAGACTGGTAAGCCAATTACTACTAATTTTGCCGAATTTGTAAGGGCCTTCCGCAGTGCGTGTTAGAGGTTCCAGGGAGTGCCACCTCTGCTGCCAAGCGCCTTATGAGAATTGTCACGGTTTGTTAAGACTCTCAGACGCAAAGTTAGGTAAAAACACAACTTTATTGATAAGTTTAAGACAATCCGATAGGATCTCATACACATACATACATATATATTGAAATGACAGGAAAAGCAATAATAATAGCGAATTAGGCTCTACCGGCCTTGCCAATATACCAGGCAAGGCAGCTTGGACTGGCATAAGAGGAATAGGTGGCTCTACCGGCCCTGCCAATATACCGGGCAAGGCAGCCAGGACTGGTACACACAGGATAGTTGGCTCTACCGGCCCTGCCAATATACCAGGCAAGCCAGCCTAGCGGAACACAAGAAGTATACAGGCTCTACCGGCCCTGCCAATATACCGGGCAAGGCAGCCTAACGGAATACAGCTAGATACAGGCTCTACCGGCCCTGCCAATACCGGGTAAGGCAACCCAAGATGATAATGAAAGAAAGGTTCTACTGGCCTTACCAATATACCGGGCAAGGCAGCCTTTAACAGAGAGGGTGGCAACCGTCTAGATGACAACAACAGTCACTTGGATGACATGCAGAGGCTAAATGAGCACAAGTGGCAAGCCAAAGAATAACAGGGAACCACCAGTACCCGCGTACTGGGGAGCCAACGTAGCTGCCTAGGACTTGACACTCTTCCGGTGCACCACAGCCAGTAACCTAAGGAGCAAACCAGTACCTGCATACTGGGAGTACAAAACACAATATTGCGACAGCAGCCGGGTGGCTGTGGAGCTAACCAGTACCTGCGTACTGGGAATCAATCACATAGATACAACAGCAGCCGGGTGGCTGTGGAGTGAACCAGTACCCGCGTACTGGGAATCAATAGTATCGAGGTAACAGTAGCCGTGAGGCTGTGGAGTGAACCAGTACCCGCGTACTGGGAACCCAATACAGTATCGAGGCAACGGTAGCCGTAAGGCTGTGGAGCGAACCAGTACCCGCGTACTGGGAATCAATCACATAGATAGAACAGCAGCTGGGTGGCTGCGGAGTGAACCAGTACCCGCGTACTGGGAATCAATAGTATCGAGGCAACAGTAGCCGTGAGGCTGTGGAGCAAACCAGTACCCGCGTACTGGGAACCCAATATAGTATCGAGGCAACGGTAGCCGTGAGGCTGTGGAGCGAACCAGTACCCGCGTACTGGGAACCCAATATAGTATCGAGGCAACGGTAGCCGTGAGGCTGTGGAGCGAACCAGTACCCGCGTACTGGGAACCCAATACAGTATCGAGGCAACGGTAGGCATGAGGCTGTGGAGCGAACCAGTACCCGCGTACTGGGTAAACCAGCAAGAGTGGAAATGTCGCCTAGGCGACCAGGGAGCAATCGCTGACCCAAGTGAACTGAAAAGGAGCACTGCAGGTGAAACAGAAACCAGCACTCTCCGACGGTCAACCGGATCAGGAACGGCAGTGGGGACTGGCAGCAGGAAGCAGCGACACAGGGCGACTCCAACCGGATCAGGAACGGAAACAGGAACCGTTGCACTGGTAACTCAGGAACTAGATGATCTCAGGATAGCAGGAACACAGAAAGGACCCAGGAAGCTCAGGAACATGATGAAGATGCGAGCAGCATAGAGACAACACGAAAGGGCAACCAAAGGGTGCCCAGGCTCAGTCTAAATAGGCAATACAGGGCGGGCTGAAGGCAGACAGCCAATGGGGAGGCCCCTACAGGTAACTGACACAAAAAGGCAGCAATCACGGGCACCGTGATAAGAATCCAGCAAGGCACACGTACTGTTTCTGAGTTTGCCATTGAATTTCGTACACTTGCAGCAGAGGTAGGCTAGAACGATGAGGCGCTTGTTGCTGCATTTGCCCAAGGCCTCGAGGATAAAATTAAAGACGAAATTGCGGCCAAAGATCTACCGGTGGGTCTAGACGAATTTATTGAGTACACTATTCTGATTGACTCCCGCATAAGGGAGACGAGTCTTTACAAGGATCGTAGGGAAAGATCCACTGGTGAATCTGGCACCAGGGTTATTTTACCACCCATGCCTCCCTCTCCTCCCACACCTCCGGGTTCTGCTATAGGGAGAACGGAACCTATGCAAGTGGGGTTTACATGACTGTCCAAGCAAGGGCGCTCCTTCTGTCGCAAACAGGGGCTATGCCTGTACTTGCTAAAAACTTGTCCCGTACGACCGGGAAACGAGTGCACCTAGGGTCATATGGGGGACAGATCCTAGGTGGCGTATACCAGTCCCCAGAAGGCATGTTAAGCAAACCTGTGATTGACATTATGATCTCTTGGGCTTCTGAATCTGCCAAGAAGCCTGTTCTAATTGATTCTGGCGCAGCCGGGTACTTTATGGACAAGAATTTTGCGATGATGCACATCATTCCGTTAGTAAGCAGAGACTCTCCGCTCGACGTTGAGGCCATTGATGGAAGGCCACTGGTACCACCTCAAGTCACACAGGAGACATGTCCTTTATCACTGTGCATTGGAGCTTTCACAAAGAGACCCTACAATTCCAGATTATCCAGTCCCCCCATTTTGAGGTCATTTTGGGGTTCCCATGGCTGCATAAGCATAATCCCAGACTGAACTGGAGAAATTGTGAAGTATTGTCATGGTCTGAACACTGTAAAACCCACTATCTGAGTCAGCCTAACAAAATCTTGTGTACCTCTCCCTCTTTACCGCTGGAATACCAATCATTCAGCGATGTGTTCAGTAAGGGTGAGGCTAGCACTTTGCCGGTACATCGTCCCTATGATTGTACTATTGATCTTGTGCCAGGCGCTATGCCCCCGAAGGGCAGGACATACCCATTGTCTGGTGCCGAAAACTGAGCCATGGAGGAGTATATCAATGACGCCCTGGCTCGCTGGGGGGCTGGATTCTTTTTTGTTAAAAAGAAGGATGGGGAACTGAGACCCTGTATTGATTATAGGGGCCTTAACAAAATAATGATAAAGAACGCCTATCCCATTCCACTCATCACCGAATTGTTTGATCGTTTAAAGGGTGCTTCCATTTTTACCAAACTGGACCTGAGGGCGGCGTATAATTTAGTCTGGATTAAGGACAGTGATGAGTGGAAAACAGCTTTCAATACTCGTACGGGGCATTACGAGTATTTAGTTATGCCATTTGGTCTGTGCAATGCCCCGGCGGTATTTCAAGAATTGATCGATGATGTCCTATGAGATTTTTTACAATCCTCTGTGGTCGTGTACCTAGACGACATTTTGATTTACTCTCCTGACCTGGAGACTCATCGTGGACATGTCTCTGCGGTTTTGCAGAAATTAAGGGAGAACAAGCTGTATTGCAAACTTGAGAAGTGCAAGTTCCATAGGTCCAGTGTGGCCTTTTTGGAGTATGTGATCTCTAAAGAGGGCTTCGCTATGAATAAGGACAAGCTTGCAGCTGTACAACAGTGGCCGCAGCCCACGGGCCTCTAACCCTTACAGCGATTTCTAGGATTCGCAAATTATTATAGGAAGTTTATTCGCAACTATTCCAGTATTGTTAAGCCACTCACCGATATGACCCACAAGGGTCCCTCCACCTCAGAATGGTCCCCAGAGGCAATTAAGGCATTTGAGACACTAAAATTGGCATTTTCTACTGCTCCAGTTCTGTCGCATCCTATTCCTGGGTTGCCATTTACTTTAGAGGTGGATGCTTCTGAGACTGGAGTCGGGGCAGTCTTGGGCTAAAAACCAGGTCCTGATAAGACTTTGAGACCATGTGGGTTCTTTTCGAGGAAATTGACCAAAGAGCAGAGTCTTTATGACATTGGAGACCGGGAACTCCTAGCGATTATTCTGGCCTTACGTGAATGGTGACATTTGTTGGAGGGCACTATGGTACCGATTTTGATTCTGACTGATTATAAAACCTCATGTATCTCTAAGAAGTTAAAAGGCTTTCTCCGAGGCAAGAGAGATGGGCACTATTTTTGTCTCGTTTCAATTTTGTTGTCTCTTACATGCATGGTACAAAGAATGTACACGCTGATGCCTTATCCAGACAATTCGGCTTGGATCCTGAAGCTGACTCTATACCTGTGCCTATTATTCCTCCGAACCGTATACTTGCCACCCTACGAACCAGTATCACCTCTCCCTTAGGGGAAGAGATCTTGGCATCCCAGGCCAATGCCCCTCCAGAGAATTCGGTGGGCAAGTGCTTTGTGGCCGAGCCTTTTCGGGCTAAACTAGTGAATACCTACCACTCCTCCCGGGCGGCTGGTCATGTTGGAATCAATTGATTTGGTCATTGTCCCGTATGTTTTGGTGGCATGGCATGAGGGATAACTGTGCGGCATTTACAGCAGCCTGTGCCACTTGTGCCCATTCCAAGGTCCCTAGACATCTCCCTGTGGGTCTCTTACAGACTGTTCCTAATGGGGACCGGCCGTGGTCACATGTATCTATTGATTTCTTGGGAGAACTGCCGGCCTCTAGAGGGTTTACTGTGATCCTAATGATAGTTGACAGGTTCTCGAAAATGGCTCATTTTGTGCCACTCCCTGGCTTACCATCTGCTAAGGAGCTGGCAATTGTATTTGCCAGGGAGGTATTCCGACTCCACGGGGTACCCAAGGTGCTGGTCTCGGATTGTGGGAGTCAATTCGTCTTGAGATTCTGGAGGGCCTTTTGTGACCAGATGGGGATTCAGTTGTCATTTTCCTCGGCATATCATCCCCAGACTAATGGGGCCGCTGAACGTGTCAACCAGGGATTGGATCAGTTCTTGCGTTGTTTCATTTCCAATCATCACGACAATTGGACTGACTTGTTGCTGTGGGCAGAGTTTTCCAGGAACTGTGCGGTGTGCAGCACATCTGGGAGCTCACCCTTCCTGATCAATTACGGGTTTCAACCATGCTTGCTCCCAGATAACTTTCAGGCAAAGCAGATTCCGGCTCTGGATGAGCATATTAGGCAGCTCCGCTCCACATGGGCACAGGTCCAGAATACCCTACGTGAGTCTTTTGCACGTGTCCAGCAGCATGCCAATAACAGACGCCTGCCGGCTCCTGTATTGCAGGTGGGGGACCGGGTCTGGTTATCCTCAAAGAATCTCAAGTTGCAAGTTCCTTGTCTCAAGTTTGCTCCCCGGTTTGTGGGTCCGTTCCGGGTGCTCCGTCGAGATAACCCTGTCTCCTATGCATTGGAATTACCGGCTTCCATGAGAATACATAATGTGTTCCATGTGTCACTCCTTAAGCCATTGGTGTGCAACTGCTATACTACCACTCCTGCTGTCCCTGGTCCTGTGCACATACAGGATCAGGATGAATATGAGGTGCAGAGGGTTCTGGACTTACGTAGATTCCGTGGCCAGGTCCAGTACTTGGTGCATTGGAAGGGTTATGGTCCAGAGGAACGTTCATGGGTTAACCACTCTGATATTCATGCTCCAATTCTGTTGCGCAGATTCCATGCCAAGTTTCCTAGCAAACCCAGACCCCCTCAAGGCAGGAGAGGGGGTCTTTGAGAGGGGGGTACTATCATTGTGCCCGTGATTCTCTGTGCGACATTCTTACTTCCGGGTTTGTGTTTGGCTGTCTCTGATTTGTGCTAGCTGGCTAGCCCCTCCCAGGGCTAGCCTTTATATATGCCCTCCTGTCACTAGGCCAATGCCCTTTTGTGGTGTTCCTGACCTTATGTTATTCTGTGCTCCTGTTCCGTGTTGATCCGGTTTTCGTCTGACCTTGTTCCTGTTCCGCTCCTGTGCACCGACCCAGGATTTGGCTGACTTCCGCTCCTGTGTACCGATCCAGGCTTTGGCTGACCACCGCACTCTGTGTACCGATCCAGGCTTTGGCTGACTACCACTCTCTGTGTACTGATCCAGGCTTTGGCTGACCACTGCTCTCTGTGTACCGATCCAGGCTTTGGCTGACTACCGCTCTCTGTGTACCGATCCAGGCTTTGGCTGACTACCGCTTTCTGTGTACCGATCCAGGCTCTGGCTGACTACCGCTCTCTGTGTACCGATCCAGGCTCTGGCTGACTTCCGCTCTCTGATACTGATCCAGGCATTGACTGACTTACACTCCTTGTGTTGCCCTCGCTATTATTGTCTGTCCTCTCATATTTGTTGCCTCCGGTTGCGCTACTCGCTGTCTGTGTATCAGTGTGGCCTCTGTTACGAAATTCCAGTCTGTCTATCCAGTCACTAGTGGTTATCGTTGCCAATCCATTATACTAAGCTCAGCCTGTGATTCTCTGTGGCCTCCGTTACGTACACCCAGTCTGTGCTATCCGGTCACTAGCGGTTACCATTGCCAATCCATTATGCTAAGCTCAACCTGTGATTCTCTGTGGCCTCTGTTACGTACACCCAGTCTGTGCTATCCGGTCACTAGCGGTTACCATTGCCAATCCATTACACTAAGCAGCCTGTGATTCTCTGTGGCCTCCATTACGTACACCCAGTCTGTGCTATCCAGTCACTAGCGGTTACCGTTGTCAGCTCATTGCACTCACTCAGCCTGTGACCCGGTAGAGCCTCCTCTGTTCCTTGTTGCACCAGTTATTAGGCTGCCTTACCCGGTATTCGATAAGGCCGGTAGAGCCTCCTCTGTTCCTTGTTGCACCATATACCAGGCTGTCTTACCCAGTATTCGATAAGGCCAGTAGAGACTCCTCTGTTCCTTGTTGCACCAGATACCAGGCTGTCTTACCCAGTATTCGGTAAGGCCGGTAGAGCCTCCTCTGTTCCTTGTTGCACCAGACACCAGGCTGCCTTACCCGGTATTCGGTAAGGCCGGCAGAGCCTCCTCTGTTCCTTGTTGCACCAGATACCAGGCTGCCTTAACCGGTATTCAGTAAGGCTGATAGAGCATCCTCTGTTCCTTGTTGCACCAGTTACCAGGCTGCCTTACCCGTGAAGGGCCTTGTTGCACTTTATATTGCCTAACAAAGCTTTTCTGTTTTATCCTACCCAATTGTCTGAGTGTTCAATAAAACCGTGACACTTACCAGCTGCAAACAGAGGATTCACACAAGTAAAAGGAACGGGGTTTAGCGAGCACAGCTGGGAGCAGACAGCACAAGCCATGGGAAGTAACATGGAGTTAAAATCTTTTTAATGGCAGTGTATGGGTTGATAGAAAGTCTCTGGTTGGGGTGAGATGAACTGCAGTGGCTGAGGAGAGAACGGGTTGTCTTTTCATGTCCCTGGTCTTCAAGTGGCTAACAGTGATGCAGAGTTCTTTTGAAGGACACAATATCGTGGCATGCAATTTCAGAATGTAGCTATTTTTGTGTAGGCGGCATTCTGATATCGCTGTTATGAGCATTTTGAATGTGCCGTTGTGTTGTGCGCCCAATAGAGGGCGACATTTTAAAAGGATACCCACATGTGACACGGTCCCAGCCGTCATCAGTGCGGGCAGTGGGTAGGCGCTGCACACAAAATACATGCCTTGGGGCAGCAAATTGCTGCCCCCGTCAGAGTGCCGCCTGGGTCCATGGCCCCACCGGGACCCATGTAAGAGCCGGCCCTGGATAGGGAACAGATGGAGAAAAATGGCCTTTCCTCTTGTCCTCCACATTGCCCTTCTCCGTCTAAGGCAAAGGATGATGTTGCTGCTGTTGCTGCTTACTGCCTCAGAATCAGCACTGCAACTAGGACCATGAGTATTGCTGCTGCTGGCAAGTGGAACCTATACTAGTCCCGTATCACTTGTTGACCCCATTCCCAGCATCCTGCTGCCCTTTCAACTCAGCAGCAGGAATTAGAGCAGTTGCAAAGTCCAAAAGCTTTTTGCTGGTGGTGGTGATGCCCATCGTCATCCCTCTATCCCATTCCTTCTGAGTTTGGGCTAAAAAGGCCATCAATGTCTCTTCCACCCCAGATTCTCCACCACCATAATCACCACCACCACTAGCCCCCATGTGCTGCTGCTCTATCACACTTGTCATTTCTTGGTGACACGAAGGCAGACTGGCAGCTGATCTGTGATCCTGGTGGTGGTGGTATTATTGCTATGCCTGCTATCCACTACCAGTTCTGGCTTCTTTAGGATCATGTTCCCCCTGGACACTGTCATGAAGGGAAGTGGACTCTCAGGGCTGGAGGAATGATGTGGGCTCCCTTGACTGCTAGTCTGGATGCTCTCAAATGCTTCCCCAACCACTCTCCTAACACCAGTTCCACTGGCTGCTTCACCATTACTGTTACTACTACTAACACCAGTCACATCAAGTTCAACCCCTTCAACCTAACACTAACAAGCTGCTGGACTTCTTAGTAATAGTAGTATTACTAGCACTGGCAGGACTGCTTGGGTATGGCACATGTGACTTAGGATGCCCTGCTGTCAGACAGGACTGCTCAAAGAATGAAGATATTTAAGTGAGAAAATCAAAGAAAAAACCTACAAGTCAGAAGTTGTAAAACAGGAGAAAGACAGGAGTCTACAGTTAAATAGAAAAGACTTAATACAGTATAAACCTAAAAAGAGTCAGTCTATCAACACCCCCCCATGTTCATTACCTCTTTTAATACACAATCGAAACAAGTAAATCACATAATTAACAAACTCTGGCATATACTTATGGCAGACCCAATATTAAAACCCATCCTAGGAGAACATCCAAAGATTGTATATAGGAAAAATAAGAACCTGGCTAGCTATATTACACCTAGTGACATCCATCAAAATAGTACGAAACCTCCTGGTACATCCGTCTTAACCAGAAAAGGTATGTCCAAATGTGGACGTTTACACTGCACATGCTGCGTCCATCTTCCTAACCAAAAAACTACAGAATTTACCTCTACAAGCACCAAAAAGAATTATCAAATCCAGGATTATATTACATGTTCTAGTACATATATAGTATATCTCATTACTTGCAGCTGCGGACTACAATATGTAGGACGAACTAAGAGAAAACTCAAAACGAGATTCACAGAACATATATATAATATCCATAGAGGAGTAGAGACACGCAGTCGGAACACTGCAAAACGGAACATGGCTGTAAACATGAGAATTTGACTATTGTAGGAATTGAACAAGTGAAACTTGGACACAGAGTTTCAACAGAGAGAATCCTACTGGATTTATGAGTTAAAAACTCTACATCCAAGGCGTATCAATGCGGACTTTGACTTCGTAGCCTTCCTGTAACACTCTTTCACTTTATCATTGGAATTCAGCAGTTTCCACTGTATATACTCAAATTAGATACCATAAGCCTTCCAAACTCCATTGAACTGTACAAACAATATTAACCAATAGATATTAGGCAGTTAATATGGCTTTATTTAAATTATACTTACACAGTTAGATAAATAATGTTAGTATACGATTTGGGTTTTTCTTATAATATAATTTAGTTACGAATAAGTTATAATTTTAGCCCTAACATAAAGGTATAATGTGCTATTTCAAGTGCAGGGTTCCATTTTGACCGGGTATATTCTATAGCACCAAAGAAATATAAGTTATGGATTATATTTGAATGTAACATCATCATTTAATGTAACCATTACACATTCAACACCTGATTTATATGTTACTATTATAGATATCTCATGGAGTCATTGAATATCAGTTACATATTATCTTTGCTTCATTATACGCTTTTTCACCGACATCTCACATTGTTCACATTGTTTAACTTTAATTCCATACCATATTTTATTTTTGTATGTTTCTATTTTCCTTCTCACACTCTGCTTTTATTTTACATCGTGTCTCCATTAACATTGTATTCTCTATTACACGCACATTGACACCATCATAACTATTATTATCATTTCACATTTCATCCTTTTTTTCATCTGGATGTATTCCCCCACATGCTTCAGTATTCTTACATTTTTCATCACAATCGCCCTTACACTCAGTTCATCATTCTCACATTCGACATCAGAACGCACATCTATCCCCTTTCTTTCTTTCACGTTCTGTCATCATATGGCACTTGCTTCCCACTTCATACACATCTAATCACCTTCATTACATTGTATATATTTTCACAACATATCCCGCTAGCACATTTCTATTATCACAATTTGTAGTACCATGCCACTTTGTTTCCTATTATTTACATCCAGTCATGACTAGTTGCATTTACTTTCAGTTTACATGCTTTTTATTAGTCAGTTTTATTAAATAAAGACACTAAGCGGTTTTTATATCATACATACATTTTAATTCATTGCATTACATTTAATTGAATTATTGGGCTATACTTAAATTGATATACACAATAAAGGTTTCATTCAATGATGATTTACAGAAACTGTTTTTATCAATACAATAACCTGGTTATTTTCTATTATTATTTGTTTAATTTTAGTTTCATTGTCGAATCTTTTATATAACATGATATATACTGTTGTATGATTTTATTTATATGTACCACTATTTACTGTATCCATTAACTTCAGGTTTGAAGTTAATTTTGAGTTATTTATTCATATATATAATCTTGTTACTTATTTGTATCACCAAATGTTTCAATTGTTTAAATTAATTTTAGATTGATAGATCAGTCAGTATATAAATTATTTACTCATGGGACACAACCTTTGGCCCCTGAGGAAGCAGACAGACGTCTGTAAAAACGTTTGGGACTTACACACAGCATTGCACTGTGGTACTGGGACTCCTCCACGCCCCCTGCGAGTTTTCTCCTGCCCCTCATCACGCCCTCACTCTGGCCCGCAGCGTTTCGGACGCACCTCTCTATGAGATATACTACTTCTAGCGGGTAATGCCATTTTACATCCATTCATCTTTTAAAGTTTCTCCTCCACTATTCACCTTATTGGGTGTGGATTGCAACGGAGATCCTGTTTATTTCATCTATACCAACCGAGGACATTGGATCCGGAATTTATAAAGTACATCTCCCTGGATCTGACAAAGGAGAGCAGGAGGATGCAGTTCTTCGACTAACAAGGGAGAGAGACCCGTTTGATGAGCTTAAAGCCCAAGAAGGGCTATTGTGAGTGCAATTTATTATTGTTTTTAAAACATTTTTATCATTAAACTACTACACTTAGACACTTATCTCTCTGTGTTATGTGCCCTGTTTTGAGTATTTTCAGACCCCTGCTGTCACACTTGGCATCATCTTCTCCCCCCCTCCTGAGTATTACAAGACACACTAGCAGCAGGTTCAGCACTGGTGGCAGCAGTTTCAGCATTGGCAGCAGGCACAGCACTGGTTGCAGCAGGGGCAGCAGGCACAGCACTGGTTGCAGCAGGGGCAGCAGGCACAGCACTGGTTGTAGTAGGGGCAGCACGTCTGACAGCAAGCACAGTACTGGTGGCAGCAGGTTCAGCATTGGCAGCAGGCACAGCACTAGTGGCAGTAGGGGAAGCACTAGTGGTAGCAGTAGCAGGGGCAGCACATCTGACAGGCACAACACTAGTTGCAGCAGAGGCAGCACATCTGGCAGCAGGTACAGCAATGGTGGTAGCAGGGGAAGCATGTTTGGCAGCAGGCACAGGCAGCTGACCTGTCCTGCTCTCACTACTACCCTTTTCTTCCTCCCTTGGCATTAATTTCCCCATGATCCCTAGGGGTGATTTAGGGGGACTGAACAGCATTGGATCTGTAGTGCTCACTTCCTCCTCAGACTCAGTGGACACATAAGGGTCCTTCCAGTTTCTCCTTTTATTATTTTTAAACTTTCTCATAGTGATAGCAGTCACTATGAGCTTCTCCGGCCTCAATTTTCCAAACAAATCACAGCAGAACAGCACAGTGTGTCTACCTCGGTCTGTAGCTGTGATTATTGTGTTCAACTTCCTGGAGTACATCACATTTTTATAGCGAAAAGGTGAAAATCATGTAAATCAATGGGCAGAAACTTTCTAGCTATTTAAAAAATGGAGAAGAATATTCACCAATAGGCAAAAAATACAAAGATTTTAATCACTGGCTTTAAAGAGGATTTTCCAGTGAAAAAAGCGAACAATATGGTTTTCACGAAATTTCTTGTGGGAACACGGTGACTAAGCCAGTTATGGCGATGCGTTGGTAAGGACATCATTTGGAGCTGACTCTAATAGGTGCTCTGTTCCATCACCAGTTTGACTTTGGGCATTGGTATGATATTTTAGATATCTTTAAATCACTTTTCACTATATGTTTTGGTAGAGTTTTTTCTCTAGATTTTGATATTATTGGGCAGCATTGATTGTTTCACTATGTGTTTGCACTATTATTATTCTTAGTGGTGGAAGCAACTTTTGATACTTTTTGACATTTTGATGTATATGTTTATGTATATATTGGGATGCATTGTATTAGCCATCATGTATGAACATACCTCCCAAGTGTCCCTCTTTAGGAGGGACAGTCCCTCTTTTGGACCCAAATCCTTCTGTCCCTCTTTCCAACCCTGATGTCCCTCTTTTTAGGAGATCAGATTGCATGGTGTGTATATAAGTGTATCATATTGCTCTTCAGCAATAAAACTCACATTATTGTTTGTTTAAATGTCAGTATATGTGTTTACAAATTATTCTGTGTAAATAAAATACTTAGATCTTGTTATAAGTCATATATTTCGTTACACAAGGAGGTATCAATACGACATGAAATAGCCTAAAAATTCTCGGTAATGTCCCACTCTCCAGCCATGCATCCAGCAACACCCCCTAAAACACAAGTGTTCCTCTTTGGCAATTTGAAATGTTGGGAGGTATGTATGAATTATTTTTGTGCACCAATGCGTCCCCCTGTGGACTTGCTTGTTTTTAACTATTTTTAGCTTGATCATGTGTAATTATTGCTATTTTTGTACCCAATAAAAGATTTGTGATTCTGGGTGGTGTGCCTCATTTGAAGGGATTCCCTTTTCTTGGGACCTCTTTGTTTTGTCCCTTGTGTATTTGACTAAAATAAAAAATGACATCTATGCCAACCAATACTAAGGGCAAAACAGTCAGAGGGGCTGATCTACTAAAGAAAAGTATGCAATTCTGGGGCAACTTAGCTACACCATAAGTGGACAAATAAAAGTTCATATTTATGGAGTTTGTTTTATCCTTTGAACGCTACAGGCTCAAACACATTGAGCTTGAGCCCTTTCTGGCATTGAGTGGGTTAAAAGCCCCATATGAAGCAATAGTAATTTGAGAGTTAGTCCACTATGGCGAAGTTGAATTGCTCCATAAATGAAGTACGTTTTGTTAACACACCAACCTAATTATACTACTCAAGAGTCGGACAATCAACATTCCACAACTTCACTCACATCAGCGAGATGTATTACTATACCTAAACTGCACAACGCACACAGCATGTGACCTGACAATGAGAGTCACAAGTTGTTACAGGAAGAGGAAGACCCGGGGCTCTAACACACTGCTTCATATTAGCAGGGGAGGGCTCTGCACAGAATCGCACCAATGCACAGGCACTGAGAGCCAGTGGCACTTACACAGCGGTAGATACATACATACAAAGGTCTAGGTTGCACAGATTTAGACTGACACGTGGAATCTCTAGACTGACCACCCTTATCACACCCAGAGAAGCAAAGGTTACTCGAAGATTATTATTATTCAGTCTTATTATTCAGTCTGGTGCTGGGAGAAGTGTAGGCTGCGGACACGAGATGACTATCAGCTGGTTCCCAGATACTCCACCCTGCTGCAGTCCCTACCAGTAAGGAGGATGACAAAGTAAGGATTTTTTTTCCTCTAGTGTATATTTTATTTTTTAACTCTTTGAGAACTAGAGGCGGTACTCCTCTAGTCCGCAAAGAGGTAGTATTAATTAAACCTTTGGCTTTGGATGTAAGAGGTCTCCATTGCAATGATTTTGCTGCTAGAGTAGCCAGTCAGTGTAGTTCACAGGTGGACCCTTTGAGTGCCAGAGGGGTACGTTGCGTACTTGCGCATTGCTCTGCAGTATGTTGCATACCACACTGGCAAACAAGTGGTTATATTGATACACTTCGCTACACTTAACTTGACTGAGTGTTGGATCACAATAGCTCTATGAACTAACCTTACCTTTTTGTTTGTATTTTTGTGTATAGGTAGAGCATAAAGATTTCCTCTGATGTGTTAGCAAATCTGGAAACACCTGCTCCAGTGCCCCTGTACTTAACCCCATACTTGGCACAGAATGGCAAGCTGGGGACTTTGGTAAAGAACTCCTGCATATGACTTACAGCTGTCTACCCAGTAGACAAAGAAATCAAAAAGATGGTGCAACTGTACAACTGCCACCCATTCGGCTCTCAGCGCATTGTGCCTACCAAGCAGGCCCCAGAGCTGTTCTGCTGCGGCCAGGATAGTGTGTTTGTGACATGTGCTGGTGGGTGTAAGGTGGAGGTCTTTCATTTGTGCCAGGACCTGTGCCAGCCTTTGTGCAGCTTTAACACACTAGGCAAAGTACTGCAGATGAGCTACAGTGATATAGGTAAGAAGATTGTTACAATTATGAATAAATATATTTTAGCTTAATTTGAGGTTGGTTGCAATAAGAATGTGGTATTGTTAACCATTTGAGTGCCATAGAGGTATCCAATGCATTGCTTTGCAATGTGTTGAATACCTTTGTGGCACTCAGAGGGTTAATAATTTTAATGCTAAAATGGCATCACCTTTGTCAAACACCAGGTTGACTTTGAACTCTCTCCAAGTGCTGATATTGAATTTGTGTAGATCTTAAGACAGCGGTGGACAGAGTGAATGCTACAGGCCTACAGCTGCCATCATCATCTGCCTGCCAACAGCTGGCAGAGGATGATTGGATTTGTAGTCCAGGAGTAGCTGGAAGGTCTGACAGACCAGCGAAGAATTGTGAGGAACTGCAACACTTTTGTAAAATCTACTGATTCAGAAAAGCAATCCTGATAAATACAAATTGATTTATATAAAAATGCTTTCACAAAGATATATGTAATAGTTTCCAAGCCTCCATAACATTTTAGCTATACAGTATTGCGCATGTTGTTTTGTTGGCCAGCTGGGGGAAGTAATTTTATTTGCACTCATTCTCTGCAATGTCTTTGGCTTAGGTCAGACTGGTTATTTGAACAGCGTCTCAGTGCAGTGCTGTTCAAATCAACAGTCTGTATACATGCATTATCCCTACAACCCTATCAAATGGGGGTGTGGTGAATGGTTAATAACCTTTGAATGACAGTGGGGTATGAAACGTATTTCTCCACTGCATAAGGGAACGGGTACTTCTCCTGAGGAAGTGACAGTAGTTCCGAAACGTGTAGAGCGTTATTTTAGAATGGTTTTAAATATTCTTTTTGTAGAAAGATAAGCAATTGTTTTTTAAGTATAATACTATTTTAGTTATTTATTTTCTGTTATATATATTTTTGAATACTGGAATAAACATTGAAACAATTGAATAGCACCCGTGCCCTTATGCATTCTTGAAATAAGATGCTTATATAAAAAAGATCATTATTGTGATCCAATATACTGTAAAGAGGGAAATCTCCCTAAAATAAAGTCTGGAAGGAAGAAAGCCACTGGGAAGGGCTGGAGGGTATCCTGTGGAGAAAGCCATACCAAGTTAAGAGGGAGACCCACTGACAGAGAAGAGTAAGCGTCCTGGGGTTACTAGTTCTTCTTCTGTGGCTGTCAGACTTAAACTGGCAGCAATGATTTTGGATAACGAGGCTCATGCCTCATTACTCCAAATTAACTAATTGAGTTTTTGTATTTTATTTTTTTTAGTCACAGTGATATGTACTTCTTGATCTGTGTTGCTTTTCCACAGTTGAGTTTGTTTCACAGGTTTGTTGCTGTGATGGGTCTCAGGTAGCGATCAAATGGATTTTCAGAGATAGTTGCAAGTTTCTTGATCACTGGGTTTGTGTTCTGGTCCAGCTGTTCACAAAACCTGTTGTTGAGGTTTTTCATATGTTCATCTAGCAGCTGTATGCCTAGTTCCCTGTGAAGGTCTGTTGTTGTTGTGAAAAGTGGAGCTCCAGATGCAATCCTTAGGGCCTTGTTCTGTACTTTCTGTAGGGATCATCTGTATTGCTCCTTGCAGGTACTCCATACTGGGGAGGCATATGTCAGTGTCGGTCTGATTATTGCCTTGATCACTCTGACTTTGCTCTGGATAGGCATGGTCCTGGTCTTCAATAGGGGATACAATGCTGCCAGCTTAGTTGTTGCTTTCTGTTGTGTCCTTTCAATGTGGTTTCTCCAGGTTAGCTTGCTATCTAGGGTTACCCCCAGATAAGAGCTGCTGTTCTCCCACTTGATGGTCTCTCCGTCTAGGTGGATTTGCGGGTATTTTCTTGTCTTCTTTCTGGTGAACAGCATAGCTGTAGTCTTGCTGGTGTTGAGTCCTATTTGCCAGTCTCTGTACCATGATGATAGCTTGTTCAGCACTGCTTGGATGTTCTTTGCCACTTCCTTCTCACTGAAAGACTGCGAAACGACAGCAACGTCATCTGCGTAGAGTGCTAAGTTGGCTGTCCTGGGGTTATGTTCCAGGGATGCTTTTATACTGAGAGGCAGTCCTAACCTCTCAAACAAGTGAGTGCATTTCTCGTTGAGCATATGGTGAAGGTTATCCAGTTCTGAAGATATTACACTTAGGGTGAGATGTTCAGAAAGTGGTGGTAACTGAAATTGTCTGTAATCAGAATAAAAAAGTTCTTACACCATAATCAGTCAATTCTCAGACATGTTTCTGTCATTTTTTGCATCCAATTCCTCCATCTCCGTCAAAGGGAAAAAGCCATCTTAAAAGTGGGTGTGGTTTAATCTTCCGTCATAATGTAAGGTATTTTCAGAAAAAAATATTCTTTTGAACGTCATTTTTTTTGTCTGATTACCGTCATTTTTTGCCGACATAATAAAAAAGGTCTAAACTTGGAAAAGACAGATTAAAGTACTGAGAAGCATTTTTTCGTTTCAAAGACAAAAAAGCCTTTGTTTCTTTGAAAATTTTCGTTTTCTTTTCAAAGACAAAATCAAAAACAATTTTTAAGATCAAATTTTTTAACGGCAATGTTCAATAATTTTTAATTCTTTAGATGAATTTTCAAACATGATGGATTTATTGTTCTTCTTTTACCAACTCGTGATCTGACAAGTTTTTCATTATGACGACTTTTTGAACATCTCGCCCTTAGAGGAATTTCTTTTGCGCTGTTCTTTTTCTTGTTCTTTGTTGCAGTGTTGGTGGAAAGCATAAGGACTTGTGTCTCCTATAAGCAGGAACAAGATTTGAATGTGTATACAAACATTGTTTTCTGAATAGATTCTTTATCAAGTGTGATGCTCTCTTATATCCTGTTGGGAGCACTGGAATTTATAGTACCACTCAGCAGGATAGACATAGGAAATATCCCGTGCCTCCCTACCTGTTAACTGGTTTGTAGATTTCTGAGAATATGGATTGGGTAATATTCACAGTATCATTCTCTTGGGAGATTCGGTACTTTGGAGGTCTAATCTATCATATATTTTTTTTATTCAAATTTTTGTGATATAATATGACTTTTTACATAAATGTATTAACATTTTCCACATATGTTGATATGGTTGGTGATTCTTTTGGTCTGATCAGGCAGCATTTGGTGAGCCTCTTCTCTGTATTTGTAGAACCACCTTTATAAACATTGTGTAGTATACGCAATATATTGTATTGGGTGCACTGTGAAGATGTGAAAACGTATTTATACAACTGCGAGTTACAATATTTGATTTGAGGACAAATGTTGTTTTGCAGTTCATCTCATACCCCTCATGCCCTCCACGGGTTAATGTCTGAAGACGTTGCAGCTCTAATGTAACTGTTTCTTCTGTTTCCTCAAATTACAGTACTTTTGAACAACATACTCAAATCTACAGTCTAACTTAAAGTGATAGTAATGTTTCCCAATAACAGCAGCTCCAATTAATCTTCATAGTATTTGAGCCATAGAGAGTGTTATTTCAATACTGTCAGAGTTGTAGTTCGAGTAATTGAATGATAAAGTATCCCCCTCCCGCCCCTTTTACCTAGTGTAAGCCCCCACTACTCAGATGTGGAATCCAGTCCATAGACCAGACAGCTCACATCAAGGGACAATCTTCTTACTGTGAGAACAATGAAAGCCCTTCCCCCCTTGACAGGTTTTTCAGCTTTTTCCCTTACCTTAATTGAAGATTGTCCCTCTCTGCAGTCTAACTGGACAATCCCTGCTGCTCTAAGCTGAGCAGTGTTACATCCGTAGAAAGGGCAGGAGGGGGATACTTTGTCATTGAATTACTCTTGAACTGCAACTCTGACAGAATTTAAATAACACTCTTCAAGTCCCAAATACTATGATGATTAATTAGAGCTGCTTTTATTATGAAACATTACTATCCCTTTAACTTTTATGCATGCATTTGGGATCACTCCCGTAGCACTAAAAGGATTACACATGTTCTGATGCAAACCATCTGCACCATAGGGGACAAATACAAATTTCAAGTGATGAAAAGGTGGTTTTAAACCTCTTGAATGCTAGAGAGATCAACAAAGTTTTGTGATGTAATTCATTTGAGATCTATGTAGTATTTAAGGGGTTAAAAAACATTTAAATCAACGGGAATTATCACGTATCCCCTTTGGGGCTGATGGTTAAAACTATTTTCCAAGTTAAAATAGAGTAGAAATATTTGACACTGTTACAAACAATTGTTTTACTCTTACCACTAATTGTAGTTAATTTACTACTTTATAGTCTGGTTTAGCAGGTAAAAGAGGAGTTGCTAATCTGTTGACATTTTTGCACTTTGTAGGAAAAACAAGAGATTAAGAAGAAGTTGAAGGAAGATTTAGGGGCATCTGCACTCAAAATAAAGGATTTTTATTCCTTTAAAGCTACCTAGATATTTTGCTAGCCATTTCTTTCTAAAATATATATATATATAAATATATATATATATTTTTTTTTTTTAAGAAATCAACCTGTTGAATGCCAGAGGTATATACAACGCATTTCATACCCCTCTGGGACTCAAAGGGTTAGCCTTTCTTAGTAGCACAGTGTGGCAGTCCATGCTAATTAGTCCATGCTAATAGCTCAGTAAGATTGGTCTTCTGTATAACAATTTAGCATACTGTGTAGGGAATTGGCATAACTTGACACTCTGTGCGACCAAACTAAAGATTAATTTTTAAAAATCTTTTTATAATATAGACAAATAGCTATTGCAACATATTAGATTTTAATTCTCTGTTAACCAAACAAAACATTTTTTTTAGGGTGACAGGCCTGCTTTACATGGACACAAATGCTAAAATACAAGTTGCTTTGATGTTAAAGGAACAGTAACTTTTACGTTCCTAATCTAACTACAAAATTTGCCCTGTGCTCTTGACTGATAGTAATGTTTCATAATAAAAGAAGCTCTAATTATATCCTAATAGTATTTGGGCCATGGAGAGTGTTATTTCAATTCTGTCAGAGTTGTAGTTCAAGAGTAATTGAATGATAAAGTATCCCCCCTCCCGCCCCTTTTACTGATATAACACTGCTTAGCTCAGAGCAGCAGGGTGTGTCCAAGTAGATTGCAGAGAGGGACAATCTTCAATTAAGATAAGGGAAAAAGCTGAAAAACCTGTCAAGAGGTGCAGGGCTTTCATTGTTCTCACAGCAGAATATTGACCCTTGATGTGAGCTGTCTGGTCTATGGACTGGATTCCACATCTGAGGGGAGGTGGCTTACACTAGGTAAAAGGGGCGGGAAGGGGAAACTCTTGAAGTACAACTCTGACCATAATGAAATAACACTCTCAATGTCTCAAATACTATGAAGATTAATTGGAGCTGCTGTTTTTGTGAAACATTACTGTCACTTTAATCGTGCTCTGGTGGTTCCGGGGCTAATACTTACCCATTCACATGGCTTATCCCGTACTGTATTCTGCAGATGTAGGGAAGCAGCCTCAACTTCTGCCTCTGATTGGAGACTGTGCCTCCACAGAACCAGTGCACTTGCTCAGAGCTGAAATCACGTGGGATTTGCTCTCTGAGCAAGTTCAGCCATGTTACTTTGTAACTCTTTAGTCCTGAGCTACCAGCACAAGGTATTGGTAGTCAGAAGCACAAGGCCAATCTTATGGATGGATTAGGAATTTAGACTTTACTGTACTTTTAAAATGCACATTTTAATATTCACAAATATACATGTGAAAGTTTCTCTGCATTGATAGGCATGTGATGTTTTTGAGTAGACTGGTGAAAACAATATTCTTTTGTGCTCCTCACTTCTTTGTTAACCCTTTGAGTGCCAGTGAGGTACCCAGTGTGTTGCAATGCATTAGATACCACTGACAGTCAGAACATTAAGAGGCTGTGCTTTACTGTGTAAGAGACAGGATGAAATGAAGAGTGCAAGAGAAATTGCTCCTCCCCCACCATCCAGCTGAAAAAATGTAGTTTGAGATGTTATATTCTTTACATATATATATGCAATTTAGGGTTGGCATGTGAATTGCTTTATAATAAACCAGAAACTCCCTCCTAAAAGAGCAGTACTGGTACTTATGAAATCTGTACTAAACAACATTCATCTTTGCAAAAAAAGATTTTCTTCTACATTCAATCAAACTCCCTCCTCCACCAGAATGTTTTTGTTATCTAATTTTGCTTTTATTGTATCTTCCTTCCTCCTGAGGCTATTTTGATTCTCACCTTGTGCAGATAGCCTCATTTACATCTCCTTTTTCTAGTTCTCAGGAACTGCCCTTTCCCTACCTCCCAGCCCCTTAATTAATGCAAATGTAAAATTTTAATCTCCCCTCCTCACAATTGCCTTTGTCTTACTACTTGCTGCTAGTGACAAGTCTCCTAAGACCCCATTCACACTGGCAACATTTAGGTACGTCAGTTATATTACACGTGCTTAAAGATACGTTTCTGGACTATGGTGCCTATCACACAGGCAACTGTCGTCTCGCTATTGCGCCAAACTCCCATCTTGGGGGTACACAGTAAAGCTGCAGCATGGCTTATCTGCGTGACTGCCGGCAGATCTTTCACTCTAGCTACATTGGGAGGTTGTGATGCTCATCATAACCACCAATGAATGACAGACATACATGGGTGTCAGCCAGTAATACTTCTGCTTATGATCAAGTGTGCTAGCTATTAGCCACTACATTTCCTCCACAATGAGATCTCCAGAAGAAGGTGAACTCAGAACAGGGGTAAATGAAATATAGCAGGAGGCTGCAAAATTTATGTTGCCTGTGTGAAAAGACCCTAAAGCAATATACATATTAAGTTTGTAATCTCATTTCCCCTCTATAAGTCCAAGATCTAGGAACCACATTACTGTTCCTTTCTCGTATGCCCTGTGCAGTCCAGTGACCCTTCATATCCTACTTCTACAGACTACTCTGAAATCTGGTGGTGCTCACTTGGCACTCTACATAGTAACATAGTTGATGAGGCTGAAAAAAGACATGCGTCCATCAAGTCCAGCCCATGACAAAATCACCCCTGTTTATCCAGAGGAAGGCGAAAAAAAAAAAAAAAGCCATTTCCAATTTAGCCCCAAGTGGGTAAAAAAAGTTCCTTCCTGGCTCCAAATGACAGTCAGATAGATCCCTGGATCAACATCCTCTCTGCATTGAAGCCATCTGTCATAATTTTCAATATTGTTCTGTGTTCAATAGGCATCCATTGCTTGTTGAAAGCAGTTACATTATCTGCAAGTACAACATCCTGAGGCAAAGAATTCCATAGCTTTACAGCCCTTACTGTAAAGAATCTCTTCCTTTGTTTTAGTCTAAAGCGCCTTTTCTCTAATCTCTGCGTAAATAATTCATTAGATAGTTCTTTGTATTAAACTTGAATGAATGTATTTGTAAATTTGTAAACTCTCTCCCCTTGTCCCTCTTGGTAGTTCATTTATCTGCACTTTTTGAACAAATGGTCACTGTTATATCTGACTTTACTCTGCAGGTAAAGAACAAATTAAAATTAACAAAAATGGTGGCACTAAATAGGAGAGGATGCAAAAAATCCAAAAACTGCCAGGGAAAAAGGACTAAAACTCCAACTAGTCCTAAAAATAATTTGTGCAAATGTGTGAGCAGTCCGCCGCTGAAAATGGTAATTTAGGAGATAACATTAGCAATCTATTAAAAAACAAACAGAAAAAAAACAGAATCATGAAGCTGTAATATAGCACACAATAAAATCATAATGTTGGAAGAAACACAAGTGACAAGATTTAATAAATATGTAATCCTTGCCTCATGCGTCCATGAGCAAGGAAGAGACTAGAAGGGAGGGGAAAAAAAAATATATCTATATACTGCATATGTGTATGCATTGATAATGGGGGAAAATTTGGTTACATATGTCACCATGAAAACTGTGACTATGTGACCAATAGACCCAATGTGTTACTCTATATATAATGCCATCCACAATATAAAATTGCAATAAGCCACATAAAAAAGATAAATACAGCCCAAAACATAAATTGAATTTAAGCCATATGTCACTTAATGCTCCGCAATCTGAGAACAGGGACACACTGCCACTCTAATTATGCTATTATCAGACTGCAGGGCCGCCAGTCCAATGGCCTAGATCTCCTCCATTATGGATATGGCTTACTGAGGACAAAGGCCAAAAGATACTCAAATGTTATGGTGAATAAAGCACCTGGACCTGATGGTATATACCCAAGAGCACTTAATGAACTTAGTTTACTTTCATCAGGCATAGTGCCCTGTAATTGGAGGAAAGCTGATGTATTTCCATTGTTCGAAAATGGGGCAAGATTGAAACCAGAGAATTATTGACCTGTGAGCTTGACTTCTATGGTGGGTAAGGTATTAGAAGGGTCACTAACTGATGGTATTCAGAACTATGGGAAGGCAAACAATATTATTAGTAGGAGACTGCATGGTTTTATGAAGAATAGATCATGTCAGACTAAATTTACTTGCATTTCATGAAAGGGTAAATCGTAATTTGGACAAGGGAATTGCTGCTGATGCAGTATACTTCAATTTTGCAAAAGCCTTTGATACACTGAATCACAACAAATTACTGCATACATTAAAAGGCTTCTGTTTAGGAGGTGATATCTGTACATGGATTGAGAACTGGTTAAATGATAGATGGCAGAAAGTTGTTATAAATAGAACCTTTTCAAGTTGGTCTAAAGTTGTAAGTGGGGTGCAGCAGGGTTCAGTCCTGGGCCTAGTGCTTTTTTAATTTGTTTATTAAAGATCAAGAAGTAGAAATTGAAAGTCGTGTCCCAATCTTTGCTGATGACACTAAGCTGTGCAAGGAAATACATACAGGCCTTTATGTTTTTTCTCAGCAGAAGGATTTAGATAATCTAAGGGAATGAAAAGTGGCAGATGACAGTGTAGCTAAATGTAAGGTTATGCATTCGGGCTGTAGGAACAAACATGCTACATATACAATAAATGGGAAACAACTTTGGGAATCCTTATTAGAATCCTATTAGATTTAGAAAAGATTTAGGAGTACTGATAGGTGATTCACAGAAGTGTGCAGAGTCACTCTGCTGCTGCAAGAGCGAATAGAGTACTGTCCTGCATAAATAGTGGCATAAAAGCTCTTGATGCAAATATAATTCTGCCTCTATATAAATCCTTGGTAAGGCCTCATCTAGAATATGGAGTACAGTTTTGGTGCACCAGTTCATAAAAAAGACATTATTGAACTGGAAAAAAGTGCAGAGACGTGATAAAGGGATTGGAGGGTCTGATTTTATAAAGCGAGACTGGCCAAACTGGGTTTGTTTACATTAGAGAAGAGACATCTAAGGGGTGATATGATTACCATTTACAAATATATTCAAAGTCAGTACAAAAAACTCTCCAAGGAACTATTTGCTAAAAAGGAGCGGTCATCCATTTAGACTAGAGGTAAGGCCCTTTGACTAAAACAAAGGTAGGGATTTTTTTTACAGTAAGGACGGTAAAGCTATGAAATTCTTTGCCTTGGGATCTTGTGGTTGCAGATACTGTAATTGCTTTAAAAAAAGCAGTGAATACCTATCTAACACAGAACGCTATTGAGAATTATGACACATGACTTCAAAGCAGATAGGTTGTTGATCCAGGGAAATATCTGACTGTCAGGAAGGATTTTTTTTTTTACCCACTCGGGGTTGAATTGGAAATGGCTTCAATGTTTTTGGGGGGTTTTTTGCTGTTGTTTTTTTTGCTGTAAAGATGCCATCAGTGCATTCACTCAAGATGATGGTTACAAAGCCACCACAGTCCATCATAAGGCCTTTCACAGCAGATGGCTTTGCTTTATTTATTTTGTTGGTGCTGCCTTTATGAATGGGGCACACTCATTCATTCATTTTCACATTTTTACACCTTTTTTCTGGTTTACTTAAGGCACAAACCTAGGCCCACTTCTGTTTTCCACATACACATATTCTTTTGGTAAAAAAGATCTATACAGGATTCAGGGAGCTTTATATAAAAAAAAAGATAGCAGTGCTGGGGCAAACCAACTGCACTTTGTGATACAATAGATTTGAGACCTCTAACATTAAAAAATGTAACCCTTTGAGTGCCAGCTAGCTTTGAACACATTGCTTCACAATACTTTGCATACCCCTCTTGCATTCAAAGGTTAAGGCGAGTTATTTAAAATAATGGGAATTTAAGACTCTTTATTTGTCCCCTATGGTGCAGATGGTTTTCTCCAGATATGCTTCATTTTGTTTTTATACATATGGCCCAATATCCCCTGTACTAAGATATCAACCCAATCAACCCAACTTCTTATGTATGGCTATAATTCTTGTGTAGCATTGAACACAGTTGTGTAAGAAATGTTTTCTTGCATGGAGGACTTTATCTTGGGGTATTCATTAAAAGCTAATTTGCTTCATCAATAAACAAAAAGTGGATTACGATTATGCCCGCTTTTTTTTGCTGTGGACTGTTCTATTCAGCAGTTCACTGGGTAACTATATTCACTGTACAGGAACATTTACTCAGAGTCAGTATGGACTTTTTATGACCTCATTTTTTGTTTTGGTACCAGCCATACTTCTTATTACTAATATATTGCTGAGACTATAAGGTGTCTTTTTATATAAATACTAGTTTTAAAGCCTGTGTACACGGGCCAACAAAGGCGGCGCTGCAGTCATGCTCAGTACTGACTGGCCGGTTCAGAGAGGTCTACGATCTGAATTCGTAGCTCCACTCTCTGTGTCAGCTGCGGCGCATTCGGGCAGTCAGTACTGCGCATGACTGCAGCGCTCTCAGCCGTCTCTACTGCGCATGACGGCTTCTGACAAACATACTTAGCGAATTATAATATAGGATTCTCTTATCATTTATACTCTTTGTATTAATATAATAAATATATTATTGCTATTGAGACATGGAGCGCTTAGCCTTTTTTCTTATTTTGGTCCAATTTTGAGATTCTGTCCTATCAGAATGAAGGGCTATATAGCGAACTGTGCCTCATATTTTAATATTGTGTTATATAGGAGTTATGTTGTTCATATTCCAGTGCCTATACTCTGTTATTTTTGCACATACTGGTGTAGTAATGTTTACATCAAGCACTTAAAAGAACTCAAATGCTAAACTTATAAATGCTTTCATGTGTAAGATCATGGTATAACATTCACAGATAGGGTAGTCTATTTTAGCTGACCAATTTGAGACCTTTTATGATGTATTGTTTTATGAATATTAACCAGAGGGGTGTATAACAATGCATTGCATACCAATCTGGTCCTTAAGGAGTTAAATATACATTGACGTTTTTGTATTTGCATATTGATAAATCTGCATATACATCTATTTACCCTTACAATTTAGGAACTAAAAAATACATTTTAGGAGCCTGTGCTCTCAGGTTCCCTGTAACCCTTCCACTAATACTATGAGTCGGTACTCTATTAACCCTTTGAATGCGTGAGGGGTACGCAACGCATTGCATGGCACTCAAAGGGTTAAACACACAGGAGAAAGAGGATAGACACAGACTGATGGGAAATATAGCTACAAGCCATAAACTCAGCAATATACCAGGAATGAAAAACATACAAGCAAATGAGTTCAGTAGGGCAGTACATTTTTGTACTAGTAGGTCACTACGTGAGGATAATAGTTGTTTACATTATTTCACAAGCCCAGAAATATAATATTCCATTGCGTCAGACCAGCAAAGTATTACATGAGACCAGCAGTATAGTGTGCCATTTCATGAAAACAGCAGAGAAATAGTCTACTGCTTTACACTAGCAGTATATTACATAAGACTAGAGGGACAAATTTCTATCCAATACTGTAATGGTATATTACTTTCCTGGTAGCAGTTAATAATGTATTTCCCTGCTGGTTTCATTTAGTAATTGAATATGGAAAAAAGTTACTGGAACCTTGAAAAAATCTCTGGCATCATGTGTTAGCATAGTAAGCCATGCAGTTGTTAAAGTGATGCTGGCCACAAATTGAATTAGACGTTACAACACGTCTGATTTTTTTTTTTCCCCACTTTGTTTTAAAACAAGGCAGTGATGTTGCCATTTCTATGGTAATTTTTGGCTTATGTGTGATAGCTGTGTGGACAATTGCATGCAAAACATATTTTACTTCCTGTAACCTTAAAAAATGTGATTTACTGCTGCTGTTTAACTCCCTGGATGATAGAGTGGTCTTTAATGTATTCTGTAGTATAAATAAGTATAAATACGTAAGTACTAAATACATTAGCGACTGTTCTAGCACCCAAGCGGTTACTTTTTCAGCTCTAAAGGTGCTGAAGTAATTTACCTGGCAATTCCACCACCCAACTTACAATGTAATAACATTGATCTATTTGTTTGCAGGAGATTACTTGGTTACTATTGAAGAAAAGAATAACATTTCCTCCTTGCGAGTTTATTTGAACTGGAGATGCGTGTCTAATGGAAGCTCCAGGGTCAGTGTGCGGATGGTGGGACTTAAAGTGGAATCACCCCATACAGGAGCCTCAAAGGATCAGATGGAAATTATAGAAGTTCCTCTTTCAGAACCTCCGCTCTGCATGGCCTGCTGTCCCACTCAAGGAGACCTTCTTATTGGGTGCAAGAGCAAACTTGTCATCTTCAGTATAAAGTTCCTGTCCATCCAAGATACACCTGTGTTAGATTTTGACTGCACCCTTGTCCTGCACATTACTGGGATTGTCCCTATGCAGGTTTCTTTTTGCCTCGGATATATCGGTATTTCAAATGAATTGGAAGTGTTGGTATTTAGGCTTGTGTCTGCTCCACAGGAAGAATCGCTGGCTCCACCAGGGAGTCTGGAAAGACTGGAAACCATCACAGAAAAAGGTCAAAGGGCTTTCTTCTGATTATAAATAATCTCTTGAATGCTAGGTACATCTTCAGCACATTGCTTCTCAATGTGTTGGAGACCCCTCAAGTATCCAAGTGGTCAAGGAAATGTTATTTGAAATAATGAACTTTAAAAATTCCTGAACACATTTATACATTGAAAAGTTCAACTACCCTTAAAGGGGATGTTTACCCCTTCACAACTTTGCCAAAATCGTTTCCTTATAAATGATAAATAATGAAAAGTATATTCTGGCCAATGAGGGCTCTCCAACTTACAGACAGACAGCCTCCGTCATCGGAGGAGGCTGGATAGAGAGCTCAGACTGCGGTACAGATCCAGTCAACACGGTCTGCCGGGAGTAGGTACAGAGCTACATTTAATCTTTTAATTTCTCCAAACAAGCGGATTTTTTTTTAAAAAAAGGATATACTTTTCATTATTTATCATTTATAAGGAAACATAGTAACATAGTAATTTAGGTTGAAAAAAGACTTGCGTCCATCTAGTTCAACCCTTTTCCTATTCTTGTTTACCATCGTTGAGCCAAAAGAAGACAACCCCCCCCCACACACAATACAGCAATTTCAAATTATGCCTTGAATGGGGGGGGGATTCCTTCTTGATTCCAAATGGCAATCAGATTTCTCCTTGGATAAACAAGCACTAACTAAATATTAATCCCAATATTAACATACATAGCCCTCTATGTTCTGCTCTTTTTAAAAAGTATCCAGGCCCTTTTTAAAGACATAAAATGTATTCGATAGCACCACCTCCTCAGGAAGTGAATTCCATACCTTTATTGTCCTTACCGTGAAGAATCCCTTCCACTGTTGTAGATGAAATCTCCTTTCCTCAAGTCTAAGCGGGTGACCCTTTGTCCTTTGTACTGTTCTGTTAATGAACAGGTCTTTGGAGAGCCCTTTGGATGGGCCCTGAACATATTTATATAATGTTATCATATCCCATCTAAGATGCCGTTTCTCTAGTGTGTACAAGTTTAACTTTTCTAGCCTTTCCTCATAACTAAAACTTTCCATTCCGCTTACTAGTTTTGTAGCCCTTTTTCTCTGTCGTCCAATACAGGTTACTGGTAACATTTGGTAGGCGATTTGCCCCTTTAATTAGGCAGGAACAATTCTAAAATTGTATGCAGGGGGTGGAGCCTACCTTCCCTCCTTGGCTGCAGCTAGCCAACCAGCTCCAGTAAGATTTGTTCCTTGGTGAAGACACAGACAAGAGATCAGTTCTGCTTTAGTTTTAAAAATTTTTTTATTTTTCTGTTAGAAATGGAATACCACCATTAGGCGGATTACCATAACTGACAATGCCCTTAAATGTGGTAGCTCAGTAACCAGGTGCTTTTTGTGGACCTTGAGCCCTGGGGGGAAACAAGTTGGATACAAGTTCTTTCCTCAGGAGTTACCCACTGAGGCTTCTTCTTAATATATGGTAGCCTGAAGACAGAAGATCTGCAGGAAAGGTGAGCAACCCTTTGAGTGCTGCAGGTCCACATGTCCCACAGTGCCCATCCGCACAGGGGTTTTTCCTTTGGAGTTCCTGTTGCACACTCCTGCGCTTATTGGGTTTATCTGTATGTCTGTTGGGTGTTTTTGGAGCAGGTTTATGTGGTATCTTAACCCTTTAGCTGCTGGTTTTGCATCTTTGGGGGGGGTGGCATTTCCCTACTGGGTTCAGTGTTTTTTGGGTCTTCTGACATGTTCTAGTGATGTTTCATGTACTTTTATTTTACTGTTTCAACTTTGCCAAAATTTGAGTAACGGCGCGCTTCACCGCATAGACGCCATTGCTCCATTCACTTCTATGGGACTGTACAGTTTGGGACATAGCTCTGCAACCGCTCAACGTAGCGACTTCAAAGATGGCTCATTTTCTTTGTCTGCCCTTGCTCTATCAGCTGGTTAACGTTTTAAGTGTGTTGGGGGGCTCAGGGGGCTTCGGGCACTGTTGGGGTACCTTTTGTAGGAAAACTACATTTCCCATGAGTGCTTGCGTTTCTGATTGGCTCCCACCATGGCAGCCATTTTGTGCCTTTTCCAGAATGAGTATCCTACGCAGAGCTTGGACTCTCATTTTCTCCTCTGCAGATTAACCCTTCGTGTGCCAGATAAGTGTATTTTAGCGATTTCTGGGGTGAAATTTTAATCTAACACACTGTATTTGGGTATTCCTTATACGCTAAACGTTGTTTGACACTGTGAGAATGTCTAATCCGTTAGAGCTTGGGGCCAGGCCTAAGACTAAGGACGCCAGGGTCTCTGTGGTCCCCTATTGCGCATTGCTCCTCATGTCATTCAGGGTTACCTAGAGAAATCTCAGGTCATTTATGCCCAGCATGTTCTGATGTCCGTGAGCCTCTCCCAGGGACCTCCAGCCATGCATTAGAGCCAGTTTGGGTGCAAGAGTTCAGTGCTGCTACTAGGGACTTCAAAACCGCAGGGAGTACCTGACATATCAGATTCCTCTGAGGAGGAACCATTGGTGGATTCAGATGTTGAGGAATGTTCTTCTGTGGGCTCCTCTCAGTTTTTTGGGGACCCCTTTGAGGCTGATCCTGAGCCCGTGGCTGAGGGCCTGATCAGGGCTGTCTTGACTACCCTAAACATTCCCTTAGTTCAGGAGGTTCCTTCAGATCCCTCTGATGTGTTTCAGGAGCCTAAAAAAGCCCCTTATTTGTTTTCCACCTAACCCGACTCTTGACCCCCTTGTGTCTGATGAGTGGAAATTCCCGGACAGGAAACATTCTGTTTCCAAGAAATTTGCCAAGCTTTAACCCTTCTCTGAGGCGGCGCTTGCTCAGTGGGTTCATCTTCCCAAAGTGGATGCTCCTATCTCCAGGCTATCTAAGTCTACTGCCTTGCCAGTTTGTGATGCGTCAGCTCTGAAAGACTGGACTGACAAGAAAATTGAGGTTTCCCTCAAGTCCATTTTTGTAACTGCTGGTACTGCCATGCGTCCAGCGTTCGCTGCGGCATGGGTTAACCGGGCCATTGCGGTCTGGACTGAATAGCTCACCCTGGCTGTCCGTCAGGGTGCTCCTACTTTGGATATGTTGCGGCTTCTTGCAAACATTTCTGAGTCCCAGCACTATGTTTCTGCTGCCTTATTTGATGCCATCCGTTTGGTGGCTAGGGTTTTCACCATGTCTGTGGTTGCCAGACGGGCTCTTTGGCTCAAGATCTGGTCTGCTGACACTGCTCCCAAGAAAGCCTTGCTCTCCTTGCCTTTTCAAGGCACTTCATTGTATGGTCCCCAGGAAGAAAACGCCTCTCTAGCTTAATCGGTTTTTTCATTCCTTTCAGACTGAGACATGTCCGGCGAACCAGGCGGTTCCCTCAGCTCCACGTGCCTCCTCCAAGCCCAAACAGCAATGGAAGCCCAATGTCTCCTCCAAGCCTAAGCCTTCCAAGCCTTCTTCGGCATGACTTGCCGAACCCAGGTCCCCACTCTGCTGTGGGTGGCCATCTGTGTCACTACCACAGCGTCTGGAAGGATTCAGTGTTGGACCCGTGGGTTTTACAGGTGGTGGAGGAAGGGTACAGGATCCCTTTCGTCTCTCTTCCTCCTCTCTTCCTCCTTTTCGCTTTTTTCCTTCTCATACACCCCAGGGCGCAGAGAAACGCCGTCTGTTCAATGGCGCTATCCAGGCCCTTCTGGACTATGATGTTCTAGAACCTGTTCCAGTTCAGGACAGAGGTATGGGTTTTTACTCAAACCTCTTAGTGGTCTCCAAGAAGGATGGCGGTTGTCGTCCCATTTTGGATTTGAGAGATCTCAATTCCTTTGTAATCAAGACTCATTATCACCAGGAGTCACTAAGGATGGTGACTGCTGCTATGTCCCCGGGGGAAATCCTTTCGTCTCTGGATCTTCAGGATTCGTATCTACACATCTCCATTCATCCAGAGAGCAGGCAAAATCTCAGATTTGCCTGCGACCAAGGGTACTTTCAGTTTTCGGCTCTTCCCTTTGGTCTGACTACAGCTCCTCAAGTCTTCAACCGTGTCCTGGGAGCTTTAGTGTCCATCCTACACCGGAATGGCATCAGAGTTACTCCATACATGGATGACCTGCTTCTGAAAGCTCCTTCTGCGGAACTTCTTCATCAGCAGGTCGGGACTGCATTCATGCTCTCACCCATCACTGGTGGATCATCAACATGGACAAGTCAGATCTTGTCCCATCCCAGCGTGGTGCCTTCTTTCTGCCCTGACCCCACCTCTGACAAGGAGAGGGATCTCCACTTGTTGGATGTTGGATGAGTCTATCAGGCAATCTGACGCACTGTTCGTCATTCCTGAGGGTCCCAGGGCAGGAAGACCTGCATCCAAAGTGACTGTTGCTTCTTAGATCAAGTTCACTATTCGTAAGGTTTACGAGCTGAGGAGGAAGCCTGTCCCCTTTTGGGTCATGGCTCATTCTACAAGATCTATTGGGGCTTGTTGGGCTTGCAAGAATCAGGCTTCTGCTGATCAGTTGTGAAGGCGGCCACTTGGTCGTCTGTGCACACCTTGGCGAAGCACTACCGTGTTGATGTGCTGACATTGGCTGTTGCCAGCTTTAGGAGGAAGATCCTGGAGGCAGTCTTGCCTGTCTTGGATCTTCTTCTTGGTGCCTCCTTCACTTTTGAGCCCTGTTGGCTCTAGTTCAGTGTGCAGTGTAACAGTTTGGGGTGTTGTTACCCCTGTTCAGTGTCCGTTGACACTTCATTGTTTTGTTGGGCTATCTCTGATGTGATGGTTCTTATCTGCTCTGGTGACTTTGGGGGCTTTGCTCCTGATCCTTGCCTTCTTCCCGCCTCTGGGAAACTCAATGGTTGGACATCCCAAAGTTACCAGTAACCTGTATTGGATGACAGAGAAAAGGGGATTTTAGTCTTACCTGTTAAATCCTTTTCTCTTAGTCCATACAGGTTACTGGTATCCCACCCTGTCTAGGGACCATGCTTGGCTGTCCTGTGGCAGACCGTGGGGGTCCTTCGGGGTCATGCTCACAGGGGTCTTCTTTCCCTTCCACTATCTAGTCAATAGTTAGTGTCTCAAATCTTTCTGGAGCTGGTTGGCTAGCTGCAGCCAAGGAGGGAAGGTAGGCTCCACCCCTTGCATATAATTTTAGAATTGTTCCTGCCGACATTTAAAGGGGCAGATCACCTACACAAAGTTACCAGTAACCTGTATGGACTAAGAGAAAAGAATTTAACAGGGAAGACTAAAATCCTCTTATATCTTTGAATGCCAGAGTGGTACGCAACACATTGCAGAGCAACGCTTTGTATACCCCTCTGGTACTCAAAGGATTAAAATTTAGTTTGGACTAAATTGCGTTAGTTATAATGTTCTAAAAGCACATTATCAATATTTACCTATAGGATACAGTGGGACTCATGTATAAAGGGAACAAATTCAGGGGCAAACCAACTGTAATGTAGGGGGCAAAAAAAAAAATTATATATAATATATATAAAATAATACTTAATGGGGTTTATCCCACTGAATGCTAGATAAGTCTCAAACACACTGGGGGAGATTCACTAATGTAATGCATGATAAACCAGAGATGACTTCTCCATTGATATCACTTCTCCAATTCCTAAGTTACTCTGTGGAGCCAATTCACTAAGATTTCTAAACCTTTGGAGATCTTAGCGCATAGGTTCTATAGAATAAAATGGGGAATGGAGAAGTGATATCATTGGAGAAGTTATCTCAGCATTATAACATCTTTATCACTCTTTAGTTCATAACCCCACTGTCATGCAATGCCTTGGAGACTTCTGTAGAATTTGGTGTGTTAACCCTTTGAGTGCCAGAGGGGTGCGTAACGCATTGCCATGTAATGAGTTGTGCACCCCTCTGGCACTCAAAGGGTTAAAGGCATCATTTAAATCAAGCCACTGTAGTACAGTTGGGTTGCTTCACATTGCCTAGCAGTTTAAGCCATTCTCTTCCAGAGGGATCTAAAATACAGATGGGTTAAAGGGGAACTACCACCCCGCAATAACTTTACATTAATTAATTCTTCATCTGGCGACTAGCTGCTTAGTAGCGCTAGTCGCCAGAAATATTACCTGGTTTCAAAGATTTTCCAGTTTTTCGGAGGCTCACAGTAGCAGGAAGCACGGACATCTCGTCATAGTGACGTCCGTGCACCTGCTCTGTCAGTCCCTTTTGGAGCCGGACGGCTACTAAGCAGCTAGTCGCCAGATGAAGAATTAATTAATGTAAAGTTATTGCGGGGTGGTAGTTCCCCTTTAAAGCCCAATTGGTATTAAAATATAAATATGAATTCTGTTTCTCAGGAAAGGAAAAACGTTACCCCTTAACATCACAACCTTCAGAGTCTGATGACTTTGTCATGTGCCAGAGACCCACAGAACTGATTGGTGAGGAATGTAAATTATGTGGAATAGGATTGACCCCAGAATTAACAGGATTGACTGCAGAAAGCCAAAATCCTTCCCAAGTGCATCACTTGCTGTACAGGTAATATTAACGTGGATGTTTTTACAAAAATGGCCTTTGTTTTCTCCCATTACATTAGCATGTCTCTTCTTTAGTGAGTACATTTAGGCTTCTTTCACAAAGGAAATGGTGAGTTGATATTGTTGCCCTTGTGAAAGTGACCATGCTGGGCTGTGGTGCTTTTCCCACAAGTGATTATCACCACTCGTGAACATGCAGATTGCTGGAATTTGGCATCTTTACAGAGTTTACACAGAAACCTAGTAAAGATGCTTCAAGGACGGCTTGTACGGCGCCTATGGGGTCTCCAGCGGATCTTTCACATTAAGGCTGTGATGCTTACTGCAAACTTCAGTGAACAGTCAACTCTTGAGGCTGCCATTCAATAGTATTCAACTGGCACTCACGTGGGCTGGCCCTCAGACACATCACTCCTGCATTGGGATCATTGCTGGAATGCAGGAGAAATAATAATTCCTAAAATCCTCGTTGATTCAAATAAGGCTTTTAACCCCTTGAACACTAGTGATGTCTCTAATGCATGGCTTTGCAATCAATAGATTAAAACCCCATTTAAACCAGTAGGGTTTTCATTCATCTCCTATAGTGCTCTTCTGTAGTTTCCTGAATACAGTCTTTGACTTCATCCCAGTGGTAACTGCAGTACTGATCTCTTGGATAATGGTTGCCAATTGCAGATTTAGAATGCTTATTGTTATTCTAGTGTTTATTTAAATGTAAATAGACAATGGGATATTTGCATTAAGGTGAAAGAAGTCACTCCAATTCCCACGTTATTCTAATTTCAGGTGAGAGATATTTTAGGACTGTATTCTGTAAGCTAAGAAAAGCAATTATGGAGCAAGTCAACTGCACCACAGGGAAGAAATTACAATTCTCCATGATTTAAATGGAGCTTTTAACCTTTGAATGCTAGAGAGAACTCCAATGCATAGAGTTCAATGGATCCAGTTAACCCTTTGAGTGCCAGTGAGGTACGCAACACATTGCTCTGCAATGCATTGCATACCCCTCTAAAACTCAAGGGGTTAAAGATTAATGGGTTCATAGTCATTATAACATTTGGAAGTACCTCACAGCTATGGCAACTGAGATCCCAAATAAGTGTGCTTATTTGCCCTGCAGATTTGGGTGAGGCGCACTTAACTCTTCTCACCTGGGAGATAAAGCAACATAGCTATCCACTTGTCAGCAAATTTACCTACAATTGGCTTCAGGAGTAAAGACTGAAATCTCCTAGCAGCTGTGAGTGAAGCGTGACATCACCCAGCCCTGCAGATCTTGGAGAAAGTAGCGCAGACATTTAACTGTGGTAACTTCCTACAGTTATAAATCCTATTCCCCTAACCCATTACTGCTCCTTTCAAACCACTGGGAATTTTGTGATTTTTGTCCCTGTGGTGAAGCTGGTTTGCTCCAGAACCGCATCTCTTTAACTTATTGTGTATATTCTTTGGGCCCTATGTTCAAATGAAAAGTGGAGGCGTTCTGGGGAAAACCATTTGCACTATAAGGGAGAACTAAACATTTCAAAAATTCCCATTGATTTAACCCCTTAACAACCGGCCAATCAGCACGTCGCAATCACTTAAGGACCACTGAGCATTTTTTTTATTTTTGCTGTTTCCAGTTCCGGACTTCCCGAACAGCATGCAGCAGCGGGGGGAGCCCGGAATTCCATGACGGTCATAGTACGTCATGAGTCGTTAACTCAGATCAACCCATGACATACTATGACCGTCAAGGGTCGTTAAGGGGTTAAATAGGTATTGTTTCTCAGTGTGTTGAAGACATTTAAATCAATGGGAATGTTTAGTTCTCCCCTACACTGCAAATGGTTTGCTCCAGAATGCCTCCACTATTTCTTTGAACATTCACTCTTTAGTGTCTAGATACCATAGAATAACATAGACATTTAGAGAGATTTGTCACACTAGACTGACATCTCTCACCTTAGTGCACCAACCCCAGTAATTCATCAAGCACCCTGCCTTCTGCTGTATACAAAAAGAGCAATTCTGGAGCAAACCAACTGCACTGTATGGGGGGGGGGGTAACAATTCCTTAACTTCCTGTTGACTTGAATTGTAATCCCTTAAATACTAATGTGGTCTCCAAGTCATTACAAAGCAATGCAGTGAAGACCTCTCTGGCATAGAATAGGTAAATCCTGTTTAATACAATTTAATTTGTTCATGATGTAGCAGGTTTGCCTTAGATTTGTTCCTTGTAGCTTTGTGTCTATACCACTCAGGGCTCTGCTCCCTGAATAAGCCAAGTTATTCTATTAAGACCAATGTTAGTAGTATGTGTAAGTATATAATACTGTGTAAAGTATATAGTTGTCACACATTGTTAGGAGAGGAATAGGTAGAAGTATTGCAGTGGAAAGTGGCTCATACTGGATTGCTGCTACTTATGGAATTTGATGAGTTTTATTGTTGAAGTCTGTTTGTTCAGTACAGTGTGGTGAAGAATATTATGTTTCTGTGTGAAGTACTGGTTACTTTTCCCACACAGCTAATATATAATACAGCTGACCATTTCTGTTTTCATATTTGGGGCTGGGAGGATTTTATGTTAACCCGTTAAAGGCCTGGGGATTGTACAACACATTACAAAACAATGAGCTGTACATCACTCTCATCCATAAAGGGTTAATCTCTGCCTATTTTTGTGAAGAGTTTAAAGAGATTTTTATAACAGAAAATAAATAGTTACTATAGGCCATTTATTATGGCTAATGGCTACTCATTCTTCTTGTAACTATTTACTGACCCTTCAAAATACCACATATCCTCTGCTAAGACATTTAATGGACAAAGAGGTGTGCAGTGTATTGCACACCCTTCTAGTCCTTAAAGGGTTAAATCCAGGAGAGGTTAACTTTTTGAATACAATTTCCTCATGGGTCCTTCGGTTTCAGGAGTAAGCCAGTCATTTCCACGTATTCACAGTAATCCGAAATGTAACTCATTATGCCGCTTTATCTCCATTGTGATTACAAAACCCATCATTGTGATATGTATGACAAACTAAATTGGCTAAAACTCAAATCTAGACATGCCCTTTACTTTTCTTGCTTAGTATACAACTACTTCCCTGGAAAGCTGCCAGATTACCCGAGCAGCATGCTCGTTCCAGGTCTCTATACCAACTATAACCTCCTCTCCACTGCTAACAACTCACTGCTTATACCACAATACAAGAAAGAGGCTGGTCAATCTCCCTTCTTTTTCTTCATAGCCAGAAATGGTAGTGATAACAGTATGTGTTATGGGGAAAAATTATAAATGCCATTGGGTAGCAAAGAGGTGTTGCCAGCTTCTAGCCATTTGCAGACAGGCTAGTTCAGATATTCATGGGAGGAGCAATACAGCCTGGTTTTTCAGACCATTTGAATGATGTGGAGTTCAGCTGCTGCCAATTCTGATTGAGGTGATAATTTCTGCACAGATCAGGAGGCAGCGAATGGTTTAACCCTTTGAGTGCCAGAGGAAACATTACTGTTACTCTGTCTGGAGTTACTCTAAGCTCGAGATTCAAAGGATCTATCTCTCTTGCATCCATGGGATTAAATGGATAACCTCCCCTAAAGCAACTCTGGTGATTTTGAAAGAGCTTTTAACCTTTTGAGTGCCGGAGAGGTATATAATGCATTATAGCACCATGCAATAAATATCTTTCTGGCACTCAAAAGGTTAAAATCACCTATCTGTTATATTAACCATTGGCACTTAGCCCTTATTGTGCTAGGAGAGGTGGGCAGTGCATTGATGATTAGTGTCAGTGAGTGGGGGGAAATAATGTAAGGCTAAGATATGAAGTGTATGCACGACCTGCCTTCATTTACATAATCTGTACATCTAAATAACTCAAAAACTAATGTTCTAAATAAAAATGACTAACATACATAACACAGTTGATGAGGGTGAAAAAAGAATGAATCAATCATCCATCATGCCATATCACCCATGTTGGTCCAGAGAGAGGCAGAATACCCCATTGAAGTCCATTTCCAATAAAGCACTGTGGGTAATAAAAATTCTTCCCTGACTCCAAAAGGCAGTCAGATATTTCGGTGGACTATTAAAACATATTGGTAATATTGAAAGCTTAGAATCACCATAATGTCCCTTTAAAATGTTTCAGGTTTGGGGAGCCCAACATCTATTGTTGCACTACAACTTTCATTCACCTCAGCTGGCCAAGAGGCGTTTTAGTCCAACAATAAACGGATGGCTGTAGGCTTCCCTATAACTGTATTGAAACTGATGGGATTAATTAGGGGGGTGTTTGTGGTCTTAGTTCTGATAGCCATGTTAGGAATTAATCCTATGCACTGACTTCTCATCTGAGCCTGAACTACAGTTATATTGTGTAAGACTCCACGCTCCTATCTTATTTACTAAGGCATAACATTGAATACACACATTTTATTCAGTCTCCAGCTCCCCATGTTACAAGCTGTTCTAATTCTTTTCTTTCCTCCTGTAGGCGGTTTGCACCAGACTTTACTGAAGGCATCCATGTTGAAACCACAAGGTTGCATTCTTTGCAGCTCATGCCTATGTATAAGACAGGTAAAAAGTGATCACCCCACAGATGCAGTGGTGTGTTTCTGTAAATAACACTAAACCGAAAGCTAGTGGTCCTTTATTTTATTGTTAATTTTTAAGATGCGGTCTTCTGTTATTGTTTAACTTGCATGTCATATTGAGCAATATAGCATATTTATACCTTTTCCTAATATGCTCTTCGGAATTTTAAACTTGTAGAGATGTATCACGTTATTGTTCACGTTCCCGTTACATTCTCCCTTTTGTCACAGAAAATGTGTGTAGTTTCACTAAAATGCCAGTCTTTACTAGATATATAGTGTATCACTATTTTTATCACAATATATGGATTCGTTCACAATGGTATTTTGCTGCAGAAACAGTAACATCCACCACCCCACCCCCTACATGAGGTTGTTTTCATTGTGTTCTATCTGTCTGTTCACATGGGTGACTATTGCAGTGTATATGTCAGAAGATGTATTGATGCACCTACACATTTGTTGTATGGGTTTCAGTGGAATTGCATACCATAAACATTATGGAACATAATTTTTCTGTTCATTTTTCTGAAATGTTGCTGCTATTTATAATGAGATAAAAAAGGTTCTGGGAGAAAATGACACCTAGGTGTATAAAATTCCAGTCAAGTGGCCGATCCCATACTTTCTTCTGAAGACTAGTGAGAAGGAGGCTCCACTTCTGGGTATGACTGGTGCCTGGTTCTATGGAGACTGAGACTGAAGTCTCATGGCCCCATAGAACCATTGCACTGTTTACTTTTCCTTTAAAACAACATTCATTTTTCTTTCTCCCCTACAGTTATTTTTTTTGTTACAGCACTGCTTTCCCTTTGTTAGTTATACATATGCCCCATAGTATAAATAGCTTTAGAAATTGCAGGTGAACATTTACATGCTTTTTTAAATGTTTGTTTTTCTTCTTAATACAGGACACCATGCTGTATCAGGTGTCAAATCAGAAACCACCAATAAGGAACTGTTGAGCCTGTTTTGCTTCTTTTCGATGCCACATAACGGCTACTTGTACAGTGTTAGGAATCCAGTGGAGCTGATCTCTGTCTATCAGTATCCAGAGAAGTCTCAGCAGGCGGTTCTCACTCCTCAGTTCTTACATGTCATTACAAGGTACACCCACTGTCTAAATTGGGGATGAGTAACCAGTGCACCCTCAGATCTTGTTAGACTACAACTTCTTACATTATCTAGCTGAGGATGATGGATTTCAATCTTAGTCTAGTCTTTTGTTTTTCAGTGTCCCTGTTCCCGATGTTTAACCTTTTTGAATGCCAGAAGAGTATCCAAATCATCACAGAGCAATGCGTTCAACACTCCTCTGGCACTCAAAGAGTTAATTTGGAGTCTTTTTTTTTTTTAAACCACTTGAATGCTAGCGAGAGCATCAGCACATGCTTTTGTCTCCAGCATCCCAAGAGTTTATGTATAATTTATTAAAGGGACACTGTCATGACACAGCACATTTTAATATTGTTTGAGTTTATTTTATTTAAAGTTATACTTCCTTTTCTGTTATCATGGGACATTCTTATTTTAGATATAACCTCCATATTTATAAAACTGGAGTTATTCTGGAGTAAACCAACTGCACCTATTACATTAAATTGGGATTTTAACCCCTTCAATGCTAGAGAGGTCTCGCTTCTAGCATTCAGGGGGTTAACAAGCTCTATTTGAATGCATGGGAATTTAGGAATTTTTGTTTGTTCCCTATGGTGTAGTTAATTTACTCCAGAATAACTCTAGTTTGCTTTTATAAATACGGTCCATTGTGACTTGTATCCACTTTTTCTTACCAAATCAGCATTCTTTATTGCAGAGCTTTCTCTGCATAACATTTTTGTCCTTCTGTATCAGTTGAAGATCCAGACATGTTTTGATGCATGAGAATATGGAAGTTAATCAAAGGCTTTATCATATTGATTCACTCCAGTATGTTCAAGTAGTGAAAACCTTAGAGATTGTAATGTTTAAATTTAAGTTTATTTAATATTGTAGACATAAAAAAAAAATAAGTACAACAATGTAAGTCTTATCTCTCAAACCTTTATGGTTTGAAAGATATAACTTGCTAAAGTTCCCCCCTCCAGGCTGTTTCAGTGCTTCCAATGAAGTATTTGTTTCTAAATAGTGACATTTCCCATCTGGTCAAATGACCATAATCTGCTGCTTTCCCACAGAGAGCTGAAGCAGCCTGGAGGGGGGAACTTTAGCAAGTTACATCACTCAAACCATAAAGTTTTGCGAGATAAAACTTACATTGTTGTACGTATTTTTTTAATGCCTACAGTATTAAATAAAGTTAGATTTAATAATTTCTATCCCTTTAACAAGGTGTGCTATGCATTGTATTGCAGTGTGTTGCACATCTGTCTGGAACACAGTGCGTTATGAAGAAATGTCTCCTTTACAAATCCTCATTTCAGTGGGAGTAGCCATCTTGGCAGAGTGTGCTTGATTATCCTCCCTGTTAAATTATTCCAGCTCTTTGGTGGAAGCTGATATGTTCTGTTAGTCACAGAAAGAAAAGTGAGGAGGAGCATGACAATTCTAGGACAGGGTTGTAAGCAGTTCTGCATTTTGTGCCACACATGCCAGGGAACAAAAACAAAAATCTCTAAAACAATTACACTGACTAAAAAACAAATAGTGCAAGGTATCAGTTGTTTAAATAGATACCTCTTAATGAGACTAAAAGGTGTATGGTGACAAGTCCAGTTAAGTCTTGGCCATGTATTTAAACTTGGCTTCTGGGGCCCCATCTAACTGCTGAGGACATAACCATTTGAAGCTCGATGAGCGAAAGCTGCACATTTTTCTTCTCTGTGCACCTATCAAGGATTCAGAGAGTTACATTTTTTTCTTGTTTGAACCCCATGGCTACTAAAGTGGATAAATACAAAATAATGAATCAAAATGTCTGAGCCATTGAGTCACTCCCCTATGCGCAAATAAGTACTAATTGTTTGTCTGGGTCTTCCCTATAGATAGTCAATGAATAGTGGTCAATGAGCAACCTGTTTTTTGATCAGGAGGAAGAAGGTACATGTCACAGTGATATCTAAAATAAGGTCTTCCATGAAAGCAGAAAACATAAATATGATTTAAAAGGGTGGCATCAACAATTTGAATTTGAATTTCTTTCCTATGATGCAGTTTGTTTGCTCCATAATTATATTAGTTTATCTTCATGAATTAGGTTCTAAATAACCATATTTCATCTCTTTTACAGTAATAATCTGCAGTGTTTCACAGTTAGATGCAGTGCAGCCGCAGCTCGGGAGGAAGACCCATACATTGATACCACTATGAAGGTACATTTAATCTAAATGCGTGCACTTTTTATAGGGTACATTTTCTAAAAACTAATACTGAAATGTGAATTGACTCTTTGCATACACTATTAATCTAAAAGAATACAAAACTAGAGTATTTCTGTTGAGAAAATCTTGGAGTCCCCTATATACAGTATATACAGAATGAGAAAACACATTCGGACTGGTCTTATAGTGAGCAAAAAAAAAAGACCCTAAAAAAAGAGAAATATAGAAACATCATACAAATAATATAGAGAAAAATAATTTTTAATAAAATACAAGACAAATAATAATATAATTTCCTCTATGCAAAATATTATTATGGATAAAAATATATCCCTAATCCTACATGGGATAAAAAAAAATTGTCTCAAAAATGGAAATATAAAAATATAAAATGGAAAATTAAAATCACCGGCTAATCCAACTAAGCCGGTGATAATAGCATGCAGGGTATAACTATCTGCCCTGCTCAGAGTTCCACCTCCTGCAAGTATGGTCCACTCGTCCAAATGGTAAAATATTTATCATCAATAATACAATAATATTGGAATATATTAAAACAAATTTAAAATGCCAGAAACGTTCAACGCGTTTCAAGGCTACAGCCTCTTTTTCAAGAGCTAATCTGGCAATATACAGATAAATAATTTATTTATCTATTTATTTATTTATCTGACACTCAAAGGGTTAAGCGGCCGCTTCATGCACAGTAGAGACTGGCCGAATGCGCACCATCTCTACTGTGCATGACGGCTTCTGACAGACATCCTAGCAAATTATTATATAGGATTATTTTCCTCAATATCATTTGTATGATGTATTAATACTATAGAAGCACTCTCATATTTTCTATATTTCACTATCAATTTAAATATATTTTAAATCATTGCAAAATTCTCCTGATTTACTAATGGGATTCCTGTGGGATGTTTTGTTTGTGTCTCGGCCAGGCATGTCGAAGTTCAAAGGTAACATCTATGCTGAATTAAGTTTTTAACTTTTGAACAGAATGACCAGTTTTAGTGAAACTAGCATTCCAGCTTTCGATGAAAGTCCCTGTAACCCTCATACAATACAAATACAAATACAAATATTTTTTGAGAATGAAGGACATGAAAAAGCAAAGGTTTCTTATGTTAGTTTATATGCCTTTAAAAGAGCAATGTTGACACAGTGCTGGATACCATTTAAGTTGATAATTTATCAAAGGTTAGCTATAAATTTCTCCATAGACTTCAGTGGGAATCTTTTAGATAAAACCAGGTAACATTTATCAACTGAAATGTAATCTAGTCCATAAACAGATCATATTGGGGGGACTAGGTGTTTGTGGTTAAAGTGAAAAACTGCCCCCATTCCTGCGATATTTTGATTTAATGTCACTTTTCAACATGTGAGAAGAATGTTACACATAGAAAAGAGAGGGTGAGCAGAACCAACTTTAACCCTTTGCGTGCCAGAGGGGTATGCAAGGCATTATGTTGCGTATCCCTGTGGCACTCAAAGGGTTAACATGCAGTTCAGACTCTAGCACTATACACAGTACATTCAATTGAACCTACATGTCAGCCTTATGAACAAAAGAGAAAGGGAGCAATTCTGGAGCATGGCAATTGCATCATAGGTGACAAATGGGACTTTCCATTGAATTAAGTGAGCCTTTTAAAGGGATGGTAATGTTTCATAATGAAAGCAGCTCTAATTAACATACCTGGGAACTCTCCGGATTTGCCCCGGAGACTCCGGTTCTGACAGAACTTTACCGGGTCTCCGGGGCAGAGGCTGATTCCTCCGGATGTGGAGAGTTTCTATTGAAACTCTGCCACATCCGCTTTTTCTCCCGCTGATCCTCAGTCCCCAGCCTTCTGTGTGAAACCTTTAACCCTCTGAGTGCCAGAGTGGTAAGGAATGCACTACCCTCCGGGTAGCCCTCAACTGGAAGTTCCCAGGTATGCTAATTAATCATCATAGTATTTGGGCCATGTAACACTGATGTAACACTGCTCACCTCAGAGCAGCAGGGTGTGTCCTGGTAGATTACAGAGAGGGACAATCTTCAATTAAGATAAGGGAAAAAGCTGAAAAACCTGTCAAGGGGGGCAGGGTTTTCATTGCTCTCACAGTAAGAATACTGACCCTTGAGCTGTCTGGTCTATGGACTAGATTCCACATCTGAAGAGAGGGGGCTTACACTAGGTAAAAGGGACGGGAGGGGGAATCTTGAACTACAACTCTGACAGTAATGAAATGACACTCTCTATGTCTCAAATACTATGAACATTAATTGGAGCTGTTGTTTTTGTGAAACATTACAATCCTTTTAACCTCTTGAATGCTAACATTTAAGAGGTTGAAAGCCCCATTTACGTCAATGAGAATTTGTGGAATTTTCATTTGCTGCTGGTTTGATCCAGAATTGCTCTTTCATTTTGCATATAAAGCTGCTGTGTATTGTAGTAGGTAAGGAGCACTGCAGCTCTCAGGCATTCATAGTGTTAATGTGTTCAGATTGCTCTTCAGGGGGCGGACTAACATAGGGTGTCTGTGCATTGGTTGATTCCATCCAATGATCATTCAGTTTCATTCAGAAGTATTTTTTGTGCAAAGAGCTATACATTTCTGTCAGTTATCAATTACATTTTTGATCAATTGTACGCTAAAGGTTGATTGATGGAAAATAAAATAAAAGGTATTGTATGTGATCACACATGACAATGCTTAAATGAATACTGAACACCTAGGAGTGAATAAATACTCTGCACTTGATGCTATCATGTGTAAAATGTCTCTGATTTGGGAGGCCTAAAATTTAGTCTTGCATATGCTCTAGCAGAGCAGACTTTTCTGTCTTTTTCCAGGGCTGGAAATACCACAGCAGCCTTGAGGTGATTGTCCTGGATTGTCTGTAAACGGGCTGAGATAATATAACCTCTTTGATTAGAAGAACAGTGGGTATGAATCACAATACATAAACTGACATTTCTTATTTCTCTTAGCACAAATAAATGCTCTGAGTAGGGCAGTTAGACACAAATTTGGTATTATTTTAGGGATGTAACATGTATAATTAACTTTTACATATGCTAGCTCTAAGTACATGATTTTTAAAGCTGTAACAACCTCCTTCATATTTAGATGATTTAGATTTAATAGAGTGATACATTTCAGTTAAGCCATTGAATGATGTTCATTTTGCACACTCCTTTTGATCAGTGGTGAAATGGAAATGTGGCCTTGTGTGTTTGAGTACACACTACCATGTTTTACCAATAAAAGTGTACTGGTGTTATAACTATGACCTTTTAAATGGGAAAAACCTACACTTTAGTTTTCAATCAAAGGAAAAAGATGGAAAATGTAAGATTAAGATTAACCCTTTGAGTGCCAGAGGGGTACGCAATGCATTGCTTTGCAATGCGTTGCTTACCCCTCTGGCACTCAGAGGGTTAAGATTTTACTCAAACAATCAAAAACTGGAAAATTAAATAAATGTCACTTTGTACTTTTCAAATAAACTCTCCTGTTTCTATGTTCCTTTGTGGAACACAAGTGCTACATTCTCCTCAGCCTGAGAGATCTGAGTACATAGGCTGCAGAGAATAACATAGGAATTAGTTGGCTTATCACACTGGAGACTTTATTGCTTTTTTTTACCACACCTTAGTGCAGGGCTAGTCAATTGTTAGACCTCCAGCTGATGGACTACAATTTCCATAATCCCTAACCAGGCAACAGCTGGTGGGAATGATGAGAGTTGTACTCTGCCTTAGTGCACCCCCCCCCCAGAGTGGTGTTGTATTACAACTTCTATAATCCTTGGGTTACCTACCTAGATAAAGGCTGTACAATTCATACTGCATAGAATTCTAAGACTGGAGTTAATCTTTGTCTAATTCTGTTTTTTAATGTTGCTGTCCTGTGAACGTCCCCCAGACATGCCCACCTGTGTCACTGGATGTTTGCACGCTAAGAATGCAGCTCTTTATAGGACTAAAAGCCATACAGCACTTCAAAAACTACATCATCATCTTAACAAAGGCAGATATTGAGTATATGGCAGAGAAAGGGAGGCCTTCCAGGAATATGCAGTAAGTTGGTGATTTTAACCTTTTTTAAGAACTACGTTGCACAACCATCTGGTCGTTGTCCCTTTGAGTGCCAGAAAGATGCACAGTGCATTGCTCTACAGTGCATTGCGTACCTCTCTGACACTCACAGGGTTAACCCCTTGAGCGCCAGAGGGGTATGCAGTGCATTGCAGAGCAATGTTTGCGTACCTCTCTGGCACTTAGTGTTAAAGGATTAGATTTATGTTATTATCTTTTTTTTTCTTCTGATGATTGAAATTATAATCTAGTAATTGCAGGAGCGCCAACATTTTCCTTCCCCAGCTCTGTGACTATCCTGCCTCTCACATTTCTTCTGGACAATCCACAGACCCGCAAGTGTATACTATGTAAAGTCAAATTACCTACTGTTTATGCATTTTTTTAACGTCACCTCTTTTTTTATTTAATTTATTTATTTTTTACATTTTCATGTTCCTGACAGGGAGCTCAAGGACTGTGAAAATAGGGATAGTGAGTCAATGTTTGACTACAGCATACAGAACACTCAGAGCTGCAAGGATAGTGTAACATTGTATCACTAGCCCTGATTCCACAATCTCTGACAGAAAGCTCGCTGGAAACTGAAACAGTATAGAAAATGTAGACTTTTAAAGATTATTCACTTTCATAATATGTAAATACAGCAAAGAGGTTTACTGCCACTTTAAAGCATTGATGAACAGGTCACCTCTGATCTGCTTCTCCAAGGAGCTGCTCCCATTGGCTGCTGAGATTTCATACCCACCTGCAATGCAGACACCGGCAACTTCAGCTCTTGCAGGAGGAGTGCAAGAAGCTATGGAAGGGCCTGCACATTAGGTTGCACTTTTTATGCTGGCCCCTTTCTATCTGACATAAAAATACATTACACAGTATTTCATACATATATATTTTCTTTAAATAATCTCTGCTTCAAAGGCAGATTTTATATGTTTTATTTCCTTTTTCTCTGTTGTCCAATACAAGTTACTGTTAACTTTGGGTAGGCAATCAGCCCCTTTAAGTAGACAGGAACAATTCTGAGATGTGGCTGCTGGGTGGAGCCTACCTCCTCTCCTTAGCTTGCAGCTAGCCAATCCCCATCCAGTAAGATTTGTTCCTTGGTCAAGACACAAGGCAAGAGAACAGTTCTGCTATAGTTTTAGCTTTTTTATTATTTTTCTGTTAGATACGGGATACCATCATTAGGCGGATTATCATCACTGACAATTCCCGTCACCCAAATGTGGATAGCTCAGTTTACCAGGTGCTTTTGTGGACCTAACCCCTGGGGGGAAAATCTTGGCTGCAAGTTCTTTCCCCAGGAGTTGCCCACTGAGGCTTCTTCTTGATATATGGTAATCTGACGACAGAAAATCTGCTGAAAAAGGTGAGCACCCTTTGAGTGCTGGCTTCCACATGTTCCATGCTTCCCCTCTGCACAGGGGTCTCATTTTGAGTTCCTACTATATATTCATGCACTCTTTGGGTTTATCTGTATGTCTCTGGGGTGTTTGGAGCAAGTTTCTGTGGTAACTTAACCCTTTTGCTGCTGGTTAGCATCTTTTAGGGCTTTGTGGACACTTTCCCTACTGGAACCAGTGTTTATTGGGTCTGCTGACTTGTTATAGTGGGCTTTTGAGTGGTTTTACAGTTTAGTATTCAACTTGCTAACTTTGTGTTCAGTGAGCGGTTACCGCATAGACGCCATTGCTCCATTCTCTTCTATGGTACTTTACAGTTTGGGACATATCTCTGCAACCACTCCACCTAGAGAGGTCAGAGATGGCTCATTTGGTTGGTCTGCCCTTGCTCTGTTATCCGGTCAACGTTTTGGGCATGTGGGGGGGTTCAGGGGGCTTCGGGCGCTGTTGGGGTACTTTCTCAGTGAAACTACAATTCCCATGAGTGCTCTTTGTGCGCTCGCTTCTGATTGGCTCCTGATGCGGCAGCCATTTTGTGTCTTCGCTGATCGAGTATCCCACACAGGGCTTGGACTCTCCTTCTCTCCTCAGCAGTTTAACCCTTCGTCTACCAGATAAGTCTAATTTAGCGCTTCTGGGGTGATTTTATTTATCATACACACTATTTTGTGGGTGTTTCTGATACTTTGACCATTTGACTCTGTGAGAATGTCTACTCCGTTAGACCTTAGGGCTAGGCCTAAGACTTAGGATACTGAGCATCTGTGTTCCCCATTGCTCACTGCTTCTCATGTCACTCAGGGTTACCTAGAGAATACCCAGGTCATGTTTGCCCAGCATGCGCTGCTGCCCCTGAATCCCCTGCAGGGGCCTCCAGCCACGCACTAGAGCCAGTTTGGATGCAAGCGTTTAAGGCTACTGCCAGGGACCTCCGGTCCACCTTACAACTCCTTCCAACCACCTTGCAGGGGGTCTTCCACTTGTGGCAGGCCCCCAACCCTATAAGATCTTCCCTGCCTAAACCGCCGGGTGTACCTGATGTGTCTGATTCCTCTGAGGAGGAATTATTGGTGGATTCTGATGACTAAGACTATTCTGCTGCCCCTTCCTCTCAGTTTTTTGGGGATCCCTTTGAGGCTTATCCTGTCTTCTCAGCTGAACATTCCCTTGGTACAGGAGGTTTCTTCTGATCTCTCTGATGTGTTCCAGGAGCCTGTCAGGCCCCATACTTGTTTTCCACCTAACCCCACCCTTGACCACTTGGTGTCTGAGGAGTGGAATTTTCCAGACAGAAAACCGTCTGTCTCTAGGAAATTTGCTAAGCTTTATCCATTCTCTGAAGCAGTCCTAGCGCAGTGGGTTCATCCTCCCAAAGTGGATGCCCTGTCTCCAGGCTTTCTAAGTCCACTGCCTTGCCTGTGGCTGATGCACCTGCTCTGAAAGACTGGACTGACAAAAGGCTTGAGACATCTCTCAAGGCCATTTTTGCAATGGCTGGTTCTGCCCTGCACCCCGCATTTGCTACGGCGTGGATGAATAAAGCCGTGGCTGTTTGGACTGAGCAGCTCACTTCAGCTGTCCATCAGGGAGCTCCTACTACTGACATGTTGCGACATCTCGCCAACATCTTTGAGGCTCAGCATTATGTTTCTGATGCCCTGTTTGACGCTGTGCGCATGGTAGCCAGGACATCAACTATGTCTCTGGTAGTCAGATGTGCTCTTTGGCTCAAGATCTGGCTGCTGACATGACCTCCAAGAAGGCTCTCATGTCTTTGCCTTTTCAGGGCCTAAGCTCAAGGATCTCATCAGCGAGGCCATTGGAGGGAAAAGTACTCACCTGCTAGTGGTCCTGAGGAAGAAGGTGCCTGTCAAAAGGAATCAACTTTTTCGTCCCTTTCAGGCCGACCTGCACCAGGCGATCAAGGCGGTGCCTCAGGCTCCGCACTCCTCATCCAAGCCTAAGCAGCAATGGAGGTTCAAGACCTCCACTAAGCCCAAGGCTTCCAAACCTCCTTCTGCATGATTTCGCAGAATCCGGGTCCCCACCCGCAGGTAGGTGGCCTCTTACGCCACTACCTCTCTGCTTGGGAGGCCTCTGTGGAGGACCCATGGGTTCTGCAGGTGGTGGCTACGGGGTACAGGCTCTCCTTCACCTCCCTTCCTCCTTCTCTGATCTTCTCTTCTTGCTCTCCTATGGGAGCAGAAAAGCACCACCTTTTTGAGGGAGCCATTCAGGCCCCTCTGGACAAGGCGGTCTTGGAACCTATTTCTCCTCAGGAACGGTTGTTGGGGTTCTACTCCCCTCTCTTTGTGGTTTCCATTTTCGATTTGGAGGATCTCAATTTCTTTGTGGTCAGGTCCCAACTCCGCATGGTGATAGCTGCCATGTCCCCTGGGGAATTTCTGGCCATGCTGGATCTTCAGGATGCTTATTTGTACATCACCATTCATCCAGAGAGTCGGCAGTTTCTTCTCTTTGCCTTCGACCAAGGGCATTTCCAATTTTCAGCCCTCCCCTTATCACGGTTCCCGTGACTCCTTGTCATTCTCTGTTGTGGTGCTCTTCCATTGGTGGAGCTTGATTGGCCCGCCCAGGGTGTCCCTTTATATACTGGGCCTATGGCACCTGTCAGGTGCCCTTTCGTGGTGTTCCTGTGCCATTGTTGCTGTGTTCCTGTGTACCGACTTGGCCTGTCTGACTACTCTGACGTTCCTGCTCTGTGATTGACCTGGTTCTGGCTGACGTTCCTGCTCCGTGATTGACCTGGTTCTGGCTGACGTTCCTGCTCCGTGATTGACCAGGCTCTGGCTGACGTTCCTGCTCCGTGATTGACTCGGCTCTGGCTGACGTTCCTGCTCCGTGATTGACCCGGTTCTGGCTGACCTTCCTGCTCTGTGATTGACCCGGTTCTGGCTGACCTTCCTGCTCCGTGATTGACCCAGCTCTGGCTGACGTTCCTGCTCCGTAATTGCTTCCAGTGTTCCTGCGAGATTTTGTTCTCTTGCCTGGTGACATTCTGAACTGTGCTTGCTGTGTTGCACTGACTGATCACGCTTCATCTGCTGAGCTGTGGCCTCCGTTATTGAGCCTATCTGGACACTTGCAAAGCTTGTTGCCTCCGTTACCGAGCCTGTCAGAGAATACTTGCTGAGCTGTTGGCTCCATTACCGAGCCTGTCAGAGAACACTTGCTGTGCTTGTTGCCTCCGTTAGCAAGCCTGTCTGTGTACACTTGCCAAGCTTGCTGCCTTCGATTTTGAGCCGTTTAACACTTGATGAGCTTGTTGCCTCCATCACCGAGCCTATCTGTTTACACTAGCAGAGCAGTATCTCTAACTACGGTGCTCGTTTCTTTGCAGTCGTTGCACCGCGTGGTGCTATTGGGCATTCCGTTAGCTCTTGCAGTGTGTTGCTCCGTTTCGTCACCGGAAGGGTGTCTTGGCTCTGGTCTCCTCTTGCTCACAGTGTTGTACCATCATACCACACCAGGAAGTACATTTGGCTCACGTTATATTTGCTTGTGCAGTGTCTCCTCCGTTACTGCACCTAAGGGGTGCTCTTGGCTCTGGTCCCATTTGCATTTGCAGTGTCTCCTCCGTTACCGCACCTAAGGTGTGCTCCTGGTTCTGGTTCCATTGGCTCTTGCAGTGTCTCTCCTCCGTTATCGCACCCAAGTGGTGGTATTGGCTCTAGCTCCAGTAAGTCCTTGCTATACTATTGGGCATATTACAATACAGCTATCTGGTAGTGATCCAGTTCAGTCGCACTGCTAGCGCTTGCCTATTGCACTACTACTGGGACTGTTTATATTCACCGGGCGTTGGCTAATCACCACAACAGAGACTGATTATTTGTATTGGGCATTAACCCTTTTACCTTCATTGATTCTGTTGAGTGCTATTTGCTCCTACTATATTGGGCCTGTACTACATCCATACATGTGATTACCTATTCTGGCCCCCAGGGGCACTGTTCCTTAGTTTTACCTCAATAAAACTGTGTTTGATTTTTAACCTTGGTCTGAGTGTTGTAAAAACCGTAACACCCCTTTTGCCTGACCACGGCTCCTCAAGTCTTCAACAGAGTCCTGGGAGCTTTGATTTCCGTCCTCCATCGGGACGGCATCAGAGTTACCCCATACATGAACAACCTCCTTCTGAGGACATCTTCTCCGGAACGCCTTCATCAGCAGGTGCAGGATTGCATTCATGCTGTGTCCCGTCACAGGTGGATCATCAATCTGGACAAGTCCTTCACAGATGATGGTGTTTCTGGGCCTCCTTTTCGACACCCAGAGAGGGATGGTGTTTCTCACGGACGAAGTGGCTCATCAGATAGCGCTGAAGGTCCAGGCTGTCCTGTCTCAGGAACTGGTTCCAGCCAAGAAGTTGTCATCCCTGGTGCTGAAGTCCACTATTCGTAAGGCTTACGAACTTAGGAAGAAGCCTGTTCCCTTTCGGGTCACGGCTCATTCTACAAGATCTATTGGAGCATATTGGGACTACAAGAATCAGGCCTCAGCTGATCAGTTGTGCAAGGTGGCCACTTGGTCATCTGTGCATACCTTCTCGAAACACTACCGTGTGGATGTACTGGCATCGGTTGATGCCAGTTTTGGGAGGAAGATCCTGGAGGCAGCCTTGCCTGTCTAGGATCTCATTACTCTCTCAGTACTCTTTCACTTTTGAGCCCTGTTGGCTCTAGTTCAGTGGGCTGTGTAACAGTTCCTGGGGTCTGTTTTACCCCTGTTCAGATCCGTTGATACCTTGCGCTTATTGTTGAGCGATTCATGATCTGTTGGTTCATTGGTGCTCTGGTGACTTTGGGTGCCTGCGCCTTGTCCTTGCCTTTCTTCCCACCCTGGGGAACTTAATGGTTGGATATCCCAAAGTTACCAGTAACCTGTATTGGACAACAGAGAAAATAGGATTTTAGTCTTACCTGTTAAATCCTTTTCTCTTAATCCATACAGGTTACTGGTCTCCCACCCTTTCAAGGGACCATGCTTGGCTTTCCTGTGGCAGAGCGTGGGTGTCTTTTCAGGTTCATGCTCACAGGAGTCTTCCTTTACCTTCTTACTAGCTAGTCAATAGTTAGTTTTCAAATCTTACTGGATGGGGATTGGCTAGCTGCAAGCTAAGGAGAGGAGGTAGGCTCCACCCAGCAGTCACTTCTCAGAATTGTTCCTGCCTACTTAAAGGGGCTGATCGCCTACCCAAAGTTACCAGTAACCTGTATGGACTAAGAGAAAAGGATTTAACAGGTAAGACTAAAATCCTATTATCTAATAAATCCAATTAAAGTAGATCAAATAATTTGTTTCTTTCTATTTAGTTCCAAAAGAGCTGGGAGTGTAAAAAATAAGACACTGCCTGAGGCAGAACCTGGCTGGAATCTATATGTTGTAAGCACTACATCCACCATTCACCTCTACAGAGAGATGGTACGTATCCTTAGAAAGTCATTAGCATGTATTTTAGTGGCATGTGGTGGGAAGAACTCTTATGGTCAGTCAGTGGGCCCAGTATAAACAGCCAGTGGGCTCACAGACCTGCATATATCGTGCATTTGCACTGTATGTGTCTTACTGTTTCGGGATGAATAGACATTCTAGTATTAACTCTCCCTGTGGGCACTAGTCCATAAGCTGACAGGGTCATTCTGGGGAATGCTAACTGCACCAAAGGGGAGAAATGAAGTGATTTAAATTGGTCTTTTAACCCTCTGAGTGCCAGAGGGGTATGCAAAGCAATGTGTTGCGTACCTCTCTGTCACAAAGGGTTAAAGGGAAAGGAAAACCTCCTACTAATAAAACTCCCACTTCCCTTACTATAGTCAGAAAACCCTAATGGTCTGTAAGAATTTTGCTTTTGTGCCTTTGTTCAAGAGATAACAGGGGAGATGCACTAAGGAATGATAAAGAGGTGCTAACGCAGAGATGACTTCTCCACTGATATAGTTTCTCCACTTCCTATTTTACTGTATAGAAGCCTATGTACTAAGAACTCAGAGTTGGAGAAATCTTAGTGCATTGGCTCCATAGAATAACATAGGAACTGCAGAAGTTATATCACTGGAGAAGTCATCTCCTCTTTGTTATCACTGCTTAGTGAATCTCCCCCAAATATTCAATCAGTCCTCAGTGTCATGTTCACGCAGGCAGAGTGCATGAATCTGTTTTATAACCCTTTACGGGCCAGTGGCTTGTGTAAAACATTGTGAAACAAAGCACAGCACAACCCTTCTGGTCCCTACAGGACTAAGGTTACTGTGTACAGTGGGTGCTGTTTGTGTCTTGTGGTCCAGCTTGCAACTGTCATGTTCTCCTTCCTGGACATGACTTCCAGGACTTGAAGGTTCAAGAAAAAAATTCACAGGGGCCAGTAGGATTTTCTGACCGCAGTAAAGTAAGTGGAAGGTTATTATTAGGTGGTGTTACTTCCTAGGATGCTAAAACGGTCTTCAATGCATTGCTTTACAATGTGTCAGAGACCTGTCTAGAATTCAAGGATTTTGTTTGATGTCACTCCTGTTTTTATGGGGCTTGAAAATATTAGGATTGTGTATCCTATATGAGGGGAGACATCTCCTCTTTCAAATGAGGGTATTGTTGTCCCCCCTGAGGCCTGGGTATGGCAGACTGGAGATCTTGATTGGCTGCAAAGTATGTTCATGGTGCCTAGGACAGTGGGGAGCATCCTTAGCTTCTCCAGCTCTTGAGGGCTACAGCTACCATGATCCCCAACAGCTGGAGAGCCAAATGTTGCCTGCAGCTGACCAAGGTTCCATTAACATACTTTACTAATAGGCACAGATATTTAGAAGTAGCTAACATACATTGCTTGTTTAACCCTTTCCATGCTGAATGCTTAAAACTTCTGTAATGCGTTGGAGCTGGGGCTCATTAATTTCTTGTAGAAGGGAATGAGCTGTCATTAGCAGTGATGACCTTCGATTTAAAGGGATAGTAATATTTAATTGTTACAAATCCCTATATTAAAGCCCTAGTAAAAAAAAAACATATTGCCCCCAGTATCATCTCTCAAACCTTTATGGTTTGAGAGATGAACACTTCTAAAGTTGCCCTCTCCCACCCCCTTCCCCGTATTCAGCATTCTAGCTGACTCGGGGAAATCCGGTCAGAGATCATCAGGCGGCTCTGCAGCAGAGCCGCTATCGCATTAACTAAAAAAAGACTTTCACTAAAATGGTCTTCTACGTGTGCTTGCAAGCCAAGCACATGTAGAAGACCATTTCAGTGAAAGTTTTTTTTTTTTAGTTAACGTGATCAGGCTGTGCTGGAGAGCCGCCTGAAAGTCGTACGACTCTGTTCCCTGCAGTCAGCTAAAATGCTGTCTACGGGGAAGGGGGAGGGAGAGGGCAACTTTAGAAGCATTCATCTCTCAAACCATAAAGGTCTGAGAGATGACACTGGGGGCAATACGTTTTTTTTTTGTTTTTTTTTTACTAGGGCTTTCATATAGGGATTTGTAATACTTAAGTATTACTATCCCTTTAAATGTCAAGGTCATAAGTAAATGGCCTTCAGCTTCCAAGGCACAGAAGCCCGAAGGAGTTAATGTATAATTTCATGAATTAGTGTAACATTGTTACCGATTAATCATTCTGTGCTTTTCCTAGCTAGAGTATGTAAAGCGATATGAGAGTGTGGCGACCCAAGGCAGCATTCACCTTCTGAGTGAAGCTCATTTACTTGTGAGAGCAGCTCTAATGGATCCAAACTTGGTGGAATCACCAGAGAAATCTGAGTTGGTATCCGCGTTTAGAGAGAGCTGTGCGTATTTAGGAGACTGTTACAGCCGGTATGAATTTTATTTGTCAGTCCCCAAAACTGTATTTGGTGTTACAAGAACCCTTTAGCTATTGTATTGTATATTTTTTCATTACATAGGGAAGTGTTTCTCATTGTTAGTTCTTGGGGCACAGCAAACATGTCAGCATGTAAAGATATCCCTGCTTAATCTCATTTGAGTAATGAGTGGCTCAGTCATTGTGATAGATCTGTCTGTGCCTAATTAGGGATATTCTGAAAATTTGATCTGTAGCTGTGCCCTGGGAACTGGAGATGATATTCACAGACATTAGGCAAATGAAAAGTGGAGTCATTCTGGGTTAAACACAGTCACTATAGGAGACAAATACAAATTTTCCATTGATTTGAATGGGGCATTTAACTGCATGAATTCTAGAGAGGTATCAACACATTGCTTCACAATGCATTGGATAGCCCTCTAACATTCAGTGGTTTAAACGCCACATTTACATATTTCTTGTTCTCCCCTATAGTGCACTTGGTTGGGGAACTTTAACGGGGAATATCTCTCAAACCAGAGCGGTTTGAGAGATAGGATTTGTGGCATTTAGCTTATTTTTAACTTCTACAAAACTCCAAACTTGTTTTAGGGTAAAAAAGATGTCACTCTAGTGAGATAATCCACTCCGGTTCCTCTGTTATTCTATAGAGCATCCTTTTGAGAGATCTTAGATTATAGGTTTCATAGAAATACATAAGGTCTGGGGAGGTTTCTCTGACTGCACTTTTTCCTTACTGCTCTTCTTTCGATAACCAGTGAATAATCCAGTGTCAAATATAACTCTACATCCATATTATATCAGAGGAAGCTGTGTGTATTAATACTAGCAGTTCCTATCACATACTTGTAGAGTTCACAGTCTTTAAAATAACATAGTTTTCGGTTTTGAAAAAAAGACATTGTCCATCAAGTTCAGCCATTTAATACTTGTAACCCTGTGTATCTGAGTTGCCAAACTAGACTATGAAAATAATATAGCAGACCGTCTCTAAGGGTAGTATTTTCAACAAATAAACCACATTGACCTTCTCCCTTGAGCTGGTACTCACATTTGTTGGAGGCTTCTTCTGCCAGTATTGTATGCATAGGATAATATCATTCCAGGCTAGTGATTCTTCTCTTCAGTTTGTCAGCTCACAGGATATGGTCTTCAGAGTAACCCCTGTAATTTGGGAACACTTAGGAACTGGCCGCTTTAGGTCACTTGTACAATGCAAGTGAAACCATCTACAGTGTTCACAAAAACCAAGAAGAGCCCTTCCTTGGCTCTGCATGTATATAAACCCTACTCCATGCAATTCACAACTAGGACACATGTAGCAAAGATAATAATTATCAAGAAAATGTGTATTATATTAATAGTCCATGTATATTGACTCATATACATATGTCTAAAAAGAATGAAGACATTGGTCCACCACATCCAGTTAATAATTTTTATAAATAGTATACAGATATATCGGTGTTAAAGAACAAGAATTTAATAATATAAATATGCTCCCTTCTTCTTTGAATTTTACTTATAGGATTGTCACTATCAAACAAGTCATTATATATAAGAAGTTATATCTATCTCAATCTAAGGTGGACAGTTGAGAATTGAAACAGTTAAAATGGACAGTATATTCTGGCCTACTGTGGAAAAAAGAATGCACCATGCCTTGCCAGTTTTAATAGCTATTTGAACTCGTTCAGTGCTAGGTTGCTCAAATTTGCTCACCTTAGTGGAAAAAACCACCATGTGTGGTGTGCCAGCTTTTCCCAGTCTGATGTTATTTCTCTTTTATGCAGGCATATTGATATAACAGAATTTCTGATTATTTTGTATTTTATTTTTATTGTCTTAAGGATGGACACAAAGCATTCTCACCTTGCCCTTCCCTACTACAAGATGTCGGGCTTATCAATATCTGATGTTATCAATCGAGTTGCCAGCAGAGAAGCCCCAGAGCAGTATGGGAAAGGATTTATGTTTTACCTCAAGCATTCCCTTTTTGAAGAACTTGATGAGAAGCTTAGTGAAGTATGAATGTATTATGCTTTTTATATAAAATGAAAAAAAAACACAAATTGGACAAAAGAGAGAGCTTAAAAAAACACAAATTGGTCTGGCTTCATTTGTTCCAGCCATTGTGCACTATTTTAATATTTTAGTAGTGCGTTTTATGCAAATCTAAGAAACAAACTACACAAGCACTTCCCTCTTCTTTTATTAACTCTTTGGGTGCCAGAGAGGTATCCAACGTATTTTGGGCAATGCGTTGGATACCTCTCTGCCATTCAGAGGGTTAACATGAATCTGCCAGGTGTTAAAAATGAGCTATAAAAAGTTAATGTTTTTTCTTTACAAGTCATTTGGGTCCATTAAAGCCTGTAGTTTGCTTAAGCAAATGTGACCTGGAAGCACAGTTGAATAGAGATCACTGTACACAGAAAACTGCAGCTATAATACACAAAATATATAGCTAGATACACCTGACTGCTGTAGATAAGTCAATGTCCTTAACATATTAGAGCTTTAAGTATATTCTTAATTTATATATGGAAATAAAACATTTTACAATTTTATCATTGTTAGAGCACATCATATGAATAAATACTTGTCCCACGAGGCACAATTGGGGCATAGATTGCACCATATTGAGCAGCGAACGTAAATCTTATAAACAGACTGTTATTAATGGTTAAATGGCACTAGAAAGGTAAAAAGGACCATTGCAATTGCCAGCCACCCTCTATAGAAAGTGCCTCTTATCATTTTACGATGATGTTACAGAACTGTGATGCAATCAGAGGTTTATTTAGTAAGATCTGGAGCAATTCTGTAGCAAAACAACTGCACAAGAGAGAACATTTAAATCAAAGGGGAATCATTATATGGCTGTTTTAAATCTCTTTTTAAAACAATGGAGATGTATCCAATGCATTGCTTTGATAGGATATCAGGGTAGTTCTAGATGTAGGGAGAGAAGTATGGAGTTCCACAAATTAGGAGCGGAAAGAGAAAAAGATTTGAGACGAGAGGGCAGTGTGTTTGTGGATAGTGTAACAAGAAGGTAGTTGTGTGCTGAGTGAAAGAGGCTATCAGAAGCATAAGCGGAGATGAGAGAAGTGGTGTAAGGGGGTGCATAAGAGTGGAGAGCTTTAAAGGAGGACTTTGTAGATGATACAATGCTTAATAGAAAGCCATGTGAGTTATCTAATAGGGATGTAAGCAGCTTCAGATTTTGAGAAAGTGTGGTGATTTGCACAGCTGAGTTTAGGACAGACTGCACAGGGGAAAGATGGGAAGCCGGGAGGCCAGTTAGTAGCAGGTTGCAGTAGTCCAAACGGGATAAAATGAGGGCATTTTTAGTAGTTGCCTTGGACAGAAACAGGCAGATTTTATCAATATTGCAGAGAAAGAAGCGACAATTTCTAGCCAAGTAGTTAATATTTGAGGTGAAGGAAAGAGTTAAATATTGCCCCTAGATAGCTTGCTAAGCTGACTAACTGAATGTCAGTTCCATCAGCTGTAGTGGTGAAGCTTGGTGTTGGGTGAGATCTGGGAGGGAAAATGTGAAGTTCAGTTTTTGATATGTTTATCTTAAGATGATGGTGAACCATCCAGGAGGAGATGGCCAAGAAGAACTCTAAAAATTGTAACTTAATATGAGGTGAAAGCTCTGGAGTGGACATGTACATTTGGATATAATCATCATATAGGTGAGACTTGAAGCCAAACAAATTAATATGTTCACCCATTGAAATGGTGTACTGGGAGGAAAGTACAGGACCCAGAATGGAGTCTTGAGGCACCCCCACAAAGAGAGAGACTGTAGAGGAGAAGTTATTGCCAGAATAAACATCAAAGGAATGTTGTAAGATGTAGAAGGAAAGCTATGAAGCAGCTTGATTGTGGAAACCAAGACTGTGAAGACTCTGAGCAAGAAGAGTATGGTTTTAACCATATTAAAAGCAGAAACTGGAATCCACAAAAGATTGTTAGCATCAAGGAATTAGGGAGAAGACAAGGTGTTCTAGGATTTTTGAAGGAAGGGGTAGAAGGGAGACTGGTAGATAAAGACAGGAGGGGTCAAGGCTAGCCTTCTTGAGTGGGGGTTTGACTTGTGCCCGTCTAAAAGAAAAAGAGAAGATGTCTGTGGAGAGTGGGGTGTTGAAAATGTGTTAATATAGGTGTAAGGACTGATGCATATGGTTTAAGTAAGTGAGAGGGCATTAGATCCAAGGAGGAGGTGGTGAGGTGGGTGGATGGAAAGAGTTAAGAAATGTTTACCTCTGTCACTCTAGAAAAATAGTCAATATAGGATGAAGAGAGTTTGGGGATAGTTCAGAGACTCAGGGAAGAATATGAATATGTTTGTGAATAGATTCCATCTTGTCTGTGAAGAGTAGGAAACACTCAGAAGCAATGGCAAGAGTTAGATTTGTTGTTGTGGACTAACATAGTGTAATCAAAGTTTAGCCTTTGATAAGGTAGAATGCAGTCATGAAAGAAGACATTAAAATGGGTGGAACCTGCATTTCCTTCAGAAACGTTCAGCAGATAGAGTACTAGAATGTAGAAAGCTGTTGTGGGAATGAAACTAGGTCATGGATTAAGTTGACTAAACTGTTATAGAGGGGCAAAAAAAAAAATTGTAGAGGACAGGATTGAGTTGTAACAGTCAGAGTCAGAAATACACAAAATAGAACAAAGGTAGGAATACAGTGAGGAACTCATCCCAGGGAGCTCAAGCGAGCAGCTATCCCTCCCATAAATCTGTTGGAGGAAGTGGTTGGGGAAGGGCTAGAGTGAGAGGAATAGAGAAGGTTATGAGGTGGTGGTCTGGTAAGAGGAAATGGAGAAACTGTGAAAGCGTAAAGATCCAGGTTCTTGGTACAGACAAGATCCAATTAGTTACCAGCTTTGAGTGCCACAGTCAGTCCATTGATGGCAATCAGATGAGGTGATTGGGCCTCACACCTTCTTTACCTAAAGGACAGAGGGGTCATCTGTATGACAGTTAAAGTCACCCAGAACGAAGACTGTCTTGTCAGCAGAAAGAAGGAGAGCCAGGGTTTGAAACTAAAAGGAAGCTTGAAGAAGAGGAGTTAGTAGGTGGCCTGCGTATGACAGAGGGTGATAGAGCTGGACTATATCTGCTTCAAAAGAACAAAATTGTATAGGTGGAGGAATTGAAAGGGGCTGGATTGGCGTGGGGGGGGGGCGGACACTAACACTCCCACCCTGACCAGTAGAATGAGTGGTGTGTGAGTAGAACCCATCATAAGGGAGTGCAGCGTCCACGGCTTTGCATGTACAGACAGCCAAGCTTGTGTGAGGGCAAATAGTTGTAGGGACTGTACATGCAAAATATTGTGAGTTAGTGCTGATTTATCAGATAGGGAGTTGGAAAGAACATAGGAGTGAAGAGGAAGGAAGAAGGGGAATGCTATTGAGATTGGAAGGGTGGGAACCCTTCAAGGAACTGTAGATAGACACAGGGAGATAGCAGGTGCATATGGGGTTTGGGCCAATATTGGATTAATATCCCTTGCGGCAAGCAGCAGGATAAGAGAGAGTAGAAATACTGTAGTAGGATTTATGCTGATGTTCTTCAGCAGGTCTTGCAGTAGATGAAGGGGTTAAGATCTGGAGAAGTAAGAGCAAGGTGGTGTAGTGGAGATCTGATGTCTGTTGACCTTTTTGTTGAACTCAGTTGTTAACTCTTAAAAGCTCTTTTGAAATAAGCACTTATGAATAAGCACTTAGGAAACAGGCACAAGAGCCGCACCCCAGCCAATGCTTTCCCCAGAGTGTGTGGCTTTCTATAATTCCCAGACCCAGTGCACAGGCTGGATGGAATACACTGATTAGCAATCGGTATATCAGCAGATGAAGGGGTTGAGCAGCTAGTTGAGGGTATGCTGAAAGTGTGACAGCAAATTAACTATAATAGCAATAGTGACACACAAACAGTGGAATAATATAGTGGTGATCAAATTAATGCATCTGAGAACTGTTTTAGGAAAAATGATATGCTTTAACAGTTGTGTTCACTCTTTAGGATGTGGCTTTAAAGGTAATGGAGATATTCAGTGCCATGGACCAATATCAGCTGCCTCATGTTTTGTGTAGTCCATGTATGGCTAATGTGTGCCCCAAGATGGCAATCAACTACCTGCAAAAATTATCACCTTCAGCATTCGTTTCACTCACAAAGGCAACCATGGCACTGAAAATGCACGATCTGGAGACACTTGAATCTGAGATCCAGAGCCATTCAGAGGTGAGTCACAACTTCAAACAAGGGCAGCTAGAGGTACAAACACCTTAACTCGGGGGTAGTCACTTGTTGACCCTTGGTTTAGGGCAGGAAGTCAACTGTTTAAACTCCAGCTATTTGGGCTACAACTAGCTGTTGGATGCTTGGGGATGGGAATTGTAGTACCCAACAGGTGGAGGTTAACAGTTGACTTTCCTGCTCTACACCAATATGTTCAGAATAGCTTTATTTTTGCTGACTTCCAGCTAGACCTAGCTATGGTCAATTAATGATCTGCCTCTCAATGTCTCTATCCTTTCTGGTAAAAGACTTTCACTAAAAAAAAAAAAAAAGTCTCTACCAAATAATGTGTGAGGGTTAAATACTTATGCAAACAACATACTTCATTTTTCTTTTAATATTTCCCAACATTAATCACTGCTACTTGCACCTCTGTCCTAAGTGCACAGATCCCATCTGGGCTTCACCTCCTCAGAGGTATTGATGTGAGTTCCAGAGAGGCAGCTAAAATTCTCTTTGCTGTTTTGATGTCACACCCATCTGTACAGCCATTAGCAGTACTGGCAGCCATAGCTTTTTCAGCAGGTGGGACAATAGTTTAGGGCAGGCCTGTAGAATTGGTGATTTGAATTAAAAGACTGAACTTGGTTATATATTGTTTTTTACTTTTTTCACAGTAGTTTATCATTTAAGTTTAGCTCTTCGCTTTTAATTACTGATGCAAGTAAGCAGGCACTGAGGTAATTCTGCATCCGTTTCACTTGCTGCTTTTTGTTTTCTACTTTTTTATATAGCCTCTATTTGTCAAAATTGTATTTATCCAATTGTTTCATGTTTTATTTCTTTTACATGGTCAGCACCAACACAGCCATGATAATTTGGTGTGCTGCCTGTACTGCATAATAACGTGTTGGGCTATGGTTTCTTTCAAAAGGGAGAGTATTGCCACAAACGAATGCACTTCAGTCCAACATGCTGCATCTTTAATGCATATGTTCAGGAATGCCATAAAAATGCAGCAGAGAAGATTTGTGTTGTGGCTTTTGAGGCTGCTGGGAGACCATTCACCTCCAGACCACTGGAGGTTGAGATGCCCAGTAAATGGATGACTCACATGGGAGTCAGGCAATGGTATTGGTAGGCTTCTCATATGGGCACCCCCCCAAGGGGAACTCAGGGGAAGGTGAGGTCGGAATATGGGTGATGAAAGTGTAACCAGGTAGCATACTACATTTCTGAAGCCCATTTGAGCATTTTAGCAACTATCAAATCATACGCACTGTTTAATCTATCTTTTTTTTCACATTCTATATTGTTTTATCCTGGGTATCTTTTTGGTTTTTCCCTGCAGATGCTCTTACTCTGTGCCTTTATAGATGAACCAAGACTACTTCTGAATCGCAGTGACAAAGAAATCATACCATCAGAATTAGCTTTTCATTTAAAGGAGACTGTGCCAGGATTACTTGTCGCTTCATTAGTATCTCTGCACGAACACAGCAAAATTAACTTGAAAGAAGCAGAGTTCTTCTTGAAGGTAATTTATTTTAATAAGCAGCGGTACATTTTTGTTCTGTAATCATGTATTTCGCAGAGGGCTCTGTGATTTAAACAAGGGTACTTCCTCTTCTGTCAGATACATTGTTCCAAAATGATTACATCTCAAACTGTCCTATTCTATGGGGAACTGTAGTCTGAGGCTCACCTCTACCATAGAAAACAACAGAAATAAATGTGTGGACATCAGGTGGTGTTGTTTCTATCATTTTAATTAATAGGATAATGGGTAATCGGTGGCTCAGTTATTTACATTGCACTTAAATAGGGAAATGCTTAAAGTGTGACCAGCTGGGGTTTCCCTAGGACTAGAGCTGAAAATTATATATATAATATGATAAGTGACCCGGCATTGCCCAGGATATGTGACATTCAATACCACACTACGCCGTGTTCACAAGATAGTATTTATGGCACTTTCTCTTTGATTTATTGCTGCCTCTCTTGCATATTTCCGATTCATGCTCCCTTTCACTATTTCTGTCATGCATTTACCATTTCAGTTTCTGTGTGTCTCTTCATCTTTCTCGTGTACGTGTTCACTCACTCTTTTAAAATGCTTACTTCTGAGGGTGTGCGTGCACTTTCTTGAGTGCTCTCTCTCTTACATGTACACTCTCTCTCTCCCTTTTGCATGCTCTGTCTTTTCTTGCATATGTTCTTCCATGCACTTGCTGTATTGATGTTTCTTGTATTTCTCTGTTGCGTGCTTTGTTTGTGTGGGCTGTTGGTAACTTTTTTTCTACTTTAGCCTTAAAACTGATGGGGTCCCCTACATCCCCGCTCAGAACTGGTTCTCAGAATTGCTCCATCATAATGTAGGGTCAGGATGCTTGGACCTCATCTGATTCAAGGCAGCAGCTCTTAGACTTTGCCACCATCATGCCACAGCACGCCATGGAGGCTTTTAAGACCCAGGGAGTACGCTCTCTCCAGGCCAGGGAACGGGCATGGTCTGTGGGAGGTTAGGCCTCAGGCGTTTTGAAAGAGGAGGGAGGTTTGGCAGTGTAGGTAAACAGAGGGAGGGCTTCCCAAGGATTTCGACACACCTTTGGCAGTTAGAGTTATTACATCTTGTTTGTAAGGTACTTTCCATCCAGTGTTTTTTCTTTGTTTTTGTTACTGTATGTTATTAACAATATAGGTCTTTACAATCCTGAAATATATAACCAGTTTCTCATGTAATTATTCAGGTTCTTTGTTTAAAGACCATCAATGAGGAGAATGTTCCCCAGATGCTTGTAGATTTTTGGGAAGCACGTCTTTCAACTTACCCTCCAGATTCCGTTCTACAGGATATCTTGTTTAAACTTACATCCAATTATGTGGAGAGAATTTGTAATCCACAACATGTGTGTGTTAAACAGCTGAAGAGCCCTGAGGATCTGGTAAACTGCAATTTCTTGTGTAGCTTTCGTTATACAACTGTGAAAGTCTATTTTGCTAATAGACAACCTTAAATACATATCGGCTGTGTTCACACAGGAATTCTTTTTGTTTTTTATATGATGGAATTGCATGGAAAAGAAGGCATGGGATTTTACTGTAGGTTTACATACCATAAATTAGCAGGGCCTTTTTCCATGCAGCATCCCTTTCTGTCAAAATAAACTGCAGCATCATCATCAGGTGGAAAATTTTATTGCCTATAGTATTTATTCAGTTACATTTAAACCTATACAACAGATTTTTGGGTGCTTTAATGAATATTTGGAAAATGAAATGTGGAGCAATTTGGGGGCAAAGCAACTGCATTATGTGGAACAGATACAAATTCCCATTGATTTTAATTAGGTTATACACTGCTTGGATGCTAGAGAGGTCTCCATAATTGCAGAACAATTCTTTGGAGACTTCTCCGTCATCCAAGGGTAAAAGCCCCATTAAAATCAACAGGAATTGTTTAACCTGTTAACTGTGATGCAGTTGGTTTGCTCCAAAATTTCTTCACATTTGTGTTTGTACCCTCTGTTGAAAGGAAGTTGCTCCATCTCCCTGTATCGTGCTCTGAAATTGTTGCTGATGTGACTTCCTCATACAACACAAGGTTACCACACTTGTATTTTCACTGCACCCACAGCTAAGTTGTCTGTGCTAAAATACCCTACTGACTGGTTCAATTTGTTCATTGCATGTAAAGGTTTAAGGAAGATTATCAGTTAGAAATAAATTTGCTTTATAAAAAGGAAATGTATTTGTTTCCATGGGAGCAGATTTGGCAGTTGGCCAGGAACTACAGTGTTCTGCCCAAAACTGTTCCAGCCATTTTGGGTTTTTGAAAATTGTCCACAGTGGCTGGCCTTGGGACATGTCTTTACAACTCTGGCACTCTTAATAATGGTATCCTTTGAAATTTGTGATGAGAAACCCAATAGCAAGGGTTTAACTAAAACATTCAATTTAAAAAGGCTAATTTTACAAATCTAAAAGTAGTATTAAAGGATATTCAGTGGGATGCCAATTTCAAAGATAAAATACACAAGAATTATGGAATGTATTTTAAATGCTCTTAGACAAATATACATGTCAATATATACCATTGGGGAATAAGCACAAGAGTAAAGGGAAACCAATGTGGCTTAATAATGAGGTTTGATATTAGTCCTCATAGGACTGAGACAGGTGAATTGATTAGTGAGGATAAGGCTATGGCTGACACCCTAAATACATTCTTTGCTTCAGTATATGCAAAGGAAGCAACAATGACAAGCTATGGGCAAACAGACAAAACACAGAATTTCCTCCATCATGTACGTGGCTTACTGAGGGCAAGGTTCAAAAGAGTCTGGAAGGGGTTATGGTGAATAAACACCTGAACCTGACAGTATACACCCAAGGGTACTTAAGGAATTTAGATCAGTAATAGCAAGACCATTATACTTAATATTTATTGATTCACTTTCATCAGGCATAGTGACCTGGTATTGGAGGAAAGCTGATGTTTAAAGCTGATGTTTAAGCTCATTGTTTAAAAAGGGAGCAAGATCCAAACCAGGAAATTATAAACATGTGAGCTTGACTTCCATAGTAGGTTAGATAATAGAAGGGTTACTAACTGACACTATTCACAACTGTATTATTAGTAGGAATCAGCATGGTTTCATGAAGAATAGATCATGTCAGACTAATTTACTTGCATTGTATGAAAAAGTAAGTAGTAATTTGGACAGGAGAATTGCTGTGGATGTAGTATACTTGGATTTTGCAAAAGCCTATGATATACAGTGCCCCACAACAGGTTATGGCATAAATGAAAAAGCTTTGGTTTGGGCGGAGTTATTTGTACATGATTGAGAACTGGTTAAATGATAGATGGCAGAGAGTTGTTGTAAATGGAACCTTTTCAAATTAGTTCTGCAGGGTTCAGCCCTGGGCCCAGTGCTTTTTAATTTGTTTATTAATGATCTAGAAGTGGGAATTGAAAGTAGCATTTCAATCTTTGCTGATGACAATAAGCTATGTAAGGAAATACATACAGAGCTAGATGTTTTTTCTCTGCAGAACGATTTAGATAAACTGAGTGAATGGGCAGAAAAGTGGCAGATGACATTTAATATAGATAAATGTAAGGTTATGCATTTGGGCTGTAGAAACAAACTTGCTACATATACACTAAATGGGAGAAACATTTAGGAGTGATGATAGACTTTGCAGCAATGTGCAGAGTCACTCAGCTAGCCTGCATAAAAAGAGGTGTAGATGCAAGGGATGCTAATATTATCCTACCTCTGTATAAATCCTTGGTTAGGCCTCATCTACAATATGGAGTACAATTTTGGGCACCAGTTCTTAAGAAAGACATTACTGATCTGGAAAAGGTGCAGAGACGTGCAACAAAACTGATAAAGGGATTGGAGGATCTGAGTTATAAAGAGAGACTAGCCAAACTGTGTTTGTTTACATTAGAGAAGAGACGTCTAAGGGGTGATATGATTTACCATTTACAAATACGTTCAAGGTCGAAATAAAGAACTAGCCAATTAATTATTTATGCAAAGAGTTGAGCTAAGAACAAGAGGCCATCCATTAAGACTAGAGGAAAGGTGCTTTTGACTAAAACAAAGGCAGGGATTCTTTACAGTAAGAACGGTAAAGCTATGGAATTCTTTGTCTCGGCATGTTGTATGTGCAGATAATGCAACTGCTCTCAAAAAAGCAATGGATGCCTATCTAGCATAGAACAATATTGAAAATTATGACAGATGGCTTCAAAGCAGATAGGATGTTGATACAGGGAACGATCTGACTGCCATTTGGAGTCAAGAAGGATTTTTTGGGGCTTTTTGTTTTGCCTTCCTCTGGCTCAATATGGGTGATTTTGGCATGGGTTGGACTTGATGGACACATGTCTTTTCAGCCTCATCACATGTATGTTAATAGCTCCATTGTCAAACAGTAAACATAACTTTTATTTTCCATTAAAACCTGAGAATTCAATATTGTATCTGTGTGCAACACAGTGTTGTACCTGTGTCCCTGATGAAAGTCTGTGTCTGAAACGGAAATATTGGATTTTAAGCCTTTGAGTGCCAGTTGGATGTGCAGTGCATCGATTCATAATGCATTGTGTAACCCTTTGGCATGCAAAGGGTTAATGGGAAATAAACGTTTACTTTTTGAGACTGGATTGTTCATGAATACTTGACTTTTACAAAGCTCTGTTTAAACATTGTTTATTCTTTATTGCACCTTAGTGGCTGGAAAAGCCAGTTTACAGTTAGGTAAGAATGCCACCTTTTTGCTTGTTTCTGTTACTTGTTGCCCTGTGGCAAAAGCTTGGTAGAGCAGTCTAACCTTATGTAAGAGACCATGCTTCTGAATAGGCTTCTGTGACCTGCTTAATCCCTTGCATGCTAGAGACATCTCCTAACTGTTTGTATTTCTACAACTTTAACCTGATGAAGGGAGCCTCTACCCCAAATTTTGTGCCAAAATATATTTAACTTATTAAAGACCAGAGAAGTGTGCAGCGCAATGTGAAGCAAAATGTGGCACAGCCCTATATCCCTTAACTCCTTAACGGGCAGTTAAGGACCACTGAGCGTTTTTTGTTTTTTTAGCGATTTGGATTCAGGGGTCCCAGAACCGTGTACAGCCGTGCAGGGACCCCTGAATTCCATGATATTACAGGATCATTACTGGTCCTTAAGTGCAGAACCACCATGACTGTCCTGGCATGCCATGGGTCCTTAAGGGATTAAGGAGTTACAACCTATTTGCAAGTGTGGTTTGCTGCATTCTTGAGTTGTCTGTCAGAATGGGCATGTGCAGCCAGCTATTGGGGTTCACTTGCATTTTAGTGTGGTGCATAGGGTATCCTTGAGCTAAAAAAGGGAAAAAAGACAGAGTCTTTGGGGCAGAGATTCCCCTCTTCATTGCAGCTTTACCCGTGCCTCCCCAGTTTCAAGTGACCTGCTTCAAAAAAAGGGCAAGCTGGCACAGTACTCTTAGTTTTCAGACTTTTTTTATTTTTATGATTCAATATGGGGCTGTGTGATCCCCCATTAAGCGGTCTCCCATTGACTGGCTTTTCCGGAGTTCGGTTGATTAGTTCACAGGGTTATTTCTGGACCATTTCCCTGTGGAGGTTCACTTTATTATAAATCTGTGCCTCACTAATGAACTTCTCAGTCAGAAGACTGGTAAGTTAACCGTTTGAGTGATCTGTTCCTTACCATTTTGTCCCTGTTTTAACTTAGCACCCACTAAAATGTGGTGTACTTGCCTGTTTAGCACTCAATCCTGCGCCTTTCTCCTGCATACTGTTTCTAAAGGTGGCTGCCTCAGTAAAATGTTTTTAACCCTTTCTGTACGTAGATGTAATTAATACTCTGTTTATAGGCGTTCTCTTCACTTTTTATCAGATAACCTTATTCTGTTCTCATTTTATTTAATTTTGCTAGGTGTAAATGTATTTTAGCTTGTTTTGTGTTTTTACTTCACCTTCACATCTTTAAGAATGGGAGCCCATGTGGTGGCCATCTTTGTTTAATAGAACTGCATGGGAAATCTTTACAGGGGCATATATATGCACCTCTTTCACCTACAAGGATCAGAGTGGGCTCAAATGAATATTGCAGGGTCATTGCAGGGACAGTGTTCAGACTACTTAATTTTGCCATTTTGAAACAAATTATTTGGACTACCTTGTCCCTCTTTAGAGAGGTTTTCTCTGAACATATCAGATTCCAAGGGACACATGGGGAAATCCAAGCCTAAGGATTCTGGGGTCCCTTTAACTCTTTTAGCTCACTGTTCTGCATGCCAAACTGGGCTTCCATGGGAATGTTCGGGTACCCTATGTTCCTGATGTAATGTGGCCCCCTATGACTTCACTGGGACCCTCCACTGCAGAACAAGAGCCAGTTTGGGTTAAGACTCTTATGTCTTCAGTTGCTTATATCCCTTCATCTATTCAAAGGTTTCCCCATTCTTGAGCCTCGTGCCCCCTATCAGATACACTGACCCTGTCTTTAGGGGCCCATCTCTGTTGGTTGGAAATTCCTCTGCGACTGTGGTTGACACTGATGGGGAGAACATGGATTCTTCCTTGTGTTTTGGTGATGCCTATGAGGAAGGGGCTTATCAGAGCTGTTTTAAAGACTTTGTAGGTCTCTGACCCCTCTGATGCAGATTTTTCCTCAATGGGCATCTTCCAAAGGTGCAAAAGGAAAACACAAATGTTTCCTCCCTGTCGTTCTTTTGGACCAGGTTATCCTGAAGAATGGAAGACTCCTGTAATAAACTCACTTCCAACCTTTATCCTTTCTATGCTAAGGCCTTGTCCCATGCTGCCTTTAGCAGATGTTACAGCCCTTAATGATCAAGCACTCAGATTCCTTCTTAAAGGCAAATTTTCACTACAGCTTGGGTCACTAGAGCCATGACTATCTGGTGTGAACTACAGTCAGATGCCGGTGGGGGGGCTGTTTCTACAGATGAAGTGCTAGTTATTCTATCCAATATTATGGAGGCCAATGCATATCTCCCTGAGGCTGCCTTGATGGCACTAGACTTTCTGGGAAGGTGTCAGCTCTGTTAGCAACAGAAACTCCTCATGGACAAAAGATTCCCTAATACTCACTCAAATAAAATCCCATGCTAAGGATCTTCAACTTATAGATCCTAATGAAAGGAAAAGGTATAACAATTCAAGGGGAAAACAGATCTTTATTAGAATTGTTTTAAAATAAACAAATACATTCTTAAGTGTGTAGTGTGGATATACATCTTAAGGCAATCATATCACCATACAGTGTGAAACTGAAGTGAACAGTGTTGCTTAGTACTGTGCTTGGAAAGTGCTTTTGAACAAAAAGAAATGGGCACTGGCTGTAAAGAGAAAAATGCTGGAATACTGGAGTTCTAACAACAATATTGGTGATGAGCAATATTAAATAATGGCAATACCTGTATATGTATCAGTATACTATATTATCTTAATGAGTATGTCTAACTTAATGATAGGTTTTCATTTAAAACACTTATATGCAACAGACAATTCTAATCAAAAAGTAAATTAAGGTAAAACATTGAGACATGCAGATCAGTCCTTAATGTTAGATCAGTTTAAAGTTGAAAAGCCTAATTGTTGGCATGCATAACACACATCCCCTTAATGAGTAAGGGGAGGAGAAATTCTTTATCACTGGCATTTTTCAGGAATGCACCTATTTTTTTCATCCATATTGCCTACAAACTCCACCCGGAAGAAGAATAACTTTTAGTTCTTTTTTATTGGAATTGTCTGTTGTATAATCTCATTGTCTTTAAAGAAAACCAGACATACCCATTAATATAATGAGTGACGAGTATACTGCTTACACGAATTACCATTATTTAATATTGCTCATCAACAAAAATGATTCCAAGGACTATTGTTATAACACCAGTAGTTCAGCATTTCTCTTTACAGACCGTTCCCATTTCTTTTTGTTCCCAAGCAGAACTTTAAAATATACTTCCCAGCTACACGTTGTATGAGGATATGATTGCCGCTAGGCTGTATATACCACACCACACAATTAAGAGGGTATTTTGTTTATTTTAAAACAATTATAATAAATTCTTTCTTGTTTTCTTTTTAAGGTTTTTTCCCTTGAATTATATATTTTTTTCTTTCATTAGGGTCCTTAGTAGGGGCTATTATTGGAGTATATATTTAGTAATCTTTTGTCTCCCTGTCTATGTGGAGCATTTTCTGTTACTAACTGGGTTTATTACTGTTGCATCCAGTTACTATTCCACAAATAGACATAATCCCTTATCCTACAGGTAGTGCGATCTAGAACCTCTTTTGTTTTTTTTAATAATGCCTCTGCTCTGTCAGCAGCCATTCATCACACTTTGTGGCTCAAGATTTGGTCGGCGGACCAGTCTTCCAAAAAGTCTTTGGTTTTTCTCATTTGTAGGAAGACAACTTTTTGGACCTAAGCTGGGTAAGGTTATTAGTGACGATGCTGGAGGCCAAAGCACATTTTTACCTCAGACTGCAAATAAACAGGCCTTTTTTCCTAAGAAGATAGACTGCTTTCATTACCCAATCCAGTTCTGGGTGTCTAGGGTCCAAACCCCTCATGTCTTTCAAGCCCACCCCACACCAAAACTCAAACCGGTTTGGTAGAACACAATGCCTGCTCAGAAGCCTAAGCTTCTTACAAGCCCACCTCTGCATGCCTCGCAGAGGTCTGGTCTTTACCCGTAGGGGGACAAATCCGTCTTTTTCAAGAAACATCAAAGTCTTCTGCGACTAGTGGGAATTGCGGTTGTTTCGGAAGTGTACTGCATAGATCTCACATCCCTTCCGTCTCTTTTTTTTGTCCAGAGTTTGTTGAGAACCGGTTCGAGCGAATCTGTTTATAGACACATTATACTCCCTTTTGGAAAAGACTGGTGTTGGTTTCCATTTCAGCTCAGGAATGCTTCATTGCCAATCTTTTTTCTTTGGGTCCCAAAAAGGATGGTGGCTGCCATACTATTATGAACATGAAGTGTCTCAACAAGTATATGCATGCTGAGTGCCTCAACATTTGCAATGTTATTGCTGCCATCTGTCCAAGAGAATTTATTGCCTCCCTGGATCTCCAGGACGCCTGTCTTCACTTCCCAATTCATCCAGACCATTAACGCTTTCTATGCTTTGCATTTGTGTGCAGTCATTACCAGTTCACTAGCATCTTGACTATTTATTTGGATGACCTTCTACTCAAGGCCCTTTTGGAAGATGTTCTCCATTCACTGATTCAAGACTGTGTCTTCATCTTGGAGCAACACAGTTGGATGCTTAGCTCAAGAAATCCTCTCTGGTACCTTCACTGGTTCTGTACTTCGTGGGCATGAGATTTGATACCCTTCAAGGTAGTGTATATCTTCCAGAGGACAAGATCCAGGCTCTGTCTTTTCATGTTGCTCAAGCAATATCTTAATTGTCAATGGTAAAGGATTACATGAAAGTCCTAGGTCGCCTGGTCTCCTCTCTATAAGCCGTCCCCTATACTCCATTCAACGCAAGGGAGTTACAGCTGTACAATATGAAGAGCTGTTCAAGACAACACTGTCACCTGTCTCATGCTATATCTCTGTCTCAATGAGTGAATGAGAACCTTCACTGGTGGACTGACTGTCCTCACCTAACACTGGGACATCCATTTACTGTACCAGAATTGGTGTTAGTCACCACGGATGCCAGCCTGACAGGACAGGGCTGCTGGATCAGGGAGGAGTGTTGTAACGGTTTTATAGGACACTCAGACCAGCAGGTTAGAATAAAACACAGTTTTATTAAAACAAAACCGGAAAGACCGCCCTCTATAGGCAATACAGAATAATAGAGAGATTAGTGGTTTACAGATGCCTTCTCAGGCCCAGTATGCAGATGCAATAAATATACATATACTGTCACAGGACAGGCATAGAAACATAAGGGTACTCAATTGTTAAAATACATGTAAATCTATCAGTCTCTGTGGTGTTTGTCATGCCCAAGGTGGTAAGGGAGCAGCAAGTGGTGCTAGATGAAACAACACCGTCAGTCTATTGAACAGAGATTGCTGCTTAGGCTGAGCGGGAACTGAGGCCAAAACACTGCAGAGTTGAGCTAGAGCCAATAGCGCCTCCCGTGGGCGAGGTAACGGAGACCGACTACATTGCAAGATAGACAGGATAAGCCACCGCCTATACAAGGCTCTGAAACGTAACCGGCTCAGCAAGTATAGCAGAAGATCTGGGCAACGGCTCTGCAAGTGTTAAAAGAGGCTCAGTGAATGGAGACAGCAGCTCTGGAAGTGTACTGGAGGCTCAGGGAATGGAGACAACGGCTCTGCAAGTGTTAACGGAGGCTCAGGGAACGGACACACAGCTCTGCAAGTGTAACGGAGGCTCAGGGAATGGAGACTACAGCTCTGCAAGTACAAACGGAGGCTCAGCGAACAGAGGCTCGGCTCTACAAGTGTTAACGGAGGCTATGACACGGTCAGCCCTGCCACAAGCACAGCGGAAGTCAGAATGTCGCCTCGGCGACACCAAGCAGCAGCGATAGGAACGGAGGCAGGGTCAGCGGCAAGCCAGTTAAGGTCACGGAGCAGGATGTCAGCCAGACCGGGTCAGATCACGGAACAGGACTCTCAGACAAGCCAGATCAGGTCACAAGCAGGAACGTCAGCCAGGCCGGGTCAGATCACGGAGCAGGGTTCTCAGACAAGCCAGATCAGGTCACAAGCAGGAACGTCAGCCAGGCCGGGTCAAATGACGGAGCAGGAAACCAGGAGCGTCGTCAAAACAGGCCAAATAGGTACACAGGAAGCAGGAACACGAACACAGCAGCACTGGCTCAGGAACACCAAGACAGGGCACCTGACAGGTGCCAAAGGCCAGGTATAAAAAGGCCACAATGGGCGGGTCAAACAGACTCAGCCAATGGGAGTGCCCACAACCGAGAGTGACAGTTAAGGATCACGGGCACCGTGATAAGTGTTGACTTCCAATCAACAATTTGGATATATGGGCCATTCGGCTGGAGCTTCACTGCTGGACCCATCTGTTGTCGGGCGCACCTGTAAGGGTTCACTCAGACAATGCAATAGCAGTTTCCCTCATAAACCAATTAGGAGGAGCCAGAATCAAGTCTGTTTGGGAAGAGATCCTGGAACTTCTTCAGCGGGCAGTAGCTCACTTTTCCGCTATATCAGCAGTTCAAATCCCAGTAGTGGAAAATGTGTCGAATTGGGTAGTCAGCCACAGGTAGGGTCAACACGGAGCGGGTAGTCGGACAAGCCAGAGTCATACACGGATCAGGAAGTCAGCCAAGGTCACAACCGGAGTGAGTAGTCAGACAAGCCAAGGATCGAACACCAGGAGACAGGCAGCACACAGTGACAGGCAGCAATGGCCATGGTGCAGTCATGCACAGTAGAGACTGCCCATGCCGCGGCTGATAACGGAGTGGGGCACTCTGAATTCTGACCGTAGTCCTTCGGTGAGCAGAGAGGGGACTACGGTCTGAATTTGGAGCGCCCCGTTCCGTTATCAGCCAGGACGTGGGCAGTCTGTACTGAGCATGACCGCTTCTGACAAACATACATTAGCAAATTATTATGTAGGATGAACTAATCAACTTATATCTGCCAACAAATCAATTGTATCTTTCTCTTCTAAGCACATTGGCCTTTGTTTATAAAAGCAAACTGGAGTTATTCTGGAATAAACCTAGTACCCCATAGGGGACAAATAAAATGACCAAAAATTTAAATGGAAAATTTGAACTCTCTAGCATTCAAGGGGTTAAAATTCCCATTTTAATCAGTGGATATTCTGAACATAACGAAAGCTCTGTATAAAAATACATTGATCAGTGTTGAATACATAGTGCTAAATAAGTACAGATGCAATATATTTGTGTTTCCAGAGGAATTCCTGCAGTCATTTTGGATTAATTAGCCCCTGGATTACAAAGATGTTATCTTCTGAATCCGTATCATGTGATCACTGTGGAGACTTGGTAAAATTACAGGTGGGTTCCATGTTATATGTTAAATATGATTTTCATTTGGTGCTAAAAGTTTTTAATCCCTTGAAACCCAGTGAAAAATGCAACACCTAAAATTATCCAAGAAAGAATGAAGGTAATAAATATTAGGTATGGAGTAAAAGAAAGTGGTCATGGTTTAGAGAATAAAAAGTGTTCCCTTTTGTATTTTAAATTGATTTACAAGATATATCTTGTATTAATCATGGACTTAATGAATTCTACATTATTTGTGTGTATGGAACTTTGCCATCCTGTTGTATTATGGTGTGCATTTATAATATTTTTTATCATGATTAGTTGTCAAGGAACTTACGAGAAACAAAATTATTGGTAAGTAAATTAACACTAACACAAAGCAAACAACAAACCTTGAATAGTGTGCCCTGTGTTAGGCATGTATAATAACACTGTTGATAAATTTGAGGTTTTAGTGCCCACATTTTTGCCAAAAAGAGGTGTAAGCTTGCCAACCCCGTCAAGGTACCACAAGTATATGAGAAGGAACTACTCTAAACACCTGAAAACCCTATTTTATCTTAAAAAAAAAAAAAAAAAAATTATAAACAGCCTCGGAAGAGATGTTATAATAAATGAGTAGGAGGGGGACCCTTTGATACAGTTTCTTTTTGGGGGTCCCATGTATGCAATTAAAAACAGATGACAGTGTTTTAAAAAGATGGACTTGCCTTTACGGGGTTGGCAAGCTTACACCACTTTTTGGCCAAAACGTGCGCACTAAAACCTCAAATTTTTCAACAGTGTTATTATACATGCCTAACACAGGGCACACTTGTCACAATTAGACTGGGGGAGTGCAGGTTTTTTTGTTTGCTTTGTGTTTGCACTTTGGGCTTCTGTCTTATATTTGGGGGACTAGAGAACCCTATCATTCCTTGCTGCACACTTCAGTAACACCATGTGCTTCAATATTCACTTTATATAAACCTTATTATATATTGCTACACTTAGGTGAGTTATTACTGTGAGCTATTTTTCTTAATTAAAGTAACACTAACATCAGAAAATGAAATTAGTTGATATAATGTTAAAGGGATAGTAATACTTGAAAATAAGTTTATTTTATATTGTAGCCCTTAAAAAACTTGAAAAATGATATAAGTCTTATAAGTCTTTATGGAATGGGAGATATTGAGAAGTAAAGTTTCCCCTGGAGTGACGTCATTGCTCCACCCTTCAGATTTGGAATCCGGTCCCTGGACCGGCTGTGCCTCTCCAGAAGCGCTGAGATCACCATCTTTAAAAAGAATTTCTTAATTGGAATGGTCTACACAAAGTGTGCTTTCAAGCCAGGCACACTTTGTAGATAGTTCCAATTAAGTAGTTCTTTTCAAAGATCGTGATCTCGGCACTGCTAAAGAGCTGCTGGTTGCTCTTTGGACCGAATTCCAAATCTGTCCACTAGATGGCAGACTTGGCTGAAACAGCCAGGAAAACAGCATTTTACTATATTTTACATGTGACTATCTTCCAAACCATAAAGGTTTGGGAGATAAGACATATCATTTTTCATGTTTTTTTTAAGGGCTACAATATAAAATACAATTATTTTCAAGTATTACTATCCCTTTAAATGTTGTGTATTTACTACTTGCATATGTTCAAAGTAATTATTCATATGTTACAACCCTAAAAAGGAATTCTAAACTACATTGACCGATTGACTGATTGTGAATGACTAGGTTTAGTGCATACTACTCTTGTTTTGAGAATGGTTGTTATCTTAGCTCAACCCATCAGAGACAAGCAATCAGAGCTCTGAAAAAAAGGAGACATCTTTGCTCCCTCAGAGCATTGTAAGACTAGTTCTTAGGCCTGAAGCATGAAGTACAGTGTATTTAAGTGTATATTAATACACACATTACAATATACACATTAATTCTTTGTTTTACCCTGGTCTCTTTTTGTAGTCACTTCTCTGTGGCCCATCTATGGATGTTGCATCATTTCTGCCTTTTCTGAAGTTCATACCTGAAGAGAACGACTCCTGTTTGAGTATCCACATTATATGCGCTACCCGCCTGATGGATTATGAGACCTCAATAGACAAACTTCTGGATCGGTGTCCTGAAGCTGTGATCTCCTATGCAAAACATGAACTAAAGGATGGAAGTCAGGTATGTGTTCATTTACGTCATGATCTGTTGGTGAAATTTTCTTAAACCTTGTGAAGAAAAATGTTGTACCCCATCATTAGTATCCACAGAGTTATTTTTAGTCTACAAGTTGTCATTGTAAGAAGGAAAGAAATGTAGACCAGCAGCAGTTAGATAGCTACAGGTTTCATAACCCTTGATAGGCATTAAATATTTGCAGATAGAATATATACTTTCCACCAGCAAAGAAATACAGAAAGAATGAATACTTCTACAGGTGAGAGCATGGTGCAGCTTCTTCACTGTCTTTGTTGGTATCTGAATTGATGTTGGGCCCTTCAGATTGGGGTGGTGGTGAACAAATCAAATGACCCTGATACCATAATAGGTTTCTTATTTATCTTTTTGTCCACTGTGGAACACAGGAACCATGGTGTAAGGTATCCTCCCACAGGAGGGCATGGCACATACATAAAAAAATCTCTCTGATGACGAAGACTCCCTCAGTAGTCCAATTTACCCCCATTATAAATGCTCACAGATATAAGTGACCTCAAAGGAGATGGTCATGGCAAAGAATCTCCTAGCTAGCTTGTTTTTTTGTTTTCTTTACTTATATTGGGACTGTTCAGTCCACCATTAGGTAGGCTCCTGTCCCTGTGCCACCTTGGTGGAAATGGAACAGGGATCAGATGTTTTACTGAACCTGGAACTACTTGTGGATGATCTACACACTTTAAATTAGCCACTTTTCTTTTTCACCTTTTTTGCACAGGACATGTGAGTATGCCACTTTGTCTGTCTAGCAGCCACATTCTGTGGTTTGTGGTGGTTTGGCAACCTTAATCTTCATCATTTCAGCCACTGTTGTCCCTGCTCTACCTGCTGGATGTTTTTATACTTTTATTTTTTCCTAATTTACGTTTTAAAAATTATATATATATAATAGTTATTGGGCCACAGCCATACTGGATGGGGCACAGACTGTGTGCTCTCCTGTAGTACTGGGTTGGCTTCTGTGCAAACGAAGGAGGAAATAAATCTATCTTTGGACCAATATGCGTTTGGGTCCTTTTCTGCCAGCTGGAGAGCGATCTTGACATTCATGCCTTATGCAGGGAAAACCCTTATAATGAGGTCTTTTTTTCCTGGGCCTCTGGGAAGGCCTCTCCACTTCCTTTATCACTGCAACAGACGACCCATGAGGCACCTGTTTTTCAGCTCTTTAATCTAGTGGCTCAGTTTCTGTCCTGATGTCCTGCTCTTACAGGCAGATTTTTTCCTTATTTTCTGTCCTGTGTTCTCCATTTAGAGGTCTTCTGGCTATGTCTGAGCACAAGGGGAAAATAGGCAAGTCTAAGACCATCAGGGCTCCAAGGGTTGCCTCATCAAACCCTTTATGCCTTATGCCTGACTGGTCTTCCTAAGGATTTTATTGATACATTGTTCTGTAGCCCCTACACATCAACTTCCGGCCCCTCTACTCATGAACTGGAACAAAATGCAGCCCCTATTCTTCTTCATACAAGTTGTCCCATGTAGTGCTGCATTTCAGTACTATCAGTCTTGTAGTTCAGAAGCAATTGAATGAGAAAGGATCAACCTCCCGCCCCTTTCACCTGTGTCACTCTGCCTCTCCAAGCCGTTGGAGTGCAGCAACAGATAATCTTCAGTAAGCATAAGGAAAACCCTGCCCTCCTTAGTCAAGGGGGGTAGGGTTTTCCTTATACTTACTTCATGAAGATTGTCCCTCTCCACGATCTGTCCAGTCCAAGGACCAGATTCCACAACTGATGGGAGGCGGCTAAAACGGGAAGGGGGGGGATCCATTCTCATTCAGTTGCTGCTGAACTACAAGACTGATTGAATTGAAATTCAGCAATACTTGGGACAAACAGTATGAAGTAGGATCGGAGCTACATTTTGTTTGAAGTATTACTATCCCTTTAAGGGATCTTTGAGTCCTGGAACCAGGACTGTCCTGTTCCCTCCAAAAGACAATCTAGTCATTTTGAAGGGGGTGTTTCCCCCAGCAGATGGGGATTCCTCTGTTGAAGGGGAAACTGATGAGTATGATTTTGATCCTTCATTTACTCTTGGGGATTCATTTGGGAAAGACCATAGGTCACCTGTTAGGGGTCTTATTAGGACAGTTTTAGAGACCCTTAAGGTAGGATCTTCAAAAAAGACATAAATGGTAGGTAGAGCCCACTTGTAAGATACCCAATAAAGCCTTGAGAAATGTAAAACTCTTGGCATCTAGTTTCTGATCATCTGTCCTGCTTGCTCTTCTGGCCATATGCCAAAATGAACAGTGGAGAAGTTCACTGGTAAACCAACTGCAATAGGGAAGAAATACAAATTCCTGTTGATGTAAATGGGGCAATTAACCCTCTGAATGCTGTATAGGTATCCAGTGCATTGTTTACCAATGTGTTAAAGACCTTTCTTGCATTCATAGGTTTAAAGGAACACTAACAGCAAAAAATGGAATCCTAAGCTCGCTTTTCAGTGTAAGTGTAAATTGTCCTGTTGAGAGATCATTTATTTTAAGTAATTTGTTTAGTTTGTATTGTTACATAAGAGCTTATGTCAGTTACTTTATTGTAATGAGTGTACTTTGCTCTTGTATTCAGAAAGGCCATTATCGTATCTCGGCCTACTATGAGATAATTCTGGACAGTCAATGGGGACATCTGATCCATCAGATCATATGCAAGACTAGATTTTTTGCCTCGTGAAATAGAGGATTTGTGCAGATGCTAGCCTGTAGTACAGCATGTGTAACAACCCCAGATCATTTTGAGGTGTGAGTGTTCCTTTAAACGCCCATTTAAATTAGTGGGTATTTTTCAGAATGTTTGTGTCTCCTGTAGTGCAGTTGGTTTATCTCAGAATTGCTCTGTTGTTGCATTGTACATATGTATCTGTTTGCTTGTTAAACATCTGAATGCCAAAGGAGTACTCAACGCAATGCGTTGCATACCCCTCTGGCATTCAGAAGGTTAAACAGGTTTGAAATTGACTCCTTCTTAGAATGTCTTCAGTGAGAGGAGTTTGTAGTCCAGAAGTCCGGAATCACGTCTGTCCCCACAAACTTTATATCAATCACTAATGAAATATTAATTTTTGAGGACCAGCCCTCAAAGAATTGATTCATAGTGGCCATTAGAAATTTTGCCTAAATTTAAGTTGAGAGGGTTTCTTATTAGGAGGTGTTAGTGTTCCTTTAACCTCTTAAGGATAAGCTACGCGCGCACAGGTGGCCGGCACTTAAGGACCACGGACCTTTTTTTTTCTTAAGTGATTCGAATCAGGGCTCGTTGAACGGCCCTGAAATCCATGATGGTCTTGGCACGTCATGGGTCTGCCAGGACTGAAATTGGTCCTTAAAGGGTTAAGATATTACATAGGTGTTTAAATGCTTTATGATTAGAAAATGTATACCACTTCACAGTGATCACTAAACTCAAAAACCGTAATGTATAGAAGAAGCATAATATTTTGTTGAGCAAGTTCATGCTGGAGATGCTGACTGGACTGTCATTATTTCATGGGACAGGCCCTCTGGTGGAACAAGCTGCTTCCTGAACTTTGTACGCGAATCCGAGGAAACAACAGTGAAAACAAAGTGTTAATCTCATCCTTAAGAGGTAACCTCTATTTTTTTCTAGTTAATATGACAATTAGTTTTGGATGGCTAAATTGCTTAACCCCTTGGTTGCTAGAGACCTCTTTAGAGAAGTCTATAATATCCATGGGTTTAAAGGGAAATAAACGCTTACAAAAATATATATTTATAGTAAATGCCATTCTGCCCTGATTAACAGTATACATAAAGTTCATTAATCCCTCGAATGTGAAAGTAGTATCCAATGCATTAAAATGCATTATATAAACATAGAATTTGACTGCAAATAAGAACCATTCGGCCCATCTAGCCTGCCCATTTTCCTACTGTAAAAACCTCAAACCTTATTTAGTCCTTGGTGTTTTCTTATTTTAAGGACAGCCTTATGCCTATCCCATTCATGCTTAAATTCTGTCATTGTATTAACTTCTACCACTTCTGCTGGTAGGCTATTCCACTTATCTACTACCCACTCAGTGAAGTAAAACTTTCTTACATTACGTCTAAATCTGTGTCCCTCTAGTTTTAGACTATGGCCTCTTGTCCTAACGTTTTTACTCCTTTTCAATGTACTTCCGTCCTGCACTTTGTTGAATCCCTTCATGTAGTTGAATGTTTCTATCATACCCCCTCTCTCTCTTCTCTCCTCCAAGCTATACATGTTCAGATCCTTTAGTCTATCCTGATATTTCTTTCTTGTAAACCAGTCACCATTTTAGTAGCCCGTCTCTGAATTTTCTGTAGAGTATCTATATCCTTCTGGAGATGGAGTCTCCAGTATTGTATACCATACTCTAGGTGAGGTCTAACTAGAGATCTGTAGAGTGCCCCTAGCTATATAACCCAGCACCCAGCTTGCTTTCCCCACTGCTTTATTACATTGCCTGTCTACCTTTAAGTCATTAGAAATAATTACTCCCAAATCCCTTTCCTCTTTTGTCTCTGACAACACAGTACCCTTAATAGTATATTTCCCCTTTGGATTTTTATGTCCCAAGTGCATTATTTTACATTTATCAACATTAAACTGCAGCTGCCACACTCTTGTCCATTCTTCTAATTTACCTAAATCATTTATCATTTGGATTATCCCCCCTGGAATGTCTACCCTATTGCAGATCTTTGTATAATTTGCAAAAAGGCATACCTTATCTTGAAGACCTTTTGCAATATCACTAATAAAAATATTAAAAAGAATGAGCTCCAGTACACAGTGCCGGCCCAAGACCTTGTGTTGCCTGGATCCAGGGATGAAATGCTGCCCCTCCCAACCACGCCCACATCTATTATGTGATATTTTAGAACTGCCCATTTTTTACAATTGCAGCAGTGTTAGATAGCAATCTTTCACACAGGATACCACTGTAACCCTTTCATAACCAGGGATGTCTGTTCCTGTACTCAGAGGGTTAGAATTTCTAACCTTTTGAGTACAGGAGCAGAAAATTCTAACTCTTTGAGTACAGGAGCAGCATCAGAAGTCATGTAAAATATAGATACACAGGAGAGAAACAAAGCAAATTCCTCATACAATTGACAAGCAGGTGTTGGGTTAAACTAAATATCAGTTATGCTCTTAAACTTGGCTGGTGTCTGCAGAGTACATATTTACAGCCCTCGTGTGAGCTCTGTCTGTTATTTCAGGCAGTAAATATGATGTTGGGGTCTTGTGTCCATAAAAAGAGCTTAAGTCACCAGGGCTGTATTTCAGCCAGTATATATGATCATGTTGGGGTCTTGTGTCCATAGACAGCTTAAGTCACCAGGGCTGTAAATATGAACTCTGATTTACAATATGTCTGTAGACACCAATCAAGTGTCAGAGCATAACTGATATTTAGTCTAAATATCAGTTATACTCTCACACTTAGTTGGACTTGGTGTCTACAGACATATTGTAAATCGGAGAGAGCACATTTACAACCCCTGGTGACTTGGAATGGAACTCATGGAAGACAATAGGAAGATGAATGAAATAATAAGAGAGTCCATTAGCCATCTCCCAACCACAGCATCCTACCCCTGGGTCTTGGGTGAAGACACAGTCTCGGGCAGCTCAGAACTGAGTCACAGCCACTGACAGATCATTCACAGACAACATGCTCCGACTTTCCTCACTGTCTGTCTCACAACTCCGCATGCACATTATGCACCCCAACCAGCCTATGAGGATGGACCACAGTGAGTGAGCTAATATGCTCCTCTTTATTTGGCTGGTGGCAGGCTGGCGACGCAAAGGTGCGTTTGGGTTGGCTGTGAGGTGCAGCACACTCCAGAGCTGAGCCTGTTTCTTCTGTCTGGAATCTGGACTGACCCTGTGTCTATGACATGCATCACTGAGACCCATGTAAGGGCCAGCCCTTCCAGTTCAGATCCCTGAGGTACCCCACTAGTAACACTCATTTCGCTTGAATATTCTCCACACTACCACCCTCTGTCTCCTGTCTCTCAGCCATTGCCTTATCCATTTAACTACTTTTATATCCAGACCCAAACACTGCAATTTATTAAGGAGTTTTCTATGAGGGACAGTGTCAAAAGCTTTACAGAAATCTATATAAGCTATATCTACTGCCCCCCTTGGTCTATTATTTTAGAAACCCAGTGAAAAAAAATCTAGGAGGTTAGTTTGACAAGATTTTCCTGCTGTAAACCCATGCTGTTTGGTATATTGCAAGCCATTCAAATTCAGATATTCAACAATTATTTCATTTAACATACTCTCCATTAATTTTTCCACTACTGATGTAAGGCTTACTGGTCTGTAGTTACCAGTTACATTTGCTACCTTCCAATCTTCTGGAACTACTCCTGCCGATAGTGACTGATTGAATAATTTTGTAAAAGGTTTTGCCTTGATGGAGAGTTCTCTAGCATTCATTGGGTAAAACCAATAGTAAATTTTAAAACTGAAGCTTAACCATTTGAGTGCCAGAGGGGTAACCAATGCTTTGCAATGCATTGCGTACCCCTCTGGCACTCAAAGGGTTAATAGAAAGGCCCATCTAAGACTAGGTTATTCTGGTTACTCAGGAGTTAATATTCACATAGTTACTTATCTAGTACCATGCAGATTGATGCAGGTTCATATGAAGGTATCATCTTCTTCTGGCCTGATTGGTGACTAGTAATTTAGGATCTGAGCAGGAACACACTTCCTGACTGCTCAAAACTAATGTTACAGCTGCAAGAAAAATGGATTTGCCCAGTAGTAATATTGTGCTTGAGAAGTGAAGAAGTTTGTCTCTGCTCAGATCCCATACTCAAGCCTTCAATCAAGCCCTGCAGAAATGAGCTCACGATCATGTCACACGGTTAAGAATAAACCTCCGAGCCAGTGGTTCACAAACTTTTTTTGCTTAAGGCACACCTAAAATTATCTGGAATTTTGGGGTCACCCCAAAATTTTATTTGTAACTTGTGAAGGACATAAAGAAGTGTACTGGTACATACTGGTCTCACAGTCAGAATGACAAAAGCAAACATATTGTACATAATTTCTACAAAACTGAAAATTTGCAATTTTTGTTCCAGTCTTTTCATAGAAAAAAGAGTCACCCTAAATGGATGTCTGAGGAACACCAAAGTGCCATGGCACTCTGTTTGGGAACCATTAATCAGGGCAAAACACATCTTGATATTCATTTTCACTATGGAAGCCTTGATGGATTACAACTCCCATCATCCTCTGCTAGCCAGTGGATGGCTGAGGATCATGATGCAAGTTGTATTCCAACAACTTCTGGAAAGCCATTGCTTGCCATCCCTGAATTCTGTTCTTGTTTTAGACACCTTGGAAATTATCTCTATGGAAATGGATCTCCAGGATTTGCTTAATGTGCTGCCCGATGATGGAACCGCCTCGTTCTTCCTGCCTTATCTTCTAAACCAAAACAGAAGAAAAGTGCTGCCCTGAAGCCTTTATGTAACCTTTGTTTTATATATATTTATTTATTTATTATTTCTGTTGCTAAAACTTCCTATGAATCATTGGCTTTATAATGTATGATTAATGTAAGTGATGTAAAAGTTGTAATATAAAATAAATAATACAACTTCCCTTAATGGCTTTGTATTAATATTGTTTTTTGTCCGTAGTTTAATACCGTGGTTCTCACACAGTTTCCAGAGGTAAAAACCCTTTGGTATCACACAGAATCACTGCAGAGCGCTTGTAACCAAGCCCTTAACCGTTGGATGCCAGCGAGAGCAACGTGTTGAAGACCTTTCTAGCATAAAAGGGGTTAAAAGCACCAAAGTTGTAAATTGCCTAATTTTTTTTCCCTAGGTTGTGAATTGCTTTAATTGAAAATTGCTTCATTTCCTCTTTGTACAATAGAATCACTATCTCCCACTTCAGCATGGATCCATTGTCTGCCATCAGTAATTTAAGAGGAATCCCTTGTACTACGTGAGGTGGACCTATCATCTTTTCAAATTCTCACCGCAGTGGTAACTTGCATCTTGAAAGGATTTGCATGATTCCTCCCCATTAATTTATTCCACCCCTTTGGTGGAAACTAATAGAATCTAGCAGCCTTAGAAGGGGGAAAGATGGGATTTTTTGGACATACGTAATTAATTATGTGGCTTTATCTGACCAAGGAAAAAGAAAAAGAAAAACTCAAAGCGCTAGAACTCTCCATTTATTGTGAAATATTATAATTGTGAATATTAATGTGAAAGGTGTATAGAAAAAGAAGAGCAGCAAGGATAGAAGGAACCCTCTCAGTCCCTAAACAGGGCTAGCCCAGTACCAAAGAAGAAAAAGAAAACATCCTGCGCTAATCTATTCTAACACCTAAAAGCCTAAACATATACAGCTGCCCTGTAATTAGCATATATCATAAATATTTAATAATTCATATGATCTAAAAAAGATATTAAATCTGGGGGTTTCGTACATAAGATGGCCAAATTATGGTTAAGCTCGCTGACCAACGCCAAGGTACCCCAATTTCAGCGAGTCCCTAACAAAAAAACTTAATTTTTTCTAATCTTGAAAGTCTCCAAAAAATGGGGACCAGAGCCGCGAAACGTCACTTTAATTGGTCTATTGATCTCTAAAAGATTAAAATTGCCACGAAACGTTACTCAATAGGCTAGAACATTTAAGATAAAACCTCAAACTCTAACCTGATTAAAAACACCCCAAACCCCCCCCTCTAAGAACTCACAATAGAAGGACACTTGCTGACTTACATGCTAGAAAAGGCTGCAATGGGCGGGAGGAGCACACAAACACAGAACCTGGTAATCCAGTCCATCCTTAAATATGTGCTCCCCCCACCCAGGCAAGCCCCATGCATTTTTTCATAAAGGGATATCCTCGGCTATAAAGCTATCAAAATGTATGGTCAGTTACTGTATAAGAAGAAACCCCCTCAAGATATATGCATAAAAGAATAGAAACAACAAAGGCAGACTAAATTCTGTGAACATAACTGTGTATTTAAACAGTGTAAAAGAAATATGTGTTTTAAAGAAATCAATATTTTTAAAAAATTGCCTTTAAATAACTTTACATATATATTATACATATTACTGGCATATTTGAAATAAATTCGTGCATGTAGAATAAATCTACATATTAGAATAAATAACAAGTGTGTAATATTGTGAAAATATGGTGAGAAAAAGCTGCTAGAGTGTATAAAAGAACAAGGAAAAAGAAAAAGAAAAACTCAAAGCGCTAGAACTCTCCATTTATTGTGAAATATTATAATTGTGAATATTTATGTGAAAGGTGTATAGAAAAAGAAGAGCAGCAAGGATAGAAGGAACCCTCTCAGTCCCTAAACCAAGCCAGAGAACAAAGAGCAGATGAGATCAGATTCCCTAACTATTACATAAAAAATCTTTAAAACGATTAACCTATTTGTACAGCAAAAAGGCAGTTTAAACAGATACATTTAACCCTTTGAGCATCAGAGGGGCACGCAATGTATTGCAATGTGCTGTGTACCCCTCTGGCGCTCAAAGGGTTAATGAGATAAAGCTGTGTAGGTAACGTCCACTTTAATGCCTTAAGGACTAGAGGGATTTCACACCGCTCTGGTCGATAAAGGGTTAAGAGAACCCTGGTGCTCTGCTGAACATGGTTTGAAAAGCACTGGTTTAATAGGTGCTTATAAAGCTCAGTCATTTAACCCTTTGAGTGCCAGAGGTGTATCAAAGCAATGAACTGGGCATCCCTCTGGAGCTCAGAGTTAAACCATAGATTAAAAAAAATACTGACACATAGGATCATACTACAGGTTAGTATAATCGTATTGATTTATCTACTGTTGTCTCCTCCCTCATAACTGCTTAGAGACTTATATTCAAAAGAACACTGGAATAATTCTGGGGCAAACCAACTGCATCATGAGGGGGAGAATAAAAGGTCCAGATTAATAAAAAATGGGTTTTTAAAGGTTTTTAAACCCACACATGCTAGAAGTCTCCAGTGTACTGTAAAGCAATGCATGGAGACTAGCTTTGAGAGGTTAAAAGCCTGACTTACAGATGATCTAGCACATCTGGATTTGTCCCCTGTGGTGCTGTTGGTTTGTACCGACATTACTCCAGATTTCTTTTGAACACCAGGCCATAACTGGGCTTGATCTTTAGTATACTCCATTACTGCCTACATGAGTGGGGTCATTTTGGGGCAACCCAGCTACACCATAGGAGACATATGAGAAAAACAATAAATTAACTTTCATTTAAATGAGACACTTAACCCCAAGAATGCTAGAGAGGTCTGCCAACACATTGCTTTGCATTGTGTTGGAGACCTTTATCATTCAATGGGTAGAAGTATATATTCAGATCAGGAGGAGGAGAGGGTTATTTGTTTCATGTGGTGCAGTTTGTTCGGCCCACAATTGCTCCACTTCTGTGTTACACAGATGTGTGTGGGACATGTATATGTGTTTACTTGTGTCTGTCTTCAGTGGGTGCAGTTATGCCAAGGGCCCTATCTGCTCTAGGGTCCAGTAGGTTGTAGTTATGTATCTGTGAAAATATTTGTGTCTAAAGGGGCCCGAGAAAGTGATTGCACCTTATGTCCTCCCTACAGGTTTCTGGGGAGCTCAAAAGAGCATTTTCAATAGTATTCAAATAGTTATATATTTGTGTAGTCAGAAGAGTTGCAAGAACTATATATTGGCTATATATAAAAAGTCTGCGCATCAGATCCTGAAATTTACCAATAAATTACCTGTGACTTACTATAGATAACAACAGTGGGGTTTAGTTACATGTTTCTGGCCAAAACCATGATAAGCTTGCCTTCCCCATTAAGGCACCCCAGATTCAGGCAAGTTCCTATCTACCTCAAATGCAAGTGAGCATGTATTTAGTATAATACAATTAAAAGGCAGTGATACCACCTTACCTATACCGTGAGCAAAATCCTTGTGAGGGGAATATGGGAGGTATTTATACCTTCCATAATTAATGCTAACACCTGAATAGACAGGGAGCTACCAAACCAGAGAGGAGGAGCTAAAATCTCCCGAAATACATAATATACAGATTCCTTAATATAGGATAGCAGTATTGGCACAGAGTTGCCGCGCGGTTAATAATGACTGCTTTAATGACTGACTTGTTGAATTATCAGTGCTTAGCCCTTTCGTCTCCAAAAAGGTGCTTGCACCAATAGGACAGGTAGGATAGAAGAGATCTGAATAACTCCTCCTTACTGTGTCCCTGGGTGTGTTTGCCAGACACACGCAAGTCTTTATATATATATATATATAGAATATACTGTTGTTCACAATACATTATTCCCTAAATATGTGTGTCTGCATTCATGTGTGTGTTTCGATAGTTGCAATGGAAATTAGTGCAGATTTGTAACCTCTGCCATGTCTGACACAATAATAGACGTTAATAACATTCACAATGATCAGGGTCGAGCATAAGTTATGAAACACCTCAATAAAGAATTGGAAGATTTGCCTTTCTATTTTGCATGTAATCATAACGAGCCATATATTCAGAAACTAAAGAGGTGTAATTTTGGGGCAAACCACCTGTGCCATAAGGGACATGAAAATTCCCATTGACTTCAATTGTACTTTTAAGCCCTGGAATGCTGACAAGTTTTCCATCTCATTGTTTTGGGTAGTTGTGAAGTTTTTATTTGTCTTCTATTATATTACTGTATACAACATATTTATTTATTTTTTTTTTTTAGAAAAAAGGATATTCTATAACGTTTTGTTAATTTATGCTTAAAGAGGCAGCAGTATGAAGTACCCCTAAATAAAAGCCTTGCAGACCCCACTTTGTAACAGTTTTTGAATGCATTGATTGATACTTTTTTTTTGTTTTGTTTTAATAATTGGCCACATTTACAGGTTAGTTAAATGAAACGCAAAGCATTTCCGGTTTTGTTTTATTGAGACCAATGAAATTTGACATTCAGAGGAAAAAATGTGCATCGTCTTCTTAGGAGTTGTTTAAATCTTCCACTGCAGACTTTATTCCTCAGATAAAGGTTTTGTAAGTAAAGGTTCTTTCTCTGTTTGATAAAAAAAAAATATATATATATATTAGTGATACAGAGAAGAGAGAGTAGCATGTTAGCAGTAACATAGAGGGGGAAATTAACTCTTCAGTTGCCAGAGGTGATGGCTACCCCACTGGCACTCAAAGGGTCAAATTGCTTTGTGATTTTAAAACCATATTTAGAGAAAATGTAGTTTATTTTATTATTATTTTTTATGGAAGCATTGTGATAGGGCTTTTCCTGATAAGTAAAATAACGGTAATCCCATTACTTTTTTTTTTTATTCAAAAGTTATAAACATTCAAACTTTCACAACATGAATGAGGTATTGCTATTGCATTCTGTGGAGAACTGTATTCAGCAACTCACCTCTCCCTTAGAAAACAATCTGAATAATTGTCTGAAGTAAGTAGTCCGGATACTAGAGAGCACCATTAATGGAAAAAAAAAATTGTGTATGTGTGTGTGTGTATATATATATAATATATAATATAGACACACACACGGTAATGAATGGTGCCATATGATTAGCAAACCAGTGCAGTTCTGAGACCCGCTGGACTGCTGCAATGATTTTCACAGGAGTGTGCCCCTAGTGCCCCTGCACATACCATTGAAATTGCTTCCCCTGGGAATTTCACTGCAGCAGTTTTCACAGGAGAGGGCGATGCCTCTGATTTGCTGCCTGTAGCCGATCTCAGCCCCCTGCCTCCCTGATAAGGAGCAGTAAAAGCAAATACACAAAATATTAGTGCACATCCAAATTTTCATCATTATTAACCCTTTACTCTGAGGCATTGAGCCTGCATATCACTACTCTATTAAAGATGAGGATTTAGTCATATTATATGACCACAGAATGCTAAGCTTGCCACCAACGCCAGGGTACCTCATTTTTGGCAAGTACCTAACCTGAATATGCTTTGTCTTATGAGCTGAATCTCTTCTATTTTAGGCATTTACTAACCTTAATTTACTTTATCCTGAGAGCTGAGTCTTGGTCAGCTTTACTCACTGATGGAGAGAGACTCTCTGACAGGCATTATATAGTGTCCTACAGACAATGAACATTGCACCTGGGGGTGGGAGGGGTGCTTAAACCAATAGAAGCTGGTCAAAACTTCCAAAAGTACAATTCCAGTCCAGGTTTTGGTAAGCACACCCAAAGAAAAAAATCACATTTAAAATTGCTGGAGTGCAACCAGTTTCGACCAAAATAGCTAAAAGCAAATACACAAAATATTGGTGCACATCCAAATTTTCATCACTATTAACCCTTATGCAGGCACAATGCCGGAGAGTAAAGGGTTAATAGTGATGAAAATTTGGATGTGCACCTATATTTTGTGTTTGCTTTTAGCTATTTTGGTCAAAATTGGTTGCACCCCAGCAAGTTTAAATGTGTTTTTTTTTCTTTGGGTGTGCTTACCAAAACCTGGACTGGTAGATAGATAGATATTAGTCTTGCATAACAGCATCCGTGTAATAGCTGAGAGAAGGTACACTAAGGGGCCTTCTTTATGTAAATCTGTGGTTCTCAGATTGTTCATAGTGGTTGGAACTTGTTTCAATTCAAATTCACATGGACACCTAACAAGCAAACACTTCATACCCTTGTATGCTGGAGAGGTCTCCAGTGCACGGCAAGGATATCTAACATCCAATGGGTTATCATTTCTGTCAGCCTTAATTGTATTAGGATGTAAGATGGTATCAGTAACTTAACACTAGATATCACCCTATATAATAATTCGTTAAATTGTGTGTAATGCCGCGACATGCGCAGTAGACACTGCTGCACGTGCTGCGGCGAGCGCCCAGCTCTGTATCAGCCATGGCGCGGGCAGTCTCTACTGCGCGTGACTGCCCCGCGACCTGGTGGCAGTGGCACTGTGGCCCATGCAACGGGCTGTTCAACTAGTATAATTATATCTGATAATACTGTTTTCCTAGAAGGGACAAGGTTCTAGTGCTTATTATAAGAGTAATCTAACAGAATCAAAATTGCTTCAATGTTCCAAAGATCAAACCAAATGTATACTGTCATTCCAAGCTTGTTTCCTTGTCTGCCATTACTGTGGAGAACCACGGAGGTAGATGATAACTAATAACTGTATTGGTTACAATCTGCCTGAAGAATGGAGTTTCTTGTTATGAAAGCTTGCAAGTCATTTTCTCTCTGTTATCCATTCAATATAGCTGTTTTTGTGAACTCTGTTTTATTGGTATTCCATTTGTTTTTAATGTGGGATACAGGGACTGTGAAGTAAAAGTTCCAGGAGACAGGTCACATAATAGCTAACTAAACCTAAAAGAAACAACTCTTTCCTTTCTTCTGCAGTGCTTAACCCTGTCCTCACACAGGAGGCACAGGGCCTTTCTCCTCCTGGAGAACAATGTTGACTCCCTCTGTTTAGTTGTTTTTCTTTATTTTATTTTACTTTATTTTGCTTTTTCCAGTAATTCACGAGGAGGTATATACCAGCAATGCTGTATTACAACATTATTTCCTCCAATGTGGGTCAGCTCCATCATGCTTCCCCTTATTCCATTAGGGATGGGTGGAAACTTTTACCTCAAAGACAAAAGCGTAAAATATGGTATGTTTTGCATTCCATAAAAAAACTGACCTACTGACTCTTCTGCAATATCCCGCTGCATTGGTAGCCATAGAACCACATACTGATTCCCATCCTTGTCCCACTGCACTGGTATTGTTTGTAAGGGATGGTTTTTGGTGTTCTCCTCACGGTCAGTTGGGGGTTAATGCTCTGCATTAGTTTAGCAACAGCAGAGGGGCAGGCACTGTGAGGCCACGTGATGTTTGTGAGAGTAATTTGGAGATGTCTCCTATACTCGTAACATTGTTAAACCCACACATATTGACCATCCCTTCCCCCCCAGCATTGTCAGACTCCACGGATAGCTGTAGGGATGCTCAATATGAGGCCCTCCAACTGCTACCAGACTACAACTTCCATTGTCCACCACTGCTATAGAACAACACATGCTGAACTCCTACTCCTTCACTGATAGTGTATACTAACATCAGCATCATCATACAGTAGCCACATAACCACACATACCGACTCCCCCAACATTGTCACACTGCACTGATAGACACAGAGCCACAAATACTAAACTGCACCCCCCTTTCCAACCTATACCTACTGTACTGGTAGCCATAGAACGCCACATACTGAATTCTAAATTCTAGCTTTGTCCAACTGCATTGGTAGCCCTAGAATGAACATATTTAAAGAAAACTGCCGAAAACACAACCTTGTGGATTATGAGGTGACTCCAACTAAATGAAATATCAACCAGAAATAACGCATGATTGGGAACACTCAATATAGTATAAAACTTAGCATAGAAATTTCTAGTCCCTGATGAAAGTCGCAGGAATTGACTGAAACGTCAGACATTCTATGTATCGTAATAAAAGCTAAGTTTTATACTATATCGAGTGTGCCCAACCACACTTTATTTCTAGCCCTAGAACTGCACCTAATACTGAACCCTGGTAAAATTTCTTGGATATAGGCAGAAAGTGGCAAAGATCTTGCAGAAAATTTTTTGGGTTAACAAAAAGACAGACATTTTATGAGGTTTCTATGCACGGGAATTTCCAAGGAAAAATCAACAAATTGCTGGTTTTTCATGAAAGTTTCTGCAGAAAAAAAAAGACAATTTTTTTTACCCATTCATACTCTACTGCATAAATAGGGTGAGATTGGGGACCAGGGTCTACACTTCTGCTTGGAGTTGATCTGCGGTCACAGAAAAGAATATAAGGAGGAGGTTGGGCATTAATGGTCTTCAATAGACCAGAATATTTTGTCCTTATCAGCTTGTTAATCAGAATAATTAGCAGTAGACTACAGGACAGATCAAAGGTACATATAAACTATACTTATATACCTGATTACTATCTAAAGGACAACTATGTAATTCAAGAATATACTTCCCCTTTAGAATAAATAGAAGAGTCTCCTACCTTTTACCGTGTAGAGAGCCTCCATTCCTGAATGAATATGGTCGGCCACATGGCAGTGTAGTAACCAGGTGCCAGGAACCTTTGCAGTCATCTCTATTGTTTGAAATGTTCCAGGAAAGAGGTCAAACACATCGGACTGGTAAATGTGACCTCTCTGGGTACAAACAAAAAAACAGAGTCAGCAGCTATCAATAATTATTTCCTTCCTAGGCAAAGCAACATAATATTAAATTAACAATAGACTCAACATATATATAAAAAAATGTAACTGCCATATTTATTATTCATACCATAGAGTTCAGTGATGCCTGATAAAAGTTAATGCTTTTAATAGAAATCTATGGAAATCTATTAATTATAGTTAAAACTGTAGTACTAACTCTGTCCTTCCCGCACATGTGCATGATCTGTAGGATTGGGTGACATCATTTCATTGAGTGTTTCTGGAAGATTGCGGTCTTCTCCACTGAAACTCTGTTAGGCAATTCACTAATACATATGACATATTACCCCTTTAAACTGATGGTAAACATAATTTTGGGCACTGGAGAACAGAAATCTATTGAGAAAATGATGTGCATTACAATACTAGTGAAGGGAGCCAGCAAGGTCAGGAGACAGGCAACTTGAAGACCTCCAGCTGTGGAGGACTGCAATTACAGTTCTGATTGGCTGAGGATGATGTGAGCTGTAGTCCTCCACTGCTGGAGGTATAGTCCTTGAAACATTTGGAATTAAGTATGGAAACCCCAGTTCAGCAACTATATATATAGGCTTCTTATTGTTAAAGGGATAGTAATGTTTCACAAAAAGGGCAGCTCCAATTAATCTTCATAGTATTTGAGCCATAGATAGTGTTATTTCAATACTGTCAGAGTCGTAGTTCAAGAGTAATTGAATGATAAAGTATCCCCCTCCTGCCCCCTTTACCTAGTGTAAGCCACCTCCCTCAGATGTGGAATCTGGTCCACAGACCAGACAGCTCACAGCAAGGGACAATCTTCTTACTGTGAGAACAATGAAAGCCCTGCCCCCATTGACAGGTTTTTCAGGTTTTACCCTTATCTTAATTGAAGATTGTCCCTCTCTGCAATCCACTTTGACACCACCCTGCTGCTCTGATCTGAGCAGTGACATCAGTAAAAGGGGCGGGAGGGGGATACTTTATCAATCAATTACTCTTCAACTACAACTTTAACAGTACTGAAATAACACTCTCCATGGCCCAAATACTATGAAGATTAATTGGAGCTGCTTTTATTATGAAACATTACTATTCCTTTAAAACCCCAAACTATGCAATAAATCTGCTTTTCCAATTCTATATAGGTAGCTGTGCATTACCATTTGACCCCTGTTACTTTGTACAAGCTCATAATAAATGATAAGTGTAATGACTAACATAAACATACCGGTGAAAAAATGAATGTATTCTGAAAACAAAGGGTCATTTTGAGATTCCAAATTCACTTACATGTTATAATATACATATTTTAGACAGAAAGCTAGATTTCGAGTTATTTAGACGTATATATTATACTAGTTATGGCATTCAAAGTTGGTTTAGGTGTACCGTTTCCCTAACTAAAACACAATGGATAGATCGTTCTCAAACAGAGGTCTGGTCTCCCTGAGAAACCTTCTATTCTGATTACAAACTGACCAGTGGGGGCCATGATTAACATCTCAGTTCCCATTTCAGTGTCCTGTCTTGCGAGCAAATAGCCTGCTCAGAAGCCCAAAGATGACAAGCATACATGACTCACAGGGGTGTGGTCCACCTCAAGCAATAGGAGGTCTTTTACTCCCTTTTCACAGTGTGTGTGTCTCTTTTCCTTGGCGGATCAGTGGGTTTTGTGGGTAATTTCGGAAGGGTACCATATAGACTTCAAGTCATTTCTTCCCTGTTGCTTCTTCATCTCCAGAGTTCCTTTCGATCCTATGCAAAATAATCTGTTTTTAAATTAGGTCTCTTCTCTGGTACATATGCAGGACTTGGTTCCCATTCCTTCTCATGAGAGGTTAATTGCATTCTATTCCAACCTTTTCATATTTCCTTAAAACGATGTTGCATGCCGTCCTATTCTGGACATAAAGCTTCTCAACCATTTTGTTCTTGTTCCCTGGTTAAAATTAGAGCCCTTGCACTCCAACATCACTGCCACGTGTCTAGGGTAATTTTTGGCTTCCCTAGACAAAAAGGATACTCGCCTGTATATTCCCTTCCATGCAGCTCATCAGCATTTCCTGCGGTCTGCTTTTCATGATCATTATTTTCAGTTCACCTACCTTCCCTTTAGGTTAGCCTCCACTCAACTTCTCTTTTCAAAGGCCATGATAGCCCTGGCAGCTCACATCTGTTTGCTAGGGATATTTTTGACTCCCTATTTAGATGACATTTTGCTTCAGAGGAGAGTTTGCTTCTTCAGATTCAGACTTGTGTGTCTGTTCTGGAACAACACAGTTGAGTTCTCAATTTTAAGAAATTTTCCATGGCTCTGTCCCACGTTCTTCTCTTTCTTGGTATCAGGATGGGCACTCTGGGGAGGGTCTTCCTACCAAAAGACAAGATTCTGTTGTTGGATCACCAGATGTCTCAGACCCTGCTTTGCCTGTCGATTACTGTGTGGGAGTATATGAAGGTGCTCGGTTATTTCATCTCTGCCCTAGTGAGACTCCCCTTTGCACAATTCCATACATGGGAGTTGCAAATGGAGATCCTCAGGAACTGGTCCAGGCATTGGTGTAACCTCTCCCTTGTCATATCCCTGAAGATGGACCTTCGCTGGTGGCTGCAGAGGTTTCATCTGTCACTGGAACAGCCCATAGTTATTCCAAACTGAGTGATTGTCGCATTGGATATCAGCCTGATAATCTGGGGTACAACATTGGCAGTCAGATGGCTCAGGGTCTTTGGACCAGTGCAGGGAGTTTTCTGGAGTTTGAGGTGATTTGCCTGAGACTCTTAACAGATCCTCTGTGTGGATTCAGTCCAACAATGCAATGGCGGTGCCCTATATCAACCGCCAGGGAGGGACCAGATGTGCATCCGCACGATCATGAGGTTCTGGTGATCCTCATTTTGGTGGAGGCTCATGTGCTGGGTGTTTCTGCAATTCATATCCGAGGGGTATACAACATTGTGACAAGCTTTCTCAGTTGCCAAAGTCTGGATCCTGGGAATTGGGAGGGCATTGAGACTGTATTTGATTCTATAGTTTGTCTTTGGGGTTCTCCGACAGTGGACCTAATGGCCTCTCAGTTGAACCATAAGGTTCCTCAGTTCTGGTCCAGATACCAGGAACCCCTAGCTCTTTTGATGGAAGCGATGGTCATACCATGACATTTTCCCATGGCATATGTCTTTCCTCTATTTTCCCTGATTCCCAGTGTGTTGCGGAAAATCCATGTTATAGCCCCATGAGGCCTGGTTTTCAGATCTTCTCTATTCATTGCAGAGCCGTTTTGGCTTCATCTGCTTCCAGGCATCTTGACTCGGGGTCAGATGTGTAAACCAGAGGTGGAGAAGGTGCCTTTAATGGCTTGGCTCTTGAAACCAGTATCCTGTGTAAGAACGGTTCTTCTGACTCCCTCATTGCTATTATGATTCAGGTTCACAAACTTTCATCCAAGGCCTACCATAGAATATATTTTTTGTTCTGAAAGTGGCGTAAATACCAGGAGTCATGGCCACAACCTTTTCATTTTCCAGTCATTTTGGCTTTTCTCCAGGATGGTCATCAAAAGATTTGGTCTGTTATCTATAAAAGTACAGATTTCAGCCCTTTCTGTGCTACTACAGAGGTGTATCGCCTTTCTGCCAGATGAAAATGCTTTCGTGCAAGGGGTTGCTTATGACTAACCAGTCTTTCAGGATCCCACTCCACTGTGGGACTTGAACCTGGTTCTAGGAGTGCTTCAGGAAGCTCCTTTTGAGCCTCTGTCTTCAGTTTATCTGCATTTCTTGAAACTCAAGACAGCCTTTCTGTTGGTTATGGTGTCTGTTCTGCAGTCTCCTATAGGATTTCTCCCCAAAGTTGCCTCTAAGTTTCACATTAACCAGGAAATTGTTATTTCTTCTCGATGCCCAGCTCAATCTAATAGACAGGAGTGGCATCTTTTGGATGTAGTAAGGTGCCTGAAATTCTATGTTCATTGCACACAGCCTTTTCAAAATTCTGATTTGCTTCTTGTCATTTCTGAGGCCTCTTGCGTAGGCCAGGCTGCACCTAAGGTGACACAGGGAGGGAGCTTCCACCTCTGAGAGCTCTTAATGCAATTGTCCAGCCAGGTTTCTTTTCCCAATGGTTCCTGTGTTCCATGGTCTAAGAGAAAAGGATTTATCTGTAAGCACACAAAAAACTCTTTTAATAGATATGAGAAAATTTTATTTTTATGATATATCCCTTTAAGGAATTGTGATTTTTCTTTTGAGTAATAACAGGAGATTTTTTTTTACTTTACAAAATCTTTTTAACATTTTGTATAACCGTTACTCAAATGAATGTAAAACAGTTGTTCCTAGAAGAGATGAAGTTATAATGCTTGTTACAAGGGCAATCTTATACGAATTAAAAGTAAACTGTGTGAAATGTCTCACTCTCATTGGCAGTCACAGAACAGTCTGATTATGTGCCCAGTATAGAGCAAAATGTCCAAAACTTGATAGTACCACCATAACAGTCTACTATCCACCCCCTCTTGAAGATCTGTGTATCATTTTATTCACTTTGGAGAAATAAGGTTTTGCTGTTTTTAGGAAGCAACGATTTTGTGTTATCTTCTGAGTGCTACATTTCTGGAAATTATATCACAGAACCACACAAGCACATTCACTCCAGTCTCACTCTGCTTATTCACTGGTATTCATAAAATCATACATGAACTGTCTGACACAGCAGCCTTGTTACCCATTCCGCCATTACTTCAGTTTGCTCTGGGGAGCCCCTTTTAGTTCAGAGAAGACCAGGGTTTCCCTTAACTCAGTTTAAGAGCTACTGATGTAAAATATTTACCTCATATTTAAAGCTGTGTGCATGAAAATGCACTGTGTGTATGTCCACTTCATTCCCCAGCCCTATAAGGTGCCAGTTGATACGGTCTCCAACATGCATCGTTAGGCCTTCTAGGTTTGCATACATTTTTCCATTGATACCTAGAAAGCAATGTTTTATCTGCAGTTAAATAAAATCTGCTTTTGTACAGAGTGTAGTATATAATTATATATTATTTTCTTTACATCCTATATGATGGCGATCTGCAGACTATTTTTACTGTGAATGACAGTAAGATACTCCAAGCATGTACAGTATACTATGGGTGCCTAGAAAATAAGAAGTATGACAAGACCACACTGAGAACAAGTGAAACCTAGTAGTTTACTCTTGGGGACAGTACCCCCTCAGGTGCTGCTCAGTCATCATTTTATTCCTTTGTGCCATTTCAGTGTTGACATTTCCATATTCATAACAGTGTGGTTACAGCCCAAACACTGTCGAGCACTAAAATGTCAGGGAAATCTTCTCTACAAAACAGAAACAGCAAAACCCAATATTGTGTTTCAGCCTTTAGTGGGCCTTGTCAGTGAGGTGCAGCTGATTCCTTCTAGGTACTAAATGAGCATGGGCCCATAACCAGCATACCCTTCCACTCGCAGAGACTAGTAAAAAAGAGGTGTGATGAGTTTATACTGGGAGAAAAATAGTGGTGCTGCTCGGTCACCCTATTCACCCTGTTAGGCTATTGCAAAGAAAAAACAGTCCAACACAAAAATGAAAGGAAAATCTCTGCACAAAAAATAGCAAGACACCAGATGCATGTTTGGCATTTAGTGGGTCTCTTCAGTGATGTGCAGCTGATTCCATAGGCACACAGAGAGCAAGGACCCATGCCTGGGATACTCTTCCATTTAGGAAGACTTAAAAACAAAAGAGGGGTGATGAGCTCATACTGACAATGAATAAATCAGTAGTTTTTTCTTGGGGATGCTGCCACCTTAGGTGCTGTTCAGATGTGGACAATCTGCAGCCCTCTAGCTGTGCTTAAACCACAACTACCAGCATATTTAGCTGACTGTTGACCAGCTGATGATGCTGGAAGTTGTAGTTCAACAACACCTGGAAGGCTGCAGGCTGTCCAAAGCTGAAATAATTGAACTCACAGCACTCATACCCGGCTGTCTGTCTCCTATTATCCATTCACTTGGGGCAGGAACCTCTCTCCTATTGTTTCTATGACTGTAACATACTACTGTTGTAAGGCGCTGTGGACACTGTGTGGCACCATATAAATGAAGATATACATACATTCATACATACATACATGAACAGCGTTTCAGATATTTTAAGTGTTGGAAACTAGTTTCAAATTATTTAAAGAATTGTAGCTGTGTACCATGCATTTTATTGCTTTCAATGAAATCTTCATCTTCTTTCTTTACTTCAGCCGGGTGGTTAGAATATGTTTCGATATTTTCATCCAGGTACCAAGATTCATTTTCATCAAAAACCATAAATAGAAGAGCAAATCGTGCCTTCGGTTTGCGTAAGGTAAATGGCAACAGTAGGTTCTTACAGATCACAAGTGGGCCAATTAATCCACTGTAAGTGTCCTGGGAATAAAAGAAAATATCATTTTGACACCTTCCACTATATGCAGTTACACCTTTGAGTGCCAGAGGGGTGCACAATGCATTGCAGAGCAATGCGTTGCATACCGTTCTGGTACTCAAAGGGTTAAATTGCAAGTTTCATATTGTCAAGCATATTATCAGGGCTGGATTTACATCCCAGACACCCCTAGGCAAGGCACTCTAGGTGCCCTTAGTTCTGCTCATGGCTACTCCTTACATGACTCGACAAGCTGCTAGAGGGCCTTCCAATTCATTGCTCCACAGTGCATTGAAGATATCTCTATCATCCAAGGTGTTAATTAATAGCTTGTAAAAGTGTATAAAACTGGTGTAGAATGCAGATATTGACGCTCTAGGCGATTGCCTATTGGGAATATTCAAATTATCTCTCATTTTTAGCAGAATCGCTCTTATTTTTTATCAGATACATTTTGCTGCAATTTAGTCAACTGCCAAAACTCATTTAGTCAGATTAACTAAGGAAAACTGAAAGCAATTCTGGGGCAAACCCAACTGCACCAGGTCTCCAATAGATTATGAAGCAATACATCTGAAGCAGTCAGTGGTTTAACCCCTTGAGTGCCAGAGGGGTTTGCAACACATTGCAAATTGCACACCCCTCTGGCCCTCAAAGGGTTGAACATTTGTATTATTCCTCATTAGTGATATTGGCCTGTACCAAAATTCTTCCAGTACATCAGCCTCATTATATAATTAACCCCTTCAGGACTGTGCTACTATTTCTAAATTAGTACCCTATTGGGCATGTTCTCCTTGGTTGCTGTTTATAAACAGTAATCCTGCACAGCCGGGTGAGGCTAATGACTTATTCTGCTCTCAAGAGACCTTTTTCCTCTCTTCATGGAATCCTTTTGACAGCAGAATCACTGACACAGGGCTTTTATAGCTAAGGAGCTGACATCCCCCAGTTGTGTCGCTATCAGTGATCAGCTCAGCAAACAAGCAGAAAATGGGTGAGTTATAAGCTATGGGAACTCTGTTCCCATAGTCCTGAAGACACGGACAGTCAGTTAAATCCTTTATTGTGCCTTTAAACAGAATTGGAGCACTTTCATAACTGCTGTTCACAGCAGGAGTCTAAGGGCAGTTATGGGAGCGATCTGATCTTCTCACTTACTTTCGCTTTAAATATAACTCATTGCAATGGGTACGACAATGAGGACAAGTTTGAGCATCCCAGCATTAGATAACCCTTTTGCAGTGGGGAAGTAGAGTTACCATCGTTTTGCCCACGGGATTTAGGTAAGAAGCAGTTAAGCACTCACTTTAACTTGATCCACTGTTGAATAATAAGCCCAAGTCACGCAGTTAGTGTCCTCGTGTTTGGTAGGTCCTGACCTCTCTGTGACTTTCCAGATGTAGGTTTGTGTTTTCCCTGTGTAAAAAACAAGTATAAGGGTCCTTATTCATCAACTAAAGAGGAGCAATTCTGGAGCAAACCAACTGCACTATAGAACACAAATAAACATTCAAAATGACCATTGATTTAAGGGTTGACGCAAATTTAAATCAATGGGAATTTCATTTACCACCCAATCCTGCAGTTGGATTTCTCAAGAATTGCAATTCTTTAGCTTGATGTCTAAGGCTGGAGGCAAATTTTTTTTTTTAAATACAAAAAATGGCACATCTCCCTGCCTACAAAAGAGATGTGAAACCTGTGCACGCATTTACACCACAGACAACATACCAATTCCAAACACCCAGTTACACCATAAGATCCATGGTACCTTCACCTGTAACTCATCCAATGTAATATACCTTATCATGTGTGCATAATGCCCAACAGCTCTGTACTGTATGTGGGAGAAACTGGACAAGCACTGCATAATAGACTTCCCACAGATCCAGTGTTAATAACAAAAACAGAGATACCAGTGGGAGAACATTTTTGTCAAAATGGGCACAGTGTCAGGGATATTAAGTTAACTGTATTGATGGGACTGTTCCGCACTCAGAGGGACAGAAAGGTATGGGAGGTAAAATCAATGTTAAAATTTAATGCAATTTGTAGTGGTTTAAATAGAGATAAAGAGTTCTTGTCAAAATACAATTTAGTTGATTGACCTTTCCAACAGACCCAAGAGCATCGTAAATACCTCTAAAGCCTCAGAGGAAGAGTACAATTTACCAACTGACTGATCAAAAATATCTGGATCTGGATTGAGTTCTCTTATCTGATTTCCATGCTAAACAATGTGATGTGTACTTGTATTTAAGAGAGATGTTTTCATATTTATCTGTATAACATGCCTGAGGAAGAGACCTAAGGTCTTGAAAGCTTGCATTCTAAATCTGCTTAGTTAGCCAATAAAAGGTATCAAAAACTATATTTGCCTCCTGTATTTCTACGGCTAACACAGTACCAACTCTCATCTGATGTCTAAGGCTCACAGTCTTATAGCAGAATATAAACAATTTAATTAAATTAGGTACAAGATCTTCATAAATTACTATCCTTTATTTTATACGGATGATAATTATACCAAATAATAAAAAGCTTTGAAGCAGAGGGAAAAAGTTAAAGGTAAGATTTACATCTCAGGCTCCATTAAGCAAAACAACTTTATCTCTACCCTCGGCCACTCACCTTCCTCAAATGACCCCACACCCAGCCACACGCACTGACTGCCACAAATACCTTTGACTAACTGTACCTAGATTACTCCGATTTTTCACAGTTCTATACTTTTGATTATTCTCAGAGAGCTCCTGTATAATTCTGTCCACTGTATAACCCATCCCACCCACTTCACTGCCCATGTATTCAGTCCATCCTCATTATGCTGTATATTTTGTTATTTTGAACCTCTCCTGGGGCACCTAAATTATCCAGCAGTTCTACATGTTTCCCATCCATAAACCCAAGGAGAGAACTACTTCACATACTCAATGGACTGTTTATCCCTAGATGAAGTAACATTCGTTTTTTCAAACTTTCTGTTTCTAAACCCTTAGATTAAGGGTAGTTAAATGTCGAACCTCCAGTTTATGGGGACTATAGTTCCCATCATCCCCAGCAGCTGAAGACTACCTCTGCCTAAGATGCTGGAGACATCTTCAATACATTGCTTTGCAATGGGATGGAGACCTAACTGGTATCTAAAAAGTTAATGGTTTCTCTTTATTTTATAAACCCAACATTTTGTATTTAAATATCAGCTTAGTCCAATGCAGCTGGCCAGTAATGAATATGACCCACCATCAAATGCTGATACATCATATTACAATGCAGTGCATTCAGCTTTTTTTCTTTTGTCAAATAATTTGTCATTTATAGTGTCCAGAATTCTGGATTGAACCACAAACACCAAGTGGAGAGAAACAAGTTGTTAAAATGGGCATTACCAGGTTCAGTTGGCATTACTGAGCTCTCATCTGTTTTTATTCCATGTGCATGAATTGAATAAGGTCTGCTCGCCTTGTTCATAAAAACAATTTTAATTTTCTCCCAGACTTTTGCTGTTATAAGTGGCCCTGTGAAAAAAAAGAGATTCTAGTGATGTATTACTTAGTAGTGCAGATGCATCTGTCCTTTGTATCAAAAAACAATAATACAAAAAACAAAACAAATATAAGTAGCAGGGTTTAGGCAACTTTTGGCACTCCAACTGTTCGTGACTATGTCCATCATCCCCAACCAGCCATTGGTGTGGCTGGATTGCCAAGGGATGCCTAAACCCCGATATATGGCAAGGATTCCTTTGCAGGGATAGATATGTTTCACAAAAACAGCAGCTCCAATTAATCTTCATAGTATCTGGGCCATGGAGAGTGTTATTTCAATACTGTAAGAGTTGTAGTTCAAGAGTAATTGAAAGTGGAACTTTCAGCTATTACTAAGTCGCCATGCATTCATTAAGCGCATGGTGACTAGCTTGGAAATCCATGTCTTATCTTTAAAAAAATCGCAGATTCTAAAGAAATCCTTGCCGTTTGGAGACTGGAACCCAGACTACAGCGCAGACATCTTGTCTACGCACCTGCGCTGTCACTCCCGGTCTCCACTGAGTAGCATTGCAGTGTACCACATGGTAACCGGAAGAGACGGACGGCGAAGGCTCGCAGACCACACTAACCTGCCCGTCAGTCTCCAAACGGCAAGGATTTCTTTAGAATCTGCGATTTTTTTATTTTTTTTTAAGGGTAAGAGATGGATTTCCAAGCTAGTCGTATTGCGCTTAATGAATGCATGGCGACTTAGTAATAGCTTAAAGTTCTGCTTGAAAGATAAAATATCCCCCTCCCACCCCTTTTACCTAGTGTAAGCCACCTCCCCTCAGATATGGAATCTGTTCCTGGGACCAGACAACTCACTGTGAGAACAATGAAAACCCTGCCCCCCTTGACAGGTTATTCCTTAGCTCAATGAAGGTTGTCCCTCTCTGCGATCCACCCGGACAGTCTTGTTGCTCTGAGGTGCGCAGTGTTGTATCGGTAAAAAGGGCGGGAAGGGGATATATCATTCAGTTACTCTTGAACTACAACTCTGACAGTGTTGAAATAACACTCTCCAAGGCCCAAATACTATGAAGATTAATTGGAGCTGCTTTTATTGTGAAACTTTACTATCCCTTTAACATCCTCTGTGCTACAGACATCTTCAAAGCTTTGCAAAGAGTTGAAAATGTATCTGACATCCACATGGTTAAAAGGAACTGAGAAGAAATAAATTGCAAGCTTTTGGAACTCAAAGGACTTTTCCGTACAAAGAAAAGGCGTTTCATTCTGAAAGGGCAGCAAATGTTGGGCTTTATGTATTGAATAAAAGTGGAGAAATTCAATTGCAATGCGTGGAGACCTTTCTTAAATGCCCTTTTTAAATCCATGGATATTTTTATTTGTCACCTGTGATGCAGTTGGTTTGACCCAGAACTAATCTACATTATCTTCATATATAGGAACCACTGAATGTACAGACCATAATGTGTACATCTTGTCCTGTTTGAATTTAGCAAAGTGCATCTTTGGTATCAAAATAAAAGTTGAGCAATTTTGTTTGAAGGAAAGAAAAATATCACATTGAAATTAATGGATTACTTTTCCTTCGTTACATATTTTGCCACTGTTTTGCCTCCAATTTGCTCCAGTTTTACTGTGATACATATACCACAGGATGTTCTGTTTGTAGGTATCACAAGGACCTCCTCAGTCATATGCTCTTCAGACTTGATGGATCTGACCAAAAAGTGACACCAAATCTATGTGCTGAATGCTTGAAAGGTCTCCAACACATCCTATATAATAATTCACCAAGTTGTGTGTAACGCCCGACATGCTCAGTAGATACTGCTGTGCGTGCGGCAGTCACACGCGGTGGAGACTGCCCCGCGACCGGCTGCCAGAGGCTCTGTATCAGCCGAGGCGCGGGCAGTTTCCACTGTGTGACTGCCCCGCGACCGGCTGCCTGAGGCACTGTGGCCCGTGTAACGGGCTGTTCAACTAGTTAGAAATAAAGCCTAGGAGGCCTGTCTAGCATTTAAGGGATTAAAAGCCTAATTTTAATCAATAATAATGTGAGGAATTTTTATTTATTCACCATGGTGCAGTTTAAGGTGACCAGGTATCCCTTTAAATACAGGAAACTTAAAAAAAAATAATTCTGCAGGACTACATATGATTCAGTGCAGCCCTGCAGTATGTGTTTTTCACAAGCATCCAGCATTTAAAGGGATATCTGGTCAGCTTAGTGCAGTTTATGTGGACAGACTTATATCTTATCATAATGCATATCATCATACCAAACGTGATGTCACAGCTGTTGCTCATAGTGTCCCCAGGTTCACAGTGAACTCTTTTTTAATGTGTTTGAGATGTCTATATTATCCAAATGGTTAAAAACTGATTTATTGTATTATATCCCAATACTTGATACATGTGAAATGTGGTGCTTTCAGTTTGTTACAGTCCACCCAAGAGATTATATTTACCTAGGATTCCCAAATGCTTTTGGTCTTCTTTCCTTTCAGTTGGCGTGGTAAAGTGTATGTCAGTATACTGACGATATACTACTTTTTTATATTTTGAGCCAATGAATTTTTCATCTTTATTTAAAAATGCATTGCCAGGGCTTGAAAAGAAAAAAAAGTGTTAGCTTTTTGAGGGAAATGCTTTCCATATATTTTACAGATGAAATAAGATAGATAGATAGATAGATAGATAGATAGATAGATAATGAGAGATAGCTAGAATTGCCCTGTATCATTTTATAGGCAGACCAATAAAACTGAACCTGTAGGTAACAAAGTAATAAATGAGTGATAAGATGGCTGGTAAATGTGACAATTCCAGTTAGAAAATCACAAAATTAAGCATATTATATTGTACAGTGCTTATATTCTCTTGAAGTATTCCATACATAATCAAGAACATGAAAAAAAAACTAAAACATCATAGTGTAATAGCTTTTATAATCAGTGAATCAACCTCTTAGCTTTACCACTCATATTTAACTTCTCTTGCATGAAAAGCTTCCATTACCAACTTTCTCTTCAGTGATTCGCTAAAGAATTTAAACATAGAAGCACAGGGACAGTATCACTTCTTATTGTAAAAATGTATTAGAAGAAGAATTGCAATCACAAAAGGTCAGATAAATATGTGTATCACACCCCTCTGATACAATCAGCTCTTTCCCTATGCTCTCCCTGGATTGGATGTGCCCCTGTAGTCTGGCTCCACTCTCAGTCCTCTTCCATTTGCCCCAGGATGTAATGCCCCGGACTGCTGGAATTCCAATGACTATTTGCAATTCTCCCTGGCCACTCCTTCACTGCCCACTTTCTTCTTTCTTTTACTAATCAGCCAAAGTGTTTTTGAGCAGACACATTGCCTTAATCTGGACATACTGCACTATCCCTCTTCTATCCCTACTTATAACTTTCAAACATATATGTTGCATTTCAATAATATCACAGTTTCTGCCTGTTAAAAAATAGTAGTCATTTTTACCACTAATATAATTTTTAGTATGTGAAGAGTGCACCGATTCGCTCTTGTTGCAGTTGCAGATATATAAAGGAAATGTGCAGACATAGCAGTTGTACTATTCTTGTTGTTCGATTTGCCAAAAGGAAGCATCATAATCTCCTGCACTAAAAACAGGGTAAGAATTTCTACTCACACAGAAAAATCTGTGTGTCAGCTGGGTTTTAAGGAATTTATGAATGCAGAGGTATTTTATGTGCATAGTGCATAACATTCTCATGGAGGCTTACATTGATTTAGAAAGAGACACAGGATAAGAGCTTTAACTGTTGAAAGCGTCTCAGTCATTATGAGAAATCAAATTAATAAATCCAGAGACAGGAAATGAATAGAAATTGCCTTGCGCCTCTCCTTTATTGTGCAGAAAGGGGTTTTCTCTCCTTAGTAATGCCCCTTCTCAGGGAGTTGTAAGTTATCCCAGAACAACTGCAAGCCCAAATTGGAAACACAGTAGAAAAAATGGTCATATATTCAGATATAGCAAATGATTCCATAGGAAGTGTTTATAAAACAAATAAACATATCAAACATATATAAAGCAATTCTAAGATAACAGTTTCAATTAAGTGGGCAGAGCAGCTAAAACAGGACCCCAACATCAGCCATCAATCTCGACCTGACTTCCATCTGTGCTGGAGAGACAGTGGCAGGAGGTACACAAGCAACATAATTCTAGCATTCCCTGAAGAAGTATTGTATTAATACGAAACATGGAACATTTATTTATATATCACTTGATACAATACAATCCATGCTGTCAATGTAAGAAATCTGCACAGGGATTGGAGCTATTATACTTTCGTTTCATCACGTACAAGGACTGTCGCAGCATATGCTATATAATGGTGTACAGCTACAAGATTGGAGGACATCACAACTATAAGGTTGGAGCACTGCCTGCTGACACCAAGTGTGACATCTTAACCACTGAAGACCTCTGCCCACTACATTGTTACGATCCTCGCTGTCCTCGCCATCCTTGCCAGTAGCTTGACTGGCTTCAGGACGTCTATGGAGTCAGTGATGTAGGTCATCGCACCGACGTCATCAACTGGTCGCCCGTCTTCCACTTAAGCCGGCGGGAACCGGGACTTGGCGCTCAGTTGTAGTTCGAGTCCCGGGCAGTTCTTTAGCCGCATTGCACTCTCCAGCATCCAGCCTAGTCTTTTGCTCTCCAGCGAAGCCTGTACCCTTCAGCCCAGCCTTCACCCTCCAGTGAAACCTGTACCTTCCAGCCCAGCCAGCATCCTCCAGCCAAGCCTGTATCCTTCAGCCAAGCCTGTGCCTTCCAGACCAGCCAGCATCCTCCAGCCAAGCCTGTACCCTTCAGCCCAGCCTGTACCCTTCAACCCAGCCTGCACCCTCCAGCCAAGCCTGTGCTTTCCAGCCCAGCCAGCATACTCCAGCCAAGCCTGTACCCTTCAGCCCAGCCTGTACCCTCCAGCCCAGTCTGTGCCTTCTAGCCAAGCCTGTATCCTCCAGTGACCCTCTCTCTGATCTCTTCTCTGGATCTCGGCATACTTATTCCAGGCCAGCTTCTTTGACCTTGGACTGACCTTCAGGTACTGACCACTGGCTTGTTATACTGGACTTGCACTATCTCAATCTGCCCTAACCTCTGGCTTGTTATACTGGACTTGCACTATCTCAGCCTGCCCTGACCTCTGGCTTTTTATACTGGACTTCCACTATCTCAGCCTGCTCTGACCTCTGGCTTGTTATACTGGACTTACACTATCTCAATCTGCCCTAACCTCTGGCTTGTTATACTGGACTTGCACTATCTCAGCCTGCCCTGACCTCTGGCTTTTTATACTGGACTTCCACTATCTCAGCCTGCTCTGACCTCTGGCTTGTTATACTGGACTTACACTATCTCAGCCTGCCCTGACCTCTGGCTTGCTATCCTGGACTTGCACTATCTCAGTTATCTAATCTTTGGCCTACTATTTCTGCTTGATAGTTACCCTGCATTCTGGGTTTCCTACCTGCCTACTTCAGAACATATAGCTTCCTGCTAACCTCTGGGTGGCTCCTTCCACCCAGAGATAGGCTTCAGCAAGCTAACAATCTCACAGTAACAACTGAGCCGATTGTTATGGAACCCGCAGGGTTGTTAGAAGCTCTAAATACCCTGGGCAGTTGGATATCTGCCCTCACTACTTCTGTGCAGGGGTTACAGGCCAACTAAACCTATCTACAACAGCAACTACAGGACCTTCAACCAGGCATAGATCAAGCAGCAGGAGGTCCTACACCACCACTTAGTGGTCCTGAAATGAATGCTACACCAGAACCTCAGGTTCCCCTGCCTGAAAGATTTTATGGGGATAGATCCCGGTACAGGTCTTTCATCACTGCATGTGAACTTTTGTTTTCAATCAACCCACGCACCTATGCTTCTGATTTCACCAAAGTGCGTACTACCGTCACATTGTTAGGAGGAGAACCACAGGGCTGGTCCCATCATCTTTTACAGACCAACAGTCCTATATTAAATACATGGCAGGCCTTCCGTCAGGCAATGGATTCACTATATGATGATCCCTTTAAGATGGCCTCTGCCCAAGTAGCATTAAGATCACTGACTCAAAGCAGACAACCAGTTGAGGACTATGTTGCAGACTTCCATCGCCTGTCCATTGACTCCAAGTGGAATGAAGCCGCGCTTATGGACCAGTTTCGTCTAGGCCTATCTGAAAGTCTGAAAGATGAACTGGTTCGGGTGCCCATACCAGTTACACTGGATGTGTTTACTCATCTCTCCATACAAATTGACCGTCGACTGAGAGAACGCCGGCGTGAACGTTCTGCTACTTCTTCTCCTCCCCATCGTACTCCAAATTCTCCTCAAAAGCCTACTCATATTACCTCCACAGAGGAACCTATGCAGTTAGGAGTTGTACGAGGACCCCTATCTAAAGCTGAATGGGACCGTAGACGACTTCTTAATCTTTGCCTCTATTGTGGAAAAGGAGGTCACCATCTCAGGATCTGCGATCCTAGACCGCAACCTTCCCAAGGTAGGCATCGTTTAACTGCAATGCCATCCGTACCCATTCTATTGCCCACTCCTTCTTATGTATCTCTCTCTGTTATTCTACAGTGGAACATACAGCAGAGTGAAGTGTCGGCCATCATAGACTCTGGAGCCAGTAGTTGCTTCCTTAGCCTGGAGACAGCTTAATCCTTGGGCATACCCATCCAACGCAAAACTCAACCACTCATGCTTCAAATGGCTGATGCAAGCTAAAAACAGGTCCCACAGGACCTTACCTATGTGTCTTCTTACTGTTGCAAATCATAAAGAAGAAATTAAATTTGAAGTAATTCCATTTCTTTTGTTTCTTCTTATCTTGGGTCTTCCTTGGTTACAAATTCATGACCCCCATATTGAGTGGTCTTCTAAAACCATAACCGTTCTCTCCACCTATTGTAAAGAGAAATGTCTTCTCAAAGCGGAACCTACACTTTTGGCCTGTGTTGCATACCCATACCAATAGCCTATCAGGATTTTTCAGATGTCTTCTACAAGAAAGGAGCTGATCTTCTCATATGATTGTCCCATTGAACTCCTCTCTGGATCAACCATACCCTATGGACATATATATCCTCTGTCTGTACCGAAAATGCAATATCTTAAAGAATACATATCCGAAAACGTAGAGAAAGGGTTTACTTGACCTACCACTTCTCCAGCTGGAGCTGGAATTTTCTTTGTACCCAAAAAAGATGGTGGTCTACGCCCCTACGCAGACTATCGGGAACTTAATGCCATTACTATAAAAAAATCGCTATCCGTTACCATTAATACCAGAATTGTATGAACGCATGTCAATTGCTAAGATCTTCACAAAAATCGATCTACAAGGGGCCTATAACTTGGTTCGCATCCATAAGGAAGACGAATGGAAGACCACCTTCCGAACCAGATATGGGCACTTTGAATACACCGTGATGCCCTTCGGATTATGTAATGCCCCTGCAACATTTCAACATTTTGTAAACAATGTCTTCCGGGATCTACTGGACCAGTTTGTTTTCATATATTTAGATGACATTCTCATCTTCTCACATTCATTACAAGAACATCGAAGTCATGTCAGGAGGGTGTTATCTAGGCTTCATACATGTGGTCTGTACGCTAAATTGGAGAAATGTTCTTTGGAGGTACCTGAGATTGAATTCCTAGTTCAGGATGGATCCCCGTAAGATAACAGCTATCGTGAAATGGCCCATACCATCTGACAAGAAGGCAATCCAGAGGTTCGTTGGTTTTGCCAACTTATACCGACGCTTTATCCGGGATTTCTCAAAATTGATCTCAGCACTCACATGTTTAACTAAGAAAGATGTCAGTTTTCACTGGACTTCTGAAGCCAACGAGCTTTTGACCATTTGAAAAGTCACTTTATACAGGCACCCATTGTACAACAACCTGATGTCAACAAACCTTTCTTTTTGGAAGTAGATGCTTCTAACATCGCTACAGGGTCAGTATTTTCTCAACATATGGGCAATAAGGATCACTTACATCCAGTAGCCAACTACTCCAGACATCTTACATCTGCCGAACAAAATTATGATGTGGGAGACAAGGAATTGCTTTCCATCAAGTGCGCCTTGGAAGAGTGGAGACATCTATTGGAGGACTCAGAATATCCTATTACAATATATACAGACCACAGAAATTTGGAATATCTCCGATCAGCCTACAGACTACGGCCTCGTCAAGCCCAGATGGGCAATGTTCTTTGCACAATTCCAACTGCACATCACTTATAGACCTGGTTCAAAAAATCTTAAAGCAGATGCTTTATCCAGGATGTACACATCACCATACAATACTACTATGCTTCCTGATACGATTTTGCAACCACATCAATTCCTCCTCACCAGTACAGACTTACTAGAACGTATTAAACAAACTACCACTCCTTCACCCCGTTTGATACAACTACATGCTTTAACCTTCACTGATGGCTTATTATACAAACAAAACACAGTTCTTGTCCCTGAACCCGTCCGTCAAGAGGTTCTTCACCTGTTTCATGACCTCCCTACTGCTGGCCATGGAGGAATTCAGAAAACCCTAGAAGCTATTCAGCGATATTTCTGGTGGCCGAACTTAAAGCAAGATGTCAATCGCTACGTATCCTCTTGTGATACATGTGCTAGAGCCAAAAGCCAACATACCGAACCATCCGGTCAACTTCATCCATTACCTGTACCATCTGGTCCTTGGAGAGATGTAACCATTGGTTTCATTGTGAATCTACCGTGTTCAAACAAACATAATACCATCATGGTAGTAGTCGACCGATTTACAAAGATGGTTCATTTCATCCCAAGCAAGGGACTACCCACAGTTAGCCAAACCTCTTCTCTGTACCTACATGAGATCTTCTGTCTTCATGGAGTACCACAAGCCATTACTTCAGACAGAGGTACTCAATTTACATCAAAACTCTGGAGAGTATTTTGTTTCGGTCTTCAAATTACCAGCAACCTGTCTTCAGGATATAACCCACAGATTAATGGGCAAACAGAACGGACAAATCAGACATTGGAACAGTACCTACGTTGCTTCTTTTCTCACTTACAAGATAATTGGTACCACTTACTCCACATGGCAGAATTTGCTTACAATAATCATTATCATAATACTCTAAAAACCTCTCCTTTCTTGGCCAGCTATGGATATCACCCAGTAGCCTTACCAGGACTCACTCCCACTACTCCAGTCCCAGAGGCTAATCAACGAATACAACAGTTACAGCAATCTCAGCGAGTATTAGGTCACATTCTGAGATCCGCACAACAAGAATATAAACAACACGCTGATAAACACAAAGACGACCTGAACTGCAAATAGGAGATAAAGTGTGGTTGTCTTCTTCGCATATCCATCTTTCGTGTCCCACCAAGAAATTAGGTCCTCGCTTCTTGAGACCTTTTCCTATCTCTCAAGTCATTAATCCCTTAGCATATCGTCTGTCACTACCTGCTTCATACCGGATTCATCCAACCTTCCACATTTCTCAATTAAAGAAGTGGACTCCCAGTCCATTTCCTGACCGAAAACCTCCTAGACCTCCTCCTGTTTCCATCTCAGACCCAGATGAGTTTGAGGTCGAAGAAATTGTGGACTCTCGTTTCCGACGTGGCCGTCTGGAATACCTGGTGCATTGGAAGGGGTACGGCCTAGAAGACTGTTCCTGGGAACCTGCGGGCAACTTCGACACATCTTCCTGTATTCATGCCTTCCATCGAGCTCACTCAGATCATCCTGCCGACCCGACCATCCGGAGGTTGGTCGTAAAGGGGGGGAACTGTTATGATCCTCGCCGTCCTTGCCAGTAGCTTGACTGGCTTCAGGACGGCTAGGTGCATGCGCGTGACCCAGCGCATGCTCAGTTGGAGTCAGTGACTCCAACTGGATGCCCATCTTCCACTTAAGCCTGCAGGAACCGGGACTCAGCGCTCAGTTGTAGCTCGAGTCCCAGGCGGTTCTTTAGCCACATTGTGCTCTCCAGCATCCACCCTAGTCTTTTGCTCTCCAGCGAAGCCTGTACCCTTCAGCCCAGCCTTCACCGTCCAGTGAAACCTGTACCTTCCAGCCCATCCAGCATCCTCCAGCCAAGCCTGTACCCTTCAGCCCAGCCTGCACCCTCCAGACAAGCCAGTGCCTTCCAGGCCAGCCAGCATCCTCCAGCCAAGCCTGTACCCCTCAGCCCAGCTTGCACCCTCCAGCCAAGCCTGTGCCTTCCAGCCCAGCCAGCATCCTCCAGCCAAGCCTGTACCCTTCAGCCCAGCCTGTACCCTTCAACCCAGCCTGCACCCTCCAGCCAAGCCTGTGCCTTCTAGCCAAGCCTGTATCCTCCAGTGACCATCTCTCTGATCTCTTCTCTGGATCTCGGCATGCTTATTCCAGGCCAGCTTCTTTGACCTTGGACTGACCTTCAGGTACTGACCACTGGCTTGTTATACTGGACTTGCACTATCTCAGCCTTCCCTGACCTCTGGCTTGTTATACTGGACTTGCACTATCTCAGCCTGCCCTGACCTCTGGCTTGTTATACTGGACTTCCACTATCTCAGCCTGCTCTGACCTCTGGCTTGTTATACTGGACTTGCACTATCTCAGCCTGCCCTGACCTCTGGCTTGCTATCCTGGACTTGCACTATCTCAGTTATCTAATCTTTGGCCTACTATTTCTGCTTGATAGTTACCCTGCATTCTGGGTTTCCTACCTGCCTACTTCAGAATATATAGCTGCCTGCTAACCTCTGGGTGGCTCCTTCCACCCAGAGATAGGCTTCAGCAAGCTAACAATCTCACATACATACTCCATGATAAGACAATGAAAACATCCAGGAATTAAAGTCCCCATGTTTAAGAAACCCAGGTTTGAGGTGTTTTTATTTGAAATACTGTGGACAGAGTATACACAGAGAGGGGGAACTAACATCTACACAGGTGCCTTCATCATTTATTTTACACCTCTGAATTTTTTATGATATTACATTGCAGCAATACTACATTTTTGGGATGTATATGTGTGTGTATGTTTGTGTGAGCAGAATGAATGAATATTGTAGCATGTTATGATTCCACTTTTATTGAAGTAACATACAATAACATTTAATTTTCAGAATGAGTTTTTGAGAACAGTCACAAATAAACACTAAAAAAAATAATAAAAAATACACACATATTATTACCTTTCTTCATGGTGAATGTGCCTCTCATACTCCCAGGTGCGGTTTGGAGCATAGTCCCATTCTACTTCTTCAGCTGCAATGTAATATGTATTTGTTCGCATGGTGGGAAACTCAGGCCCCTGCTGTCTGCAGGTTTTTACTCTGTAATACTGCCTCATGCCTCCAGTGTAGTGGTCTGTGGTCATACACTCAACATCAAAGACTCCTGGAGATATATATATATCATTGTTTTACAAAACATTCTTCTTGACCCAACATTTCAGTACTTACATTGTACATCTGTTTCACACTAAGTATGTTATGCATTAAAATGTCTTGTTCATTAAATTGTTTTCCATTAATTTAAAGAGAGAGCAACGTTTCAAAATGTTTCCTGTTGATGGATAATATGGAAAATATAATATGAAATGTTTTATTCAAAAGGGATTGCTGCTCAAACCTGTATATTTTGGTTGCAGTACTACCATGACCTGAAACTGTACAGACGCCTATGGAGGGTTATGGTCACTGCCAACCGCTGTCTGTAGACTGCTGTAGTAACAATGCCACTATCTCAGACCATGGAAGTCTTGAATAAAACATCTGTCAGCAGTGGATATACCCTTGTTTTACTCAGCAGGATAAATTATATACTTTTTCATATTAATGGATACTATCCCTTAATTACTGTGTAGTTTAAAATATCAGTTTTTTATTTTTTTTATTTTTTTTAAATCCCCCCACAGCCCTTTTAGTTACATGAGGTGTTTCAGCAAATCCACTAACTACAATGTGTTAAAAGAGCCCACTCAAGGGCCAAATACTTCAAAGTATGTGACCTCCCAACAGTTTTCCATGGCAACCAAGCTTTTCCCAGTCATCTAATGGGTCAGCCTATTCACTGCAGAAGGGGCTGAGTAAAGGAGCAGAAGTAAAAATTCTTTTAAACTGCACACTATTAAAGATTGTGAATTCATCAGTCACACATTTTAAATTGGAACTATAAGGTATACTTGAAAAAAACAGTAAACTTGTTATGGAAAACATATAGATTACAGGGCTTTCCCTACTGAATAAAACTGTCACTACTTGAAAGATGCATATTTCCAGAGTTTTTCATAGTCATATTGTCAGTTTGAAATTCCAGAAAGTAATCATTCTGTCACTCACTTCCTATCAATTTGGACAGTTACAACATTTAAATAAAACAAATTACAGTGGAGGAGCGCGGTGAGTAAAAGTACGTGACGTACCAGGACTGTCAATGGTCCTTAAGTGTCGGACCAGCGTGACGGTCCGGGTACGTCAATGGTCCTTAAGGGGTTAAAGTGTATGTCAGGGTTACGCAATCTGAATCCCTCTACTGCTGAGGACTAAATACCCATTATTTCCAGGTAGCCGTTGGCTGTCCAGAGATAATGGGAAATGTGGTCCTTAACAGCTGGAGGGCCTCAGGTTGCCCATGTTTGGCATTTGTGCATATGTGCATCCTCCCCACAGATCTCTTTGTGATCCTCCAGCCTGCATCGGGTGGATGGAAATGGTGATTATATCTGTCTTTCATTGATAAACTAGTTGAACAGCCCGTTACACGGGCCACAGTGCTCCTTCAGAGCGCCCAGCTCTGTATCAGCCGCGGCGCGGGCAGTCTCTACTGCTTATGACTGCACCACGCGCAGCAGTGTCTACTGCGCGTGTCGCGGCATTACACACGATTTAGCTAATTATTATATAGGATAAGTGGGTGCCAGATAGGATGAGGCCATTAATGAATTAGCAAACATGCAAGAAAAATTGCTGTTGAAATCTGAAATTAAGGTTTTCCAGTCTAGAATTTCTTTGCATTTACCTTCGTTATCTGGATTCATTATTACAGAAAAAGAGATGTGTGGGAAGATGCTAACTGTATCTTTTCTTGCGTAATGGTTTACAATAGTGTTGCCAGAGAAGTGAATTCCGTGCATGTCCACCTCTGACCCAAGGCCCATCATGTACCACAGAACTGTATCTCCTTTGCACATGTTCAGTCCTGGCTGGTTACCATACATGTATCCATTGATAGCTGCATGTAGCGAGCAAAATATTAGTAAACAATATTAACATGAATGTTGCCAAACCCTGAAATTTTCTTTCACTGACAGTAACAAAAATGTACTGACAACCACATTTTTAGTGACATAGTTGTGGTCTGCCCTCTTACGTCTCATAGTTTCTCTCATATAATGCAGCTGTTTTCAAAGTGATTCAAAGTAAATGTGAAAGGCTAAAGAATCAATTTAAAGGAACACTAACGCGAAACAATTAGATTGGTGAAATAATTTTAAATATCATGTACTTATGGCTAGAGGATGTTAAAAATATTTATATGTTGTCCTGTTCAGAGAGCATTTATTTAAAGAGGAACTATCATCATAATAACATTGTCCCCCAATCCATTACTAACATAATGATATGCAAAGCCATACTGTCATTAAACTGAATAAGTCCTCGTTATTGAAGAAAGACAGCTTCTTCGGCAGGAACCAGCGGACAACAGCGCAGACATCTTGGAGGGAAGGTACTTCAGAGTCTGCACTTTCTGTTCCATTCACTGCCAGCGTTGGTAATGCCTTTCCTTGGTACCATAAGGTAACGGAAGTGTCTGACTGCGCAGGTGCACAGACCTTCTCTTGTAAGATCTGTGCAGCTGATGCCTGCCGTAGAAGTTGTTTTTCCTCAGTAACACGGACTTATTCAGGTTAATGACAGTATGGCTTCACATATCGCTATGTTAGTAATGGATTGGGGGCAATGTTATTATGATGATAAGAGATAAATCACTTGATTGACTGTAATTACTGTTCCCTGATCTTTGATTCAGAAAGGTCATTATTCTCCCTCAGTCCATTCACAGATAATCCTGGACAATCAATGGGACCCCTGGAAAAGGCTGAAATGTTTGCTGCTTCAGACCATATGTAAGACTAGATTTTAGGGTCTGGAAACAAATAGAGAATTTTTACAGATGTTAACATAACATATAGGCTATTTTACTGTATATATAAACCCAGTTTAACTGTTCACATAGCATTGTAATGCATCAATTTAAAGTACAGAATACAATAAAATGTTATAAAATGCAAAATGCATTAATATCTTGTTTTGTGAGTTATCAGTATTTTTACTGATGTCGTTTTTTTTTTTACGTTACTTCCAGTTTTGGCAGGTTTCTTAGTACACACATTCTCTCAATTTCTCATTATTACACTGTGTCTCTCTATTACACAGCCTATTACACTCTGTCTACCTGTATTACACAACATCTCATCAGTACACACTATCTGAAATATACAATCTCTCTGTATTACACACAGTCTCTATGTACTATACTTTTTCACTGTAGTTAACTGTGTCTCTATTACAATCTTTGTATTGCGCAGTCTTTCTATATTAGTCTCTCTATATTACACTCTCTCTGTATTACATTGTGCATCTTTATTAGACAGTCTCTGTATTACATCTTTTCTGTATAGCACCATCTCTGAAATAGTCTCTTTGACTCTTTGACTTTCAAAACATATATATATATATATATATATATATATATATAAATTACACACCGTCTCTATACAGTACACTGTTTGTCTGTATCATGGTATGTATTACACTTTGTTATACTCTCTCTGTGTTACACCATCTCTTGAGTGCTCTGTATATGGGGACTGAGCTGTGTGTTAAAGTCATACTGTGAAATAAAGCATATTCATTTAACTGTCTGTTATCATACAGTACTGAAAGGGCATTCCCTATCTTTATAAAGCCAATTTCTTTTCTTTACTCTTTCCCTCTTTTGATTTGTGTATTACTATGCTTTCATTGCAATTTTATACTACTAAGTGGCCCATGTGTGCTGCTTATATTACATACCTACTGTACTGGGACTGATATGCACATTGCATAACTACTGTACTCAGACAGACTTGTGTATTAAACACCTATTGTACTGGACCTGACCTACATATTACAAATATTCTGCAATTATAAAGAGACAGTGCACAGACATTGTATACTATGGAGAAACTGTGAAGTACAGATGGAATGTGTAATTGAGAGACTGTTTAATACAGAAACTGTGTAAAATTGTTTAATACCAATAGAATGTATCTGTGAAATATAGAGAAACAGTATAATATATAGACAGTGTGATACTGAGAGACAGCATAATACAGACCGACTGTAATACAGGTAGACAGTATATTATACAGAGAGACAGGTTAATACAAATACAGTGTAACAAAGTGTGAACTACGGACTAATTTACATGTAACAAAAAAAGGCGGCGCCGACAATCTTCTGAAGTAACAATAGCATCACTCACCAGACTGTGTTTAGACACTGTAATACAGACGTATGTGATATTGGGACTATAATACAGAGAGACAGTGTAATACAGAGAGAATGTAATACAGAGAGAAAGTGTAATACAGAGGGACTAATAATGAGACTGTAAAACAGATATTGTGCAATGTAGAGCGACAGTGCAATACAGAGAGACTGTAATAATGAAAGTCAATGTAATGCAGAAGTAGTGTGTAATACAGATAGACTGTTTAATACAGATATTGTGTCATTTACAGAGACAGTGCAATACAGAGAGACTTTGTATATATAGAGATACTGTAATACAGGTAGACAAAGAAAGGCAAATGTACAAATTCACCAGAGCAGCCCCACAAGTGTTAGCGTCTAGCACCAGCGACTGTAGTTATGGGTATGCAATATAGCTATACATACCAGCAGACACACTCTTCCAGATTAGGATAGCAGGTCCTGCAATCCATCTGCATAGCATGCAGAGGGAAATGGCCTATGCTCCTATCATTTCCTCCATGTCTTGCTTAGTACATTGACTTTAACAAGACATAGACGAAATATCCACAGACTGCCCCACTGTCCTCCATTATGAGGCATTAGGGGAATACTGCTTGCATACACAGCTTCATTAATTAACCTTAGACAGGCAAAATTGATTCTTGCACTGGATTTAGAGTGGAACCAGTTTTGCACATTCTCTCCAGAGCATCTCTGCAATATATACAATCTGTGTAATATAGAGAGACAGTATAATACAGAAAAACTGAGTAATACAGAGACACTACATACAATTATACAGTTATGTTAATTCCAATGTAATACAGAGAGAGAGTGTAATCCAGAGACACTAATGCAGAGAGACTGTGTAATCCAGAGACTTTGTAATGCAGAGCGACTGTGTAATACAAGAACAAAAGAAAAGCATAGCAACCTAATTGAGAGCACACAGCAAGTCTAAATTAGTATTGCATCAAAATAAAATAGTCAAGAGATGATTATCCAAAAGAAAGTACATCTTCATTAAAAATACAACTCTACAATCCCACCAGCACTGCCCCCTAATTATAGTATCTAATATATTAAACTGTAAATGTGCTCATTAATGCATCTCTTAGGGCCATATGTTCAAAGAATTAGCAAATAGCTTTTTGTCGTTTGTAACGACATTTCAAAGTACAGTATCCTTGGGCTCATTAATATTGTCAGAGAATGTCAGTTGTAATTGGAAATATGTCGTTTTTTCATTGAAGTAAGATTCCTGACTGAAATTGTTGTATGTAACGACAAAAATGTCATAACTAAAGGCAAAAATGTCTAAACAAACACAAAAATGTCTTACTAAAGACAAAAATGTCAGTATATAGGTGTGTTAATTGTGCTTTTGTTGTGTTTCCTTCAATTATTTTAGGTTTCTCATGTTCTGTACTTCACATTCCCTCCACTTTTTTCTTAGCATACAAATGTTGTCTTTTGCAAGACTTTTTTTGTCACTGTATATGACAAATTTTCTTTTCCTGTATATGACACTGGAGAATAGTTTCGCCACGCCCTTGCCCTGCCCCTTTTCCCGGCAATTCGGGAGTTGTGTCGTACACAAAGAACATTACTAGTTTTTTGTTGTAAACTCTATAGAAAATATGTTGTTCATACATACAATTACTTATTTTTGTCTTTCATACAACATTTTTTTGTTGTTATCCCTTTGAACATACGGACCTAGGTGTATATGTAACAATATGGCAGTAATTATTTGGTCAGAAAAATGGGTGCCAAAAACCAACTTCAAATCCTCAGGATAAAGACCAAACTTCCAGGGCTGGATTTCCCCATTAGGCAAATGCATAAAGCTCCATATTTTGAGGGGCGCTTCATCTGTTCTTGGCTACACCCACTTTCTGAATTGTGGGTGTAGCCAGACCAATCTCAATGTCCCTACACTCATTTTATACCCCTTTACAGGCTATTATTTAACCCCTTTGGATGCTATAGAGCTCTTGTTTGAGATCTCGCTAGCAAGAAAGTGATTAAAGGTTTTTTGCTCTTGCTTATTATAGGCCACACGTATTTCCTATACTAGGAAACAGTGGACTGGGGGTGGAGTCATGTGAGGAGTCAGGGTGCGGCCATGACCAGAGCTAAGTGCACCTAGAATGTCTTGCCTAGGGACACATGGGATGTAAATCTAGCTTTGGAGATACTGTATATAATATCAAACAGTATAGACATTTACAGAAATACATTGAGAGTAGTGTTGAGCGAGCATGCTCGGCCGATGCTCGGATCGGCTCGAGCATCGCTCTGCTCGGCACATGGCGGTACTCGTATGAGTACCGCATGTGCTCGCCCGCCATGTTCGGGTCTCCTCCCCGCACGTTTTGCGGCTGCTGCGCAGCCAATAAACGTGCAGGGAGGCTCTGACATCAGTGTAATGCCAGCAGCCAACACTGATTGGCTGGCCAGAACCCGTGGTCTGGTGCTGTATAGCACCTGACCAGCGAGTTCGGCTCAGTCTTAGCCAGGGAGAGATGAGGATAGGAAGGGAAAGTCAGTGTAGGGAGAAGACAAGCAAATTTGTGAAAAAAAAGAACCAAAAGTCCTTTTTAGGACTACTGTGTGTGGGGGCAGCAGTTTATTTTGTGTGGGGGGAAAAAACAAAAAAAAAAAAAATTTCATATATTCTGTTTAGTGTGCAAAGTTGCAGATTAGAGCACATTCTGTTTAGTGTGCAAAGTTGCAGATTAGAGCACATTCTGTTTAGTGTGCAAAGTTGCAGATTAGAGCACATTCTGTTTAGTGTGCAAAGTTGCAGATTAGAGCACATTCTGTTAAGTCTTCAAACTAAAATATCAAAGTCACATATTCCATTCAGTGTGCTTCACCGCAGTTTAGCAGCATATTCTGTGTACTCTGCACAGTTGCAGAATAGGAAGAAATACTGTTAAGTCTTCAAACTCAAATATCAAAGTCACATATTCCATTCAGTGTGCGTCACCGCAGTTTAGCAGCATATTCTGTGTACTCTGCACAGTTGCAGAATAGGAAGAAATACTGTTAAGTCTTCAAACTAAAATATCAAAGTCACATATTCCATTCAGTGTGCGTCACCGCAGTTTAGCAGCATATTCTGTGTACTCTGCACAGTTGCAGAATAGGAAGAAATACTGTTAAGTCTTCAAACTAAAATATCAAAGTCACATATTCCATTCAGTGTGCTTCGCCGCAGTTTAGCAGCATATTCTGTGTACTCTGCACAGTTGCAGAATAGGAAGAAATACTGTTAAGTCTTCAAACTAAAATATCAAAGTCACATATTCCATTCAGTGTGCTTCGCCGCAGTTTAGCAGCATATTCTGTGTACTCTGCACAGTTGCAGAATAGGAAGAAATACTGTTAAGTCTTCAAACTAAAATATCAAAGTCACATATTCCATTCAGTGTGCGTCACCGCAGTTTAGCAGCATATTCTGTGTACTCTGCACAGTTGCAGAATAGGAAGAAATACTGTTAAGTCTTCAAACTAAAATATCAAAGTCACATATTCCATTCAGTGTGCTTCGCCGCAGTTTAGCAGCATATTCTGTGTACTCTGCACAGTTGCAGAATAGGAAGAAATACTGTTAAGTCTTCAAACTAAAATATCAAAGTCACATATTCCGTGTAAGATGAAGAAGGCGGGTAAAAAGGGACGGGGAAGTGGACGTGATCCTGATAGTTCAGGGCGCGGGTCAGGACGCGGAGAAACTGTGCCTGGTGCCAGAGCACAAGAAAGAAAGACATCCACCATACCTAGCTTCATGTCTCATTTTACAGGGCGTCGCAGGACATCACTCTCGAGGTCCGACCACTGCGAACAGGTGGTCGGTTGGATGTCAGCTGATACTGCTTCCAGTCGGTTAAGCACCACCCTGTCTTCCACCAAGTCCACTCTCAGTAGCCAAGAGTCTGGTCAACATAATCCTCACTCTGATCATCCTTCCTCCCACCATAGACGGTCTGGTCAAAGAAGTGATCCCACACTGGGATATAGTGAGGAGCTCGTCTCATCACCAATCCTTCATTTGACCCTCTCTCCAAGCACGCTTGCAGAGGAACATGACATCTTATGCCCTGATTCACAACCTCTAGAGGGTACCCAATCACAAGAAGATGACAGATGTGAACGGCATTTAAGGTCAAAGGAAGTAGTGGATGATGATGATGATGAGACACAGTTGCCATTAAATCAACCACTATTACTGTCTCAAGACCTTGTTGAGGAGGATGTTATACAGTTGTCAATGACTGAGTATGTGGTGGGATCAAGACATGAGGAGGATGATCAGAGTGAGGAAGTGGAGGAGGACTTGGTGGACGATGAGGTGACTGACCCCACCTGGGAAGGTGTAGAGCCGAGCGATGACAGCAGTCCTGAGGGTGAGCCATCTGCAGCACCGCAACAGGCTGGAAGAGGCAGTGGTGTGGCTACAGAAAGAAGGCGGACCTCACCAAACCGGCCCGCAAATGTTCCACGGAGCACCCCCTTGCGTAAATCTACCTTGCCAAGGGGTAGGTGTTCCGCGGTATGGCGTTTTTTTAAGGAAAGTGCGGACGACAAAAGAATTGTAGTTTGCAACCTGTGCCACACCAGAATGAGCCGAGGCATGAACACTAGAAACCTCACCACCACCAGCATGATCCGACACATGGCATCCAAGCACCGTAATAAGTGGGAGGAACGCCTGGATCGCCCATCTGTGTCTGCAGGCCACACCACTGCCTCCTCTTCCCCTGTTTTCGGTGCCGGCCAATCGCCTGTCGAAGGCGCAGGCCCGCATACCTCCCGCCCTGCACCTGTACCATCTGAAGCACCATCAGCGACCACATCCACTTCCCTGTCCCAGCCCAGCGTCCAAATGTCGTTACCCCAGGCATTTGAGCGCAAGCGAAAATACCCAGCCACCCACCCACAGGCCATAGCACTAACCTCACACCTTTCCAAATTACTGGCCATCGAAATGCTGCCATTTAGGCTTGTGGAGACTGAGTCCTTCCGCAGCCTGATGGCAGCAGCTGTCCCTCGGTACGCGGTCCCCAGCCGCCACTACTTTTCCCGGTGTGCCATCCCCGCATTACACCACCATGTGTCCCGTAACATCACCCGTGCCCTGACCAACGCAGTTACTGGGAAGGTCCACTTAACGACTGACACATGGACAAGTGCTTGTGGCCAGGGACGCTACATTTCCCTGACGGCACACTGGGTGAATGTCGTGGAGGCTGGGAGCGACTCGGACCCTGGGATGGCACGGGTGCTACCCACGCCGAGGATTGCGGGCCCTACCTCCATCAGGGTTTCCGCCAGCACCTACGTTATTGGCTCCTCCTCCTCCGTTTCCACCTCCGAATTCTCTACACGCAGCGCCACTCCCCCATCAGCCGGTAGCTGGAAGCAGTGTAGCACTGCAGTGGGGAAGCGTCAACAGGCCGTGCTGAAGCTGATCTGCCTTGGGGACAAACAGCACACGGCCTCAGAGCTGTTGCAGGGGATTAGTCACCAGACCGAGCAGTGGCTCTCGCCACTCAACCTGCAACCAGGCATGGTTGTGTGTGATAATGGGCGTAACTTGGTGGCGGCTTTGGAGCTCGGCAAGCTCACACACGTACCATGCCTAGCGCATGTATTTAATTTAGTGGTTCAGCGATTTCTAAAAACCTACCCCAATGTGCATGATCTCTTGACCAAGGTGCGCCGCGTGTGTGCACATTTCCGTAAGTCATCTACAGCTTCGGCCGGCCTGTTGAAGCTGCAGCAGCGCTTACAATTGCCAGCTCACCGGCTGCTGTGTGACGTGAGCACGCGCTGGAACTCCACCTTCCACATGTTGGCCCGGCTTTGTGAGCAGCAGAGGGCAGTAGTGGAGTACCAGCTGTTACACGGTCGTCGCCTCTCCGTTCAACTTCCTGTAATCAGAAGTGAGGAGTGGGAATGGATGTCAGACCTCTGTGAGGTTTTACGCAATTTTGAGGAATCGACACAGATGGTGAGCGGCGATAACGCTATTATCAGTGTAACCATCCCACTTCTGTGTCTACTGAAACGCTCGCTGCTCACAATTAAAACTGACGCTTTGCATGTGGAAGAGGTGGAAATGCGGGAGGAAGAGCTTACACAAGGTGATAGCCAGAGCACCCTCACTTCGTCTTCTCAGCGACAATTGGAGGAGGCGGAGGAGGAGGAGGAGGAAGACACGGTTGCCTCCGCTACAGAGGGTAGCCATGGAACTTTAGTTCCATCTCTTCAGCGTGGGTGGGCAGAAGAGGAGGAAGAGGATGAGGAGATTGAGAGTCATCCTCCTGGTGAGGACAGCGAAATCTTGCCTGTTGGTACTCTGGCACACATGGCTGACTTTATGTTAGGCTGCCTTTCCCGTGACCCACGCGTTATACGCATTTTAGACAACACGGATTACTGGGTGTTCACCCTTCTGGACCCCCGCTACAAAGAGAATTTCTCATCTCTCATTCCTCCGGTGGAGAGGACAAGCAAAATGGTGCAATACCAGAAGGTTCTTGTTGAAAAATTGCTCCAAAATTTTCCATCTGACAACGCTGGCGGCAGAGTACGTGCTACCTTGGCCAACAGAGAAGGGGAGAAAAGGGGAGCACACAGCAGTTCCGACAAAGGCAGGGCAACACTCTCCAAGGTGTGGGACACCTTCATGACACCCCGCCAGCACCCTCACCCTGATGCGCAGCCTAGTGTCACAAGGAGGGAAAAGTTTTGGAAGATGGTGAAGGAGTACGTAGCAGACCGTGTCAGCGTCCTCAATGATCCCTCTGTGCCTTACAACTACTGGGTGTCCAAGCTGGACACGTGGTATGAACTGGCACTCTACGCCTTGGAGGTGCTGGCCTGCCCTGCCGCCAGCGTTCTGTCTGAGCGGGTATTTAGTGCTGCTGGTGGCATCATAACAGATAAGCGTATCCGCCTTTCCACCGACAATGCTGATAGGTTGACACTTATAAAAATGAACAAGGCCTGGATTTCCCCTGACTTCTCCACTCCACTGGAGGAAAGCCCCGGGGGAACATAAACTCACTTTATATATGTTATTTACAATGATGGGAATACTCTGTATTCCCATTCACCCCTTCCACCCAAAAAACGGGTATATGGTTGACTCTTAATCTTCTCATCCTCCTCCTCCTCTTCCATATGCCCTGTGATATAATTTTTATATAGGGCCAGCTCACCAGCGGGCCCTGTTTGACAATTTTTATATAGGTCAGCTCACCAGCGGGCCTTCTCATATAATGTTTTATTGGGTCAGCTCTCTAGCGGGCCCTCTCATATAATGTTTTATAGCGTCAGCTCACTAGCGGGCCTTCGCATATAATGTTTAGGATGGTCAGCTCCGCAGCAGACCCTCACCCATAATGTTTTAGATGGTCGGCTCAGCGCACGTTTCCCTCTTAATCATGGCCCCAGTTCAGAAAAATCGAGGAAATTTTTGGGAGAATTTGCCTTTGCGCACGTTTCCCTCTTAATCATGGCCTCAGTTCAGAAAAATCTAGGAAATTTTTGGGAGAATTTGCCTCTGCGCACGTTTCCCTCTTAATCATGGCCTCACTTCAGAAAAATCGATGAAATTTTTTGCAGAATTTGCAGATGATATACAAGTAAATATACAGCAAATACTGTTTGGTAACAATTTTTCGCCTAAAGTCGTTTTTATTTTCCTTTTTGTGTGTTTTACGGTCAGTCTGTAAAAATGGCGTACTACGGGCGAAAGATCGTTCCCAGCAGCGATGTTGGAGTCCAAGATGCATCCAGACATCCTCCCTATGCTGTCCCTGAACCATTTCTGTGGTGTTTCCATCTTTTTCTGCCCTTTTCCTATGGACCAGGCACCCTCCCCTCATCAGAGCAGGGGGTGCCTGGTGTAATGCTCGAGTCCTCCCATTGACTTCAATGGGGTTCGGGTGCTCGGCCGAGCACTCGAGCCTCCGGGGGTGCTCGGTCAGAGCACCCGAACACCCGAGCATTGGGGTGCTTGCTCATCACTAATTGAGAGTCAAAGTACTGGAATTAAAAAATGTCAAACAAGAAAGGTATTCATAGCAGCAGAGTTACTCAGTGCAGACAGTTGTGGCAGGGATAATTCCAAAATCAGGATACTCCTCAGAGTTGTGCTGTGTGGTGGGATTATTTTTTTATTGAAAACAATTATGTTTTTTTAATATACATTTCTTAACTATTCTATTTTTGATACAATACAAATGTAGACTCGCTGAGTGTTCTTAATTAGGTGGTTATCTGTTTTTCTTTTGTTTTTTAATTACTATTATAGCCACTTTAAGCACCCCATGTTGGTTTGTGTGGTAGGCAATTGTGCATTAAGTGTGTGCTCGCCAAAGATATTTTTCTAAACAGTGTAATACAGAGAGACAATGTAATGCAACAAGTCTGTGTGTAATACTGACAGACTGTAATAAATACTGTATAATATGTAAGGTGTAATAGAGAGGATATAACTACACAAAAAAATAGTACAGAGGAAGTATACTACAGAGAGAATGTACTAGAGTGAGTGATACTTTGTCAGACAGAGACAGTGCAATGTAGGAAGACAGAGAGCCTAATAAAGAAAGACAGTATAATAGGGAGATGTCATGTTTAATAACCTGTATTATAATTCGCTAACTAAATTTGTCAGAAGCCATCATGCGCAGTAGAGAAGGTGTGCAGAGAGGACTACGATCTGAATTCGGAACGCCCCGCTCCGTATCAGCCGCAGCACGGGCAGTCTCTATTGAGCATGACTATCACGGTGCCCGTGTTCTTTCTGTTTTTGTTTTTTTGTTTTTCTGTCAGTCTAGTCTGTGCCTTGCTTCCATTGGCTACCGTGTGTTAGTCCCGCCCAGTGGGACCTTTATATACTGGGTTAGGGGCACCCCTCCGGTGCCCATTCGTGATGTTCCTGTGCCAGTGCTTAGTTCTGCTCAGTGTTTCCCAGTGTACCGACTCGGCCTGCCTGACTACTCTGCATATTGTCTGCTGCCCTTGTGTACTGACCTGGATTTCCTGACTATTCTCTGATGTTCCTGTTCCGTGATTCGACCCTGCTAGGGTGACGTTCCTGCTCCGTGACTCTGACCCATTTTGGCTGACGTTCCTGCTCCGTGATCCGACCCGGCTTGGCTGACGTTCCTGCTCCGTGATCCGTCCCAGCTTGGCTGAAGTTCCTGCTCCGTGTATCTTCCCGGCTTGTTTGGCATTCCTGTGCCTAGGCGACATTCTGGCTGTCTGGCAAGTGGGATATTTCCTTGTGCAGAGTATCAGCGGCCAGTCTCCATTACCACTCCGGCTGTTCAGCCACCGGTTGCCTCCGGTTAAACTTGTGCAGAGTGCAAGTGTTGTCTCCGTTACTGCTACGGCAGTTTACCTTGGGCCTAGTCTCCGTTATTGCCTCTGATCAGAGCAAGTGTCTGCCTCCGTTACCACTCCAGCTGTTGAGCCACCGGTTGCCTCCGGTTAAACTTGTGCAGAGTGCAAGTGTTGTCTCCGTTACTGCTATGGCAGTTTACCTTGGGCCTAGTCTCAGTTATTGCCTCTGCTCAGAGCAAGTGTCTGCCTCCGTTTCCACTCCGGCTGTTGAGCCATCGGTTGCCTCCGGTTAAACTTGTGCAGAATGCAAGTGTTGTCCCCGTTACTGCTCCAGCAGTTTACCTTGGGCCTAGTCTCCGTTATTGCCTCTGCTCAGAACAGGTGTCTGCCTCCGTTACCACTCCGGCTGTAGAGCCACCAGTTGCCTCCGTTTAAACTTGTGCAGAATGCAAGTGTTATCTCCGTTACTGCTACGGCAGTTTACCTTGGGCCTAGTCTCTGTTATTGCCTCTGCTAAAAACAAGTGTCTGCCTCCGTCACCACTGTGGCTGTAGAGCCACCAGTTGCCTCCGGTTAAACTTGTGCAGAATGCAAGTGTCTCCATTACTGCTACGGCAGATTACCTTGGGCCTAGTCTCCGTTATTGCCTCCGCTCAGAGCAAGTGTCTGCCTCCGTTACCACTCCGGCTGCTGAGCCACCTGTGGCCTCCGGTTAACTGTGCAGTGTGCAAGTGTTGCCTCCGTTACTGCTCCAGCAGTACCTCACGTATCGCTGTTTCCAGTAGTGCCTAACAGCTCATACCAGTTCTGCTATCTGGCTATTGGTGTTATCAATTCCTCAGCTGTTTATATGCAGAGAGCCCCATCACTAACCTCTCTACACATGGGACTGTTTACACTCTGAAGTTCATTAACCCATTCAAGACCTTGCTTCTGGGAAGCCATCACTCTGCCTGACCTGTGTCAGTATAAACTATTGTGGACTTATTGTTTATGCTGGACCTGTGTAGGCTTATGTCTATTCAACCTGTCGTGTGTCAAACAAACCGTTACAATGACTGTACCACAGCCGTTGCTGGGTGGCACTGTGGCCAGTGTACACGGGCTCTTCAACTAGTAGAGAAATATATATTGTGTAATTCAGATTGACAGTGTACAATAAAAAACTGTGTGGAAAGACAATTGGCAACCCCGATTACACACAGTCTTGGAGGCATGTAGAATCAAGGGTAACAGGAGGTATAACTATCATGTGGTGTGTTCTGTTCTATCATCAACTTCTGTGCTATTTTATATATATATATATATATATATATATATATATATATATATGTATAGAAAGTGAGAGAGAGAGAGAGAGCGAGTAGAAGAAAAAATACTTTCCTTAAAAAATATAGCATTATTATTATTTTTTCAGAATAAGAGCCCTGCCTGGCATATAAATGACACTACTGATCAAGGCCAACAATCAACCTCATAAAACAATGCTTACAGTGCATCATATTGGACTCTTGGAATTCTGGATCTTCCTTGTTCACTTTCGCAGGATTCTGTGTGAATTGCTTAATATTGTCATCTATATACCAGCTCTTATTCTCATCAAATACTGTAGCCATCAGGGCAAAACTGTTCTGTATACCTCTCTGGAATGGCAGAAAGAAGTAATCAGGTCAGATATTGATCAAGGCAAATAGTCAATTTTGGAACAAAAGAACTACATAATTTATATCAAAGCAAAAGTCCCATCGAGATAACTTTGATTCCTTTTCTTAGACAGAAATTGTGTCTTTGTTTTGCCACATATTTACTAACCTTTGCCTGGATAAATATGCCAGTTTTAATTCAGACCTATGCAGCAAACAAAAAAGGTGAAAATCTGCAAAAAAACAAAAGAAACAAAAAAACGCCTGTGCCACAAGGGACAAAATTACAATTGCCTAAAATTCATATTGATTTAAATAAGGCTTCTATCCCATTGAACGCTAGAGGCCTCAAATGCGCTGAGAAGCTAGAGATCTTTCTAGCATTCAAGGGGTTAATAGCCTCATTTAATTCAATAGGGGGTTTCTATATATCCTGTATGGTGCAGTTGTTTTGCCCCAGAACTGCGCCTCTTTTGTTTGCTCTGTTAGGCCTTTAGGTCTTATTCATCAGGCTAAACAGGAACTCTCACCTCCCAGAAAGTTATTGCTTTTTAACGTGTGGTTTGCAACAAATCTTCAATCCGTGAATCTTTTTTAAATAATCATTATGGGCATGAAGAAATCTAATTATAAAGCATTACCTTCTGAGGTAACAGGGCCGATCGCTGCAGTACAGCTCATTACCTTTGGGCAGTCTATCACCTCCCCTCTTGTGCCTCGATCCCTCCTCCTCCCAATTAATCATCAGACCATGTGCCAAATAATCATGTAAGCTAGCTCTTCCCAATGCTCGTCCAGGTCATGGAGGCAAAGGGCCATATGTTCAAAGAAGTAGCGAAATAGCTTTTGTCATTTGTAACGACTTTTCAATGTACAGTGTCATTGGGATCATTTATATTTTCAGAGTGTCGGTTGTGATTGGAAATATGTTGTTTGTCCTGACTGAAATTGTCGTATGTAACGACAAAAAAAGTCTTAACTAACAGCAAAAATGTCTTAAAAAATGTCTTAACTAAAGACGAAAATTCTCACATTCAGAACCTCACATTCCCTCCACTTTTTTCTTAATGTACAAATTTTGTCTTTTGAAATACTTTTTTTGTCATTAGTTACGACAAATTTTCTTTTCCTCTATACAGCACTGGAGAATAGTTTAGCCACGCCCTTGGCCTGCCAGTTCTGGAGTTGTGTCGTACACAACGGACATTACTAGTTTTTTGTTGTATACTCTATAGAAAATATGTCGTTCATGCATAAAATAACTTATTTTTGTCTTTCATACAACAATTTTTTGTTGTTACCTTTTGAACATACGGCCCAAAGTGAGAGAGCTTTTATGCGCTCTCACTATATAGCAAGCGTGAGTCCGCGTGCCAATGTAAAAATAGCCCCAGAGACAAGCTGATACCCCACTGGCACTCGAGGGGTTCATACATATGTGCTGCCAATTTTTATGTGAAAATAGAGATAGATTTATGCAGGGCCGGATTTACATCTCAGGAGCCTGTAGGCACAGAACTGTGAAGCGCCCCCCCCCCCATTTGCCAACTCCACTGGACACCTCCACAATGCTCATCAGCTCCATATTGCCCCCCATCAGCTCCATATTGCCCCTCACCTTGCCCCCATCAGCTCCAACTTGCCCCCATCATCTCCAACTTGCCCCCCATCATCTCCATATTGCCCCTCACTTTGCCACCATCATCTCAAAATTGCCCCTCACATTGCCCCCATCATCTCCAACTTGCCCCCCATTATCTCCATATTGCCCCTCACTTTGCCCCCATCATCTCAAAATTGCCCCTCACATTGCCCCATCATCTCCATATCCCCTCACATTGCCCCCAACCCCATCAACTCCAACTTGCCCCCCATCAGCTCCATATTGCCCCTCACTTTGCCCCCATCATCTCAAAAGTGCCCCTCACATTGCCCCATCATCTCCATATCCCCTCACATTGCCCCCAACCCCATCAGCTCCAACTTGCCCCCCATCATCTCCATACTGCCACTCGCTTTGCCCCTATCATCTCAAAATTGCCCCTCACATTGCCCCATCATCTCCATATCCCCTCACATTGCCCCCAACCCCATCAGCTCCAATTTGCCCCCATCATCTCCATATTGCCCCTCACATTGCCCCCATCATCTCAAAATTGCCCCTCACGTTGCCCCATCATCTCCATATCCCCTCACATTGCCCCCAACCCCATCAGCTCCAACTTGCCCCCCATCAGCTCCACATTGCCCCCACCATCTCCATATTGACCTCCATAGGCTCCAACTTGCCCCCCATTAGCTCCACATTGCCCCCACCATCTCCATGTTGCCCTGACATGGTCCGTTTCCTACCTCCCTGGTAGGTGATCTGTCATCTGTGCCTCCTTGGCACAGTCCTGTAGCTGATGGAGCTCCCGCGCGGACTCCTATTGAGGAATGCAGAGTGCTGGGAGATGATATCATCTCCCAGCACTCTGCATTCCTAAAGATGCGACGAGGGAGCTCACCACCTAAAGGACTGTGCCAAGGAGGCACAGACATGTCCTGCCGCCGGGGAGGTAGGAAATAGGGAACGGGGGGGCAGCTCCAGCGAGGTGGCTACTTTTTTTTTTTTTTTTTTTTTTAATAAAAAAAAGATTTAAAAAAAAAATCACAATGGCAGGCGCCCCTCGGTGGCAGGTGCCTACTTTGCCTAATGGCAAATCCGGCCCTGGATTTATGTTTGCACACATTTTATATATCCCCCATAGAATGTTCATGATCCCCTTCATAGAAAAAGTAGAATAAACCAAAAGCATAGTTAATGTTACAATGCAAAAGTAATTAACACATTGTATGTTATAGGGGTCTTCAATAAATGTATATTTTAGAAGAGTACCTTTAAGGAAAAAAGGTAGAAGGAAGATGATTCAAGCTGAATTTAGAAGCAGATAAATGTATAAAATAGTAGAAATAGCTAAAAAACAAACTGTCCATTTTTAAAGTTTTCAAACCCAACTTAGGAGTGTCAGGCATAAGATCCCCAGTGCTATATTTGTTAATAAAGTAGTTTTTCCTTCTTGAAGGTACTGGCCCTTTAAGTCTAATTGTTACCTGTTTGTTGTCTTCATTTATGGTCTTACACACCAACAGGGGACCCACTAGGCCAGAATTAGTGTCTCTGATAACATCGACTGATGAGAAGTACAACCACGGCAAGCAGTTTAGATCATGAATGGTGGAGCCTACATGATCAGGTACTTCCCACACATATGTGAATGTTTCTCCAGGAGCCACTTGGGAGGCAGGAGAAGGAATGTCTTCATCTGGAATAGTTAGTAGAAAACATAGTAATACATTTTTGGTTAATAGAAAAAACAAATCATAGCTCAGGAGAGTTGCTTTATATGACCAGTTATATCACAAACAGATATTTAATTCATCCCATTGGAAGCTAGAAATGTCTCCAATGTGTCTGAGGTGTTTCCAGTATTTTAGGGTTTAACACTTTGAGTGCCAGAGGGGTATCGAACGCATTGCAAAACAATGTGTTGGATACCCCTCTGGCACTCAAAGGGTTAAAAATATTCTCACTGCTGCCTTTAGTCCAAAAACAAAATTTCTCTCTATCATCCAGGCTATCAACCATCATCCGTTTGGTTAAAGGAGCAGTAAACTTTTTATGAAAATGCATACGTTATAGAGCTTTTCCTGCTGAGTAAAACAATGTCACAACCACTGCTATCAGTTATTTTATCAAAAGTAACAAAAGTTCAAATAATCAGGAAGTTAATTTACTGTGTTTACTTCCTGATAGTTCTAACTGACAAGAAGTGACAGGCAGTTTCTATCACAGTCTATGGAGAACTGGAAGTCACTGACTTTCCTCTCCACTAGAATGTAATAGGAGAACTAATTAGAATTTGACCATTAGAGGGCACTGCCAATATAAATAAACACAGGTTTAAACTGTAATAACTCTGGAAATATGCATATGTCAGCAGTGGGGGAACCCTTATGTTACTCAACAGGAAATGCCCTACAATATATGGTGTTTTCATATAAAAAGTTTACTGCTCCTTTAAACTCTTTATTACAGTTTGATTTGCTTTCAGTGATTTAAATGTTGTAAAACCTCTTATTGGTAGAGTCCATGAGATGTGTTCTAGTAAGAACCAGACCGATTCAAACCAGCTGCACCATATGGAACCAAAAAAGTTAACTTTTTTTTTTTTTTAACCCCATGAATACTATAGAGATCTCCAAAGCATTGCAAAGCAATGTGTTGGTAATCTCTCTAGCATTCAAGAGGTTAAATCATTTAAATCAATAGGTATTTATGGAATCTATATCTGTCCCCTGAATGATTCTAATGCTTTTTAGTTCTTCAGCCTCCATGCTTTACTGAAGTGTAATGGAAAATGTCAATTACTTTTGTATCAATCAAACTCTACGTCCATTACAACATACACTGTGCCAGTGGTTCCAAACCATTTTGTACATTTTGAGACACTTTTTTTTTTTTTTTTTTTTTAAAGCTTTATTGATGAGAAAGTACAAGAAGACATAGTTACAAGTGGGAGCATCATTACAAAGTATGAAGGTAGATAGTACAATGCTTCAAGGAAAACACTGAGATTTTGGTAGACAAAGTCTGTTTGTAAACATAATGGTAAACAGACAATGAGTAGTTGCAGATCGGTAAATAATGTTGAGTTAAAAATTGGAGGATGTGTAAGGCTCCCAGCTATGAGTTGGAAAGAAGTCAATAGAAAAGAAGTTAGAAAAAGAGAAAAGGAAGAGGAGAGGGAAAAAAGGGGCGGAGGGGGAAGAGAGAGAAAGGTCGGGATAGGAGGAAGAAGGAATAGGCAATTACATCAGCCTAAATTAAATCCAGAGCCATGTCTAGAGGGCGATCCAACGTAAATAAGTAATACAAGTGAATTAAAATGGGCACGTAAAAAAAGTTAAAGAAAAAAGTTAAGAAAAAGTTATCGATTACATCAGGATCCTCCCCGTGTTTAGTGAGCATGGTGATATGTCTCACACTGACCTTCCATTCTGAGATTGTGGGTGGATCCACAACCTTCCAGTGTCGAGGAATGAGAGATTTGGCAATAAGTAACATTACAAATAGTAAACATTTTTGAAGGAATGGTACCAGAGCGAGTTTAAAAAAAAAAAAAACAACTTTGCCAGATGTCCCTAGAAAGGGTAATGTTCAAACATTTCCAAATCAGCGTCAAACAAGCTGTACAATAAGGGCATATTTTAGAGCAAGACCACCATAAATGTAAAGGGGTACCCGTCTCCAAGCCACATCGCTAGAATTTGGAACTGACTTGAGGGGAGAAAGTATGTAATTTAGACGGAGTGAGATACCATCTGGCAAGTAACTTAAAGTGGGATTTTGACGCACCTTTTTAATATCTGATTCCTGACAGTTATAAATAATTATGCAGAAAGAGGAACAAAAGCAATTCTGCCCCAAACCATCTGCACCACTGGGAAGAAATAAAACTTCCTATTGATTTCACTTGGGGTTTTAATCCCTTTACACAGGTATTCAGCCTCTCCACCATTCAGTGCCTTAGAAGCCTCTGTTAAACCAGCTGTGTAGTTACATAGTAGCATAGCTGAAGAGGATGAAGAAACATATCAAGTTCAACCCATGCCTTATCACCCCAGTATGAAAAAGAAAAAGAAACAAATAGAAAAACACTGAAGCCATTTTTAATTAACCCCAAGTGAGTAAAAAATGTCCTTCCTGACTCCAAATGGCAATTGGATATTTCCCTGCATCCTCATATGCTTTGATATCAACTGTCAAATTTCTCCATAATGATCTGTGCTTGAAAGGTATCTATTATTTTTTTAAAGCAACTACAGTATCTGAAAGCATAGCATCCAGAGACAAAGTATTACATCATTTTGCTGCCCTTACTGTAAAAAAGAACTCTGCCTTTGTTTTAGTCCAAAGTGCCTTTCTTAATGGATAACCTCTTGTTTCTTGTTCAGGTCTTTGAGTTCCTCAAATATATTTGCAAACTGTATCCACTGTTTCCCAACCAGGGTGCGGTGGCACTATGGTGTTCCATGGACACCAGCTCATTACACCCCTGACAAATGTCCTATAAAATGTTTGGGGTGCCCTAAAAATTCCAGATTATGTGTTGGGGTGCCCTGACAAAAATACAAAAGATTGAGAACCACTTCTGTGATCAGATCACCCCCTTAGATGTCTTTTCTCTAATTTAAATAAACCCAGTTTGGCTAAATTCTCTTTATAACTCAGATCCTCCAATCACTTTTTGCAGCATATCTCTGCACTTTTTCTGGTCAATAATGTCTTTTCTTTTAAGAACTGGTGCCAACAACTGTACTCCACTCACTAAGGATTTATATAGAGGTAGAATTATATTTCCACCCCGTGCATCTATATCCCTTTTTTTTCAGTATAGTACTCTATTGACTTTGGCACACTGCTGTGAAGTCTACTGTCTAAATATTTCTTTAGCAAGCATTTCCCAAGTCTTTTCCAATTTAGTGTGTATGTACCATGTTTGTTTCAGCAGCCCAAGTGCATAACATTTGTCTATATTAAATCTTATCTTCCACTTGCCTGCCCATTCAATTTGTTTATTTAGATCTTTCTGCAAAGAGTTCCAGAACTGCTCATTGTTTACTTTGCATAAGGGCCATGTTTTTATGCCACCACTAATAGTTTGTGCTACTTCACACATCTTAACATAGGTAATCAAGCTAGCTTATCAAACATCACACACATTCATTGTATTTGTTCTTAGGCCCATTTGTGCAAAAAAAAAAAAAAAAATAGATGAAATTTGGGCAATCTAATTGCACCATAGCATTCAATGGGTTAAAATCTCTATCTGAACTAATGTGAATTTGTATTTCTCAACTACATTGTGGTTGGTTTGCTCCAGAACCCTTTTTGAATATGTGGCCCTCACCATGTCATGGTAGGGAACCACTACACTAATTGCAAAATTGTGGTAACTGCGATGTCTGTAATCAGAATAAAAATGTTTTTATGCCACGGTTCGTCAATTCTCAGACATATTACCATCATTTTTTGCATCCAATTCCGCCATCTCCTTCAAAAGGAAAAAGCAGTCTTAAAAGTGGAAGTGATTTAATATACCATCATATTGTAAGGTATTTTCAGAAAAAAGTATTCTTTTAGCTGTCACTTCTTTGTCTGATTAACGTCATTTTTTTCGCAATAAAATAAAAATGACCTAAACTTGGAAAAGACTATGTAAAGTACTATTAGCAGATAGGAGTGAGAAACAGTGGTATCGTGTTAACTGTTAAAAAAGTATTCGAAAAATTGTAGTTTTAAAGACAAAAATGTCTTTGTTTTGTTTCAAAGGGATAGTAATGTCATGTAAAAATTACTAGCTATATCGTAGCTATAATAAAAAGCGATTACCTGAGGTTATTCCTATCTCTCATACCCTTATGGTTTGAGAGATATACGAAAATAAAATTCTCCTCTCCCTCCCCTTTTTGATTGATGAGCTGTAAAGCTGTCAGAAGCAGATTCTGGTCACGCGACCAGATGGTTGCTCTTCAGCTGAGCCAACATAGCGATATCTAAAAATAAACACTAAATTGGAATGGTCCATAAAGTGTGCTTGCAAACCAGGCACACGTTGTAGACCATTTCAATGAAGTATTTATTTTTAGATATTGCTATGTCAGCTCTGTTGAAGAGCCACCGTCTGGTCATGGGACCAGGATCTCATTCCGTCAGCTATACAGCTGACGTATGAGAAAGAGGAGGGAAGGAGGAACTTTATTTTTGCATAGCTCTCAAACCATAAAGGTTTGAGAGCTAGAAATAACCTCAAGTAATCTATTTTTATTATAGCTACAATATAGCTATTACTTTTAACATGACATTGCTATCCTTTTAAAGATATTTTAACATCAGAATTTTTAAGGGCAATATTCATCAAGATTTTCTTACCATAATTTTTAATTCTTTACAACACATTTTCAAACGTAACAGATTTACTTCTGAGAATATTGTTCTTCTTTTACCACCAATTCACGACCTAACATTTTTTTTATTATGTCGACTTTTTGAACCTCACTCCCTAGGATTAGTCAAAAGCTGGACCTCCATCTGATGAGGGCTACAACCCACATCATGTCCAATGAGTCCAGTACAGCTCATAGGAGTTAAAATCCCCAATAGCTTATGGTCTACAACTGACTACTTCTGTGCTGTTCTATACATTAATTCAGGAACATTAATCTACTGTGGTTGGAGCACCACAAAAGATTCCAGTTGTCTTCTGTCATTACACTGTATACATTGAGCTAAATTCCCATTTAGAGGGGACATTTTACTATGCTGATCAGTCTATCCTTATATAATAATTCACTAGGATGTTTGTCACGATGCAGTCATGTGCAGTAGAGACTGCTCGCGTTCAGGCAGTCTCTACTGCGCATGATTGCATCTTGTAAGTGAAGTGGCACAAGACTGCATCGCGTGGAGCAGTAAGGTAGTGGTCTCTTAACATTACCCAGACCATGGAACGTGTATACGGGCTTTTACACTAGTAATTTATATTTAACTAATCCATCCTGTTTCTTATATTTCCTTTCTGCAACCTTGTAAAAAAAGAAAATTATTTTGTAAACATGATGAGGGCATAATTGAGCTTGTGATCAGATATGTGAAATATTGATTTCCAGAATCTGAAGTTTCCATTCTCATTCAGTTCATAACTTTTCTTTTATAGTGAATCACTCAACTTTGAAGCATAACTTTCACAAGTAACTATCCATTTAATAAAACAATGAATGTATTTACCTTCACTACTGTTCTTGCTGGTTCTGTACACTGCACCTTCCATGTCTTTGGTGTAGCTCACTCCATGGGCCTGCATGCTGTATGGTCGACTCGCTTTGTTCTTGAAGGTTACCTTGATAACATCTCCCACTTTAGCAATTATAAGAGGTCCTGGTTAATTGCATGCAAGACAGAGACATGAGGTGAAAAGGCCGCCATACCATCAGATAGGACAGACTGATTTTGGCAATGAAATAAAATACATTTTTGTGGCATTATTATATTCTGATCTGTTTGTAACATGGTTCCAAGGAAGTTTGTTGAAACTGTAGGAATATTAGAAGGAAACATTGTAATTCTGGTGCCTGGAGCCTCTCTGCTCACTGCCCGCGCTGCAGTCATGCTCAGTACAGAGTGCCTGAATGCCGCAGCTGATATGGAGTGGGGCGCTCCGAATTCAGACCATAGTCCTCTTTGCACACCTTCCTGGGACCGCTTGGTCCCAGTTAGGTGCACAGAGAGGACTCCGTTCTGAATTCGGAGCGCCCCACTCCGTATCAGTTGCGGTGCATTCGGGCACTCTGTACTGAGCATGACTGCAGTGCACACAGTCTGTACTGTGCATGACTGCAGAGCGCGCATGATGGCTTCTGGCAAACATCCTAGCGAATTATTATATAGGATGTGGGCCCAATACCAAGGTCCTTTTTGAACTGAGCAACTCTACTGCTGTCTCTTTTGGTTTGTGTAAGGCCTTAAATGTGTTAGTTTTAGATAATCTGATATTCTTCTCAAACAGAATGTCATGGCACAGTATGAGTACTTGAAAAGGTTTTCAAGAAGGATCAGATAGAATATGGTGAAACATAATTACCCAAGATTCCTAAGTGTTCTTCATCGCTGGGTCTTTCTTTCTTTGTTGTGAAAGTTCCATCTGTGTATTCCACATAAACAGCCTTCTTATACGACCCTCCAATTCTTTCATCATTTTGTTCAAAGAATGTTGCTGATTCGCTGGGTGGAATTTTAGAGAAAAAGAGTGGTGGGGGGAGGTCAACTGACGATACAATATATTCTTTTTTTTTGCATATAAATAAGAGTAAATGCAACATACAAATGGCATGCAAACCATCTAGAGCAGGGTGGGGCAAACTGAGGCTCTGCAGCTTTTGACAAACACAATCCCTATCATCCCTGACCAGCCATTGGCTAAAATAACGTTTCAATTAAGAATCTCACAGCAGTGGCTGCACGTCATTTTTCTCAGCAGTAATATATCCATAGAAAGAATTTAAAGCGAAACTACCACCCATATTAAACTTTGTGCCAAATAATTACCCATCTGGCGACTAGCTGCTCAATAGTGCTAGTCGCCAACATTATTACCTGGTTAATGAGAATTATACACTGCTCCCGGACTGACAGGAAGGAAAGAGCGCAGATATCTTTCCATAGTGACGTCTGCGCGCCTGCGCTGTCAGTTTTTTTTGGAGCTGAACAGCTCCTAGCAACGCCTCCTAGAGCCAGCTGGGACTGACAGCCCAGGCGTGCAGACGTCACTATGGAAAGATGTCTGCGCTCTTTCCTTCCTGTGAGTCCGGGAGCAGTGTATAATTCTCATTAACCAGGTAATAATGTTGGCAACTAGCACTACTGATCAGCTAGTCACCAGATGGGTAATTATTTGGCACAAAGTTTAACATGGGTGATAGTTCTGCTTCAAAGAGAAACTTTCACCTCAATTCAAGTTTGCATATTTGAAAATTGCAGTAAAAGGGATAGTAATACTTAAAATGTAAAAAAAAATATGTTGTAGGGTTTATCCCCCTGAGTAAAACAAGAGTACTCCCACTGCTGAAAGGTGTTTCATTCAAGTTATTAATTTTCAAAGTTGAATTTTTTAGGTGCAATATCACAGTGGTCTGAAATTGTACAGTGGCGCTGTTGCTACATGATCCTATGGACAGCTCTGGTCCCGGGACCATAAATCTCCATAGGATGGTGTAGCAACAGCTCCACTGTACAATTTCAGGCCACTGTGATATTGCACCTAAAAAATTCAACTTTGAAAATTAATAACTTGAATGAAACACCTTTCAGCAGTGGGAGTACTCTTGTTTTACTCAGGGGGATAATCCCTACAACATATTTTTTTTTACATTTTAAGTATTACTATCCCTTTAAAAACTGCCTATATGTCATGTTAGCCAAAAGATCAGCAAATGTACAGTTAAGGAGATATTCACATTTGTTACCATATGCTGATTTATGCTAATTGTGATATATGTGCAAAACCAGTTACAATTCATATGTTAATTAAGCTAATCAGTGCAGTTCCATATGCTAATGACACATTTTCAGTGACATGACATATGCTAATGAAGGTTTACATTACGTTCATATGCTAAAGAAGCTCTGTGCAGTATCAGGAAATGTTCACTTTTTTACTTTTCCCACAAATAAAAGTGTGAATATCTCCTAAACTATATATCTGCTGGAATTTTGGTTAACATGACACATAAGCAGTTTTTAATGCAGTTTTCAAATACGCAAACTTTAAAAGGATCGTAATGGTTGATTTTAACAAAGTTTAATACTGTAGATATTAAAAATATTAATTAAATGATGTCCCGTCTCTCAAACACGTATAGTCTGAGAGAGATAAGCTTCTAAAGTTCCCCTTTCACAGAGGTCAGCTCTCTAGCTGACAGAAGGAGATCCTGATCCCGGGAATGGCTGGAGGCTCTTCAGCAGAGCTGAAATAGCATTAGCTAGAAAGAAATACTTCATTGGAACGGTCTACAAAGTGTGCTTGCAAACCAGGCATACTTCGTAGACTTTATCATTTTTGGTTTTATTGTTGCAAGGACGAGAGTCCCTCCAGGTTCTGCCAGACTACAGCTCCCAGTTGTGGCAGGGAATGATGGTATCTGTAGGCAAGAGTTGGAGTGTACCAGTTTGTCTATCCCTGGCTGACATGATTTAACCTATAACTGATCTAATTCTATTTTGTACATCAGCTTTATTCACTCACAAGAACACTATAAATTGATCCCAAACAAGTTACAATAAAGGGGACAGATTTAATAAAATAGTATATTAAAGGGATAGAAATACTTAAAATGTAATACAAAATATATGACATAGGGTTTATCCCCCTGAGTAAAACAATGGTACTCCCACTGCTTTTTATTCAAAAGTTATTACAGCTCAGAGTTGAATTTTTTTAGGTGCAATATCACAGTGGCCTGAAATTGTACAGTGGCGCTGTTGCTACACCATCCTATGGAGATTTATGGTCCCTGGACCAGAGCTGTCCATAGGATGGTGTAGCAACAGCGCCACTGTACAATTTCAGGCCACTGTGACACTGCACCTAAAAAAATCAACTTTGAGCTGTAATAACTTTTGAATAAAACACTTTCAGCAGTGGGAGAACCCTTGTTTTACTCAGGGGGATAAACACTACAAAACATATATTTTTACATATTAAATATTACTATCGCTTTAATAGAGATAAGCTAAAATGTGTGAATCGGATTATGTATAATACTTGCATACTTGTGGTTTCCTTAGGGCCATATGCAAGTGGAGCAAACCAACTGTACTATAAAGGGAAAATAAAAATGAACCAAATTCACATCATTTTAACCCTCAGAGTACCAGAGGGGGTGTCTAATGCAATTCAAAGCAATGTGCTTGACACTCGTTGGCACGCAAAGGGTTAAGTGGGGCATATAACCTGCTGAAGGCTATTTTGGAGACCCCCTCTAGTATTAAAGCCACATTTAACCCTTTGAGTGCCAGAGGGATATCCCCATTTTCATTTGCACCAGTTTTTCTGGATTCTGTTTCACTTGATAACTTTATCACTGGTTTTAGATAAAAAATGTCCTCAAAGACTTCAATAAGAATCAGTGATATAACACCATTTATCACCTGCAATGTAATCTAGGGCTAAATCACCCTCTCTGTGGGCTATTCCATAAAAACTACCTTTTGTTTCTTCATTTGTATCAACTATTTGTATTACCTGTTGGGATTGTCTATTTTCTGTCCTGTGATTTGGTTTGTTCCTGTCGGTGCATAGTTCCATATAACCTCTTCTGCAGCAATGAAATACTGTCTCTCACGACTTCCCTGTGATCTGTAGCTCTTTTTTACTTTTCCTGTGCAATTTTTCACTTCATAAATGGCTTGCATGCCACCTGTAAAACAGAATTTAATTGGTATATTACCATACTGAAATGGAAAACTGTGCTCAGCAGTATGTAACAATTTAAAGCTACTTTTAACACTTATTTTCTAATTCCTCTAGGTCACATATGTCAAACTCATATGCAGCTGAGGATGGCCACATCATTGGCTGCTAGGTTGTGTGTGTGTGCACACACACATTATTAATCTATAATATTATTATTAATATATTAAGCAACAGACATACAGACACACACGCATACAACAGACATACAGACACACACAGACATGCAACAGACACACACAGACATGCAACAGATATACGCAGACACGCAACAGACACACACACACACATGGAACAGACACACACAGACACACAACAGATACACAGACACGCAACAGACATACACAGACATAACGCAACAGACATACACACACAGAGGGGACACTGACACAGTGATAGTGCCCCCAGACTCAGAGATAAAGTTTAATAGATGTATTACTATCCCTTTAACTCTTTGAGTGGCAGAGGTTTTGTGCACACATTGCAAAGCAATGTGTTGCATACCCCAGTGGCACTCCAAGGGTTAACGCTTTGAGTAGCATAGACATCTGAAATCCCTCCCTCCCTTGTACATTACTTCCCTACAAGTTCAGAGTGTATAAGGGTTTAAACCTACTGACACCCCTTTGTGTAACTGAATAAATTATTTGCAGCAAGAGTAAAGTATATTATTTACACAGACTAATTTAGAAACACATATATTAAGTGTATTAAGTACACATTTATGTGACTTTTATTGTTGTGGAGAAAAGTGATTCATACTATTTATTGTGATCTCCAGAAAAGAGGGACAAAAGGGTAGAAAAGAGTGTCAGAAAGGGAGTGTCCCTCCTAAAGAGGGACCCTTGGGAGGTATGAAGCATTAATATGTCCTAAAGAGGGACACTTGAGAGGTATGAAGCACTAATCTACTCCTAAAGAGGGACACTTGGGAGGTATGAAGCACTAATATATCCTAAAGAGGGATACTTGAGAGGTATGAACCCCTAATTTCTCCTAAAGAGGAACACTTGGGAGGTATGGACCCCTAATATATCCTAAAGAGGGACACTTGGGAGGTATGAAGCACTAATATATTCTAAAGAGGAACACTTGGGATGTATGAAGAACTAATATATCCTAAAGAGGGACACTTGGGAGGTATTAACCCCTAATATCTCCTAAAAAGGGACACTTGGGAGGTATTGACCCCTAATATATCCTAAAGAGGGACATTTGGGAGGTATGAACTACTAATATATCCTAAAGAGGAACACAAATTGCAGTGTGCTCTGAAATAAATGAACAGTTGGGACATCACAGCATTGGAAAAGTGTTGTAATATACTGATTTTGTGTTTAGATCCTAACCTGCAGTAAGAAGGTTAAAGGGTTAAAAGTTTAAAAGGTTATATTTTTCTGGGAGTGTGTGTAATTAATTAAGGGTGGGGTTTGTGAACAATCCCCTGTGTAGGCCTGTATAAATCTAGGTACAGGACTGCCAGAGTTTGCTCACAAATTGCAGTACTAAGTGCTCTGGAATAAGTGCACAGTTTGTGAAACACAGCAGTTAGTGCAACACAGGAGTTACAGGAACAAAGGTAAACTAATTGTTTACATTTTTAAGAATTCACATTTGCACCATACATGATGAGTAAGTTTGGAGATCTCACTCAGTGCACATCTTGCCATATGTATGCATGCTTGGAACAGCAGTTCCAGGGTCCATACCGCTGTGGCAAGTGTGAGCAAGTGGCCCTTCTAGAAGCTCAGATTGGAGCTCTAGAGAGTCATATTGCAACACTGAGAGATATTGACAACCTTGAGAGGAGTCTCTTGCTAACAGAGCAGAGTCTAGCTGGGTCACCTAGCAAAGAGGGAGGAGATCAGCTAGAAGGGAACCAGGCACATAGCTGGGTGACAGAAGTGGTTGCAGTGGGGGAGGGAAGAGGAAGAGGGCAGCCAGTCCTGAGTTTTTCCATCCAAACAAATTTGCTCATTTAAGTGAAGATGTTGGGGAGGCAAACCCAGAAGTGGAATTGCTGAAGAAGACTGTTCTCCCTAACAGCCGGGAGAACAGTTCCTCTAGCACAGAGGGGATCCAGAGGAAAGTGAAGCCTAGGCAGGTTGTGGTGGTAGGGGACTCTATTATTAGGAGAACAGATAGGGTAATCTGTGGCTCTGATCACAGCAACTGAATGGTTTGCTGTCTCCCAGGTGCCCGGGTTCGGCATGTTGCAGACAGGGTGGACAGATTATTGGGAGGGGCTGGAGAGGATCCAGCTGTCTTGGTGCATATTGGTACCAATGACAAATTAAGAGGAAGGTGGAGAGTCCTAAAAGGTAATTTTAGGGATTTAGGGAGTAAGATTAGGAACTGGACCTCCAAGGTAGTATTCTCAGAGATACTACCCGTGCCATGTGCTACGCCAGAGAGACAGCGGGAGATTAGGGAGCTCAATGCATGGCTGAAGTCTTGGTGTAAGAAGGAGGGCTTTGGGTTTTTAGAGCACTGGGCTGATTTTGCTTTGGGGTACAATCTCTATAGTAGGGATGGATTGCACCTGAATGCAAGAGGGTCTCAAGTGCTTGGGGAGAGGATTACTAGACAGTTGGAGGAGATTTTAAACTAGGAAGGGGGGGGGAAGGGCCAATAAATACTGGGCTAGATAGTATAGAAAGGGAAGGCAATGTAGTTAATAACCAGGTGGGTGGATCTGGGGGTGGGGTTAGTACAGATGATAGGGAGAAGCCTATAAACCACATCAAAATTAAATCACAAATGAAACATAGCAGTGGCATAAATTGTATGCTTGCAAATGCCAGAAGTTTAACTGGTAAAATAGGGGAACTGGAGCTGGTAGCTGAAATTGAAAACTATGACTTGATAGGCATAACAGAAACATGGTGGGATGACACACATGATTGGTCAATCAATTTGGAGGGCTACATGTTATTTAGAAAAGATATGTCAAACAAAAGAGGTGGTGGGGTCTGTCTGTATGTCAAACCAGCATTATTGCTTCATTTGCGGGACGATATATGTGATGACAGTAGTGAACATGTGGAATCCCTGTGGGTTGAAATAGTCACTGGGGGTAAAACTGCCCAGAAAATATTAGTGGGTATTTGTTATAAACCACCAAACATTGGTGACCTTGAAGAATCAAAGCTATTAATGCAAATAGAAAAGGCTTCTCAAATAGAGAGAACTATAATTATGGGGGATTTTAATTATCCAGAAATAGACTGAAAAATTGAACAGCTAATTCTGCTAAAAGCAGCAAGTTTTTGAACTTGTTGAATGACAATTTTTTGTCTCAACTAGTGCAGACCTCAACCAGAGGGGATTTGTGTCTGGACCTGGTAATAACTGACAATGAAGAACTTATCTCTAACATCCAAGTTAGGCAGCACTTGGGGAATAGTGACCATAACATGGTATCGTTTGAGATTAATTCAAAAAAGCAATTTGGTTTGGGTTCCACCAAAACACTGAATTTTAAAAAGGCCAACTTTAGCAGGTTTAATTCATCCATTGGTCTTGTTGACTGGGATAAAACATTTTCAGGAAAAAACACAGAAGGTAAGTGGAATGCCTTCAAAATAACATTGCAAAAATACACATATAAATTTATCCCTGTTGGAAACAAATACAAAAGAAGCAAATTAAAACCAATGTGGCTAACCAGTAAAGTAATTCATGAAATAAATAACAAGAAAGCGGCATTTAAACATTATAAAGGTGAGGGATCAGTAGAGGCATTTTCAGAATACAAAAATGCCAACAAAACCTGTAAAAAGGCTATTAAATTAGCTAGAGTGGAGTATGAAAAAAATATTGCTAAGGAGAGCAAGAGCAACCCAAAAAAATTATTTAAATACATTAATTGCAAAAAATTAAAGTCTGATAATGTTGGGTCCTTGTTATCTGAAACGGGTGAGATGGTCAAGGGGGGCAGAGAGAAGGCAGATATTTTAAATAATTTCTTTTCTTCTGTTTTTACCAAGGAAGACCCAATGGACAAGAATCTGCAAACTACTTTTACAGAACAGTCACAGCAAACACGGGACTGGCTAACACAAGAAAAAGTGTTAAAACAATTGAATGGTGTTAAGGTAGACAAAGCTCTGGGGCCAGATGGTATACACCCACGGGTACTTAAAGAGCTAAGCCAGGCCCTGGCCAGACCGTTATATTTGATTTTCAGGGATTCTTTTATTTCAGGTATGGTGCCCATGGATTGGCGTAAAGCAGATGTGGGGCCCATTTTTAGAAAGGGATCAAAGTCACAGCCAGGAAATTACAGACCTGTAAGCTTGACATCTGTGGTAAGGAAGCTGTTTGAAGGGTTGCTAAGGGAATATATTCAAGAATTCTGCTGGAACAGGAATATTATTAGCAGGAGCCAACATGGCTTTGTGAAAGACAGGTCTTGTCAAACTAACTTGATCGCATTTTATGAAAAAGTGAGTAATAATATAGATGCGGGAGCGGCGGCTGATGTGATCTATTTAGACTTAGCCAAGGCATTTGATATGGTTCCACACAAGAGGTTACTGTACAAATTGAGTGAAACAGGCCTAGGGGAAAATGTTTGTGTGTGGATTGGAAATTGGCTGAAAGATAGAATGCAAAGAGTGGTAGTAAATGGCAAGTTCTCCAGGTGGATAAATGTGATAAGTGGAGTACCTCAGGGATCTGTCCTGGGTCCTCTTCTTTTTAATTTGTTTATTAATGACCTCCCAGAGGGCATAGGGAGCCATGTATCAGAGTTTGCCGATGACACAAAATTAAGTAAGTCAATAAAGTCTGAACTGGATGTATCTTCATTACAAGAGGATTTGGACAAATTGAGTAACTGGGCAGGCAAATGGCAAATGAGATTCAATATAGACAAGTGTAAAGTTATGCATTTTGGGTATAATAATAAAAATGCAACATATAGTTTAAATGGTGTTTTTCTGGGGAAATCTACAAATGAAAAGGATTTGGGAGTAATGGTAGACAATAGACTTAGCAGTAGCATGCAGTGCCAGCTGGCAGCTGCAAAGGCCAATAAGATATTGGCATGTATTAAAAGGGTTATTGACTCAAGGGAGGAAGATATTATTATGCCTCTTTACAGGTCCATGGTAAGACCCCACCTAGAATATGCTGTTCAATTCTGGGCACCCTTTCTGAAAAAGGACATTATGGAACTAGAGAAAGTGCAGAGGAGGGCTACAAAACTAGTAAGGGGAATGGAAAGTTTTAGTTATGAAGAAAGGCTAGAAAAGTTAAACTTGTATACACTAGAGAAACGGCGTCTTAGAGGGGATATGATAACACTATATAAATATGTTCAGGGCCCATACAAAGGGCTCTCCAAAGACCTGTTCATTAACAGAACAGTACATAGGACAAGGGGCCACCCACTTAGACTTGAGGAAAGGAGATTTAATCTACAACAGCGGAAGGGTTTCTTTACTGTAAGGACAATAAAGGTATGGAATTCACTGCCTGAGTAGGTGGTGCTATCGAATACATTAGATGCCTTTAAAAGGGCCTGGATACTTATTTAAAAGAGCATAACATAGAGGGCTATGTACGTTAGTATTTGGATTAATATTTACTTAGGGCTTGTTGATCCAAGGAGAAATCTGATTGCCATTTGGAATCAAGAGGGAATCCCCCTCCCCCATTCAAGGCAGAATTTGAAATTGCTATATTGAGGGTGTTTTAAGCCTTCTTTTGGATGGTAAACATGAATAGGAAAAGGGTTGAACTAGATGGACGCAAGTCTTTTTTTCAACCTAAATTACTATGTTACCATGTTACTATGTATGTTATTATGTTACTTAGGAGGTATGCAATGTTTTTTATTTCTCCTTTACTTTGGGCCAGAATAGCAGTATTAAGCCTGTGTGTGTTTGGGTTGTGCAAATGGAAAGCAGAAAATAAAAGGAGCGTTATACCAGCATGCTAACCGTTTTAATGCCAGAGGACGTTGTAATGATTTGTGCACCCCTCTGGCACTCAAAGGGTTAAGGTATAGAGAGGCATGTCAGAGTTAAATAGCAGTGGGAAGTGTATTCATACCTGAGAACTTTGACTTGTGGAGTCCCTGGAGGGTAGTCATGTGGTGCTGATGTGGAGAGGCCAATGGGGCAATTTGGGTTAAAAGTGGGTGGGGCTTAAGAGTAGGAGACGGGGCTTAAGAGAAATGTGGAAAAGTGTTAGGAATAGGCTGGGGAAGGAGGAGAAGTGGTAGGGAAATGGAACTTAACAGTTTGAGGGGTTTGAGGACACTTCCCCCTATGCTTCTGGTGTATCCTGAGGGGCCAAACTTGATACACAACCCTGTGGCAATCAGTGGGTTAAGTGTGTATCTGATGGTTTCCTTTCCTGTGTCTTGCGTGGCAAATGATGACAGTCAAGAAATAATTCAGCAATCAGGGCCTACCTTAACCCTTTGAGTGCCATTTTGTTCCTCTGGTGCTGCAGCTTCCCTTCAGTGGCTGTGTGTGTGTGTGTGTGTGTGTGTGTAGGAGCAAGTGGCAGCCATTTTGTTTTTTTCCTCAGTTGGATAGTGGTGGGCAGGCTGGGCAGTGGGAAGTGTATTCATACCTGGGAACTTTTAGTTGTGGAGTCCCTCATGTGGTGCTGATGTGGAAAGAGCAATGAGGAAATTCGGGTTAAAAGTGGGTGGTGCTTAATCACAAGTAGCGAAGGGGCTTAACATAAATGTGGAAAAAGTGTTAGTTATAGGCTGGGGAAGGAGGAGAAGTGGGAGTGATATGCAAATTGACAGTGTGACTGGTTTGAACACACTCCCTGAGGGGTAAAATTTGATAGACAACCCTGTGGCAGTCAATGGGTTAAGTGTGTACCTGATGGCTGTCTGTCCTCTGTCTTGCATGGCAAATCGTGACAGTCAAGAAATAATTCATCAATGAGTGCCTACCTTAACCCTTTGAGTGCCATTTTGTTCCCCTGTGCTGCAGCTTCCCTTCAGTGGATGTACTACAGGTCCTGCTGAGGCCATTGGGGGTGTGCATATGTGTGTCAGACATATTTCTTTGTGTGTGTGTGTATGTGTGTGTGTGTTTGATGCTGTGTGTGTGTATGTATCTGTGGTGTAGGAGCAAGTGGCAGCCATTTTGTTTTTTCCCTCAGTTGCATAGTGGTGGGCAGGCTACATAGTCCTGTGAAAACCACACCCCCGTTGAATCACCCAATGGGAGCAGTAACTCCTCCTTACTGCAACCCCTGGTGGGTGTGTCTCCTGAGGAGACATAAATTATGTAATGAGACATTATCCTCTATGTGTGTGTCTCCTGAGGAGACATAAATTATGTAATGAGGCTTTCTCTTTTATATATATAGAATATATATCTATAAAGAGAGAGAAGAGAGGGAGAGAAATAGGTTATTGATTCAGCACTTTTAGGACTACAATTTTCAATCAAATGGTCACTGTTTCAGTCCCCACTGGCATCTTCATCTAGACAATCTCATAGTGCATACCACCCCCTTTAATACACAGTGTAACCCAATACAGAAGAAAAATACCAGAAATGATTAACAGAAAGTGTCATATTCAAAATAAAGTCATTTTACCATAGTATGTAAAGCCTTATCTAAATAAATTTAATACAAATAAATACAAAGTAAATTAGTGCACAAAACATTTAAAAGAGAAGCAACCACCATATGCAAAGTTCTATTATGTAACTAGTTTCTATGATGGCTACTATTAAAATTTAAATAACTGTTTTTGTCAACACTTTTAAAAAATGTACGAGTAATCACTTTATTCCCCAATTGTCATTCTAATTCTACATCAGTACTAGTAAATTCCAGAATCCATGGATTATTATTCATGTAACCAACAAATTTGGTTTATTTTAACATCGCGAGAGTTTCCTCCTATGAGACTTGCTTTATTGTGGATGGTTATTGGTGAAATCGGAGTGTTACATTGATTAATTATTTAAATGTGAGATTATAGTGAGATGTATGGTTTTCTCACCGCAAAACGCGTAGCCGGTTATTATTGATATTTTTATAATTTCAATTGTACTTTGTATGTGCATCATTGAGCTGTATTAAATTTTAAGAAGAAATATATATCAACGGTTGGAGTTCGTTTGTTTGTGTGTCCTGTCACGGAGCTGTGTTCCTGATATCACCGAGTGGGGATGGTGTGAGATCTCCACAGGCGTTATTGTCAACTTTGGTTATTTCCAAGAGTTGGCCATATGTAAATGTGAGTATAATTCTTACATGTAATTACTGAGCATATTGTGTATACGTTTTTACACTATTGGGCGCCCATCATTGATTCAAATGTACCCTGAGCTGGGTCAGTTGGTATACTCAGAGTGCTTTTGAAGCTGTTGGTCACATAGGTGATTCAACAGCCTCACCTTTTGTGAGTACCCACGTGTGGGGTGATTTCTGGTGGTGGAGCATTATTTAAGACTTTATTGCACTAGGGCGCTCCTTGTGCTCTTCCCTTCTGTTTTCTACACCACAATCAAGCTCTTCCCTCTTTGTGACACTAATCTTGTCATTTGAACACTCCCAGGTATGCCTCTGTGCATTTACTCTCCATGTGTCCTGGCTCAGCTTTGAGCCCCTGGACTGTTACCCTCCTATTTTCTCTTTATGCCTTCTTTGGTACTACCCCCTCCACCAATTACTTCTCTTATCTGATGCACCCACTTGTGTCTCCTTTTTTCCAGTGTCTGTTATTTTGTGCTTACATTTTGCTCCATGTGTTTCTCTATTGCCCAGCATTGTTAACACCACCTTCAGTATGTCTAGCTATCTTATTTTCCTATTTAAAAACTGATGGAAGGCTTCCTGGTGCTGTCCTGTCTGCCTTCCCTAATTCAAGCGAAAAAAAAGGGAAAGTTATTTTTTACCCAATTAATGGCATACATGTCAAGATCTGTGGTAGGCACCAAATACCTCTCCTACTTTTGTTGGACTTAAACTCCCTTCATATTTATTTGACCAATGATTAAATGAGGATGATGGGGGTTATAGTCCAAAAGCTGGAGCCCCAAACTTTGTCCTCTCCTTGTTATGATGTATACCTTCTAAGTGGTCATTGACCTGGCAGCTGAGAAGCCATTTTCCTGGGTTCTTTGTTTTCATTATGCCTTGAACCATTGTTGCCGGGAAGAGACTTATGGTATCAACACGGTAATTCTGGAAGGTTAAAACTTGTCCATGAAAGTAAGCAGAATGGATATCTACTTCATTTCCCATACCAAACATGTACCAACGAACTTCTTTTTCATCACACATGGAAAGACCTGGAAGATTCCCGTACATGTATCCATTGATAGCTGTAAAATGATAAATTAACAATTAATTAAAAGATCAGCTAAGGAAAATTGCAAATTAGTTTAACTACATAAGGACAATAGAATTGTTCAATTTAAATCTTTACAATTCATTGCACACCTTTCTGGTCTTCAAGGAGTTAATTGCTGTTCAGTGATAAAAAGAATAAGATCCCCCCAAAAAACCCACAAAAATCCTAAAGGAAAACAAATAACAGACTATCCCATATTAGATTTTTCCTTCCCAGATTTGCTTAATTCTAAATTGATGTTTAAGTCATTATCAAGGAGGACTACTGTCTATACTTTTTTCCTACAGATATCTCTATATCCCTCTGCTTGGTGGTCATGTTAGAAGATAGCTTACATCTCAGTTCATATTAGTAAGCTATACAAGCAAATAATGAATTGTGTAACCCCTTAAGGTCTGTGGATGCGCCAGGACCGCCACAACATGCTGTGTGAGTGTTTTTATTAGAGCCTGCCTGTGGGCACGCTTTGATCACACTGGGAGTCTAAAACTGACTGCTTCAAGAGTCTCAGCCCCTTCTTTCGACAAGCCTATATAGTGATTACTCACATGTGCCAACTCCCAAAATGTACTCTATCTGGTCCTTTAGGGTTAAAGTATCTCCTGTCCACCTGGTCCTTAAGGAGTTAAACACATTGAGCTTTATGTATTTCATGCTACTCATATCTCATTATATAGCCAATTCAAGAAGTAGCGCTCATAGTAAAATGGAGCCATTCTGGGGAGAACGAACTTTATCATAGGGGAGATATTTTAACTCGTTGAATGCTTTGCAATGCCTTGGAGAAAAGGCTCTGGAGATTTGGGTGTTGGCTGACTGTGAATGATGGACATTGTATTACATTAATAGCTGAAGACCATAGGTTTCCCTCCCCTTGTTTACAAATAACATTAAAGTTGATGAAGCCATAGCTTTGGTCACCCCCAACCTAAAACGTGTTCCTTGGCCTCTGTAATATGATTTAATTATGTTTGAAAAGTATTCTCACAATGCATTGTATTGCTCTCCTGAAACTCCTCATCCGTTTTTTCCACTGAAGCTGGATCAGTACACCAGGTATTGATATTTTCATCCAGATACCAACTCATGTTTTCATCAATTACAGAAAACATCATTATGAATTCATCATACTTTTTCTCCTTTGCATCATTTATGTGACCTGTTGTAAAAACAAAGAAATGCTTATTAACCCTTTGGCTGCTACAGACGTAGAGATGGGGGTGTTATGCACTAAGACGTGATAAAGAGGTGATAAAGCGGAGATGACTTCTCCAGTGAAATCACTTCTCCAGTTCCTATGTTTTTCTATGCAGCCAATTCACTAAGATGTCACCATCTTTGGAGATCTTAGTGCATAGGCTCCATAGAATAACACAAGTACTGGAGAAGAGATATCACTGGATAAGTTATCTCCACCTTATCGCCTCCTTATCATGCTGTATTGCATAACCCCAAGGAGTTTTAGTGATGCCAAGTAAGTTTATCAAGTAATTACCTGTACATTATTTGAGCAATTTTGACCTTTTCCTGAACTCTGATATATTTAAAGGGATAGTAATACTTCATTTTATCTTTATATTATTTTGTAGGCATTAAAAAAACATGAAGAATGATATAAGTCTTATCTCTCAAACCTTTATGGTTTGAGAGATATTCACAAGCGAAGTTTCCCCTTCCGCCCCTTTTACCTAGTGTAAGCCATCTCTTCTCAGATGTGGAATGCAGTCCATAGACCAGACAGATAACAGCAGGGGACAATCTTCTTCCTATGAGAACAATGAAAACCCTGCCTCCTTTGACAAGTTTTTCAGGTTTTTCCCTTATCTTAATTGAAGATTGTCCCTCTCTGTAGTCTACCTGGGCACCTCCCTTCTGCTCTCGCTGAGCAGTGTTACATCAGTAAAAGGGGCGGGAGGGGGATACTTTGTCATTGAATTACCCTTGAACTACAACTCTGACAGAATTGAAATAACACTTTACAATGTCCAAATACTATGACGATTAATTAGAGCTGCTTTTATTATGAAACATTACTATCCCTTTAATTCCCCTGCAATTCACTCGTATTAGGGGGTGGAGGTGGTATGTCACTAGGCCAGCCCATGTGAACATCGGCTATATAATATTGGCCAATGCCCACATGTGTTGGTCAGTCACTGGAAGATGAGAATGGCATCGCATAATGCAGAATCAAGAGTGTGAACAATTTACACAATGGCTGTCATACAGATCAGAATGCTGTAACCTGTATGTGCCGAACACCTGAGCGTAGCCAAGTTAGCATACTGTGTTCTGGTGCTTTCTGTGATGTAGAAATCACCTTTTTGAATAGCACATTGTCGGCAAGCTGTTCCACATGGGTGCATGCCAGCTTGAACATACGTGTTAGCATGTAATAGCTTCATGAATAGATCTACTTCCACTGTTTTCAGTCACCATTAATTGCAAACCTGGTCTGTAGTGTAATGCAGAGCTATTCAATTCAGACCTCAGGCTGTTGGACGCTTTAACTCCCATCATCCTCAACCAGCCAATGGTGGAAACTGTCCCCAGAAGACTGATTACCCCTGGTTAAATGTATATATTAGAGATACTTCAATTGTAAAGCTAATTGTTATTATTATTTTGTTATGCATATAGTTTGTAAAAGCAGGATTTATGCAGTACTGACAATAACAATAAAAGGAATTGATATCAAAATGTATTTTTTTATTATTATTCTCCCTAATTGGCCAGAGGGCAAAATGTGACAAGGTTACTATACAGCAGCGGTAGGCAACCTTTGGCTTTCCATCTGCCAATTACTATAACTCTGGACTACAACGGCTGGTTGGGGTGATGGTAGCTGAGCTGTAGTCTCCAACAGCTGGACTGCTGAAGGTTGCCTACTCCTTTAGGGCATCCTTCAAAAATCCCTTGAATGCTGGCTGTTTACAAAGCTTTACTAGAGCCATGGGGTTAAAAATGTTAGAATTCCTAAAGATTACAATGACAGGGCTGTCTCATTGCTTTGTACATTAAAGTAGACATATCACCTTGAATTCATGTTTGCATAATTGAAACCGTCATTTCAAAACCACATATGTCTTATGTTAGCCAAAAGACCAGCCAGTTCACAGTTCAGAAGATACAGATACTTTTATTTCTGTAAGTCAGTGTCCTATGCTAATTTATGGTAATTACATGGTCAGTGCAGCACAGAACTTTATTAGCATATATAACTACACAGAAAGAGATTGACTGTACAAATTTGACAGTACAGCTCGACTGGTGTTAGCCTCTAACACCAATTGCTAGACTTTGGGGTGTGTACTACAGCAGGGGTGGGTTGTGGATGAGAGCAAGTTAGAAAGTGGCTCCCTTGGGATGATGGCAGTTGTAATCCTCCATAGCTGGAGGGCCTCAGTTTGCCTACCCTGGCGCTATGGCATATGATCACTGTAGTGTATTCTAGTGGACAATCTCTTCTATCATTATGACTTTAATGCAAGGAAGCCCCATACGCCTGCCCCATAGTATGCACAGAGAAATGACATTAAAATACTCCATACAAAAAACTGTTTTCTGGCAAAGTTAAACTAATAAAATGACGGACAGGTGTAAGGGCTAAAAATCGATTTTTGATCCTGAATTTGCATGGACTTGCTGTAGTGCATTCACACAGTATCTACTAAACATTCTGGTCTTTTAGCTAACAATGCATAGATAGGTCTGAATAATGTTTTTAAATATAAAAACTTGAATTCAAGGTGACAGGTGCACTTTAATAGTTTAGTGTTAGATGTCAATGTTATAAAACAACCCTCCAGCTCATTGATTTGGTAACACTGAATACATCACATACCATTTTTACAAATGATCAAGGGGCCTATGAGGCCAGAATAGACATCCTTAGGACCATCGATGTGTGAGTGGTAAATTCTTGTCACACAATCCTCATCCCATTTTGTTGGGCCTTGGTCTATGACAGCCTCCCATGTGTATGTATATGAATCACCTGGCTGGACAGCATTACCCTTGTGTTTCCCAGGGTTGTTATCTGGGTACAATGCACCTGTGGATATCAGCACAGTTAGTAATAGCTCTCTTCAGTCTCAGACTATTAGCTATGCTGCATACAGTAGTTAATAGACACATGGGACAATATGCACAAATATACAGAGGAGCAATTCTGGAATAAAACAACTGCACCTTAGGGGCTAAATACAAATTCCCTTTATTGAAATGGGGCTGTTAACTCCTTTAATGCTAGAGAGTCCTCAATGTATTGAAAAGCAATGCATTGGAGGCCTCTCTAGCATTAACAGGGTTAAAATCTCCATTTAAATCAAAGGATTTTTGGGATTCGGTATCTGTACCCTATGGTGCAGTTGGTTTGTTCCAGAATAGTCCCACTTTGCCTTTAAATATAAGGCCCAGAAATATCATCCAATGGTCTGTGTTTACAGTATTACAAAAAGAATAGAGACATTCAAAATATATCAAATCATGAAAAACAAAAACATATGGAGCGCCTAATAGTGTAAAATGTATTTTGCAAAATCTTTTTTTAAAATATAGATCAATGGTACTCACAAACAAGTTGGTCAGATAACACTGATATAAAGGCACAAGGAGATATTGTCCCGTCTCCACTCGGGTTTCTCTGGTAAAGCTGGATATCAAACCAATTGACCTCTCTCAATATAGTAATAAACATAAAAATAGCGGCTTCAGTGTATCAAAAATAAAATAAAACATTTTAATTCTAATTCAATACTGATAGTGTCCATGACATGGTATTTTATGAAATAAAATTTATTTTATTTTATTTTTGATACACTGAAGCCGCTATTTTTATCACTATATTGAGAGAGGTCAATTGGTTGGATATCCAGCTTTACTGGAGAAACCCGAGTGGAGACGGGACAATATCTCCTAGTGCCTTTATGTCGGTGTTATCTGACCAACTTGTTTGTGAGTACCATTGATCTATATTTTCAAAAAGATTTTGCATAATACGATTTACACTATTAGACACTCCATACGCTTTTGTTTTTCATGATCTGATATCTTTGCTGTCTGTGGAGAGAGCGAGCAGCCTAGTCCAGTGATTGGAATATATACTGCTATTGGGGCAGTTAAACTCCCAAGAACGCTTTTACTGGGTTCTACATAAGTAGATACTTAGCCAACGGGTTTGTGAGTATCCATTTTTTGGGGTGTTCTGTGGTGAAGGTCCTATTCCGTGGAATATTACACTAGGAGACGCTCTCCTGTTGTTCTTTTTTTCTCTCCATTCAAAATATATACTACTCTTATTCCAAAGTCATTAATTCAGAACAGGATATTTTCTCTCTTCAGAGGGACTTACATACAATGTCAGATTGGGCAAACATGTGGAATATGAAGTTTAATGTGGGGAAGTGTAAAGTCATGCATTTGGGAGGAAACAATCCCAAGGCTACATATAAACTTAATGGAATAATTTTAGGTGACTCATTGCTAGAAAAAGACCTGGGTATCCTTGTCAATTACAAACTTGGAAACAGTGACCAGTGTCAAACAGCAGTAGCAAAGGCAAACAAAGTCCTGTCTTGCATAAAAAGAGGTATCAAAGCAAGAGTGGATAACATTATTTTGCCATTATACAAATCATTGGTAAGACCTCACCTTGAGTATGCAGTGCAATTTTGGGCACCGGTTCTGAAAAAGGATATACTAGAACTAGAGAGGGTACAGCGGAGAGCAACAAAATTAATTAAGGGAATGGAGGACATATGAGGAACGACTAAACAAACTTGGTTTATTTACTCTAGAGAAAAGACGACTAAGAGGAGACCTTATAACATTGTACAAGTATATGAGAGGTCAATACAAGGATCTCTGCGGTGAGCTATTTATTCCAAGGCCTGATCAGGTGACCAGGGGACACCCCTTGAGATTAGAGGAAAGGAGGTTTAAACTTCAGCAGAGGAAGGGTTTTTTTACAGCAAGGTCTGTCAAATTGTGGAATTCATTGCCCAGGGAGGTAGTTATGACAGATACAATGGATACATTTAAGAGAAGATTAGATACATTTATTTCAAAAGGGAACATACAGAGTTATACTGTTTATCAGACTAATTTAATTGGTAGCAGGAAGGCTATAAAATTCTCAGTTACTGAGGTATGAGGCGAAGGTTGAACTTGATGGACTTGTGTCTTTTTTCAACCTAATTTACTATGTTACTATGTTACAATTAAAGTATTATTTTACCTTCATTTTCCTTTGTGTACTGAACTCCATGTGGATGTAAACTGTATGGCCTAGAAGCAAAGTTTTTCAAATGAACTATGATGTTGTCTCCAACCTCGGCTCTAATAATAGGACCCAGAAATCCCAGCCAATCTGGCTTTTTTATTTCTTGTGTGTAGGAGTCATCTGTATATTGCAGATAGACAGCTTTCTTATAAACTCTGCCTATTCTGTTAGAGTTACGCAGTAAGAAGGTACTTGCATGTCTGAAAAGAAAGAAATTCACTACTGTCGGCAATCATGGTAATACAATGTACATCTAACTATGCAAGTAGGAGTAATCAAATGGTTAAGATCTAGATATCACTTTAAAACCATCTATAGGGCCGTGTATTTTAAAGAAAAGTGGAAGACTTCTGGGCCAAACTAATTACACCACAGGGAAGGAATAAAAAATTCACCTTGACTTAAAAAATGGATTTAACCCCTTGATTGCTAGAGAGGTCTTCAACTCATTGCTTCGCAATGTGGTGGAGACCTCTGTAGCATTCAAGAGGTTAAAATCCCCACTTGAACCAATGAGAATGTTTGATAATTTTATTTTCCCCTATCGTGATATTGGTTGGCCCTCCAGTGTCTTTGGTCATATGGCCCAGTGTCATCTTTCTGCAGTGGAACTCTTTAGTTTCAAATGAAATCTTTGCAGAAGCCCAATAATCAAACTTTTTAATCCATTGGCTCTTGAAATTAATTGAATACTGGTGTTAACCTTTTGACTGCCAGACAGGTATCCAACACAGTGTAATGCACTGGATACCTCTCTGACACTCAAAGGGTTAAAGGAGAAGTAAACCCTCCTAATAACAACCCTTCACTTACCTTACTACTACCAGAAATTCATTAAGTCCTCTATACATTTTTCCCTTCTTCCTTTGTTCAAGAAATAACAGGGCTTATGCTCTAAGGAGTGATAAAGAGGTGATAAAGCAGAGATGACTTCTTCAGTGATATCAGTTCTCCAGTTCCTGTGTTGTTCTATACAGCTCCAAATTTGGAGTTATCTCCATATTATCACCTCTTTATCACACCTTAGTGCATCTCCCCTGAAGTCTTCAAACAGTCCTGGGTGTTCATTGAGGAGGCCATGACAGTTGCTAGCAGGACTGCAAGAAATAAATTCTACCACTGCATATGGTAATCTGAACCATTTAAGGACCAGGAGTGTGTGAAATGTGTTGCTTTGTAATGAAAAGTGTACCACTCTGGCACTTACATTTTTAAGTAAGCTCATGTACTTTGCCTGCTTCAGTCTGAACTTTCATGTCTGCCTTCACAGACATGACATTCAGGACTGACTGAAGAAAGACATAGAAGAAAAATCCATATGAGCCATAGGATTTTCACCATTGTAAGGTAAGTGGGGGTTATTATTATTAGCTGTTACTTCTCTTTTAGCATATCATCAATATCAAATGTATCTGAATGCTTGACGGCAGGGTAACAATGATCAGGTAACAGTTATCAGGTAATTGTACTGATAATAATTCTCCCTAAAAGCAGACAATCTTAAAGAAATCACATTTGTACTTTGTGGGAACTTTTTCCACACAAAGGCCTAGATTCATTAAAGTTAGAAGAGGGCTGAAAATTTTGATGTCCTGTTACAGCAGTGTTGAAGGCACCTTGATAGTATTCACTAGAGTGTCTACTACATCACATCACCATCAGTCCGACAAAAACATGCCCACATTGACATCAATCCGACAGGTTTAAAAATGTTCATTCATCACATTGACAATGACCTATTTCCATAAGCAAATGAAGCATAATGACTCATTTCCATATGGAAATGCTAAATAATGACACTGTTTCGTATGCAAGAGGATGTGTTGATATGTTAATGTGACACTTCGACACATTCACTAAACTCCGATAGCAGCCTCTGCTGTTGGAGTTTACAGTCTCAACTTCACCTACCTGAGGTTGTTGAAGTTGGGATCTCCCTGTACTTTCCCATGCAGTAATGGCCCACAATCAGTCACAAGCAAGGAGGGCTGTGAACTGTTGTTGATGTGGAAGGGATGTCCTCCCTTAACACATCACCACCACTACGACAATTCTGAAGTTTAACAGCATTCTCTCTGCTTCCCTACTTGGCCAGTAGGGGAGTAGAGAGGATACTTTCAGCACCATGAACAACATCACTCCAGCATACCTTTAAGTGCCATAGGGATGAGTATTCCTCACCCCTGTGGCACTCAAAGGGTTAAAAAAAGAAAAAAAGAAAAAGTACACCAAGCACTACAAGTATCCCCTTAGCTACATATCATATATTATACATGTTGTGCACTCCCAAGGGAACAAGACTGGGGGTCATGCAGCATCTATGGTGATTTGTGGCTACCACTTGCCCCTCCAGCCTTGTTTCCATGGCTGTCATAGAACCCCATACACACGGCTTGGCCCCCAGACTTGTTCCCTTGACCACTAATAGCCACAGATCCCCATGGACACTGTCTGACCCTCTTCAGCTTTTTCCCCTTGCCCACAATGGAAGAAGGCTGGGGGTGTCAGGCACTGTATGTGGGGCTAACACACAACGGTGTTGTTCCCCATGCTGCCCAGCATGTTAGAAATCTGACATACAATGCCCTCCCTCCGACATTCTACCTTCCTCATTTGTAATTCAACATACAGGGCTCCCCTACTACATTCACCTTCCCCATTTGTAATTCAACATACAGGGCTCCCCTCCGATATTTACCTTCCCCATTTGTAATTTGACATACAGGGCTCCCCTCCGACATTCTACCTTCCCCATTTGTAATACGACATACACTGCCCTCCTTGCATATGTATTACAGAGTTAATCCTTTGAGTACCAGAGAGATACACAACGCATTAATTTCTGGTACTTAAAGGGTTAATAGGCAAGGTGTGCGGCTGCATACCTTGGCTTTATATGTGTAAAACTATGTAATATGCCTTTATTATAAAAAAATAGACTTCAGACCTTGCGGGGGGCATCAGGACCCCTCCTAATACCCCCCTAGCATTGATCACCTATTCAGCAGGATAGGAGATCAATGCGCTGACAAGGAAGGCAGTTGCTGCCTTCCTTTTCTCCCTTCTCCAGCCGTTACTAAGCAGGCTCGTGTAGAAGTCCTAGTAGTGAACCCAGTCACTGTATTCATTAATTCACAAAAAGTTCTGCTCTCCGCTTTTCATGAACGAGTCAATCACCCGGTCATTCACAAATAGGGTGCTTGAATATGAAAAGCTTAGCTCTGTGCTTCTCATGAATGAATTAACCCAGTGACTGGGTTCACTACTAGGACTTCTACTTGAGCCGGCTTAATAGCGGCTGGAGAAGGGAGAAAAGGAAAGCAAATCAATGAATTGTGTACCTCTCTGGTACTCAGAGGGTTAACTCTGCAATGCATTTTCAAGGAGGGCAGTGTTTGTCGAATTACAAATGGGAAGGTAGAATGTTGGGGTGGAGCCCTGTATGTCGAATTACAAATGGGGAAGGTAGAATGTCGGAGGGGGGCACTGTATGTCAGATTTCTAATATATTGGTCGGCATGGGGAACAACACCATTGTGTGTTAGCCCCACATACAGTCCCTGACACCCCTAGCCTTCTGCCCATGGGATTTGTGGCTAGCAGTGGGCAAGGGGAAAAGGCTGGAGAGGGTCAAATAGGGTACATGGGGATCTGTGGTTACCAGTGGTCAAGGGAACAAGTCTGGGGGCCAAGCAGTATATATGGGATTCTCTGGCTACAACTGGGCACTGGAACAAGGCTGGGGGCAAGTGGTAGCCACAAATCCCCATAGATGCTGTGTGACCCCCAGTCTTATTCCCCTAGGAGTGCACAACATGTATAATATATGGTACATAACTAAAGGGATAATTGTGTAGTGCTTGGTGATATTTTTTTAACCCTTTGAGTGTCACAGTGGTGAGCAATGCACATCTCTATGGCACTTAAAGGTATGTATAATGGTGTGATGCTGTCCATGGTACTGAAAGCCTTCTCTTTACTCCACTACTGTCCAAGCAAGGAAGCAGAGAGAATGCTCTTCAACTTCAGAATTGTCGTAGTGTTGGCGATGTGTGAAGGGAGGACATCCCTTCCACATCGACAGCACTTTAACAATCCTGTGTGCTAATAGGGAACATCTCCACTCCTCCCCTTGCATCCGAAAATTTTAGTGAAAATGTAATATGTTGAATATGTTGATGTGTTTCGAACACATCAACAAAATCATATCGCCACAGTATCGGCCTTTAGTGAATCTAGACCCAAGTGTAATTTTGTTTAGCACACAAGTATCATACACAAAGAAGCATGTCAGATTTTGAGTTATTTAGATTTATAGATTATTCTATTTAAGGCATGCCGTGTAGACACTTTCTGTCTTAACCCTATATTGCCTGCCCCACTCAAACTTAGCCCTTTAAAGGGATAGTAATACTTCGTTTTATCTTTATTTTATTTTGTAGGCATTAAAAAAACATGAAGAACGATATAAGTCTTATCTCTCAAACCTTTATGGTTTAAGAGATATTCACAAGCAAAGTATCCCCCCCCCCCCCCCCCCGTTCAGCCATAGCAGAAGGTAGGTGCCCAGGTAGACTGCAGAGAGGGACAATCTTCAATTAAGATAAGGTAAAAAGCTGAAAAACTTGTCAAGGGGGGAATGGCTTTCATTGTTTTCATACAAAGAAGATTGTCCCCTTCTGTTATCTGTCTGGTCTTACAACCAGATTCACATCTGAGAAGAGATGGCTTACACTAGGAAAAAGGGACGGGAGGGGGAAACTTTGCTTGTGAATATCTCTTAAACCATAAAGGTCTGAGACATAAGACTTGTATCATCCTTCATGTTTTTTCAATGCCTACAAAATAAAATAAAGTTAAAACGAAGTATTACTATCCCTTTAAATGCTGGCGGAGGGTGAACCACTTATAGAGTTGTGTTAGTGGGGGAGGTAATGGAATGTCTTAATTAGCAAAATCTATAAATCTATATGACTCAAAAGATAGCTTTCTAAATAAAACATTTGCCAGTACAACATATAGGTGATTTTGAAGTTGTTTTTTAGAAGAGAGATCATTAACATATTGTGAAGCAATCAGTTAAGGACATCTCAACATTCAAGGAGTTAAGTGAAAAAAACACGAAAACAAATGGAACTTTGGCCCATATTTATAAAAACAAACTGGAGTTTTCTGGAGTAAACCAGCTGCACCATGGGGACAAAATAGGTTTGTAGTGTTCTTACCTGTTAAATCCTTTTCTCTTTAGTCTATATGAAACACGGGTACCTTGGGGGTTGAGTTCCTCCACTAGAGGGCAGGACAACATTTTAAAAGACAGAGTCCTGAAAGTGTAGACTCCCTGTCACTCCTTCAGCTGAACCCTTGCTATGCCCTCATATTAGCCAGTTTTAAATGTGACCGAAACCATACTGACACGGAAAAGCAAGAGAAGAAGAAGGAAATCTCCTGTGAGAAAAACCACTCTAAAAGGACTTTGCATCACAGACAGGAGAGACCAAACAGGGGTCCCTTTCTCTGCGTGGAAGACCTGTGTTCCATATGGACTAAAGAGAAAAGGATTTAACAGGTAAGAACACTAAAATCCTACTTTCTCTTATGTCCACTATGGAACACAGGTACCATGGGGATATACCAACCCTAAGATCCCCAAGTGTGAATAAGGAGAAATGACCTCAGCCTTGCGGAAAGGCTCAGTATGGTGCACATAACATTTTTAGCACCTACCACATCCAACAAGTGGAGATCCCTTTCCTTGTTACACTTCAGGTCAGGGCAGAACAAAGGCACCACAATCTCTTGATTGATGTGAAACTCAGAAACCACCTTAAGGATCACAATGTCCTTGAGAAAACTCAGAAAAGGTGGTTTGCAAGACAAGGCTTTCAGTTCAGCAACACTGCAAACTGAAACTACTGTCAGAAGAAAAAAACATCTTAATCGTCAGCTAATGCAGGGTAATTGTAGCAAGGGGTTCAATGGTTGGTATTTGAAGAACTGTGCTTCCTTAACCCAGGACAACACTCAGGAACTCCACCAGCCAGGAACCAGGATCATATCTCCATTCACCCAGTCATTTAGGCAAGACTCAATGTAGGGTGAACGCACTGTGGATACAGCAAGCAGCCCCAAGCACCAGGCAACACCAGTGTAGTGGTTAGAATAAGACCTCTTTATTACAAGACATCATGGACATTTTATACAGTTCTTGGGGACAAAAGACACAATGGGAATACACATACTGTGTGATGAACCAATGGGTAGGTGGTGCCATGGTACAATGGGGCCAGATATGAGTGAATTAACTATACAATGGGGATGGGTGAAGGGCAGACAATGGGGAAAAGAAATAGGGCTGGGTACAAGTATCTCAGTGGGGCTGGAATACACAAAACAGGATAATGTACTTTGTGCCGAAGCATCTTTTACATCTTTTAAAGTAATTGCAGTCTTTTGGGAGGTCTGTTATCCTTTGGTCTGCCAAGGCTGGGGAAAAGGGCTCACTGGGGAAATAAAGTGACTGGGGAAAAGGGGGCAATCACCCCCTATGGCAGGGATAGGGAATCAGTTTTAGGGACAAGCTATACCCCGTTCCAGGGCCAGGTCCCTAGTCTGTGGCAGGAGGTTGGCCCTCAGCCCCCTCCAGAGGCCCCAGTGATGGAGGGTTCTGTCTCAGCTATCTTTCCACATCCTCTTTCCACAGGTAGCCCTGGAGAAGGCGGTCTGGCCTGGGAGGAAAGTGGAGCAGCTCCTGAACAGAAAGACTGACCAGATCTGTAAACCAGGCCCTCTGAGTCCAGTGAAGGGCGACCAGAAACACAGTTGCTCCGTCCATCCTGATCTTCCGGAGCACCCTGAGAATGAAAAGAATTGTAGGAAAGGCATAAGTTAGATGAAAATTCCATGGAATCGACATGGCGTCCGTGGTGAAAGCCAGAGGATCTTCCCTTCGGGAGCAGGTCAGAACCTTCCTGTTCTCTCTAGTGGTGAGATCTATTGTGGGCACAATCAGGTAAAAATCCTCCGGATTGCGCTCCCACTCTCCGGTATCCACATCTTGGCTACTTAGGAAGTCCGCCAGTACATTTTCTACTCCTGGAATGTGTACAGCGGAGATGGCCAGAATGCGGGCCTCTGCCCAGCTTAGAATGTACCCTACCTCACACCAGGTAGCGGCACTTCGAGGGTCTCCTTGATGGTTGATGTATGCCACCACCCTTGAATCCTACAACTGAACCCAAACTGTTTTTTTCCTCATGTGTGAGGTCCAGTACATGAGAACCAGGTGAATCGTCCTGAGTTCCAGAACACTGATGGACTGAAGAGACTCATCTACACTCCACCTGTCCTAGACCTCCAGGTGATCCAGAATCGGCCCCCAGCCACTCAGGCTGGGGTCCATTGTCATCAGAATCCATTCTGATATTACAAAGGGTTTCCCCTGTTCCAGGTTGCACTGACGCAACCACCACTGTAGGTCCCATCGGGCCTTCAGGATCTGCTGATCCAGGTGATCCAGATTCCCTGACAACTGTGAAAGACATGTTGTTGAAGTTCTCTCACGTGTATCTGAGAGTAAGGCACTGCTTCTAGTGCAGACACCAGCTTGCCCAAAACTCTCGTATACTCCCTGACTTGCATCACCAGAGAGATCTTTTCCTCTGGCAGGAACTCTTTCCCTTACCGGGTGTCGAAAACCAGTTCCTGGGACAGTACCATTGAGGACTTCAGCATGTTCAGAATCCACCTGTGGTGGACCAGAAGCTGGGCACATTCTTGGATGTGCTGGACCAGAAGCTCCTCTGAGGGAGCCTTGATCAAGAGATCATCCAGATATGGAGTCATGGATATGCCCCTGGTGTGAATGAATGCCGCTAAGTCCCCCATGACCATGATAAACACTCAGGTGCAGAAGCCAGGCCAAATGACAGAGCTGTGAACTGGTAGTGATCCGAGCCACAGGAAAAACACAGATAGCGCTGGGTGGATGGGGTTGTGTAGGTACGCATCCTGAATATCATGCGGAAGACTTGGGCTGCCACTGCTGTCTAGGTTTAGTGGAGGAGGACATGTGGGAGGTCTGCAAAGCTTGAGGCCTTTGCACCTCCATATGGCAGGAACAAAAAGGACACAGTTTCCTCGCCATAATTGGACCTTTAGAGGACATCTGAGGCAACAAGATGCTCTTGCCCCAGGTAGCATCACTAATGATATGCTTTAGCTCAGGTCCAAACAGGGTGTTAAACTGAAAAGGCAAGCAAACCAGTAACTTTTTGGATGATTGATCCGCAGAACAAATCTTAAACTACAAGGTGCGTCACACAGCAACAGAAAAGTCAGAGGCCTTAGCAGACAACCTGACCACCTCAAAAAAAGCCTTAGACACATAATTGTTGGCCTCTTTAATGTTGGCCAATAAGACCAACAAATCATCCCTGGATACTTTGGCACGTACAGCGTCCATAAGCTGTTCACCCCAAAAAGCAACTGCCCTACTAACCAAGGCAGAAGCAAAGCTCGGCCTAAGTGCAGCTCAGTGGCCACAAAGTTGGCCTTGAGAATAGAATCCATTTTCTTGTCTGCTGGATCTTTAAGACCAGCTGCTTCTGCCAAAGACAAAATAGTAGTCTTAGCCAACCTGGATACAGGAGGGTCAACAGCTGGAGGAGAGACCCACTGCTCTTAAGGTTGTCTTAGAAAAAGGGTGCAATTTTGAGAACCTTTTGGTAATAGACAGCTGTTTGTCTGGAGTTTTAAACTCATCTAGAAGTATCTAGTCAATAGTGACATTACAGGGAAAACTTAGAGGAGATTTTTTACATCTCTGGAAGACATCCCTAGAAGAAGCCCCCTCATCAGAGGTGTCAGAGACCTGAAGAGTCTCTAAAACAGCTCTGATGAGTCCCTCGGCTGAGGGAAGGGGGTCAGCTTCATAGGGGACACCTTAGGAGTAGGAAAAGTCCATATGTTCATATTTCCACTCCTCATTCTCCCCTTCAGAAATTTCTCATCTAAGGAAGCCCCTAAAATCTGGGAAACACTATGTATTATAGGGGTCACAAATGTAAAAGTAGTGGGGAGCTTCCAGGATTGGAGACCCTCTTGAAGGGAGAATGGGATATGAGTTACTGATGACAGAATAAGCATTTTTAACCAATCTGGCTCTTGTTCAGTGCTGGAGGGCCCCAGCAGGGTGGCAGGGGCCACAGTGCATGAGGGTCAGAGAGGTCTGGAATACTCTCTGGGAAGCCCCGTTTGAAATGAGGAACAGTAAGCAAGGGGGTAAGGGATGCCCCTGAGCCCTTATTCTTGGATTTACGCCCATGACCCTTAGAATCAGACGTCCTGACAGTAAAAGTGTCTTAAACTAGTATGAAACCAGTAAATGATATCCTCAGATTAATAAATCACCCTAGAAAGCCCAGAAAAGTAACTTATCTGGCAGGCAAAGGGTTAATCTGGAGAGGGAGAGCAAGGAGATTCTGTCTCTGCTTAGCATAAGCAAGTGAGAAGTAAAATGGTGACTGCAAAGCAGGCAGCCAGCTGGAAGAAAGACCTCGAAATGGGCATTGTGGGAAACGTAGTCTTCTCAGTTGCCATTACCTATCAATGCCTACAGCTCAGTCCGTGGATCGCCATGGGCCCCCAAGACACTCAGGACATGAACCGGATAAAGGGGCATGACGAGACAAGAAGAAAGAGCCCACTCTGACATATGTATGTCAAAAAGTTGTGTCCCAAAGAAGTTCACCCATAGAAGTCATGTGAGGATAGCCTAAAATTGAGACCCCAGTAGACGGTAAGATGAAAACGACCCACAATGCCCCCAAATTTGTGAAAACCAGCAATCACTGTCCATCTGTACTTGTCAAGGACACATTCAAAACTGGTTCTGTCTTTTAAGATGTCTCCTTCCCTCTAGTGGAGGGACTCAACCCCTGTGTTCGATAGCAGACCTAAGAGAAATACAAATTTTTGTTAAATTAAGGTGTGATTTTAACCCCTTCAATGTCATAGAGGTTTCCAATGCATTACGAAGCAATGCATTGGAAACTTCTCTAGCATTGGTGGTTAAAAAGCTCTATTCAAGTGCCTGGGAATTTAGGAATTTTTAATTGTTCCCTCTGGTGCAATTGGTTTACTCCAGAATAACGCCAGTAACCCTTTGAGTGCCAGAGAAGTATTGCATTGCAATGTGTTAGATAACTATCTGGTGCTCAAAAGGTTAACTATGGATTAAGCTGTACATATTATTCCATATGTGGAATTTATATGGTACACTCTGCCACACTTGTACTAGTTGAGCAATTAACTATTTCAAGTAATCTGAGTGCCCTCTGATTTACTTTACTAAACCATTGCCTTTCCATATATTCTAATATTAACCCCTAGAGTGCCAGGTAGGTACAATGTACGAGTGGAAACAGCTGTACCTGCTGTGCCACGCTCGTACATTGTACAGCTAAAATGCGGTCACTGCATAAGCCGGTATAACCAGCTTGCAGTGGCCGCATTTCAGCCTGGCGCTCTTGGGAGGACATGCGGATTACTCCTCATGTCCTCCCAGGTACTGATCTCCCAGCCGATCGTGCTGGGAGATCAACATCCCTAAGGGAGAAACAGAGCTTCTCCCTCCTTCGCTCTCCTACCCGAACTTCCGGGTAGGAGTGGGCGGGACCGGGGGAAGCCACCTAACGTCATCGGCTGGGAGATCAATAACTGGGGGGACATCAGAAGGTGTCCTGATGTCCCACCACGAGGTCTGCAATCCAAAGTAAAAAAAATAAAAAATAAAAAAATTAACCCTATGGGTGCCGCGGGGATGTCCAGCGCATTGTTTTGCAATGCCCTGGAGACCCCTTTGGCACTCACAGGGTCAATTGTGTTGTATCACATTTTTTTTAACAAAGACCTCATTGGGGGGGGTCAGGAGAGGTGATGACCCCCAATGAGGTCTATAAAAAAAAATAAAAAAAATAGAAAATTTAACCCTGTGTGTGCCAGGGGGGGTCCAATGAAGACCCCCCTCCTGTGGCACACACAGGACTTTGGTTTGAATTTATTTGTATTCAACGCTTGTTGGGAGGCCCTGGTGTCCCCCAACAAGCTATGAATAAAAAAAAAAAAAATTAACCCTCTGTGTGCCACAGACGGTCCAATGCATTGCTTTCCAATGCATTGAACACCCCTGTGGAAGACAGTGTTTTTTTTTTGTTTTTTTTCTTCATTTTTACTTTTAGACCTCATTGGGGGACATCAGGGGTCCTGAAGCCCCCCAACAAGGTGTAAATAAAAAAAAAATAAATAAATAGGAAAACAATGTGTGCCCCACTGGGGGGGGGTCCAACGCAGTGCTTTGCAATGCATTGGACCCCCTGTGGCACACAAATTTATTTATTTTTTATTCTGCCCTTGTTGGTGGGTCATCAGAAGTAGACCTGATCCCCCAACAAGGTATGAATAACAAAGAATAAAATTAAAAAAATTAACCCTCTGTGTGCCACGGGGTTCAATGCATTGCTTTGGAATGCATTGTACACCGCTGTGGCGGACAAAGGATTTTTCTTTTTTTTTCCCCTCATTTTTTATTCAGATCTCATTGTGGGGCATTAGTTCTAATGCCCTCCAATGAGGTCTACACAAAAATATATTTTGGGGGGAAAAAAACACCAAAAAACCTGCATGTGTTACAGGTGGGTCCATCACAAGTGGTTTGCAATGCACTGGACCCCCTGTGGCACACACATTTTTTTCCCATTATTTTTTATTCAGACATCGTTGGGGGGGCATGAGAAGTGGTACTGATGCCCCCCCAATGAGGTATGAATAAAAAAATAACTCTTTGTGTGCAACAGGGTGTCTAGTGCATTGCTTTTCAGTGCATAGGACACCCCTGTGGCATGCACACAAAATGCCTCCAATCCCCCCGACCACATACCCTACCCACCAGCCTAGTTCCACAGCCTACTGGCAGTCCCAATCCCCCAGTCTGATCCCCCAACCTGATTCCACTGCTTACTGGTAGAACCAAGTGCCAGTACGCACTGGATTCAGGCTGAGAATCAAACAGTGTATGAAGGGACTTACAGTGCACACTGGTAACCACAAATCCCCCATATGCACTTACCTCCCCACCATCACCACCGCCACACTTGCTCACTGCCCACTGGTAGATATACCCACTTACATAGCCTGACCCCTCGTCCCTTCCCCGACCTGGTTTCACTGGCAGACACAATTCCTCACTTACAATGACTAACCACTGGTAGCAATAGAATCACACATACACTGTTTGCTTCCCCATCCTTGTTCCACCGGTAGCCACTCTCCTGGCACCCAATATGGTATGTTAACCCACAGCAGTGGGGCACCATTTTTTGTAGGCTGGCAGGAGGTCCTCCTAGGAAATCCCATGGTGTTGAACCATTTCCGTATCTTTGAAGTGACTGATTTGTAAGAAAAACACATTTTTTTTTCTGTAGCACCACATTCTGGAAATAGTTGTGCACTCTAACTTAGGGGTAGAAAAGCAAGTGATGCTTCATTAGATGTGGCAGGTTATCTTCTTTCCAAAATGTCATGGTTTCTGCACCCTTTCTTCACTTCTGTAGTTGATATAACCATTTTTGTACAGGCAAGTATTATTTGAGAAAATATTAGAAAAATCAGAGGTTGTGGTAGGTGCCGTTTTGCACTTCTAGCACCCCCTACGGTAGGTCAGCTCATACCAATGAGGTGTCATTTGACTCCTAGGAGCACTAGCTAATGAATGCAGTTGAAAATTCCATGGTTTTCACAAAGTTCCATACATTTGAAGGGGCAGAAATGTAAGAAAATGCCTTTTTTTTTTATTAACGCCACCTCCTGGAAGCATTTGTGCACACCAGCCTTTGGGTAAGAAGGCAAGTAACCCCTCAATAGATGCAGCAGATTGTTTTCTTTCCAAAATGGCATTGTTTCTCTACCTTTCCTGCATATCTATTATGGTTATAACCATTTTAGTGCAAGCAGATAATTTCAAAAACAAAAGTGTCAGGTTTACGTACGTGTTCATAGCACCCACTTATTGTATGTTAACCCACACAATTGCGCTACCATTTTTCTCATGTTGGTAGCAGGTACTGAATACAGCAGGAAATGTTATGGTTTTCAAAGATTTTAGTATCTTTGAAGTGGTGGAAATGTAAAAAACGTATTTATTCCTATAGCGCCACCTTTTGGAAATATTTTGCACTTCAGCCCAGGAATAGAAAGGCAAGTGACCCCTCATTTAATGTGGGAGAATGTCTACTTTCCAAAATGGTATACCTTTTATAACTTTCCTTCATGACTCTAACAGTTATGAGCGTTTTAGTACAAGCAGCCATTTTCTAGGAAGCAAACAGGTAGGTGTATTTATGTGCTTCTGGCACTCCTAAGGTAGGTCGACTCATACCAGTGAGGTGTTAAATTTCTCCAAAGAGCACTAACTAATGAATATATTTGGAAATTCCATGGTTTTCACAGATTTCAGTACAGTTGAAGGGGCAGAAATGTAAGAAAATGCCATTTTTGTCCTATAGTGCCACATTCTGGAAGCATTTGGGAACAACAGGATTGGGGTAAGAAGGCAATTCACCCCTCATTAGATGCGGCAGGTCGTCTTCTTTCCAAAATGGTATAGTTTGTCTACCCTTTCTTCACTTCTATAGTTGTTATAACCATTTTTGTACAGACAAGTAATGTTTGAGAAAATGTTAGAAAAATTTGAGGTTGTAGTAGGTGTCCTTTTGCACTTCTAGCGCCCGCTGAGGTAGTTAAACTCATACCAATGGGGTTACATTTTTCTCCTAAGAGCACTAGCTAATGAATTCAGTTGGAAATGCCATGGTTTTCACACATTTCAGTACATTTGAAGGGGCGGAAATGTAAGAAATGCCTTTTTTTTAATTAGCTCCACATTCTGGAGGCATTTGTGCACTCCAGGCTTGGGGTAACAATGCAAGTCACCCATCATTAGATGCGGCAGGGTGTCTTCTTTTCAAAATCGTATGGTTTGTATACCCTTTCTTCACTTCTGTAGTTGTTATAACCATTTTTGCACAGACAAGTAATGTTTGAGAAAATGTTAGAAAAATTAGAGGTTGCAATAGGTGTAGTTTTGTACTTGTAGCGCCCCCTGAGGTAGGTGAACTCATACCAATGAGGTGTCATTTTTCTCCTAAGAGCCCTAACTAATGAATACAGTTGGAAATGCCATGGTTTTCACAAATTTCAGTACATTTGAAGGGGCAGAAATGTAAGAAAATGCCTTTTTTTTCATTAGCGCCATCTTCTGGAGGCATTTGTGCACACCAGCCTTTGGGTAACAAGGCAAGTCACCCCTCATTAGATGCAGCAGGTTATCTACTTTCCAGAAATATATAGTTTTATAGAGTTATTCCACTGTTTTAGTGTAGTTTTACCACAAAAACCCTAGAATGTGCATATTAGTTTATAAAGTTGAAAATGTCATTTTGCGCTGCTGGTGATTAGGGCTCTGCGCTAGCCATGGACGTAGGTAAAACTATACAAATTTGGTATTTTTTTTTACTCGGGGGACTTGGGGCTTTTTCAAATAATTGAAACTTTTTCAATCAAGGTAAATGTTTTTGATACATAGTATGTGATTTTATCAAAATGAGTAAATTTTCACTTTTTATTGTCATCATGACATCATAGCTTTTTGCACGATGTAAAATTCTCTTCATGTAAGGTACCACGAGAAAGCTCAATTAGTTCTGAAAAAAAACACTATATAGTTTTCCATATTTAACTTAAAATCCCCAGAGGAAATCAAGCCTAAACGGAAGGATAGCAAAAATGCTGAAAAAGTGTCTGGCCTGCAGGGTACAGGAAATGGCCCGAGCCTCCGGCACTGAAGGGGTTAATATTCTTATCCATACTAGGGATCTGTATCTAGATTAGAAGCTGGATGAGATGTAGGCTCCATGGAATCAATCCCAGTTTGGAGCTCTGATCCTCCTTGTACACTACACCCTTGGTGGTAGCAACACCCTGCTTAGCTGGAAAGGCAACTCCTTTAATAACTCTGTTTTGTTTATACTAGATTTTAAGTAATTTACATTATTTGAGGAAATGTAAATATGTTCCCAGAGATCCACATAGAATAGAATCACATAGTTGTATGTATATAATAATTCATAGATATAGGAGTAACTGCCAGGGCGGCAGGGTACAATGTGCCAGCTGTGTCAGACTTCATACTTAGCAACACAGAAACATTAAAAAATTATCTGACGGCAGATAAGAACCATTCAGCCCATCTAGTCTACCATGCATGCAATTCAATAAGATAAAGCGGTTCAGATCTGGAACAAAACAAACTGAGTCACAGGTGACAACTAAAAATCACCCAAATTTGTTTAAACAGGGTTTTTAACCCCTTGATCATGAAAGAGGTCCCCAATGCATTGCTTCACATACTCATTGCTTCCCCATGGTACAGAGTGTTGGCACCTATTAAGGTAATTGAATTTCACCACAGTTTTATTTTAACCCCATAATGACCCTTGACGGTCATAACAAGTCATGGGTAGTTTTACATTAACGACCCATGACGTGCCAGGACTGTCATGGAATTCCGGGCTCCCCATATGGCTGCACACCGTTTGGGGAGCCTGGAACCAGAAGGGGGAAAAAAAAGGTCCGTGGTTGTTAAGTGCTGGCCGCGTGTGCTTGCGGCCGGTCCTTAAGGGGTTAACATTGATATGTGAACAATCCTCTGGATCAAATCACTATGTGACTGTCATTGAAGGGTTAATGTTACTCACTTACCTACATGTAGCAACTTTTCTTATCATGATTTCCCTATACTCGTACCTGGGAACTCTTTTTGTACATGATAGTACTCTGTTGGCTGTGATCCTATCTCCAGTCTTTCTAACAAGGATCCCCAGGTACTTACTACTTACCCTTTAGTAGAATGCAAGTAAATTAGTTTTATGTGATCTATTCTTCATAAAACCATGCTGACTCCTCCTAACAATGGCTATCACATTCTCCTGAATTCTATCGGATAGTAACCCTTCTAATATCTCACCCAATATGGAAATCAGTCTCAAAGGTCTATAGCTTCCTAGTTTAGATATTGCCCATCTGCTACATCTGCAGGGCACTATATCTGATGATAGGGAATCAATGATGTATTTGTTTAGCAGGCTGGAGAAAATGCATCAGCAGCCTGCTGTATGCACAGAGATTTAAGAGGAGAAATGATGGCACAAACCAGGTGCACCATAGAGAACTAATTTAAAGGGATAGTAATACTTGTAATAAAGTGCTGCTCCAAGTCTTTTTTATTCTTTTTGTTGCACATAGTGTTATAGTTCAATATGAACAGGCTTGTAGTTCAACTGCTATTGAATCTGAAAGGATTTACCCAGTGAATACCTGGGTACGCCCATGCATTTAACTGCCCCTGTCTGCCGGTATGCACTAAATCAGATATTCCCTAACTGTGGAGGCTGTGAGGCTCTTCCTGGAGGTATGACGCTTTGTCTCAAAACTAAACATCCATGTTGCTATACAACATAACAGTATGTATATTGTTGAAAACCAGTCAGTGTTGGCTCCTTGCCAAATGCTTGTATAAGTACAGACATAGCAGACTGTGACTTTCACAGTCACTTTCAAAAGTTTGGTGTCACTTCAGAAATGTCCTTGTTTTCCATGAAAACATACATCAAATAAAAAAATCTTAGTTTGCAGAAATGTAGTTGTGAAAGGAAACCATATAGAAAATAATTGGTTCAAAATATATAGCAAAACATAATATACAAATTAATAAACCAATAAATATACCTGTAAATGGATACGTTTATTTCAATAATAAAAGCACAGAGCACCAAACTTGGGTGAAAATCAAAAGAGGAGCATCACGTGAAAACATGTAGGATCCACTGCACTACTATAACTGCACTACTATAACGATAATACACAGGGCTGTTTTAGTGTGCCCTGGGCAAAGGATGGAGTAGTGTGTGACTGTTAACCCCTTGGATACTTCTCAATGCATTGGAGACCTCTCTAGCATTCAAGGGGTTGGAACATAATTACAACTGTTTTCCATTCTTCTAAATAGTGATTTATCCAAATTATAATTCCTTGATACAGTTTTGAATTTGTAATAATGTCATTGAATGTTGTGTGCTTGCACCCAGCTTTGCACAATAATAAGCTCTTATGCCTAGAGTAACTTGTCAAAATACACATTTTTCACACATATCTTCACAGATTAGTTTTCATACCTGACTGTGTGTCCAAGATATTAGGGAAGAGGGAGATCCAGGCAATTCAATATTGTGTGTGTGTGTGTGTGTGTGTGTGTGTGTGTGTGTATATGTGTGTGGAGTGGGAGGGGGCTTCCACTAGTGGAACTGTGCAGATCCTAACTTTCCCTGTTGTGAAACTGGCCCTGATCATGTGCTGTATCACATACCTTGAAGTGCAGTCACTTGCATTGGAGGCTAATATCAGTGGAGCTGTGCTAATGGATTTCTACATTCACCCCATATACTTTTCTATAATTCTGTTGCAGTATATTATTGAGTGGCCTTGTTTAAATACAAATATGATAAAAATAAAAGCTATATATATATATATATATATATATATATATATATATATATATATAATAGATAATATTGCTATATAATGTTTTTTCCTTTACATTTTACTTACTCATCTTCAGCTATTGTTTTGCCAGATATAATATTCTTCCCACTTGGAGCATAATCCCAGTTCGTTTCTCTAATTGCAATGTAATATATTCTGTTTTCTGCTGTTGTGCATCCCAGCTGTAGAAGGAACAGCAGACATAAGATGAACAGCTTCATTTCCAACCACTGACCTGCCGGGATCACTTTCTACACACATCAGATCTGCCTTTTTAAGCAGATGGCACAGCCTATTTCCTTGGCTGATCAGCACATTGCATTAGTAGAGTTTCATAACAAAGTCCTATTCAATGACAAACTCAAACAGAACTTCCAGTAAAAAGCAGAGGCAGAAAATACACAGTATTTTGCAATGCTCTGTCTGTAACATTTACTTGATCCCAGCATTAAACCTTTCAGTTTGCTCCGCAATGCGTTGCATACCTCTCTGGCACTGAAAGGATTAAATATTATATCAGTTTTACAAATGCTGCCCTCCATTCAGGGACCTCTGATTCCATTAAAAAAAAAAAGATCTGTGGTCCTTAAGCGCCGGCTGCATGGCTGGTCCTTAAGGGGTTAAAAAAGTAAAAATGCAGCAACACAGTGGCAGACCTCCTGCACTATAGGGGATAAGTAAACATTCCCATTGCTTTTGTCGATCTCTCTAGCATTCAAGGGTTTAAAACCAGTTGCACAATGCTGAAGAATATGCTGATGCTTTATTAATGGATGATAATAATATTAGTAATACTAACAAAACCCCCCATTTAAGTTAGAATTGTGGTGATTTTTATTTGTCCCCTATATTGCAGTTCATCTGCCCCATAATTGCTCCACTTCTCCTTTATATGTAAGGCCCAATTTTGTAGGTGGAGACCTTCAAGCCCAAACCTCCTGGAACATCCAGGACAGAAGGGGATGTGAGTGTTCAAATGATGAGATTTGCATAATTCTGTGGGTGGGGCTTAATTAGGTGATGGGATTAGGAGCTGGAAAGGTGGGGTTTGCCCTGAAATGAGCAGGAAAGTGGGTAAAATAGGCATGGAAGTGGACAGAACTGGGCTGAAAATGGACAGGGTTACAAGGGAACTCTGCAGGCCAGATAATCAGCCTCTTTATCTGGAGGCCCAGCAATGAAGTCTGAAAATGGAGTCTCCAGGGCACATCGAGATACTAAGTCTTGTGCGGACCATGGTATTCAGTTGTTAATGTTAGCTGAAATCTGCAGATCTGAATATGTATGTCTGCATGGATTTACTTCAAGAATGTCTTATCAAACACATTTTATTGCTTTTTTTTACTATGTAACCGAAGAATAGAACAGCTTATCTGGAGTTCCCTATAAAAAAGCCAGTTTCTCAGCTGCGTTGTTTGGGACTGACTGAAAGCATGAAGACTTTGTGTATGTATGTATATCTGAATTTATATGGCGCCACACAGTGTACGCAGCACAGCAGTAAGGCTGGATAATGTATTGCCTGTTGGATAGGGATTAGTCTGTTGTGCTAATTAGAACTGGAGTAACTGGAACAAACCAACTGAATAATAGGAGACAATTAAAAATTCCAGAATTCCCCTTGATTTAACTTTTTCAGCACAAAAGATGTAGCCACTGAACTGCATTCCAATGGGTTCAATACCTTTCAGCACTCATTTTAGTGTAGAATGTAATCACATATGCAATACCAGGCCCATTTGCATTGACAAAAACTTGCTTAGCAAAATGGGCTTATTTCTATTGTGTGTCATATTGCTATGCTAAGCTTCCTGTTCAGTACTTAACCCCTTAACGACCCTTGACGGTCATAGTACATCGTGGGTAGATCTGACTTAACGACCCATGACATTCTATGACCGTCATGGAATTTCAGGTTTCCCCTGCGGCTGCACGCCGTTCAGGGATTCGGTACCGGAAAGAAAAAAAAAAGGTCTGTGGTCCTTAAGTGCTGGCCGCATGTGCTCGCGGCCAGTCCTTAAGGGGTTAAAAAGTGCAATTGTCTCCAAAGCTCAGTAACTAGCCATATATTTAATATGTATACATACATATTAATGAATTGCAACAACAGATGTATGATTTATATTTCATTATCATCCACTGATAATGGGAAGGGCAACAAAGTTCTTGAAAGCTCGTATTAGAAAACATTTATCCATTGTTAATAGGCTGGGTCCAAGGATAACAAGGTATTCCATGCATGCATACCTCTGATATATCCTGTCTGCTGGTTCAAGGCTCTGGGGGCCAGATTCGATTGCAGGAGATAAATGTTACCTCCTGTTTTTTCAAGTATTTTCCTATTGACGTCTATGGGGAAAACTGGAGATAAAAGCAATGACAAAATTAGCACCTGTATTAGAATCTAGCCCTGAATCAGTGAAATTGTGTACAAGAGACAAGGATAACTTTGGGGAATTAGCAAGATGGAAAATATTCCAGTTCTTATTTTAAAGACTAGACACCATCTAGTTTTAATATAGGAAAAGACATTAAGGTTGATGTTCTAAGAAGAATAGGGGGGCATATACAATAAGGGTCCAGTTTGCAGATATGGTTGGGAACCAGACCTGAATCCATCTCATGATATAGACTGAGGTGTCTTCGCCATCTCCTCCCTGTGATTACACCTCAAATACAATTACCTCTCCAAGCTTTCTCCATGCCTTCATCTGATTTACAGTATTGCAGTGTCTCCTTTGCCAGTGGCTCATTTGTATTTTTAAATGTTGCTTAACAATCAATTTTTGTATTCCTTAGGGAGTGTTTTTATGACAATATGGCTTTTCGCCACATGTACGAAGACTCCAAAAGCTGGCAATTCTGTCTGAACTCACAGAAACAAATTTGCCTCCCTGAGGATTGCAAATTGGAGAGCTCACAGATTTCTATACAGCCACAAGTGACAGTTTGCTATGTATCTACTGCAGTGGTTCTCAAGCTTTTTTTGCTCAAGGCACACCTAACACGCACTCTGGCATTTTAGGGGAACCCCTATTATTTTATGACATTTATCATGGGTGTAATGAAGGTTACAAATACATAAATATAGAGTTATTGTTAGACCTCACAACTAAAATAAACATATTGTGCATAGTAATAACATTAAAGGCATAGTATTACATCAGAATTATTATCCCTCATATTGTAGCCCTTAATAAACTGAGTTAAATGACACCAGGGGCATCTCTCAAACCTTAAGAGATAGCCGCTTTCAAAGTTTCCTCTCCCCTGTTGTCAGTGTTCTGCTGCCAGCAGGAGAATCCAGTCTCTGAATCAAGTGGAGGCTCTTCAGCAGAGCCGATATCTCGTTATGGAAGGAAAAATGATTAATTGAAACAGTCTTCTACGTGTGCTTGGTTACCAAGCACACGTAGAAGACTGTTTCAATGAATCATTTTTCCTTCCATAACGAGATATCGGTTCTGTTTAAGAGCCTCCACCTGTCCCGGGACTGGATTCCCCTGCTGGCAGCAGAATACTGACAGCAGGGGAGAGGAAACTTTGAAAGTGGCTATCTCTTAAGGTTTGAGAGATGCCCCTGGTGTCATTTAACTCAGTTTATTAAGGGCTACAATATGAGGGATAGTAATTTTGAAGTAATACTATCCCTTTAAATATACAGTTGTAAGTCTACATTCACATTTTTTTCAAAGCATTATAGATACAGTGGAGCACCCTAAGTGGATATCCGTGGCACACCAAAGTGCCACGGGACCCTGGTTGAGAAACACCGGTCTACTGAGTAGCTGCCATGGCAACAGCTCCTCCGTTAACCATTATAGTGTAATCAGACTGTGCAACACTAATTCAAAGTGTGATAAAATACATAGTCCCTTGTCCTGACTACCTGACAGCTGATTCAGAGAAACACAGAACCAACAGATCAGCTATTACATTTAATATGCTGATTCATGTAAACACAAGACTCAGCCACACTCACTAAGACAAACGGAGCACTTTGCAGAGTTTGGCTGAGTCTTGTGTTCACAGCACAGTGACAAATTCCAGAGGCAAAAAATAGCGAACTTCTTGCAATAAATTCATCAGTGGTAGTGAAAAGGAGGGCATTTTATGTATTTTCTATGAATGGGAATTCCTGCAGGAAAAGCAGCAAATTGCATTTTTCCACAAAAATTCCTTTAAATTAATCTAGGAGGAGATGCACTAAGCCTCAATAAGGGTTCAGGAAGCAATCAGGTGTGGTATTTGCATTGATTACATCTCAGTGTCTGCACAAATATGTCCTTGTCATCATATCCCCGTGAATAATCCGCAAATATGCCAATATTGTCATGCTTTTGCCATGCCTTCAACAGGTTTACAATATTGCAGTGACTTAAACAATGGCTCATTTGTATATTGAAATGCAGCTTAATGAGCCATATTACTTCTGTTTGGATTCCTCCTCCATACCAGCAGTCCTCCATCTCATTTTGCTCATCTTTAGAAAGACTGCCTCAGTATACACACTGTACAGTGCAGCAGACAACTGTCATAAAACTGGCTACAACGACTGCAAACTATTTTAAACTCGTTTTGCTTTCTTCAATCTAGCTACTAGACAGTCCCTAGTCTGTCTGGTGCTATATGAAATTATATGACCCCGGATAACAGCCTTTGCTGTCTCCCAGAACAAAAGAGGATCAGCCACATTAGAAATATTATCACGCAGGTAATTACCCCATGTGGTCTAAAAAAATGGCTTGAAATCTGCACTATGAGACATATAGTGGGGAAAGCACCAATGTTTAATATAGGGTCTAGTGGCATGAAGACTGACTCAACTGGAGCATAGTCAGAAATGATGATGTTATGAATATGAGTATGTTGTATACTGGACAACAAAAGGGGAAGTCAAAAAGAGATCTATTCTAGAAGAGGTAGCATATGCCCTAGAGACATGAGTGAAGTCTTTGGTCATTGGATGGGTGACCTGCCAGGGGTCTATCAGATGTAGGGAGTGTAAGAGGAAATGCATCCTGTCATTAGGTGGCAGTTGAACTGTCAGGGGAGATCCCGCTCTGTCCAGGGAATGATCTACAATGGTGTTACAATCGCCCCCCCCAAAATAATGCGATGTCCAGGATAGGCAGAAAGCAAGTCAAATAATTATAGTAGAAAGATGAATTTGGTATGTTAGGTGCGTATATATTTAACAACAAAAATCGATTCTGACCCACTGATTCTTATCTAGAATCTAGAAACCATGTCCACCTGGTTGGAGTGGATAGTATAGGTAATAGATTTGCTAAACAAGATTGCCACTCCTCTAGACCTGGAAGTGTAAGAGGCTGAAACACACTCCCTGATCTAAGAACCATTTGAAGTTGCTGGCTCAGAGGATTTCCAATGTGTCTCTTGAAGGAACACAATGTGCGGTTTTAGCAACTTAAGGTGGTTAGTAACCAGCTTTCTCTTAGCTGGTGTGTTTAGGCCATCATCATTCCAGGAAAAAATACGGAGGGAGTCCTGCACAATAAATGTTGTGTCCGTCTGCGTATCTGCTGAGGGAGAGCTATCCAATCCCCTCACGCGGATAGGAGACAATCGCAAGACTAAGCTGCAGCCGGGTCAACCCCATGTCCCAGCACCTGGGGTCGTTCCCCAAGAGAGGGAGAAGGAACATAGACATTGACTCAATCGAGCAGATAGACAACAGGACCGAAAATCATAAACAATAGAACAATAAAACAGGTTGAAACACAATAGGCTCCTTCAGGGCCCTGAAGGAGGGTAACAAATTCAAATAGAGAAGCCACACATAAACATCACACTCGAGTGCCAGGTTCCATGTTCCCAGCTGAGTACAGGCCTCCTCAGGAGAGGTCAGGAGATGCACTTGACCCTCAGGAGTCAATTTAAGCTTGGCAAGAAAGAGCAAGATGAATTTGATTTTCTTTTCGTAGAGTGTTTTACACACTGGGGAGAAGGCTCTTCATTTCGCCGTGTGGAATAATCCTGGAGGCAAATATAGTTTTTGATACCTTTTATTGGCTAACTAAGCAGAATTAAATGCAAGCTTTCAATACCTTAGGTCTCTTCCTCAGACATGTTATCTGAGGAAGAGACCTAAGGTCTTGAAAGCTTGCATTTAAATCTGCTTAGTTAGCCAATAAAAGGTATCAAAAACTATATTTGCCTCCTGTATTTCTACGGCTAACACAGTACCAACTCTCATCTGTTATTGGAATAATCCTGAACACTTTGACTGATTGGAATAGGAACTTTGGTACTTTGCGATATTCTTATAAGATTCTTTCCTTATCAAGAAAGTTCAGAAGGCGGATAATCACCGGTCTCGGCCTTTGATTCTGGTCCTGACATTCCATACCTACTCTATAGGTCAGCAGAAGAACTGCTGTCTGATGGAGACACCCTGTTCAGTGGGTTGTCTCTGGGATCTTCCTCCTGTGATCACAAAATAGGAGCCCAGTAGGGGATAAAACAATAAAATATGAGAGGCGCCATGGACAGCTGCATTAAAACGCGGGTGCTTCCATTAGTCCTGCCCCCGGAAGTCCAAGCAATGCTTTCTTAATGTTATAACCCTTTCAGTGCCACAGAGGTGTGCAATGCACATCCCTGTGGCAATCAAAGGGTTAACCCATTGAGTTCCAGAGAGGTATCCAAAACACTGCAATACAAAGAGAAGGATATATCTCTGCCATTTATATGGTTAAAGGGATGCCAACATTTAATATGTAAAAAAATATATTGTAGGGTTTATCCTGTTGAATAAAACATGGGTACTCCCACTGCTGAGAAGTGTTTTATTCAAAAGTTATTGCAGCTCAAACTTGAACTTGTGTGCAGTATCTCAGTGGCCTACAAAGTTAGGGTGTTGCTGTTGGTACACCACCCTGTGGACAGTTATGGTCATTTGACCATAGACCTTAATATTATTTTGTAGTAACAGTGCCACTGTACAATTTCAGGCCATTGAGATACTGCACCTAAAAAAATCATGTTTGAGCTGCAATCATTTTTTAATAAAGCACTTCTCAGCAGTGGGAGTATCCTTGTTTTACTCAGCAGAGCAAACCCTACAATGTACATCCCTTTAAGGGAGCCATGGTGATGTTCATGGTGCTGAAGTCTGAGCACATCCTCTCTGCTCCCCCACTTGTCCTCCCTAACACATTGCCAGCATTAAGCCAGTACTATATGCTAATAATTGAATAACGGGCTGTTAACCTTTTGAATGCCAGCGAGGTATGCAAAGCATTGCAAGACAGTTTTAATAGGAATAACAGACAGCCTTACCTAGGAATGGGTGCTTCATAGAATAGTCCAATATTTATACTTATTTATTTGTAGCATTATATCTATAATTTTCTGTGTAAAATATCTTCATTTTAGTTTGCATTTAGTGTACCCTTAGCTGTATTCATAAAATCAAAGTAGAGACAGTTTGTTACTAACTTTAACATAATGTGGAAATAAAAATTCCCTTTATCTAATCCCTTTGAGGTTAGAAGCCCCATTTAAATCAGTAAACATTTGGGTATTTATTATTTGTGTCCTAAAGTTTGCTCCAACATTGATCCAATTTGCCTTTATACAGTATGCTTATTTTCTCACAGTAATCCATAGACCTTAACACTCAGATGCAGAAATCCTACAGAATGCAAGGAGAAAAAGGAGACCTGACTGATTCATAAAACATGTTTGTAGGACACATACCTCTACATAGATACATCAGGCACAAGCAGTGGAGTAACTACATAGGTGCAGCTCTAAGGAGATCCAGCATCCAAAGGGCCTTTAAACTCTGCATTATCATGCAAGCCCTTACAAACCCATGACTATTTTTCTATTTCAGCTGGTGGCCGCTGATATAATCATCACAATTGCTATCCACCAGTCAAATAATAATAGTTTAGCCAAGCCTCATTTATTTTCTTCCTTAATCCTTCGAGCACCTAAGAGATGCTCAGTGCACTGCCAAGCAATTAGGTGGACACTCCAGCACTAAAAAGGTTTACTGTACAGATGTGCGTCATGAGTCATGATGCAGTAGCTCCCTGGGGCTGAAAATGAATTGTTTTTCCTCACTGTATTTACACATTGTGTAAAGTAGGGTAAACAGTGTCCTGGAATGCCACTGTGCCACATCATACTCAGAAAGCTAGCCTACAAAAATTATGGTGCACAATATGTCACGTAACGTAAGTAAGCATCTCTGCTGCTGCTCTTTCAGAGGCATTAGAGACTTGCCACACTGGACACCGCCTGGACACTCCTGTACTTTTCTAAACTGTACCTCCAGCCAGCCAATGAGAGATTATTGCCATGATGCTCCTCTCTCATTGACAGGCTTGTGCATGAAATGGCTGGGATGGCAGTACTATTGAGCATGCATGACTTGTGTAAGTGGAATGGAAAGCATCATAATCGACTGACTAGGAACTGTGGACACTTGAACCAGTTGGCTCTAACTCTGTCACAGACAGAAGTAATAAAGCTTATTAACCTTCATCAGCCACCCCCAGATAAACAAAGTAAAAGCCATTGTCTCACATCACCAAAAGTATAATAGTCCTTTTAGAAATATGCTGTAGTATGCAATGGGCTTTCGGTTCAGACTCAGAACCAATATTTTGTGAAGCAGATAAGATGAGACTTAGTACCAACATTAAAAGGAAATAACACATCAGACTTAGAACTAATAGCCCACTGCACACTGTGGAATATCTCAGCAATGGGCTATAACCTATTATACATTTTTGGTAGTTGGTGGAGCATTAGACTCAATGAGAGCCAATATTATGTAAAAGAGATAAGTACATGATCAATTGCTTCTAAGACAGATGCATTATTTCCTTGTAATGCTGTTACTAAGTCTGATCATGTACGTATCACCTAAATATTCATTCTGACTGAGTCTAATATACCATCAACTACAAAAATATATAATAGCACATTGCAGACTGTGGTATAGTTCAACAATGTTGTTATACTTTTTGGTGGTTTGTGGTGCATCAGACTCAGAACCAGTATTACGTGAAGGAGATGAGTACATGATCAGCCTTAGTACCAACATTACAAGGAAATAACACATTAGACTTTGATCCAATAGCCATTTGCACACTGTGGTATATTTCAGCAATGGGTTATTACCTATTATACATTTTTGGTAGTTGGTGGAGCACTAGACTCAATCAGAACCAATAGTACGTAAAGGGGATATGTACATGATCAGACTTAGTACCAATATTACAAGGTAATAATGAACCTGACTAAGAACCAATAGCCCATTGCACACTATGGTACATTTCAGCAGTGGGCTATTATATGTTTGTGGTGATGCATCAGACTCAGTCAGAACCAATATTATGTCAATGAGATAAGTACATAAGCAGACATAGTAGTAACATTTAGAAATCTGCGAAGGTTGTGCACTGATGTCACCTATTGTATTATTCTTGTGGGTATCCCTGAATGGCAGCCTGGAAATATGATTCCCCAATGTGAAGGCCTCTTAAGATCCTCTGGTGAACTGCACCTTGTGTCTGTGTCTCACAGTTATTCAAAATTGCTCAAACTTGCTCCCAATCATGGGGTGGGGGGAGGGCACCTTAGGTTCTAGTTTCTCCGCTGTGCACAATAGCAAAGTGGAATAATTCTGGTGAAAACCAACTGCTCCATATGTGACACATAAATATTTCCTGAACTCACAATGATTTAAAAGGAGGTTTCAACTCCCTGAATGGTAGCGAGGTCTCTAACTTGTTGGGGGTTATTCACTAAGGTGTGATAAAAAGGTGATAAAATGGAGATGACTTCTCCAGTGATTTCACTTCTCCAGTTCCTATGTTATTGTATGAAGCTTATGCACTAAGATTCCTCCAACTTCGGAGATATTTGTCAATTGCCTCTATAGAATAACACAGGAACTGCAGAAGTGATATCATGGAGAATTCATCACCATTTTATCATCTCTTTATCACCACTTAGTGCATAACCCCCAATGTGTTGGATATTTCTGTAGCAATGAAGGTTTAAACTTCCCATTTAAATCAGTACTCATTTTTATTTGTTCCCTGTGGTGCAGTTTGTCCCAGAATTCCTCCTCTTTTATTTTTGCATAAGACAAAAGATCACTTATTTCTAGTTTAATAGTTCCTTAAAACCCTTTGAGTGCCAGGGGGTTAAAAATTACATTTGAAGAAATGTATTTTTACTGATATCTAAGCACAACCAGTCGGTTGTTCCTTATGTAAACAAATCATCTGATGTGGTTTCCAGAAATTGATTTATATCACTGGTTTGATCTTGACAGCAAATCTAACCTGACCTACAGGTTGTGCTTTGCTGAGTTAATCATTGCATTGTGTTGAGCAAGGGACTTTTCATAATTTGCTAATGCATAACCCCTGAAGTTCAGGACAGGTAAAACAAACCATATCATATATTCATAAACAGTCGGTAAAACAAACCATATCATATATTCATAAACAGTCTACATGTTCCACATTGTAGTCCAGTGTTGTACAATTGTTATGTTGGCAGTTGTAATGAACGAGGGGGCTTCATACTAATTTTCCACAGAGCACAGAAATAATATGGAGTAGATATGGGTGAAAAGTACACTTGTTTCCTGCAGGAAGTTTTGTGGAAAACTATCAATGTTCCATCTCTTCCTTCAAAAATTTACACCCATTGAAAAGATCAAATCTCCAGCGAGAATTGTACTGGTTTTCACCTATGCTTTATCTGGCTGCAAGAATTCCCTCAGCATGAAATAAACAGATGAAAGTAAATATTGTTGGCAGGCTGAGTTTTACAGTCTTTACAGAAATCTTAGCAGGCTGAGTTCCTTTGTCCTTTGCCCACAACACTAAGCACCTGCTTCTACAACTGTGGCACAGGCATAACTGAAAAATGATGACAGCTTGGGGTATGACAGCAAGGTGCAATACATGACTTAATTTCTTTAAAACCTCTGTTTTCAACAATAGAAAGGACAGCATGACAAACACCAATATGTTGGCACTTTTGGCATTCTTACTGAGTTTAAGAACTCAGTAAGTGTGGGTTGGTACTTGGCAGCACATAGAAGATCTGTGTAACTTAATTCTTTTAACAACATGGGATGGTTGTGGCAGCAGTACCTCCATCTAACTCAGTTATCCTCCTCCATTTTATTTTGCCCCGCTCACATGTTTTTATATAGACAAAAGATAGCAACTTGTTTAGATTTTCGATTGTAAGTGAAGTATAAACATACAGTAGTGTTTTACAGAATGAGGGGTTCCTGAGGGACTACCACCACAGGGGCCAGATGTTGCAATAGTACTACTAGTAGGTGTCTGTAGCACTGCACTTCAAACAGGAGCAGATGCAATCATAATAGTTAGGGTTGTGCATACTAAACAATAGTGTGTGTGTGTGTGTCTGGGTGGGTGGGTAGGGGATTGGCTACAACAATAATTGTGTTGTTTTAGGCATGTTTACGTATTGCAAATCAGAATTTCCAATTGATTTTTTGGTCGTATCATCATCACTCTCACTCTCTACTTCATTTGCTTCAGAAGAAGGGGAAGATGATGGAGGCATATATTTATCACGGTCCCCGTGATCCTGTGTGTCACTCTTTGCTGTGCTGCTCCCTGATTGGCTGAGCTGTGTTGGCCCGCCCCTGGTTACCCATTTTATACTGGCCGCTGGCACCTGTCTGGTGCCCTTTCGTGGTGTTCCTGAGCCTTGCTGCTGTTCTCTGTGTTCCTGATTTCCGGTGTACCGACTTGGCCTGCTTGATACTCTCCTGTGTTCCTGCTCGTTGCTGATCCGGCTTGTCTACGAACCCGCTCTGGTATCCGACCCGGCCTGGCTGACGTTCCTGCTTGTTGCTGATCCGGCTTGTCTACGATTCTCCACAGTTCCCGGTTCCAGTCTGTCTACGTTCCTGCTGCTGACTACTGGGCGACATTCTTACTCCTGGAGTCGCGCTTGTGCTCGAGACTGACCTTAACCCTTGAGTCACTGTTCACTGTTAACGCTACTGAGCTGTACTACTGCTGAGTCTCCTTAAGCTTGCAGAGCTATATTATCAGGGCGATTCCGATTGCTGAGCCGATTCCTTGCTGTGCCTCACCTCCTACCAGGTGCCTGGTTAACCCTTTCAGTGCTACGCTACTACTGCTGAGCCGGCCACTTGGGCCTGAGAGACGGCAGCTCATAGTCCATCTATGCAGGGTAGTTGTGCTGGTACCGTACCGGTGGTCCTCTTGCCCACGCACTTGCACTGGTGGAGTCGTTATATGCCCATGGGGGCTACCTGGCACTAGCTATTGGCTTCCGTTTACGCCCGAGGGGGCTTGATCCTTACACTTGCAGCTTGCAGTCTCCGTTATACGCCCGTGGGGGCTAATGTTCCTTGCTCTTGCAGCTTGTAGTCTCCGGTTTACGCCTGTGGGAGCTAACGACTCACAGTTCCCAAGTACTGGTGGCATTTGTTACGCCCGTGGGGGCTATCCATTATTGATCTAGCGTTCTGGGTCAGTTCTGCCGTGCAAGTCGATTGCTCTCCTGCAGACTCGGTATTGACTCCTCATACTTATACAAGCTTCAGCTACACCTTGGGCGTGCCTACACCACAACAAAGACTGATGAGGACTGAGTTAACTATTGTGTGCTCCTCTCTGGGTTACCAGTTTACTGGTCTGTAAGGGTCTAGACACTTATTTCTTGTTTACACTGTGCGCCTGTAGAGGGCGCTATTGTTCATTATTTTGAATAATACAACTGTGTTTTATCATACCCTCTGTCTGAAGTGTCTGAAAACCGTAACAGTATGAAAGGGCCAAGACCTCAGACAGCAAGGGAGATACTGGCACACAGAATATCCATTGGCGAATGGATGTTCACGAGCAGTGCCTCGACCAGTTGGCACTGGCCTTGCAGACCTTACTTGAGCGAACGGTACATCTAGACAAACTTTATCAGAATCCGGTGGTCACCCCAGTCTCGACACCGGAGAACCTGCCTGTAGTTCCTAATACGCAGACCAGAGGGTTCACGGCGGCGCCGCCGTTACCGTTAAGATATGATGGCGAACCTAACCAATGCAGAGGCTTTGTCAACCAGTTCTTTGAGCTCACGCCTCAGGCACTTCCTAACGACCGAAGTAAGGTGGGATTCATGATTTCCCTATTAACTGGCAAGGCATTATCTTGGGCGAATCCTTTGTGGGAGAATGCCAAACCATGTACCCTGAACTTTAAAGAGTTCATAAGACAGTTCCGCAGAGTGTTCGAGGTACCTGGCAGAACCGCTTCTGCTGCCAAGAAGTTGCTGGAGATGCAACAGGGTGACCGTACCCTGGGCGATTACGCTATTGAATTTCGAACCTTGGCAGCAGAGGTGGGCCGGAATAATGAGGCGCTAGTTGCAGCGTTTGCCCTGGGCCTATCAGACTCCATCAAGGATGAGATTGCTGCCAGAGACGTGCCTAATGATTTGGATGAGTACATCGATTATGTTATGCTCATTGACTCCCGCATTCGCGAGAGACGAATGGCTAAGAGGGCGAAATCGAGGAGCTGTGGGCATGGCAGTCTTTTGAACCCACCCTCGCCACCCTGTCCTCCTGAAGTACAGCTGATACTGGGGAACCAATGCAGCTCGGGTTCACCAGACTGACAAAGGAGGAGAGGGCGCACCGTAAAAGAATGGGCCTATGCCTATACTGTGGTAAAGCTGGGCACCAATTACGCAATTGCCCGGTTCGGCCGGGAAATGAACGCACCTAGGGTACCTTGGGGGACAGGCCCTAGGTGGTATACAGCAGTCCCCAGATACCAGTACACTGAGACCCACCATTCAGGTGGTTGTTACATGGGCAGACTCCTCTGTATCAGTTTTGGCTCTGGTAGACTCCGGTGCAGCTGGCTATTTCATGGATCACTCCTTTGCTGAGTTACATAAGGGAGTCCCCTCTAGCTATTGAGGCCATCGATGGCAGGCCGTTAGAACCGGCATTTATCACGATGGAAACAATTCCTATTGCCATGGCGATTGGGGCCCTCCACAAGGAGGAGGTGCGTTTTCAAATAATTAATTCTCCTCACCATGCAGTCATCCTGGGGTTTCCATGGCTATCATTACACAACCCCCAGTTTGACTGGCAAAAATGTGAAATACTGTCCTGGTCAGAATACTGTGCGGATAATTGCCTCTCACACCCTGTCAGGTTGTTGTGTACCTCTCCCTCCGTGCCAGCTGAATACCAAGAATTCAGTGACGTATTCAGTAAGGGGGAGGCTGGCGCTCTGCCTCAGGACAGGCCTTATGATTGTGCCATTGATCTGCCCCCGGGCTCGGTGCCTCCTAGGGGTCGCACCTATCCGCTGTCTGTGGAGGAGAATAGGGCGATGGAGGAATATATTGGGGATGCCCTCAAGAGGGGAATTATCCGCAAGTCCACTTCACCGGCTGGTGCCGGGTTCTTCTTCGTAAAGAAGAAAAATGGCGAACTCAGACCTTGTATCGATTACAGGGGTCTAAATAAATTAATGTCTAGAAGTGCCTACCCCATTCCACTCATTACCGAGTTATTCGACAGGTTAAAGGGCTCTTCCATCTTTACTAAACTCGATCTCCGGGCTGCATATAACCTGATCAGAATTAAAGCTGGAGATGAGTGGAAAACGGCATTTAATACCAGATCAGGGCTCTATGAATATCTGGTAATGCCATTCAGCCTATGTAATGCTCCTGCGGTATTTCAAGAGTTTATCAATGACATCCTTCGGGACATGCTACAGTCCTGTGTTGTGGTATATCTTGATGACATACTGATTCACTCTAATAACCTTACCCAACACATCAAGGATGTCTCTGAGGTCTTGACTAGACTACGTAAAAATACATTGTTTTGTAAAATTGAGAAGTGCAAATTTCACAGGACCCAGGTACCCTTCCTGGGATTCATGATTTCTGTAGATGGCATTGCTATGGACCAGGAGAAGTTGGCAGCAGTCCTACAGTGGCCTCGTCCCAAAGGGTTAAAGGCTATTCAGCGCTTTCTGGGCTTTGCCAACTATTATAGGAAATTTATTCAGAACTTCTCCACTATTGTGAAACCCTTGTCTGACTTAACTCATAAGGGTGCCACTCCTTCTCAATGGTCTGAGGCAGCTGAAAACGCATTTGAGACACTGAAATCTGCATTTGCTTCTGCTCCAGTGCTGTCCCACCCTAACCCAGCCCTGCCATTTACCCTAGAAGTTGATGCCTCTGAGGTTGGGGTTGGGGCAGTACTCTCCCAACGCCCGGTGGGAAGTGGTACATTGAGACCCTGTGGGTTCTTCTCTAAGAAACTGTCCAGCGCCCAGAGCCATTATGAGATTGGTGACAGGGAACTCTTGGCTATCATTCTGGCACTGAAGGAGTGGTGCCACCTATTGGAAGGCACTAAGACACCAGTACTAATTCCGACTGACCACAAGAACTTGACATATCTTTCAGAGGCCAAGAGACTCTCCTCACGTCAGGCCAGATGGGTGCTCTTTTTGTTCAGGTTTAATTTTGTGGTTTCCTACCTGCCGGGTTCCAAGAATGTCAGGGCAGACGCCTTGTCCAGACAGTTTGTGTCAGACATTGAGAAGGAGGAAGAGCCAGTACCTATCATTCAGCCAGATCGTATTCTGGCCACTATTCGCACTAGTATCACTTCGCCACTGGGGGAAGAAATTTTGGCCTCTCAGGCTAGGGCTCCTCTGGAAACCCCAGTAGGCAAGTGTTTTGTCGATGAGCCATTCCGTACCCGTCTATTAGAAACCTACCACTCATCTAAGGTGGCTGGGCACATCGGAAGGGATCAGCTATATTGGTCCCTGTCCCAGTTATTTTGGTGGCCGTCCCTTAGGGCTGATTGCTCCGCGTTTACTGCAGCCTGTGCCACCTGTGCCCGTGCCAAGACACCCAGGCATCTCCCTGTAGGTTTGCTCCAGCCTGTCCCTAATGGCGACCGCCCATGGTCCCATATCTCCATCGACTTTCTGGGAGAATTGCCAGCATCTAGGGGGTACACATTTATCCTTATGGTGGTTGATAGGTTCTCTAAGATGGCTCATTTTGTGCCTCTCCCTGGTCTTCCATCGGCTCAGGAGCTGGCTATGATATTTGCTAAGGAGGTGTTTCGGCTGCACGGGGTGCCCAGAGTGGTGGTGTCTGACCGAGGGAGCCAGTTCGTGTCCAGATTCTGGAGGGCATTTTGTGGGCAGATGGGCATCCAGTTGTCGTTTTCTTCCGCCTATCATCCCCAGATCAATGGAGCCGCTGAGCGTGCCAATCAAGGACTGGAACAGTTATTGCGCTGTTTTGTAACTGATCATCATGACAATTGGGCCGACCTGTTGCCTTGGGCGGAGTTTGCCAGGAATTGTGCAGTTAATTCATCGTCTGGGAGTTCCCCTTTTCTCATTAATTATGGGTTCCAGCCCTGTCTACTCCCGGACTCATTCCAGGCACAACAGATTCCAGCTCTGGATGAACATATTGAGCAGCTTCGCTCCACTTTGGCACAGGTGCAGAGGACCCTCAGCCAGTCATTTCAGCGTTACCAGAGGCATGCCAATCATAGACGGCTACCAGCGGTATCCTTTCAGGTGAGGGACAGAGTATGGCTTTCCTCCAGGAATCTCAAGTTGCAGGTGCCCTCCAATAAACTGGCACCTCGGTTCATTGATCCATTCAAAGTTATCCTTAAGGTGAACCCTGTCTCCTATGCATTGGAACTTCCAGCTTCTGTGCACATACATAATGTGTTCCATGTATCTCTGTTGAAACCATTGGTGTGCAACCTCTACACTACCACTCCAGTAATTCCTGGGCCGGTGGATGTTCAGGGCCAGCAGGAATATGAGGTACAGAGTATCATTGATTCTAGGAGATTTAGGGGAAAGTTGCAATACTTGGTCCACTGGAAGGGATATGGTCCTGAGGAACGTTCCTGGGTAGATCAGAGGGACCTCCATGCGCCCAGGTTCTTGCGCAATTTTCACTCTAAATACCCTCAGAAACCAAGACCTCCGGAAGGGAGAGGTGGTCTTTGAGAGGGGGGTACTATCACGGTCCCCGTGATCCTGTGTGTCACTCTTTGCTGTGCTGCTCCCTGATTGGCTGAGCTGTGTTGGCCCGCCCCTGGTTACCCGTTTTATACTGGCCGCTGGCACCTGTCTGGTGCCTTTTCATGGTGTTCCTGAGGCTTGCTGCTGTTATCTGCGTTCCTGATTTCCGGTGTACCGACTTGGCCTGCTTGATACTCTCCTGTGTTCCTGCTCGTTGCTGATCCGGCTTGTCTACGAACCCGCTCTGGTATCCGACCTGGCCTGGCTGACGTTCCTGCCTGTTGCTGATCTGGCTTGTCTACGAACCCGCTCTGGTATCCGACCCGGCCTGGCTGACGTTCCTGCTTGTTGCTGATCCAGCTTGTCTATGATTCTCCACAGTTCCCGGTTCCAGTCTGTCTACATTCCTGCTGCTGACTACTGGGCGACATTCTTACTCCTGGAGTCGCGCTTTTGCTCGAGACTGACCTTAACCCTTGAGTCACTGTTCACGCTACTGAGCTGTACTACTGCTGAGTCTCCTTAAGCTTGCAGAGCTATATTATCAGGGCGATTCCGATTGCTGAGCCGATTCCTTGCTGTGCCTCACCTCCTACCAGGTGCCTGGTTAACCCTTTCAGTGCTACGCTACTACTGCTGAGCCGGCCGCTTGGGCCTGAGAGATGGCGGCTCATAGTCCATCTATGCAGGGTAGTTGTGCCGGTACCGTACCGGTGGTCCTCTTGCCCACGCACTTGCACTGGTGGAGTCGTTATACGCCCGTGGGGGCTACCTGGCACTAGCTATTGGCTTCCGTTTATGCCCGAGGGGGCTTGATCCTTACACTTGCAGCTTCCAGTCTCCTTTATACGCCCGTGGGGGCTAACGTTCCTTGCTCTTGCAGCTTGTAGTCTCCGGTTTACACCCGTGGGGGCTAACGACTCACAGTTCCCAAGTACTGGTGGCATTTGTTATGCCCGTGGGGGCTATCCATTATTGCTCTAGCGCACTGGGTCAGTTCTGCCGTGCAAGTCGATTGCTCTCCTGCAGACTCGGTATTGACTCCTCATACTTATACAAGCTTCAGCTACACCTTGGGCGTGCCTACACCACAACAAAGACTGATGAGGACTGAGTTAACTATTGTGTGCTCCTCTCTGGGTTACCAGCCCTAGTATATATTTTCTGTACATATATTCTACTCTGTCTGTATCCAGTCTACTGGCCTGTAAGGTTCTAGACACTTATTTCTTGTTTACACTGTGCACCTGTAGAGGGCGATATTGTTCATTATTTTGGATAATAAAACTGTGTTTTGTCATACCCTCTGTCTGAAGTGTCTGAAAACTGTAACAATATTATAGGACAACACCATCATCAATAATTAGGGAATCATCAACATTGACAGCTAACTCCTTATTACTTTAATATTATCCTAAGCTTTTCAAAGTCTCAAGTTTCTTTTTACTTTTCCCCTTGGGGGTGGGTTACAGAACATTAACCATTACTGCAACTGAGAGTTACTCTCACTGTCCAGCACAGCAGTTGACTTAACTTATCAACTCTCCTCCGCCATGGAAACAGCATTACAATCTGAATTGTTTGCCATCTTCATTTTTTTAACCCATTGAGTGCCTGAGGGGTATCTAATGCATTGCTTCGCAATGCATTGGACAGCCTTCTGGTGCTCAAAGGGTTAAAAGGTTTAGGACTACTATTACTGGTGGTGGTTGAGCTTTTCATGTAATTTTTCAAACAGCCACCTCAAGAGGAAGAGGGTCATTATCATTTATTGCCCAAGCTGCAGCTACTTCGGTCACAATTAATATCTGGAGTATGACTTTACTACCGCCAACACATCCATGAACTCTTCTCCTGTTTGCTGGAAATAATGAAAGTAGTGTTGATTTTTACTAAATGGTACACAACAGATCTATTAGGGTGTGGAGTGATATATTGCACTTTTGAAAATAATGTATGCTGTATGTCTCTGTCTGTAGTAACTGCCACTATTATTCTCAGTCACAGCTCAGGTCAAGGAATCGCATGTATTTTTCTGTCACCTATCAGTCAAAGGATTTTTTTTTGTTCAATGCCACTGCAGTAGTAATTTTTGCAGTACATTACAGAATAAGAGCAATTAAAATAGAAACCTTAAAATAGAAATATGAATAGAGAACTTTAAAAATAATAATACAGGCAGCTGTAAGGTAAAAAACAGCTCCGGGGGGGGGGGGGGCATGTGGCCTGACCTGGCATGGAATAAGACGTGTTGCAAGTGAGCGCCGCTAAAAGAGCTGATCTAATGCTTTATTCAGCTGTGAGGCAGCAAACTTTTTAATACACACAGATTTCCGCTATCTTGGGTCGTTTCACACAACAGATAAGAAAACACAGGAGCGCCACAAGGCTTAAAATTTGTGCCATTACTACCTACGCAATATTCAGGCCTAGGAACACGGCAATCTTCACAGAATCTACCCTACACACACACACACTTTGGTGCCATCTCCAGGGCAGGAAGCTTCTCTCAGTGCTAGCTTAACTTCGATTAACTTGCAGATTACACCACTGATGACTGCTACACTTGAACCACTGTTGATGAGGAAGGATTTGACTGCTTTCTTATCCAGTCTGGTCTCGAAATATGACATATACAGCTATGTGTATGAGATCAAAGATGTGATGCATGCTGAGTTGGGATCATTGAAGGAGTCCATGACTCCGCTCCTTCAGAGAGTCTCCTGCCTAGAGGAAGAAAAAGTGGTCTCAGCTAATTGCACCACCTACCTGGAACAAACAGTGATGGACCAAGCAGACTATATACAACAACTTTCCACCAGACTGGAGGACATTGAAAATAGAAGCTGGAAATGCAATATCCCCATTAAGAATCTGCCTGAAAGCATACTGCCACAGGATCTTCCTTCCACCATTACATCCTACTTCTCTACTATTCTAAGGGACATGCCTGCCAAGAATATTCATATCGAGAGGGCTCACAGAGCTTTAAAGCCGAAGGATCCCAGAGGAGGCCTTACCAGGGACATTATTGTCTGTCTACATAGGTTTGAACTTAAGGACAAGTGCATGAGACAAAGCAGATATATCCCTCACCTGTTGATCGCTGGTACAGAGGTACAACTTTACCAAGATCTCGCCCCTCAAACCCACAGTCAGAGAAGAGCTCTAAAACCTCTCACTGAGCACCTGAGGAATTCACACATTAAGTATCGATGGGGCTTCCCATTTTCTCAACATGTATCACACAATGGGAAAGAGGCTATTACCTAGTCTCTGGAAGAAATCCCAGCCTTCTGCTTCCAACTGGGTATCCCAGTGACCAGTCTGCAACCCCAAATGGAAATTACCCAGCAGCAAAGATCACAAAAGAGAGCTGATTGGTCCACCACCTACCCGGAGAAAAAGAAGACAGTGAGCAGGATGGATCCCAACATACCGCTGGCATCCACGGCAGCTTGGACCTTTTTCCAGTGAAGTAACGCAAATTAAATCTGAATATATCATCCGATCAGAATGTTGATGGACTTGAACAAATGAAGCACCCCTCTGGGGATGTCTACCTACTATTTCCTGACCATCTCTGGCTATTCTATAGGGTAAGGAGTGGGGAGATTGTGACTCGGTATCCCCTGAAGGCAGTATCCTTCCTTATTCCTGACATTTTTCCCAATTATTTCACTAGTTGACTACCTCCAGACTTTAGTGTGACACAACACCGTTCCAAACCAGGCCTCCTGTCGCATAACTTCCTGACTTGCAATTGAGATCCACAATATTAAGCAGTTGATGCTTCTTGAAATATTTTTTAGTCTCTCATCTGTAAAAAAATACAGTACCTGGAATCTTCTCTCCCGCCAATCCTTCTATCAGTCCCCTCTTGCCCTCAGGGGAGGACCGACTCCACTTCACACTACCCACCTTAGTATTTTGACCTGACTCTACAGATCCTATGCTACCTTTAACCCTTTAAGGACCAGCGGTTCAGGGAAGTTACCTTCCCGTAAGGACCAATTTGATCCTTGTCAACACGCTGGTACACGTGACCTATTACCCATTCTGGTGCGCCACTTTGGGTCCTAAGAGAGACCACTCCAGTCTTGGAGTGGTCAATTTTAGGCCCCGTTTTTACTTACAGTGCTCCCGGTAGAGGGTATAAGGTCATCCCGGTCCTTAAGGGTATAAGGACTGTGACGGTCATAGCACGTCATCTGGTCCTTAAGGGTTTAAAGATTCTCCTATTTCTCATAGTCTACAAGAACGTTTCAGATTCCTATTTGTTGATGCTGGGCACTGCTGTAGCTGTAACGGAGACCAGGCAACTTGTATTCTGCCGGAGCAGTAAATGGAAACTAAGCGACTTGCCCTCTGCCGTAGCAGTAAACGGAGACTAGGCCACTTGCACTCTGCCAGAGCAGTAACGGAGACTAGGCCACTTGTACACTGCCGTAGTAGTAAATGGAGACCAGGCCACTTGCACTCTGCCGGAGCAGTAACGGAGACTAGGCCACTTGTACACTGCCATAGCAGTAAACGGAGACTAGGCCACTTGCATTCTGCTGGAGCAGTAATGGAGACTAGGCCACTTGCACTCTGCCGAAGCAGTAATGGAGACTAGGCCACTTGCAAACTGCCAAGCAGTAACGGAGACTAAGCGAATAGAGACTGTCGTGACAGTAGTGGAGACTGCGCAACTGAGCACTGCCGTGACAGTAACGGAATGAGCAACTGAGCAACTTGCCCTGAGGTGGCAACTAACCGGGAGCGTCATGAATCACAAGCCAAATAGAAATGTCACCGAGGCGACACAGAGGCAACCGGAGCAGGAACGTCAATCAAGCCGGGTCGGTACACGGAGCAGGAACGTCAGCCAAGCCGGGTCGGTACATGGAGCAGGAACGTCAGTCAAGCCGGGTTGGTACATGGAGCAGGAATGTCAGCCAAGCCGGGTCGGTACATGGAGCAGGAACGTCAGCCAAGCCGGGTTGGTTCACAGGCAGGAGACGAGATGCAGAGTAGTCAGGCAGGCCGGGTCGGTACACTGAGAATACTGAGATCAGGAACAAGCACTGGTACAGGAACACCATGAAAGGGCACCGGAGAGGTGCCAGAACTCAGCATATAAAGGCCATACTGGGCGGGACAAGCACAGTATGGCCAATAGGAGTAAAGCAAAGTGTAGACTGACAGAATGTCACAAGAGGAAGCCCGGGCACCGTGATATTGACCCATTTACGGTCCTGCCCCTGAAATGTACCTGGAAATGCATGTTATAAGTTTCATATATTTTTTTCAGATATTGTTTTATGTTCCACTACTAAGTGAGTGAGGGTAGTGCCTACAGTTTTATTTACTGCAATATTTCACATTCTCTCTATTCAGGTCAATCTCAGGCCAGTTGCTTGACTAAGGGCCTACTGATATTAGTCTGCAGTATGTTCAAGCTTAGACTTTTGTCAAATGTTACTAGAATCGCGCACCCCAGGGGCTGGGGAAAACCCAACTCAATAGAATGGGATGACCCCTCCTCCTGGGTGCCCGGAAACCCTGTCATTTTCCCCTTGACTCCATTTTGCACAATTTTTTTCCTCTAGTTTGGGGTGAAGTCAAGATGCATTCCCATATTTTATTGTATAGCGTTTGCTGCCCATAAAACTGCCTCTTTTGTTTCACTGAGTGATGTACTCTTTATTCCTCCATTAGGTGAACTGTATTTTGCTAAATGATGTCACTCATTGTTTTCTGTTTCTCCCTCCTTAGGCCATCACTTCTTGTTAAAGACCCATGTTCTCCTCTACTATGTAGAACTCTTCTGCACGAATACTGGGGCTCTGACACTGAGAGATTTATTACGCTGACTCACACCACTTTATTTATAAGGATACTGTATGGCTAAACTAAGTTATGTTGGACCTGTGTCCTCTACTGCAGATACTTTTTTACATGCATAACCAAACAACACCAATTCCTATTGCTCCTTCTCAACATGCCTTGCATATCCAAATCCATTCATGAGAAGGCTTTCGGGACTTGTTACCTTTACCTTCAACAACCTAACTTTCAGCATATTTACCTTACCCGCCTCACTCTCATCACACACACTCTCATACAGTTTCAGAGATGCATTATGAACAAAATGTAAACAAACTGGCTCTGCTAATGATCACACTGCATTCAGGCAATTGCAGAATACTTGCACAAAGCAAACAAAACTAGCAATATTTTTCTGACAACTTGAACATTGACATTTCAAAACCAGCCAACTTCTGGAAGGTTATTAAAAACCTCTGCAACCCTCCAAACCACTCTTACCCATCGACTATAACCATAGGCAAAGAATTGATACAGTGCCCCTTAGCCTTATCTAATGCATTTAACAACTACTTTGGTGGATGTGCCACCACTCTGATTACACAAAGCAAAAGTAATTCTGAAGTAGAAACATGCACAGATCAGCGAAATATATTACCACCTCCTTAACCCAAAAATGAAATCGCAATCTGGCCCTGGCCGACTACCCTCAATGTTATTAAAGCGCAGTGCCTTGGTCACTGCCTACCCTATTACAACCCTAATTAATGCCTCACTGTGATCTGGGTATACGCCCAAAGCCTGGAAAGTAGCTAGAGTTGTGCCTATCCACAAAAGTGGGGACAAAAATGTAGAATCAAATTACAAACCAATATCCCTAGTTCCCACATTGACTAAAATCATAGCGAAATGTGTCCATGTGCAACTATATAAGTATTATTGGCTGACCAGTTTTTTCACCCTCCTTCAATCAGGCTTTCATTCAAATCACTCTATAATCACTGCCCTCCTAAATGTAACCAATGATATCCAGACTGGTATGGAAATTGTGACATCACTGAAGCTATTTTCATAGATTTTGCAAATTTTATGGTTTTCAGTACACTCAGAGGCAGGTAGTTTGGTAAAACACAGTTTTATTGAAACCAGACAGAATAAAGTAACCCTCGCGGGTCCAGCAATATTTAACACTTAATACTGACACAGGAAAGGTTACAAAATAACATTAATCCACATGGGTCCAGTACATATATCAGAAAGCAAATATATATTACTGACACAGGTCAGGTTACAGTTCGTGTGAATCAGTGAGACAACGATGTGAAGATGTTATTAGTCTGGGACGCTTGTAGGCCCTAATAGCGAGGCCCAAGAAGCACTCTCTACTGGAGAGTGACACAATAGTGACTATGCCCCAAAGGGTGAGCGAGGCCCTGAAGGAGTCATGGACTACCAGACAGCACAGTATCACTGTAACCGGAGGAACAGTGTAACGCTAAAACGGAACCAGCATGAACTGCGACCCAAGGATAACGGCACCGGACAACAAGGGATAACGGACGCCTTTGCGCGATGGCAACTGCCAGACGGTAGAGACAACTGAGGCGCCCAGGAGACCAACCTCAGTAGGGGAGCAGTAACAAGCCAAGCGTATAGTGTGCGAACGAGAATAGTTCCTACCCGGGTGTGCACCAGACAGCAAGGGTTAACGGATGCTCAGGCTTGATGGCAACTGCTAGGTGGTGGAAACAAACTGAGGCGCCCAGGAGACCAACCTCAGTAGGAGTGCAGTAACAAGCCAAGTGTACAGTGTGCAATCGAGAATAGCTTCAACCCTGGGGTATGGAGATACAAGGCACAGGAGTGTAAATGGGTCGCAGTAGCTGAACGGCTACAGCAGCAATTGAGGCAACCAACTGGGTCAGCACGCTCTAGACAGAGCACTGGAAAATTCCCTCTACCGGATAACCGGGTTCGGTAGTGAACCGGGCCTGAGATACACTGAGCAGGAACGGTAGCCAATCTGGGTCAATGCACAGAACAGGAACATCAGCCAGGCCAGGTCGGTACACAGAGCAGGAACGTCAGCCAAGCCGGGTCGGTACACGACACAGGAAGGTCAGCCAGGCCGGGTCGGTACACAGAACAGGAACGTCAGCCAGGCTGGGTCGGTACACGGAGCAGGAACGTCAGCCAAGCCGGGTCGGTACACGAAGCAGGAACGTCAGCCAGGCCAGATCGGTACACAGAACAGGAATGTCAGCCAATCTGAGTCGGTACATGGAGCAGGAACTGAATCAGACAGAGTAGTCAGGCAGTCCGGGTCATACACAGGATTCACACAATAACGACAGCAAGCACTAAGGAACGGGAACACCATGAAAGGGCCCTGCAGAAGTGCCAGGGCTCAGTACTTAAAGGCTACCACTGGGTGAAGCCATATCATGCTAGCCAATAAGAAGGCATCAAGAAACAATGCTGTCAAAATATCGCCAGCAATACACGGGCACCGTGATAGCAAAGGCCTTTGATACAGTAGACCATAGTATTCTGATAAGTAAACTCCAAAGTTCAGGATTGGTTCCGATCCTATTTATCAGACAGAATGCAATATGTGTCTGTTGCTGACAATACCTCCCTTCCACTCAAAGTTACAAGTGGGGTTCCCCAAGGCTCCATCCTTGGCCCTCTTCTATTTTCTCTGTTTCTAAATGTTCTGCCCATGGTTTGCAAAGCATCTTTTGTACATATGTATGCAGATGACACTATAATATATACAAAAAATTCAAACTTATCACAAATGGAGGGCATATTAAAGCATGATTTCTCTGAACTTGAAAGATGGATAGCAAAGAACAAATTATTCCTAAACACTGACAAAACAGTCACAATGTTATTTGGTACAAAGCATAAACTGTGTAATCTCTGCAATACGAATCTATCCATTGTAACAGAGTCTAATCGTATATAGGCCACAGTGTAGGGCTTTTTCCCTACAGAAGGATTTAGATAAACTAAGTGAATGAGCAGAAAACTGGCAGATGTCATTTAATGTAGATAAATGTAAGGTTATGCATTTGGGCTGTAGAAACAAACTTACTACATAAACTCTAAATGGGAAACAACTTGGGAAATCCTCATTAGAGAAAGATTTAGGAGTACTGATAGACAATAGACTTCACAGCAGTGTGAAGAGTCACTCAGCTGCTGCAAGAGCAAATAGAGTACTATCCTGCATAAAAAGAGGTGTAGAAGCAAGGGATGCTAATATTTTCCTACCTCTGTATAAATTCTTTGTTAGGCCTCATCTAGAATATGGACTGTTGGGCAACTGTTCTAAAAAAGACATTACTGAACTGGAAAAGGTGCAGAGACGTGCAACAAAACTGATAAAGGGATTGGATGATCTGAGTTACAAAGAGAGACTAGCCAAACTAGGTTTGTTTACATTAGAAAAGAGACGTCTAAGGGGTGATATGATTACCATTTACAAATACATTCAAGGTCAATACAAAGAACTATCCAATGAATTATTTATGCAAAAAGCTGAGCTAAGAACAAGAGGTCATCCATTAAGACTAGAGGAAAGGCGCTTTTGACTAAAACAAAGGCAGGGATTCTTTACAGTAAGGGTGTTAAAGCTATAGAATTCTTTGCCTCGGGATGTTGTGCTTGCAGATAATGCAACTGCATTCAAAAAAGCAATGGATGCCTATCTAGCACAGAACAATATTGACAATTATGACAGATGGCTTCAAAGCAAATAGGATATTGATCCGGGGACCTATTTGACTACCAGTTGGAGTCAGGAAGGAATAATCCCCCCCACACACTTGGGACTACATTGGAAATTGCTCCAGAGGGCTTTTTTTTGCCTTCCTCTGGATCAACAGGGGTGTTTTGGCATAGGCTGGACTTGATGGACGCATGTCTTTTTTCAGCCTTATCTACTATGTTACTATGTTACAAATATCTTGGTATGTGGCTTGACCCCAACCTCACTTTTGGTCATCATACTGATAAATTAACATCGAAACTTTATCCCAAAATAGGTGCTCTGTTTAGAAACAAATCCTGTTTAAATCCCCTGGATAGAAGAAGTATTGTACAACAGATGATAATGCCAATCATAGACTATGGGGACATACAATATGATCCATCTTGCTAAAATTGACATTCTGTAGAACTCATTATGCTGCTTTAGCCTTCAGTGTAATTACACAACCCATTATTGTGATGTATGAAGAACTAAATTGGCTAACACTCGAATCTAGACGTGCCCTTCACCTCTCTTGTATGGTTAATAACCACTTTTCTAGAAAACTACCAGACTTCCTGAGCAGTGAGCTCACTCCAGCTTGCCATACTAACTATAACCTTCGCTCCACTGCTAACAACTCCCTGAGTATCCCACATTTCAAGAAAGAAGCCGGTCGATTGCCTTTTCCTTCAGAGCTCCGAAAGTCTGGAATAACCTACCTGAAAAAAATCAGATCTTCTCCCAGTCTAAAATCCTGAAAAATAACCGCTTCTTCATGTCTAAAAACAATATGAAACTGTATATAACATTTTTACTATATGTGTGTGTGTATGTATGTATTATATTTCTATGTATTTGTGCAAATATGCAACTCTTGCTGTAAACACTCCAGGATGTACTTGAAAATGAGAGCAATCTCAATGTATTCTTCCTGGTAAAACATTTTCTAAATAAAAAACTCAGCTTCCATAGGAGCTCATCTCCTCCTTACTACCATATATTCCCCCTTCTTTTATTCCTTATAGGAATATCTATGAGGGCCAACCCCTCTGAACCTTGCTCTTGTGATAGTTCTCACAGTGTTTACCTACCACAATACTGCTCCCCATACATCACAAGCCACGTGACTCACTTCAGACTACAAAGTTCTTATACCGCCCCTGCCCTGGTGTTTTTTTTTCTGTGTGATTGCAGAACTGGTGCTTCTACTGCCTCTTTGTGCTGGTTTGGGGTGGCCTTCGGGGTGACCGACTGGGTTGGCTTGAATCACTCCTCTTAAAGTTTTGACGGTGAACACCAGGGGCCACAAATCCCCTGAAAAAAGATCTGTGGCCCTTAGAGAATTTGAAAGGGCCTCTGCAGACATAGTGTTTACCCAAGAAACATACTTTAAAACTCAGGGCTCTCTCAAGTTTTCCAGAAAACATTACCCCACAGCTTACTTTTCCTCTGCCCAGGTTAAAAAATGGGGTGTGGAGATCCTATTCAAAGCTAGCATCCCATGGGTGCTCTTGGAAATGGAATCTGATGCTGAAGGGCAATATCTCCTTCTCAAAGGATTATTATATAACAAGCCATTCCCGTTTCTAAATATTTATGCTCCTACCTCTAACCAAATATCTTTTCTTGCCAAAATCTTTACTTTTTTGGAAGAGAAGGCGGACGGCCAAATTATTATGAGAGGAGATTTTAATGCGCCACTTGATCCCACTGTTGATTCTTTCACTGGAACCTCCCACCTTCCCACTGCTCAGCTACGTAAAATATGTGACCGGTTGTCTCAGTTTTCACTTATAGACACTTAGAGGGTCCTGCACATAACATCCAGAGACTATTCCTTCTACTCCTTTCCCCATGAACGTTATAGCTGCATAGGTTATTTTTTATATCTCAGGCCTCCTTACACCTCCTCACCACTGCTTCAACAGATCCCTTGGCCTGGTCTGACCAATATCAGATTACTATTGCACTCCCTGAAAAAGACGCCACCTTTAGTTCATGGAGAATGAACTAACTTCTCATCCAGGATCCTGAAGTCTTAGACAACAGTTGGACAAATACTTTTCCTTTAACTCCTCCCCAGAGGTCCTGGCACCCATGGTGTGGGAGGAGCATAAAAGTGTTGTTCGGGGGCTGCTTATTAAATAGGTGTGTATATAAAAACGACTAAAATGGAGGCGTATCAACGATTTGCCAGACAGAATCTGCCTAGCGGAACGTCAACACAAAGCTTCCCTTGTAACTACTGATTTGGCCTTTTTGCTTAACCTTAAACAAGAACTTAACCCCTTAAGGACCCATGACGTACATGTACATCACGAGTGGATGTCCCTAAAGGACAAAGGATGTACATGTACATCATGAAATTCCGGGTCCCCGTGCAGCTGCACGCCGTTCAGGGAGTCCGGAATCAAAGGAGCAGAAAATAAAAATGTTCTGTGGGCGTTAAGTGACAGCCGTGCGCGTGCACGGCTGTCGTTAAGGGGTTAAAGACTGCAGAACACCATTAAATCACTCCAATGGATAAAATATAAACAACACATTTCTGGTAACAAAAGCGGTAAACAACTAGCTACGCTCATCAGGATACAAAGATGCAAGAACACTATCCCGTGAATTCACCTTCCTTCAGGTAAGACAGCTGACACTTTTCCTGACATTGCTGAGGACTTTCATTGCTATTACAGTAAGCTCTACAATTTAGAGCCAACTTCTATCAACTGGTGAGACAACCCTGTTCCTGGACTTATCACTTTTCTAGATCAGGCCTATACTCCCTCTCTCTCCTCCTGTTACGTTTTCAGACACTCAGACAGTGGTAGATAAAACAAATAGAGTTTTATTAAAGCAAAATAAAGGACAAGGTCGCCACTGGGGCGGTACTGGCATAAGCAGACTAAAGGCAGAGATACCTGGTGCAACAGGTAATACTTCACTAAGTATGGAAGCACAAAACAGGAAACAAGAGGTTAATAGTACTGGTTATCAGTCTCAAATGTGGTGTTAGGCACTCCCTTGGTGCTGATTATAGCGATATGTGCTGTAAGATAGCACCCAAGTCCATTCACTGTGTGAAGCTGTAGCAATAAGCTATGACTGAACGGGAACTGCAGGTGATAAGGAGATAGCCCCCACGGGCGTAACCGGAGACTACTAGTATCGTGATTGCTTGAACCAATAGCCCCCACGGGCGTAACCGGAGACGACTAGTATCGTGATTGCTTGAGCCAATAGCCCCCACGGGCGTAACCGGAGACCACCAGTATCGTGATTGCTTGTGTCGATAGCCCCTCCACGGGCGTAATGGAGACCACTGGGTACGGTACTGCTTGCCAACAGCCAACGGGCGTAACGGAACCACTGCTCTGTCAAGGTAGTGCCGCCGACTACTGAGGCCCAAAAGCGGCCGGCTCACAGAAACAGTGAAACAGGCTGAGGCAATAGGTGGAAGAGTAGCAGTAATCGGATGAAACAACACCAGCGTCTATGTACAGAAAACGACACAGCACAGTAAGGGTCTGGACTCAGCACACGAAAGACAAACATTGGAAGGCTCAGCAACGGCTCAGCAATGGAGAAGCAGAGGCTCAGTTACACTATGCAGTATCAGAATGTCGCTGAGGCGACAATGGGAATAGTCCGTCAGGATAGCAGGAACAAGGCAATGAGTGGTCAGTAGTAGCCAGGCCGGGTCAGGATACGCAGGAGATTCGCAGACAAGCCGGATCAGTAATGGAGAAGGATCGTCAGCCAGGCCGGGTCAGATGCCATAGGAGATTCACAGACAAGCTGGATCAGGAACACGCAGGAAGTCAGCCAGGCCGGGTCAATCACGGAACAGGAACACAGGAACGTCGTAGGACAGGCCTAGTCGGTACACGGTAGATCAGGATACTGGAATACTGCAACAGCAACGCTGGCTCGGAAACACCACGAAAGGGCACCTGACAGGTGCCAGTGGCCAGATTAAAACAGGTAACCAGGGGCGGGCCAACACAGCTCAACCAATCAGGGAGCAGCACAGTTGAGAGTGACATGAAGGATCACTGGGACCATGATACCTCCTCCACCATAGCAGACCTGGAAAGACCCATATCTGAGGCCGAAATACATCAAGTGATACGACAGATGCCTACTGATAAGGGCCCTGGTTATGATAGTTTCCCCTAATCCTATTACAAAACATCCTGGTTCTGATAGTTTCCCCTTATCCTATTACAAAACATTCCTCCCAACTCTAATTCCTCATCTCATCACTACTTACAATGCAGTATTAGAGGGTACCCCCTTCGTGCCCCAAACACTACTGGCCCACTTACTGGTACTTCCCAAGCCAAATAAAGACCCAGTGCACTGTAGCTGTTATAGGCCCATATCACTTTTAAATGTGGACTTGAAAATCTATGCAAAGGTATTGGCGAACAGACTTCGCCCACACTTACAACACATTATCCACCCAGATCAGGAAGGATTTGTCCCAGGGAGGGATGCAAGACACAATACCTCCACTGCACTCTCACTACTGCATATACTGAAATGCAACTCCATCCCATCGGTCTTCCTGTTTGCGGATGCAGAGAAGGTCTTTAAAAGGGTTAGATGGAAATACTTATAAGAAGTCCTCAAAAAGGCAGGGGTCCAGGTAAATGGTTTACTGCCAGATCCATTTCAAATTTCCAATGGAACATGACAGAGGTGCCCGCTATCCCCACTGCTCTTCATTCCAGCTTTAGAACGCTTACTAAATTCTGTATGCCTTCATCCACAGATACTTGGGGTGCGCTCGGGAAAACATCTCTTTAAAGTGGCTGCATGCATGGACGACATACTATGTTTCTATAACGGTTTTACTGACACTCAGACCAGCAGGTTAAAATAAAACACAGTTTTATTAAATGAAAATAAATATGAAAGATCGCCCTCTACAGGCCACAGCAAATGTTGCAATATAATGCAGGTATGCCCCCACAGGCCCAGTATACAGAAACAGAGTTATCACATATACTGTCACAGGACAGGCACACAGTAGTGAAACAAAGGGTAAAGAGCAATAATTAGTCTCTGTTGTGGTGTTTGGCACGCCCAAGATGGTAATGAAGCAGTTATAGCTGTAGATGGTACAACACCTAAAGTTCTTAAGATAGGGAAACTGCTCAGCAGTGCAAGTTGAGAGGTAGGGTCTGCAGAAAAGTTGCTCGAATAGCCCCCACGGGCGTAACAGCGGATACAACTTAATCTGCAAGTGCGTGAGTCGGTAGCCCCCACGGGCGTCTCAACAGAGGTAGCTTATGATGCAAGAGCTTGCAAATAGCCCCCACGGGCATATAGACGGGGGCCAACTGTACCATAGCAATATGAGCCTCTAGCCCCCACAGGCGTGTACCGAAGACAACCTGCTAGAGCTTGAGCCAGTATCCCCCACGGGCGTAACAACGGAGACCACAGTATACTGCAAGATAAAGCCAATAGCCTCCCACGGAATATACCGGAGACCACCCTTAGCTGCAATAGCTTGAGCCAATAGCCCCCACGGGCGTAACCGGAGAAACCACCGTATGTGTAAGAGCCAGAAGCACCTCTACCGGGTATGTTAACCAACTCGACTACTCTGCAGATGAAACAGTGAGCCGCCGACCAGACTGGGAATGTACGAGGCCGGCTCAGCAGAAGTAGCGAAATACCAGCTTAGGCTCAATACTGGTGAAAGTGGGCTCAGCAATGGAGACAGCAGCACAACAAGGGTTAAGTCGCAGCTAGAATCGAAGGCTTAATACAAAAGGATAGCTCTGCAAGTGTAAGGATGGCTCAGTAACAGATGCGCAGCTCTGCAAAATAAGCACAGAGACTCAGCACTGGAGACTAGGCACTGCAAGTGTTAAACACGATCCGCCTGGTAGGCCAACACAGCGGAAGTCAGAATGTCACTGTGGCGACAGCAGGAACAGGTAGCCGGAACAAAACGGATCACTGGAACAAGCCGGTACAGGTCACGGAGCAGGAAGTCAGCCAAGCCGGGTCAGATCACAGACAGGAACGTCAGCCAAACCAGGTCAGATCACGGAGCGGGTTCTCAGACAAGCCGGGTCAATCATGAGCAGGAACGTCAGCCGAGCCGGGTTGGGTCAAGGAGGTGGTTCTCAGACAAGCCGTGTCAATCACGAGCAGGAACACAGGAGCGTAGTCAACAGGCCGAATCGGTACACAGGAATCAGGAATACCGGAACACAGCAACAGCAATACTAGCTCAGAAACACCACAAAAGGGCACCTGACAGGTGTCACGACCAGGCATAAAAAGGTCACCAGGGGCGGGCCAAACCAACTCAGCAAATCAGAGTCTACCACAAGCGAGAGTGACAGAGGAGAATCAGAGGTACTGTGATAGTTTCCTCTGCCCCGCTCACTCCCTCCACTTTTACACCTAGATGACTATTGACCTGTCTCACAAGCAAAAATAAATTATGATAAATCTGAAGCCCTTATTGTCCAAGGTAACTCTTCTTCCTTTGCCTCCTTAAAGGGATAGTAATGTTCCAAAATAAAAGCAGCTCCAATTAATCTTCATAGTATTTGGGCCATGGTGAGTGTTATTTCAATACTGTCAGAGTTGTAGTTCAAGAGTAATTGAATGATAAAGTATACCCCTCCCGCCCCTTTTACCTAGTGTAAGCCACCTTCCCTTAGATGTAGAATATGGTCTTAAGACCAGACAGATCACAGCAAGGGCCAATCTTCTTACTGTGAAAACCCTGCCCCCCTTGACAGGTTTTTCAGGTTTTTCCCTTATGCTAATTGAATATTGTCCCTCTCTGCAAGCCATCTGGATACCACCTTTCTGTTCTGAGGTGAGCAGTGTCACATCAGCAAAAGGGGAGGGAGGGGGATACTTTATCATTCAATTACTCTTGAACTACAACTCTGACGGTACTGAAATAACACTCTCCATGGCTCAAATACTATGAAGATTAATTGGAGCTGCTTTTATTTTTAAACATTACTATCATTACAGCATCCTGCAATGGATCTCCACAACCATTAAATATCTGGGTGTTCTATTATCACCAGCAATTTCTACCATTCCAGATCTCAATCTTGGCCCCTTCTTGGATTCCCTGGCATCTGACTTTGACAGCTGGAAGTTTCCTTTCCTTTCCTGGCTAGGTTGCATTAACCTTGTGAAGATGATGATTCTCCCAATGGTACTATATCTTTTTAACACTCTCCCAATACCCTTCCCCTCTCACTTTTTCAGTTGCTTGCAATCTAATTTGCTCCTTTATATAGGAAAAACAATCGAAGGGACATATTGTGCCGGCACCCTACGTGTGGTGGTTTGGGTCTCCCAGACTTTGTGAAATACTATAAAGCATCTCTAAAAGCTAAAATCCTAGATTTCTGCCACATAACCAGGAAACACTGGACAGACTCATTAGGAGAGGCCTTGGGCCCCTACTATTTTCTCCAATTGTTATGAACCCCCTCTCACCTTATCCTTTCCGAGTACTCTTCACACGTGATAGTGGGACACATTCTTAAAAACTGTAGAGATGTTAACTCCAGCCATAGCCTCTCACCCACCCCTTCCCCTCTTACCTCCTTTTTGGGTAATCCCTCCTTTACATCAGGTTTGGAATCTTTTTCCATCAGGTTTGGAATCTTCATCCTTCTCAAGTTGGAAATTCAGTCAGATGGAGACTTTAGGCAATCTTCTCCACAGATCTGACTTTCCATCCATGCAAACTTTGCAGACTTCCCTGACCCTCCCTCCGACTTTCATGGTGGCAATATCTATAAGTCAGACACTGGGCAAAAAACACGCTAAAAAATGGCTACTCTTGCAGGGGTATGACTCCCTTTGAGAAATGCCTCAACTCTCCCCCTCCTACTCTTTGCCCATTATCCTTAACCTCCTTAACCCCACAATTCTAGTCTCCAAACTTTATTTTGTCCATCAATGGGAATTGGAACTCTATCTCTCTACCTTGTGAGGTTTGGTCTATCTTCAGAAATAATTTCTCAAGACCTGTCAATGCAAACACGAAAGAGATGAACTATAAACGACTGTCTCGATGGTATAGAAGCCCTGTTGCATTGACCTGTATCTATCCTGACTGTTTGAAGAAATGCTGGCAATGCCAAACAGAAGAAGGGTCTATAACACATCTCTGGTGGTCTGGCTAACTTATTTCTTCTTACTGGGCAAAGATTGCTTCAACTATATCTGATGTCCTACACATCACTCTATCTAAGGACCCTCTACTTTTCTGTTTTTCTTACATTTCCTCTGATCAATCAGGACTTACAAAATTCGAGAGATCTCTACTACACTCCCTCTTGCCAGATGCCCAATACCCAAGTTTTAGCTCTCACCTGAACCCCCCACTCCCAAAATATGGTTCACCATGGTCCACTCTCTCATGTCCCTAGAATGACTCCATGCTATAACTACCCAGACCTCAGCTAAATTCCATACTAAATGGCAACCCTGGTTGTCTTATAGCTCTCAACAATCATTAGCCACTTAGGATTGCTCATTCATGAACTCTATTACTCCTCATGGGGCCTCCTGACGTGCTCTGTCACTTATTAACCAGTCTCACCCGGTTGGCCTCTCCAGGGGTCACCCCATCAGTACATATTCTCAGGCAGTGGGCGTTGCCTTAAGCACAAATTCTTGGGTAGCGGACACTGCCCATGTGCCCAGGCTTTACCGCCATGATGCATATCACAGTTTATCCCTACTCTTCTTCCCTCTTTTTTTCCCCTTTATCCACTCTCCTAACCTTGACAAAGTCTGTAGCCTAACAGCAAGTCAGTACTAGACATTTTTCACAACATTCCTTATCCCTCCTCTGCACACATCTACCTTTCCTAGCGAGAGAGAGACATTCCAATTGTGTGACGTTTATTACAATGTAATTCTATGATTTGTTTATTACATGATGGATTATTTCCACTTTACCGATTTAATATGTATTGTCTTTTGTGATACATTTTGTATGTTTCTTTTATTCAATAAAGATCTTTTGAAAAAAAAAAAGCACCTCCACCTAAGTGTAGATATACTATACAAAATACCGAAGTGAAATACCTTAACTCCACTAATTAGAGAAGAAAACAACTTTGATATATATATTGAATAATTATTGTAAAAAAAGCATACTCAGTTACCATAGCATACTCTGCTCTAAGACTTAAGGGGCAGAAGAACAAATATTGCACACAGCTGTGCGGTGTTAAGTAAACTGTGGCACGTACCATCACTGTCTTCACTTAGTTAAAATGGTAACGCAGTCTATACTTGCATCTATTATGTTCATAAGTAAGTCCCTTTTATCTTCAAATCCACTGTGTCAAAATGTATCATATGACGTATTTAAAATTAAAGTAAATGATATCCAAAAAAATTAAAGTAAATTATATAACATTCAAAACTGTGGAAAATTCAGTTTAATGTTGATCTATTATTACATCACGTGTATGGATGGGATATACCTTTTGAGATTTGTCATTTAATTGTAATTGCTGGACTGTATTTTATTATTTTATTTCATGTGCTTTTTTTCTGTGAATTGGTTTGTGTTTCGCTGATAATCATCTGAGGAGTAGATGGCAGGAAGAGAAGAGGAGCCTTAAGGATTGGGAGTGAGATATGGAAAGGGGGTGTGGATTCCTGAAGTGGCTCTCCTCATACTCTGAGACTTATATATTTGAATATGATAGGATAAATAATGAGACATGGAGTGAGGACTGCTGTCTGTCCAGGAGTGGCGGTGTCCATCGCCTGTGAGGGGAGGGTTGGGAGGCAGTTTCGGACTAATTTATAGGATGTCTAGCAAGTTTGTGATTAGAGTTTATTGTTACTGAAACATTGGCTGGGTCTGGTGTATAAAACTCATACTTTGGGGGGATGTAATTGATCTGTAATTGTTGCTCGGTCATTATTCTCTATTGATATTATATGAAAATTTTAATGCTTGTGATTTATACCAGATCTTTCAGTCAATAAAAAAAATTTTAAAAAAATATGGATTTTATTATTTTTCTTGTAAAACTTCTGGAAACCCTATTATCATACAATTATTTGGAGTAATTAGTGAATTTCCATTGGAACCATGTTGTAAGAATTTAACCATAAATAAATTGATAAATACGTTTTTCTTGCTGAATATTTGAATGGTGAAGGCAAGATAAGGCAATGGATTGGAGAACTCTCTAGCATCTAAAGACTTACTTTTATAAATATTGTAAAGATACTATGGTCCGTATTTGCTATAATTTTAATTTAAGGAATACATATACCCCAGTGTATGAGTGGTCCTGGGATTACCAGTGGAAGTTCTGAAGATCAAAATATTCTAGAACAATGCAATGTTGTGATTACAGTGCTACAGCAGTAACCAGGGTTATAATAGTTCCATTAATTTTATCTAGATTTGACACATTCTAAATTCTTACTGGATTGGTTTGGTGGATGGAAAAATTCCAGGTCCATCTGTCTTGTTCCAGAAGGAATTGTAGAGGTGCAGGGGAACAGGAGAGGATGGAATATTGAGCGAGAGATCAGGAGCTGGGTAGTGGGGGCTGAAAGACAGGGGAAAGTTAGATGGACTGGGAAGTAGGAAAGTGTTATGGGCCTGAGAGTGGGAGAGAGAGATGTACTGTATCACAGGAGAAAGTGATGGACCAGAGAGTGGTAGAAAGAAAGGGTCTGTAGCATGGGAAAAAGAGAACTGGAACATATGATATAGAGGAGCATGGGACAGATAGGATCAGGATTGCAGGGCAGTAGAAGGGACTGTTGACATAGAAAGAGAAAAGAATGCAGGAGATATCCAGATCTGCTTACAGATTTTCTCCCACCTTAGGCAGCCATTTAACCCAGACAGGAACATGTATTATTGACATGTGGAGGAAAGTTAACCTGTTTTAAACGTGGGCACCTCATGAATAATTTTCCAGCTTCTTGTTTGGTTAAAAAGGTAAACTAAATGTAAAAACAAACATCAGCTTAGTAAGACATTATTCAGGTCAGCTTGTTTCATATGAAAACGGAGCAGTATCATTTTGCTCATTCTTAATTATAACCAGTATAATGAGAAAGTCAGACATGTGTCCCTTTAAAAGTACATTAATATCCCAACAGAAAGCTGTTAGCAAAACTTTTATAAAATATAAAACATGTATTTGCAGTAACACTGAACTACATGAAACTATTATACATTTAAAAGATACTTTAAAACATTATGGTACAAAGAGCAGCACAATCCAGGTAGATTCATTTAGATCGTATAGTTACAATGCTGATAAACACAAAATAGATGGAAATAATAAAGATCATAAGTAGGATACCAAGTCTTGATAAACATGTTCTACAGGATTCTGGGTATGGAGTTCTTGTGAACATATAAGGCAATCACTTTAACTCCTTAAAGGGAATGATGAAAGTTCCTGACGGCATATCAGACGGCTCTTGGCTGTAACAGAAATGCGATAAATTTTGTCATAACATAAAAAAGGCAAATATTATTATATATATTCAAATAAAACCTTCAGTGTTATTATATTTCCCTACTTTTTGTGGACTCATGGAGTCTTTTGTTTTAGCCAGTCATCAAGAGCATTGGTTTATTGTGTGTTATTTATTTTACCTTTTGATCTAATGACTGCTGTCAGAAATTGTGTATTTTGTATATTGCAAGTAAAAACATTTATTTTAATCTCATATGACATGTTGCTGTTTTATCTTAAGGTATAACAGTTAACATTTATGTGTGTGTGTATGAATATTTATCCATTAGCAGCACATATATAACTTAGAGTTTTGTGAACTCCAGTGAGCATAGTACATATTTTTCATAAAAGCTTTTTTTAGTGCAACTGGTATAATATTAACATAAATCCATTTTTATTCAACTAAAATAAAATATATAAAAAACATAGTAGGAAATAACATGCATTTGGGAAATATAATTTTACTTCATGACAGGAGGCTTCATATTTTGCTTTCTTTCTTTACTGAAAACTCCAGTAGCAGCACAGCGACTACATAAAAGTAACCAATCAGAGACAAACAAAGGTAATATAAGGCATGAGCCAACTAAGCCACTCCTCTTTCTTTGCTGCTCCAACAAGCTCAAGCACAGGTCAGAGTACTTCTTCTACTTCCTATTGCTCTATGTGTACTACTAGGATAATTATTGTTTTCCCTTGTTTGTATGGTTATTTTGCTTCTACAACTGTGAAACTTTATTTAGTTGCGTGAGGTTCCAGCCACTTTGTTTCCCTGCTTTTCCGGGTGTCCGGTTGTGGATACTGGGGCTTGGTGGTGGTCTTGCCACTGCATTTTCCGCTGTGCATGTTGGGGCCGCTTGTAGCTAGGAAGTGTGGTGGCTGGATTCTTCTCCTTATTATTATTTTCTTTTACCCTTTACATTTATAGTTGTTTACTTTTTGTTTTGCGGTCCACGGACCATTTACTTCAGTAGGCGTGGCGACCTTCTTGGATCTTGAGTCTCACGAGATTTGCTTTGGCCGTCTCGCTTGCTGGTTTGTTTTACTATCCACATTACACCAGTCTCGATCCAGAGCTCTCTGGGTTCTTTGACGGTGGGCTCTGGTATCGAGCTTAGTTTGTTGGGCCTTTAGGGTCAGGTTTTTCTTAGGGTATCCCTCATCCTACATATTGTTTGTGTCCTTCCTTGGTCGTACAAAGGGATTAGGTTTTGGGCACCGTAAGGGGTGAACCCCCTCCACTGTTGGACACTTTATTTGTAATTAGGGATGAGCCCCCTCTGAGGTTGGGATTCCCCATTTTGGGTTACTTTATGGATCTAAAGGGAAGACACCTTTGAAGAAGGCTAAACTCAGCTACGTGGTCGACCTTCTGCCTCCACCTTCTCAGCACTCTTCTGATAATGACAATTTATCCCTACCTCCTCCTTTGACGGTTGTAGATGAATGGTCTGCGGAGGACCCAGTTTCTGAGGAGGATAACCTTTGGGACAATCCCAGTGGGGCTACTTCCCTGTATGTGAAGGAGTCTGTGGTAGGGCGTTCGGAGGGCTGCCCTACTGACTTCGTGGAGGAAGATAGTTTCTACGACTTCCAAGGGAACCTGTTGTTTGACCTCCGTTTCCTCCGCCACCCACAATCTTCAGAATGGGCTCTTCCAAATCACTTGGCCCAGTTTGTGCATTAGAAAATCTCTTGATCGAGAGGTGCGGAATCGCCTGAGGGCCGAATGTCCTAGACCGTTACTCTAGGATAAAGTTGCACTGACACCAGAATTTGATCCAACGGTACTCACGTTTATGTCCAGATCCGGAAGGGATCCTAGGAAGGGTACTGAAAAAGGGTTGAATTTGGCGCAAGATAAACTACTCAATGTTCTGGGTCCTTTGTGGAAGATCCTATACTTTTCGGATCAGGTGATGTCACAAGGGGAGCCGTTAGATGCTGGTGCTGTGCGAGAGTGGACCTTACGATACATCTGTCTTCTTGGAAATTCTAACTCTGCACTGTCCGCAGAGAGAAGGAAAGCAGCATTACTACGGATTGACGCTAAATTAGCCAATGGACTGCTCTTTGGAGATCCTTTTATTGTTGAGCTGAAGCAGCACGTGGGGTTGTTCACCACTCTGAATAAAGCGTAGTCATCACTCAGACAAGTGATCTGCCCCACTACCTCTAGGTTTGTTTTGGGAAGGGCTGGTCGGCAGAGCGGCCATGCCACCAGCAGATTCTGGTCATCAGGCCCCAGAGCCAACCCTCATTTAGCAAGCTTCTTCCCAGCTTCTCCATATAGGAATATTTCCTTCGCGAGAAGCGCGGACAGAGCAAGAGGATACCGGGGTAGAGGCCAATCCAGGAGACTTTCACTCTCCTCCAGGGCAGGCTGCGCCGCCTCCGGTTGCGGTAGTTTCGGCCGCAGACCAGACCCTGATAGACGACAAGATACAGGTTCTTTTTTTAAAAGGCGCAGTTCAATTCGCTCAGGACGAGGATGGATTTTTCAGCAACATTTTCCTTGTCAAAAAGAAATCTGGGGAGTTGCGGTCAGTCATTAATCTGCAGCATCTCAACGCCTTTGTGGTTTAATTAACCCTTTGAGTGCTAGGGATATACGCAATGCATTACAAAGCAACGCGTTAAAAAGCAAACAAGTGAAAGCCAGTGAATGAAATCAATAAGGGTGCCATCACTGCCACATCTATCTGAAAACTTCCCAAGGAAGGGAAATGGGATCACTTCTCCTTTCTACACAAAGGCAGAGGATGTAATAAATAAATAAATAAATAAATCACCGATTAATATGGGGTCTGCAGCACCATATAGATCAATAGATGGACCGGTTCCCCTGCCATCCCTAAGAAAGAGTATGTGTAAAAAAATGTATATGGGGTTCAGAATCAGTTAGTGTAACATCAGCTTGCACAGATCTAATCTATTAAACAGACAACTTTAAGTGACTCTAAATTTATTTAACCCTCCAGGACCAGAGGCAGGCACACCCCATTGTGTAGCAATGCACTGCAGATCTCTCTGGTCCTCAGCGAGTTAACAGAAGGACTTGCCTACTACAAGTCAAGTGTTTCTATATACTTTTTGTTTTCTAATCTGTGTTGTAGTATATAGCTTAAATTGCTGTAAAAACCATACAAGTAGCTTTTATTAAAGGCATAATTCATTCACATTGCTTACATTTAAATTAAAGTAGGAAGAGGAAAAGGCTTAAAATAGAAGGAGGAGGCAAACACAGTCTCACCTTTTACCTTTATTTATATTAAAGGGATAGTAATGTCCGAAAAAAAAGTATTAACTATATGGTAGATAAAATTAAAAAAGAATACTTGCGCTTATTCGTACCTCTCAAACCGTTATGTTTGAGAGATATAGGAAAATAAAGTTCTCTGGTCCCTCCCCTTTCTGCTTGACGAGCTGTAAAGCTCTCAGAAGCAGATTCTGGTCACTTGGCCAGATGTGGCTCTTCAGCAGTGCGGATATAAAGATATCTAAAGATAAATACTTAATTTGGAACGGTCTACAAAGTGTGCCTAGCTTGCAAGCACACTTTGTAGACCGTTCCAATTAAGTATTTATTTCTAAATAGCATGATTTCAGCTCTGGAATCTGCAGCTGTCAGCTAGATGGCAGACTTGTGTAAAACAGCCTGGAAATGGTAACTTTAGCAAGTTATGAAGCTCAGCAAATACAGGCAACTGCAGATTCAATGCAAAAATGTATAAATAGATACACAGTCCTTCTGATAAACAAAAAAAAGTCATTTTTATTATAGTTATAATTTCCCTTTAAAATGTTTTTTATCATTCACCCACTGCTATTAAACTGAGACCAACAACATGCGATGACAGAAACTGACTGACTAGCCTAGGGTGAATATGATTGTCAGCATTCTGTCCATGTTCAGACAGGCAACTTGAACAGAGTAGAAATGTTCTGTTCAAGCTGCCCATGTTTGTTACCATTTTTTCCTGCATTTCCCCTGTAATATTGTTATTAGGTGGCCATGACAGATGTCCGGCTCCATTGGAGTCAACCATATATGTTTTACTGAAACCCATCTTGGATAGCCAGTCATTGAAGGCTGCTGTTCACAATCCTCATGTGAACATCTACACAATGACACACATACAGCCTGCAGATCCAGCTTGCTGGAACTTCATTGCATTCTGTGCATTGTGTAGAGCAGTTGCAACATACTACACAGGCTGAGTTCACGTGAGGCAGTAGTTGCACAAGTAAACAACCTGATTGCTGATTTTCTGTTCTATTATTGTTACATTAGCACAACAATAACTTCTCTACATTAACCGTTTGAGGACCAGAGAGGTTATACACACACCTATGGTCCTCTATAGGTCAATGTTGCTTGTGTGTACTGGTCTTTTGAGCACCAGAGAGATGTACAATGCAGTATTTTACAGAAAAAGAACAGACAGAACAATTTGATCCTGGAGTGTAAAATGAGAGACATTGGATGCTAACCTGAGATAAGATGGAGTGGGTTCCACATATGATGGTTTTAAGCTCATATATTGCTTTAGAGAAGCAGAGTATTACTTGTAGAGCGCTGAGCACGATGAGGATGGAGAATAGGATGATGTTCCATTCCACCACATAGGTCGGCTCCAAACACTGAGACCAGGAAGAAGATGCAGCAAGATACCTAATAAGAAACATTTTAATCCAGTTTGTACAAAAAATTACTAATTTACCAAAGCTCAATACGTACACTATTGCTTTATTTCAACTTTTTTTCATCATACAAACATGTAACTTAAGTGCGAGATGATTCTACATACACACAGAAAAGACTTAAACTATACCAATAACTTAGCCTAAGAAGTTATTTCAATAGGTTTGTGATTTACAAATAAGAGATAATAGATTTTCTGTTGATTACTGTGTACCATTCATTGGAGGTTACAATGAGCACTGCAACCTTCAACACTGCTAGTGTGAAAGGTCTGCCAGCGACCCCATAGGCTGGCATTCACTGCTTTTCTGAGGGAACACATTAAAATGTCTGACCTTCAGTGATATGACACAAGGTGATAGTCATGTATGCAAAAAAAGGCTCCATATTTCAGCATGTTACCTTTCACCAATGGTAACAGATTCAGTGTAGAATTGCTGCGTTGATGTCACCTGTGAGAAAAGTACTATTGTGCCATCTACAAATGGAACCCTTTTAGGTGCTCTTGCTCTGTGTGCCATTAATAAATAGCAAAACCCTTTAAATTAATAGATTGATAGGTCAGCATTGTCAGCACACTGCCACTGATTATATCGCAGTGGGACACTGCTGTCTGTAACAAATGGAGTTTAAGTTGACTGCTCCCATGTATGCTTTTTAAACAGTAGTGACCACTACTGGGCACTGCATGGAGTGTGCTGTCAGGAGTGATAGTTACCATGTGATTAGTTCCAGAGGCCAGTCATCAGTTACTTAGAGCTTACTGCTGGGAACCAAGTCAGTCAGCTCATTACAATAAAAAGCAATCACGTTTTTTCTATATAAAAGAGTTGGGGGTGCTCCATATTATATACACAAATAAAAAAATTACAGCAACTGTCCAATTTGTAAAATGTAATGTGCGTATGTCTCATACATAAATGGAAGAAGTAGCTGAATTTATTTTGTGGTACTTTACAAGAACACCAATTCTCTATATAGTTTTAACCACTAAATATTTGAACCTCTTTTGTTTTGTCAAAATCTGAGATATATTTTTTATGTGATTACAGAATTCATGCCATCGTCATTATCTTACCCTCCTGCTGTGTTTTTGAATGGGTACTCCCATGTGTTGAGTGCTGTTCTGCAGTATGGGCCTTGGGCTAATCCCAGTGATGAAATGATCAGTGAATACCCTGAGAATACAACTCCCAGAAAAGCAAACACAGGTTGTCCCAGCCTCTGAAACAAGAGAAAAGATCAGTTTAATATAGCATTTCCAAGACCCACAAAGATTGTAGTCTTTTAGGATCTCCTCATAAGAGCACATGTGTTACATTGGTAGCACAGGCCACGAATTGTACTGATTTTACTTACCTCTACTAATATGTAAAAAAGCCTGTGATCCAACTGAATGTTCAGTGGTTCATGCAAACACTGTAAGAGTAGGTCTCACATATATTCTCTCTGTTCAACTGAACAGAATGTGACACACACAAACACACACACACACCTGATTCCAATAAATACACAGAAGTAATGAAAACAAAAAGGAAATAGAATAAAGTGCAACAATGTCCCTGTTAATCTCCCCTCAGCAGGTCTATGCCTGTGCGAGTAGATCTGCTGAGCTAGGTGAGGATGCCTTGTAGGCCTAGCTGATAAGTTCGAGGGGAGACAATCTGAGGTTATGAAAGTGACAAGTACAGTTGTATGGCCAGTACCTGAATGATAGTATGAGACACTGAAGTTTTTCATTTAAGTCTCCAGGGTCTTAATGAATTGTCCTCATAAACAGCAAGTTTCAGTTTTCCAGTGCCTATGCTACCTTAATATTAGAGGTGCAGAGGGCTACTGCCTTCCCTACACACTATTAACAAGGATATTATATGAAGCCTTAGGCCAAGATTCCATTCTATTAGAATGGAAATTTATCAGGCAAAAGAGTACAAAAAGGCCTTATTTCTATATTCCAGCCAGGATATATGTTGAATTTTCTAGTGCAGCCTACATAACAAAACAGGTCAAAAAGCATTGCAAGCAGCAATTCTGCTATTGCATACTAGCAGGATGGCCATTTCAAGGCTTGGCCAGCCTAGGCTGCTGAGTCTGGTAAAAAGTCCTATTCTGCCTACAAAGGCCAGGACCACCGCAGCCCACAAGTACATCAATGTGCACCCAACCACATTCACACAAGTCCCCCTTTACCCCTCCGATGCCAGGCAGATTGCAACACATTGCTTCCCAGCTGGCAAAGAAATGGAGGGGTTAACCTTTTAAAATGTAAACACTTGTTAAATGTAAGGCAAATGACCATAAATTAATATTTGAGGATAATGTTATCCCCACAATTTTTCCATCATAAGCAGATCAGGATGAAGTGTACAAAAGATATATGGGTGCTGGGACCCCAATTTTGGCAATTTTGCTCTCTTTTTAGCTAATTCATTTCAAATTTGTATATTTTCACCTCCCTTTGTTAAAGTTAAAACAACAAAATACATTGACATGGAACATTTATAGCCCACATCACAATAATGCATTAAAAATAAATCCAAACAATAAAAAAATGAAAGTCCCATATTGAATTATACAATGGACAAGTAAAAAAAAATTAATATAGAGTCTGGAACCCACATATCAATCCTCTCTCCCCTTCCTAAGACAGAGGATGTCAAAAAAGACCCCATATTAATCCATGGATGCCCATAGGAGGGGAAAGTATGTGTGAAAAAAAATCATATGGGTGCAAAGCCTCCATGTAGTGATGGGTGAAAATTTTGGCCTCAAACCAAAAATGGCAAAAAATGGCACTTCCCGCTAGGTGAATAATTTCCCCCATCAAGTACCATTCTCCGTCTTTTTTTGCTTAGCTCATTGCATTGAAATCAAAGGGAAGACATTTTTCTCCACCACATGAAAGTTTTCTCTACTAGCTCTGCAGGCATATGAAAGGCTCTCTCAGTTAAAAGCAGCACATTTTTGATCTAAAGAAGATAGGAAAATAAAGAGGAATTGAAGCTTAGTTTAGGGAGTCTTTTAGGTAGGACATTTGTTATCTGGATTAGGAGACTCTGGGGGCATGTTGGGGAGAAGAAGGAAGGAGGGAGATTGACCCAAATACCCCAATATTCAGTATGACTGACTGGCAAGACACAGGCAGCTGGGGTCCAATTTGCTTGCTGATCTTTCTTTCATTGTCTCTGTACTGGGGAAGTCTGCGGAAAGAAGTTGTTGATTTTGTTTTTCAGTTATTATTTTTTTATTTGGACAGACTGATAAGATAGGGTGGACAACTTAAAAAAATAATTAAAAAAAATAATATAGAAATAAACAAATAAATATATTAGGCGACAGAAAACTGACAGAGAGCCTTATGTAAGCTGTGTGACTGAGGCAGACTTGATAGCCCTCAGATGGCATTGAGAATTTTGTTGAGGGCTAAGGCAAGACATCACACTCTATCAGTTGTGTACTGTAGAGAGTAAAATCACACACACATTATCTGAGTAATGTCCATCAAATGCACAAGGGACAGGGGGAGGGTGAAAGGTAGAGCAGTGCAGTGGCAGTTCAAAACTAACTAAAGCCTCCCAGGGAGGATGCAGTTTGTCAAGGTCCCACCAACAGTTCCACCACCACCAGGGCCAGTACAAAAAAGAAATATTAGAAGAACACTGAAGACGAGAATGATTTGCATTCTAGTGTTGATAATGGCAATTGCATAAAGTAGGAATGTATAGCAGCTGAACCAACTGTTGTATCTGAAAGTGAGACAAACCAGCACCAAAACTCCAAAGAAGTAATAGCAAACTTTGTGAAAGTTAAAAGACATTGTTTGACACATCTAAAAGCTTAGAGGAATATAAAGGTAGTAGACAGGAAGCGGTGGGCGATGCTGAGGATGACCTGATAATGATAATAATGCAGGTCTAAAAATATCCCTCCAACATTCTTCTCTTGTTCAGATACAGGTGAAATTCAGAGTGAGAGACATGGCCAGAAAGTTAGCAGAAAGGCAAAGGCTCAGTCTTCCACCACTGAAAAGGAGCATTGTGTCTGTCTATAAACTGTATGAGAAAACCATTGAAAACTCTGACCCTGGACAAGCAAAAATGCAAAAAGTACACAGTCATTCTGTCAGTCATCATCAGCACCACCATCGCTTCCAAGTCCAAGTCCCATTCAGCACACACACACTTGTGTTGAGTAATCAGCAGCAACACAGGTTATTAATATCATCAACCTTAGCTATGACAAGTACCTCTGCTGCTGGAAGTGCTGCACCTTTTACACCTAGTAGTAGTAGCAGTAGAATTGCAACAACATATATCCCAAGCAGTAGAACCAGCCCCTCAGCAGGAACCTCTCAGTCCATGAAGTCCACAGCATGGAGATACTTCACTCAGGATACAAAAGCTATATCAGAGAAAGCCAGGACACATGCATTAACAACAGCACAGAGGAAGAGGGATATGAAGAAGGGTTTCTATCATCTACCAGAATTGGGACCACTGCTACAACCAATAAGTAATGTGTATCAGTAATCTGAGAAGAAGGATAGCTTATATTTGACACAAACATAATAATGGTAAAAAACTGTTGTAGAAAAAAAAAAAAATAAAAAAAAAAAAAATAATATATATATATATATATATATATATATATATATATATATACACATCACTGTTACCATACAAATCTGCCACATTGTAGGTTGTACTTTTTTTTAATCTCTTGATTATGAGCCAGTGTCACATAAGCAGGAGCACATTTTACAAGGCATCTGTTGCTGTAGAAAAATGGACAAGAGTATGGCACCTGCAGTATAAAGTTGATAAATGAAAAATAATGTATTTGGAATGTAAAAATCCAAAGGCAGAATATTGTATTAAATCTGAACTATCATGTAGATATAACTGCCCTGCCCCAATTAATTGTTAGTATAGCAGCAATCATGGAAATAGTGTTGTAATGTTTATTAAGTGCCAGCATTATTTGTAATCATAAGTTCATATGAGACTCACCTCAACATGACAGTGCAGACATTTTGTGAACAGGGATCTGTGTGCCTGCATTGTCCATCCCTGTCTCCTCACTGACAGGTTTTTGCCAAAGGCAGAGTTTCATTGTCCTGCAAGGTACAGGCAGGGCCGGACAGTGCAGGAGCACAGATCCCTCTTCTCCAAGATGTCTGTCCTGTCACGTTGAGGTGAGTCTCATACGAGCTTATGATCCTGAGCGACCTATCTCCACACTGTGGACTTCATGGACTGAGGGGTTCCTGAGGGGTTGCCACTACTACTGGGGCTAGATGTTGATGCATTTCTACTGTTACTACTAGGTGTCATAGGTGCATCACTTCCAGCAGCAGAAGCACTCGTCATAGCTAAGGTTGTGAATGTTAATAACCTGTGTTGCAATGATTACTGCTATACTAACAATTAATTGGGGGGCAATTATATCTATGTGATATTTCCGATTTAAGGATACTATGCTGTAATAGACAGGGATTTGTGAGTAATTATTTCTGATGACTTAAAGGTAGGCAGGCAATGTAACAAAGTGGTGGGAAATTCAAGCAGCGTGCTGGGTTGTATAACTAGGGGCATTAGTAGCAGATAGGAAACAAAGAAAAATACCCCAAATTAGCATTCATTTAAATGGGAATTTTTGTTTACATGGGATTTTAACCCCACGCAAGCCAGAGAGTTCTCCAACACATAGTGAAGCAAGGAATTGGAGAAGTTTCCAGTATTCAGTGGATTAAGGCATCGATTCAATTGAGGCCGACGCCAAAAAAACAGACTGCATTTCTTCAAGCACGTTAAGCAATTCAATTGCATGTGCTATGAAGAAATACCAGTTAACCCTTAAGGACCCACGACGGTCCTGGCAGATCATGGGACCAACATGCGATAAGGACCCATGATGTGCCAGGACCATCATGGATTTCATGGCTCCCCGAGCAGCTGCAATCCATTTGGAGAGTGCTAAACCAGATCAGCCCAAAAATGCTCCAAGGTCCTTAAGTGCTGGCCGTGTGCGCACGTGGCTGGTCCTTAACCCCTTAAGGACCCATGAAAGTCATGGCATGTCATGGGTTGGTGAGCCATAAGGACACATGACGTGCCAGGGCCGTCATGGATTTCAGGGCTTCCCGTGTGGCTGCATGCTATTTGGAGAGCCCTGAACCGGATGCACGCAAAAAAAAAAAAAAAAAAAAAATCATCCTTGGTCCTTAAGTGCCGGCCGTGCTCTTGGCCGATCCTTAAGAGGTTAAAAAAACCCTCACCTTTTTTGCACCTTGCACCTGTTTGAGCCCATTGAAACACAAAAAAAACTCTGAAATATGCCATTCAGTTACAAGCATTAACACTGAGATACATTAAGAGACCCACTTTAAAGTGTGGAAATCTGCACCCAACTTTTCTGGGAGCAGAGTCCCTTGACACATCTTAAAAGTGTTGAAGCAGGAATTGAACCTTAAAAAAGCATAGTCACCATTGGATGTATTGATATGGGGCCCTAAGCTCCATATCAATACATCCAAATAAATCCCAAAATGTGCGAAATTTTAGTAGAATTAACCCTATGAGTGCCAGTGGGGAATGCTTACCCTACTGGCACTCACAGGGTTAATCTAAGTTAAAAAAACATCTGACAAGAAACACTTACCATGAATTCTGATTGGAGTCTTCAGCCCCCTGGCCAACTTTCTGTCCATCTTCTTCGATCATCTGTCTTCTTCTTTTGTCTGTAATCTTCCTTCTTCTAATATTTTTCTTCTTTCAAATCTGTCTTTTAAAATGCAAAACTTAAATGAAGGATTTAAAAAAAAAAATGCCCCAAAGATATGCCTGACTTAACCCTTTGATTGCCAAAGGGGTACCCCTCCGGCACTTAAAGGATTAAATGCAGTCTGGCATATCAGTTATAAATAATATAAAGCCATTCCTGTAAAATAAAATGTTGTAAGGCGTTCATTTAACCCACTGGAGGCAGCAGGAATGCACAGTAAAACCTATTAGGCCATTGCCAGAGTCAGACTGAGGGCATTTTGAACAGACACTAACTTTTTATATGGACAGTCTCTGTTCCAAATGGATTCCATCTTGTCATCCCCCTGCTAGAAGCTGATTGTCTGGGAGGTGCACAAGCACACATCCCAGCCAACTGTAGGATGGAATCCATTCTGAACAGAGACTGGCCATATAAAAAGTAAGTCTCGGTCCAAAATTCCCTCATCTCTCAACGGCTCGATAGGTATGAAGGGGGGTGGGGTGGTTTTCTGCCGCTGCCAGTGGAAGCAGTGGAAGAGGAGAAAACGGATAAGGATTAATCTTTCGATGCCTTCAATTTTTTTTTCTAAATGAATGCATTACAGCTTTTTCTTTTGCAGCACTGACTGCATATAATTTATAACTAATATGCCAGGCTACATTTAACTCTTTGAGTGCCGAAGAGGTACCCCTTCAGCAATCAAATGGTTAATTCAGGCAAATCTTTGGGGAATTAGAAAGAAATCTTTCAATGAAGTTTTTTTATTTTAATAGACAGATTTGATTGAAAGAAAAAGATGATGAGAAGAAGGAAGATTAAAGACAGAAGATTAAAGAAGAAGACGGGATGACAGGAAAGTGTTAAAGTTGTGGGTGTTATGCTGGTGTTAAGGGTAGTATTGTTGCACTTTATTGTTAGGGATAGTGTAGGGTTAGTGTTTGAGAGGATGACTGTGTGTTTGAGCCAAGTGTCGGTGCTTGACAGTGTGTAAGGCACCAACCGTTATCTCTTTTCCTTTGATGTTCCCATTATTCATGCTATTTAGCGTGTATTTAGGTAACCTAACACACATGGTGGACATTTTGGCCACAAGTCCTTTTCTGTGGCCCAGTGTCCGTTGTGGTTTCAGTTGGTAGGACAATTGAATACCTACAGACATTTTTATTTGTTGATCAGTAGCCAATTTTGCCCTACCACAAGTTTTACTGGCCTCAGTTTAATCGAGGCCTAAAAGTCCCATTTAAATTAATATTTTCTAAACTGTGAGCAATTTCACAAACATACTTGGTGCATTTGGTAGATACACATGTGTAAAGGGCAACTAGCATCCAACAATTATATATTTGCTATTACTCCCTCCTCAGTGAGTAGCATTAGTTAAAATTTACAGCTTTAATTGTACAGGATTTTACATGCCTTCTGGCCCCTCCTCCTGCCCATGGCAGCCTAATATTCTGTTGTGCTGTTGGTTGTGACATCACAGCAGCCAAAAGTAATCATCAGCTACCCTATGAGGGTGGACGGCACCAGCTTAAGGGAAGAGAAGCCAAAGAGGGAAATGTACACTGACGGATGTAAATGTATGATTCTCAGAGGCAGGAATAGAAACATTTAACTAGCCATCTAGAAATCTTTAATATATATAATTTTTATTTTTTCCATATTAGAAGCCAAATAAACTGAAAATGTAAGTTGGCAAATAACCAGTGACTGCACCAGTTTCGTAAGAAGTCTAACCCCAATGAATGTAGAATATATACTTACTGAATATTTGGCATCACATTGTTTCATCTCCAAACAGGATGTGCAACAGTTATAATTACGCACCAGTAAAAGGACAGTGGCAATAATGAGCATCTGTATAGAAGAAAATGTATCACAGTTATTGGTTTAATGGTAACTAATTCTGCATTTTATGGCTAAAAATAATTTACCTATACCAGGGATTTTAAATTTGACCTTGGGTTCAATTAAAATAACAGGGGGGTTATGCACTAAGGCATTATAAAGAGGTATAATGTGGAGATGACTCCTCCAGTGATATCACTTGTCCAGATCCTATGTTATTCTATAGAGCCTATGGACTAAGATCTCCAAACCTGGAGAAATCTTTGTGCAGCATTGACTAACATAGGCTATATAGAAGTCATCTCCGCTTTATCATATGCAAGAAGCATATACAAGATGTAACAAACATCAGAAGAGTAGCACTATAAGATGGAGACCTATACATTTTGTGCCATAAACACATGGGACTTCATAAAAAGATTGAGGCCTATTTAGTCAAGGAATAGAGACAGAGTGGGGAAGAAATAGCAATTATGTTTTAAATGTAATATAACTTTACGAAACATAAACACTAAATGGGAAACTACTTGGGGAATCCTCTTTTGAGAAAGATTTAAGAGTACTGATAGACGATATACTTCACAGCAGCAAAAAAGGGGTATAGATGCATGGGATGCAAATATAATTCTACCTCTGTAAAAATTTTTGCTAAGACCTCATCTAGATTATTGAGTAAAGTTTTGTACTGAACTGGAAAAACTCCAGAGACGTGAAAGATCTATGTTTTAAAGAGAGACTAGCCAATCTGGGTTTGTTTACATTACAGAAGAGACCTCTAAGGGTTGATATGGTTACCATTTACAAATATATTCAATATCAATACAAAGAACTCTCCAATTAACTATTTACTCAAAGTACTGAGCTAAGATCAAGAAGTCATCCATACTGACTAGAAGAAAGGCACTTTTAACTAAAAGGCAGGGATTCTTTACATTAAGGGGAGTAAAGTTATGGAATTCTTTGCCTCTGGATTCTGTACTTGCAGATACAGTAACTGCTTTCAAAAAAGTAATGGATACTATGCACAGAACAATACTGAGAATTATGACAAGTTGGCTTCAAAGTAGATAGGATGTTGATCCAGGGAAATATACAGCTGCCATTTGGAGTCAGGAAGGAATTGTTTACTCACTTGGGGCTTAATTGGAAATTACTTCAATTGTTTTTTTGCCTTCCTCTGGATCAACAGGGGTGATTCGGCTTGGGCTGGATTTGATGGACACATGTTTTTTTTTTTCAGCCTCATCAACTATGTTACTATGTTACTATTGCCAGGGATTTTTATATAAGAGGACCAGAGCCATTTCATTGGAGAAAACATGTGCCAGCTTGCTGGGGGAAAGGCTGAATCTGACTGCTCTGGTCTTGGTGTAGTCAGTTTCAGTCGCCCGGCATGATCACAGCGCACCCATCCATTTTCTTAAGTTCCTTTTATCCCTTTGAGGACCAGAGAGGTGTGGAAAGCATTGCAAAGCAATGCATTGTAGATCCCACTGGTCCTCAAGTGATTACATTTTCCTTATTGTTATGGGAAAGTATCAAGTTGTTTCAGTACAGTTTTGATATACAGCCAAACTGCAAACATATAAATCACTAGCAGGAAAATTGTATGATTAATCTTCAGCAGGAAAAGTATCTGTTTATTTGTTAAGAAGGAGTGGATAGAGTGCTAACTTCTAGTTCTTGTAGGACTACAATTCCTACTATAATCAGCCAACAGAGGGATGGAGCAGATTCCAGACTTGTACACCCATGTATTTTTGAGCCACCCTTGTTTTAGTTGTAATTGCTGGGGGTGAGTCGTGCATTAGCAAGAATTTTTACGTTACATCATGACCTTTTGACAGCTCTTTATGTAACATACATAGTAACATAGTAACAGTTGATGAGGCTAAAAACAAATGTGTCCATCAAGTTCAGTCCATGCCATTTCACCCCTGTTGCTCAAAAATTCCATAGTTTTACTGCCTTTACTGTAAAAAAAAATCCATGACTTTGTTTTAGTCAAAAGCACCTATCCTTTAATCTTAATAGTTGTGCTCTTGCTCAGCTCTTTTGTAAATAGTTCCTTCGAGAGTTCTTTTTATTGACCTTGAATATGTAATTGAATACATTATTTAGAACAAGACCAATATGTTTTATGTTCACTGACTCCTTTCAAAACATATATGCTGAAGATTATATATATGCTACACATTCTAATCACCTAAAATAGATATATCAGGATAGAACAGGAGAATCTGGGTCTCAAAGGGGGGCTGTCCATCCATGAATGGAAATTTGGGAAGTATCTGCTTTCACTCAGACCTGGGATGCCCCTCAAATCCTCACCTCTACTCATTAACCAGAATGAGAATAGACAGATGTGTATTACTGCAATTCTACCGCTAGATGGAGCTGCAATAATGATTCCTGATATTTCCTCAATTTATACAACAAAAAGTAACTGAAAGGAAGATGGGAAATGCAAAGATACAGTGCAACAAACCAGTAAAATTTGGAGAGAGGTCTCTGCTTGTGTGATGTTATGATTTAAAGGGAGAAAAAACAGAATATTTCTGGAATAATTTAACTCCATATAACTCAGCAAAATACTGCTTTTTACCACTCTGCAAAAAAAAAAAAAAAAAAAGACTACTGATCACTGGTTTGATATATATGAGAACTGTCAAAATGAGAAGAGCCTGAGCTATTTTAAATATTAACCCTTATTAAAGTTCCCTGTAATGTAGATTATATGTAGTATTTTACTGCTTGTTATAACTTTGAGCTGAAGCAAGGATCAATGTACTATGAACAAGGTTATGCTCAAAAGTGTGATACAAAGATTATAAAGAGGAGATAACTTCTCCAGTAGTGGCCACCATCAAGAGGGGACTGTTATGCTGTGCTCAGTAAGAATGAGGGCCAAATCCAGTCAGGACACAAACAGAAGAGTATATTAAATAATATCATTAAGCCTTTGAGAACCAGGCAGGTGTGCAACAGATTGCAAAAGGAATACATGCATATCCTCTAGTCCTCAAAGGGTTAACCTAAATTGCCAGGGTGCTCAGTTATGAGGGTTCCAATGCTATCAGGACCAGGGTGCAGAACTGGTGTGTGTGGATTAGTAGACAATCCATTACAGAACAGTGCACTGCATTACTCATATTATATTAAAGGGATAGTAATACTTAAAATGTAAAAAAAAATATGTTGTAATGTTTATCCCCCTGAGTAAAACAAGAGTACTCCCACTGCTGAAAGGTGTTTCATTCAAAAGTTATTAATTTTCAAAGTTGAATTTTTTAGGTGCAATATCACAGTGGCCTGAAATTGTACAGTGGCGCTGTTGCTACACCATCCTATGCTGATTTATGGTCCCGGGACCAGAGCTGTCCATAGGATCGTGTAGCAAGAGCGCCACTTTACAATTGCAGGCCACTGTGATTTTGCACCTAAAAAATTAAACTTTGAAAATTAATAACTTTTGAATGAAACACCTTTCAGCAGTGGGGGTACTCTTGTTTTACTCAGGGGGATAAACCCTACAACATATTTTTTTTTACATTTTAAGTATTGCTATCCCTTTAAGGGAGATCAAGTATGTGTTGTGCTGCAGGGTTTACAGCTAGTATGAGCAAGGCCAAAGAACACCTGCACGGGCTGCCCCTTAACCCCTTGGTGACAAGGGCTTTTTTACACTAGAAGACAAGAGCAATTTTGACCTTTTTAGTATGTCATTGTTAACCATTTTCTCCCTCTAATTCATATAGAACACCACACAAACGATATACCTTTCTTAAGGATAAGTAGGATTTTATTTTGATGGCACATTCATATGTAGAACTCATAATTTAATTTGACAATAATATAAATAAAAATGAAAATAAACCACATTTTTTATAGGTTTTCCTGTAATAATTTATGTGCAATTGTTTATTTTTAACAGGTACTAGATGAAAGGAATGATGGTTCATTCCTAGTTCCCAAGTGTCCCTTTTCAGAGGAGTATAGTCCCTCTGATATGAAAATCCCCCTGTCCCTCTTTCGCATCCTGGTTTCCCTTTTTTTAGAAGATCAGACTGTGTGGTGTGTACATAAGTGTATCACATCGCTGCACAGCAATAAAATGCACATTCAGTATTTATAAAATAATTTGTGTATATAAAACTAGTGTAAAAGCCCGTGTACACGGGCCAAGGTCTGGGTAATGTTAACCCTTGGAGTGCCTAGCACTCAAAGTATTAAGCGGCCTCTACCTCACTGCTCCACGAGATACAGTGTTGCGTCGCCTCACGCGATGCAATCATGACAGTAGAGACTGCCCGAATGCGCTCAGTCTCTACTGTGCATGATGGCTTCTGGCAAACATCCTAGCAAATTATTATATAGGATACTTTGGTCTTACTCTAAATCATTTATTCCGTTACACAAGGAGGAGGTAAAAGCTTTCCACACCAGTCTTGCCCCAGCACAACAAATGTGCCCTATCTTTGGCAATTTGGGACACTGGGAGTTCTGTTCTCTACTTCTCTTTTTCTCATAATCCCAGTGAGGAGAAGAGGAGAACAGTGATGAAGGTAATGTTTACATACATTGTCTTTGTCATGTGGCTCCATGGGCACATGTGATCACTTCCTTGATCAGTCAGTTAAACCCTCTCTGCAGTGATCACAATGTGCCCTGAGGTGCACTACGATCATTTACCTATGACATGCCAGGACCCTCACCCATCCTCAAAGGACCGGATTGCAAGACTGTCCTGGCACGTCACGCTTCCTTAATGAGTTAACGTAGCATGTGAAATCACACATCCCAAATTTTCCAATGGCTAAATAGTATTTTGTGTTAGGTGGCATTGCTGGAGAGAGTAGCTAGTAGGCGGAACAATACAGAGATTTATTAGGTTATTTCATGTCCTATTGACACCTGTATAATAAAAAAATTTAGAGCAAGACCAAAGTATAGCAAGACTAAATTATAAACACATAAACTGAAGTTTAAACAAACATTTATGAGTTTTATTGCTGTAGAGCAATGGATGCACTTATATACACATCACACAGTCTGATCTCCTAAAAAGAGGGACACCAGGGTAGAAAAGAGGGACAGAGGGATCAAGTCTCAAAGTAAAGAGGGACACTTTGGAGGTATATGTGAAATGCAGCCCACACCAGCACTGTACTCTCCTCCTGGAAGGACCAGAGCCCTACAATGGAGCACTAAAGCTTCCATCATCCTGAGCTAGATATTGACAGAAGGTGATTGGAACTGTAGTTCAAAACAGCAATTAGCCACAAAATGAAGGTAAGTGTAATAGAAAAGGCTTCCTCCCCTCTCATTACCTCCATCCATCCATCCATCCATCCATCTTTCATTAGTCTCACAAACAGACAGACAGACACACACACATAGATAGCCACCCAAACACGCACACACACACACACATGCACACTCAAACAGCCATTTCTGCCAGTGTGTGTGTGTGTGTATAAGGCGGTCGGATGGCTTGCCACTTATACTGGTACACTAGTACTTGGTCCCATGTCTTATGGAGGCCCTGCTCCACTGAGATTAATTTTCTCTTCAACCTGAGAAATCTTAGTATATGGGCTCCATAAAATAACATAGGAACTGTAGAGTATATGACTCCGGAGAAGCTATCACCTTTTGTCACCTCTAATAACTCTTAATGCATCTCTCACCTGGAGTAATTATGTAGCAAACACAATGCACTAGAGGGGGCAAATAAAATTGTTAAAACTCCCAATGAGTTAAGTGAGGCTTATAACCCTTTGAGTGCCAGAGAGGTACCCAGTGCATTGCATCGCAGTGGAGTGAATACCCCACTGGCACTCAATGGGTTAAATCCTTGAATGCTAGAGAGGTCTTCAACACTTTGCTTCACAACCTCTCACACGCTCAAGGGTTTAAAAGCCCCATTTTGCCATTGAGAGGTTTGTCCCCTATAATGCGCAAGCCTGTATTTCTTCACCTGCATCAATGGACTACAGACTTCTACACATTAATTCTCATATGACTGGACCCCATGTACTTTCAGGCATGAGGTGCCAGCTCAGTAATATGAAGGATGCTCTTGGATGGTGTCTTCTGCTTACTCAGTTTTATCAGGTACTAGTAATCTGTGTTATCGTAGAACCTGTGGATAGCAAGATGCATTCTCTGCCATACATGGTAAATTTAGAGCTATCAGCTTGAGTGAACAAACATTCAGGACCCTTCATGCTAGCCACATAAGATCAACCCGAACAATACAGATTTCTGCTTCAGGCACTGTGGGGACAAAAGGGCCTTCTTCCATGATTGGTGCCCATCTGGAGGAAGGTAGCACAATTTATCTGGGAGGTCCAGGGAAGTATGCCAAGGTTCATTATCTATCCCTAGCTGGCACTACAGGGGATGAGAACCTCCTTATTAGCTATAATTGAATGGCTGCCCACCTTACAATAGCTACAATCTGGCTCCAGCACAACTAAGATGAGCAGATGTTGTCACCCAGCTGAATTACATCTGCCAAATGGAATGGCTATGTGCAGTATCCAGATATGCTACTGATAAATATATGATACTTTGGAACCCATGGACAATATATCAACAAGCTACAGACCTCCAGATAAATCTGACACCATAAACCTCCCTCCCTTCTTTCTTTCTTTTCTCTGTTCTCTCTCTCCTATATCTTGCTGTATTACAATGTGTGGGCTGGGTCTGTGTTAAAGGGATAATAATGTTTCACAAAAACAGCAGCTCCATTTAATCTTCATAGTATTTGGGCCATGGAGAGTGTCATTTCAATACTGTCAGAGTTGTAGTTCAAGAGTAATTGAATGATAAAGTATCCCCCTCCCACCCCTTTTACCTACTGTAAGCCACCTCCCCAGATGTGGAATCTGGTCCATGGACCAGACAGCTCACAGCAAAGGACAATCTTATTACTGTGAGAACAATGCAAACCCTGCCCCCTTGACAGGTTTTTCCCTTATGCTAATTGAAGATTGTCCCTCTCTGAGATCTACCTGGACACCACCTTGCTGCTCTAAGCTGAGCAGTGTTACATGAGTAAAAGGGGAGGGAGGGGGATTCAATTACTCTTGAACTACAACTCTGGCAGTACTGTAATAACACTCTCCATGATCCAAATACTATGAAGCTTAATTGTAGCTGCTTTTATTGTGAAACATTACTATCCCTTTAAGGTTGTGGTTACTGAAAGTGTCTTGTTGTGTTGTTCATAGGCTTTTTGTGTTGCTACTTTTGTTACCTGCAAGCTGTAAACCTCAATAAATATACATTTTAAAAAACAAACAACAGTAGTCCCATTTACATCTTTTTAGTTGTCCCTTACAGTGTAATTGGTTTACTTCAATATTCTTCCTTGAACACACAAGTGACACTTGCTATGACACCAGCCAGGAAATTTCAGCAGAACTTTTTTTTTCTGATTACAATTTCAGTTACCATCTCACCCTATCACCTTGATAATCCAACCATTTTAATCATGCAAATGGTTAAAAAGAGTATCCTTAGAATAACAGGAATTGGAGAGTTTCTCTCACTGTAGAGTTTTTTACCTTTATCTCACCTTACTCACACAGGAGATATATAACAGTCCTAAGATATCAGTAAAACAGGTGCTGCTGGTGATAACGTGCAGTCTCCTCTTACAGTGATGAACATGTGTGACATGAGATAATGGTAAAAAATAAAAGCACTATACAAAAATAAATCAACAAGGTTAATACAAAGTGATATATTCCAATTTTTCTTTTTCTTTTTTTTTTTAAGTAGTGTTATATTTTACATCATACCAGTCTTGTTGATTTAAATGGGGCTTTTAGCTAGAGATCAATGAAAATGTTTGATGAAAGAAGAAAGTAGGAGGAAAATATCGTATTGTTTTCCCACAGGAATTCCAATGAGAAGACTGCTTCCACCAACATATTGCTGTGGTGAATTGTGTTCATCACTGGAAGAAATCTGTAGAAAATGGCCTGTTTCACCAATAACAGAAATTCCCACTAGAAGGCCATGAGAGAATATGTGTGTGTGTGTGTGTGTGTGTGTGTGTATGCATTTGTGATGACATATTGATATATGTGTGTTGAAATATGCTTTGCATACCTCCTGACATGGGTGTTGTGCTGGGCAGGAACTGTGGGAACATGGGATTGGGAAGAATATGATTAGTGAAATCAGTGGGCTTAACATTCTGCATGTAGGTTCTACGGAAAGAAGAAACATCTGCCTGATTCCATGGAACTTTTTGATGGAAGGAAAATTAACTATCTGACCATCTCTGATTTTAACCCCTTGACCACTTCAGAGGTCCCAAACTCATTGCAAAGCTATGCATTGGAGACCTCTGTAGCATGTAAGGGGGTAAAAGACCACTCTGAATCAGAGGGATTCTTTTTACCTATTCCCTATGGTACAGTTATATTAGAATTGCTCCACGTGTTCCTTTGTGCATATGTGCATATGGCTTAGTTTAATTTCAATACACACACAGCTATATATATTCTACTATGTTGCTCACCCTAATCCTTTTAATAAACTCTCATGAAACACTCACCATTATTCCACCAAAGCAAATCCCTTCAAAATACCAAACGTAATTGGTGAGTTGGTTGTTTCCAGCATACATGGTCTCTCCATTCGGAAAGTATAAAAGGATGTTGACTACAATGCTCCAAATAGCCAGGGGAATAAGGGCCAGGCTGGAGCAGTCTGAACAATCCCTTGGAAACATCCCAGACTGCCAGAAATTAGCGTAAAAAGCAGGTTTGTAATAATATTAGCTTACAGGAAACAGATATCAGTAATGCTGTACACTGCAGCACAGTAACTCTACACGACAAGCTGGTTGCTGGGATATACTAACCAAACAATCCAGGCACTTAGTGAAATATTCACCAACACAAAAGCACAAAGAGGACTACATTCTGTTGTAGCTGACAATGCTATCAAAGGTTGTATCTACAAATGTCTCCATAGACATTAATAGCAATCTGCTAGATAAAACAGTTCATAGCACATATCAACTGCAATGGTATCCAGGCCTTACTAAGAAGTGAAGTAATGCTGCAGCAAGCCAACTACACCATAGATGACAAACACAAATTCCAACAGATATTAACCCTTTGAGTACCAGAGTGGTATCCAACGCGGATAACTCTCTGGCACTTAAAGGGTTAATGAGACTTTTAACACCTTGAATGCTGGATAAGTCTTCAATGCAATGAGATGGAGGTCTCTCTCTATTATTCAGTGGGGTTAAAATCCCCTTTTAATCCAACGGATTTAGGGAGAATGTAATTACTGGCTGCTGAGTTAGTTTGCCCCAGAATTGCTATTCTTGTCGCTTTGGGCAGAATGCAAAAAAATGTGCACAATCGCTATTTACAGTGTAGTTATGACGGTATCTAATCAGCACCAAAATGTTACTGAATTGCGTGTGTTTTTTCAGAATTAGTGAGTGGTTGTGCTTTTTTTTTTTAATCTAATGCGTTTCAAAAAGTGGGTGTGGCTAAAATGTCCACTGTTTTGTGAGAGAATTAGCAATTGATCCTAATTCAGCAAAGCAGATAACACACCTTTTCATTAGGCTGGCTAACTGTACCGTTAATCAAGGTGTTAATATGTTTATTGCATCAAAACATGAGCGATCGCAAATATATATTTATGGCTTTCAAAAAAATAGTGAATGCTTTACTTTTTTGCATTCCGCCCTCTGTGCATTATGACTCTTTTGGCTGTATGTAGTATAAAGACAAAGTGATGCAATTCTGGAGAAACCCAGCCATATTACGGGGACAAATTAAAATCCCCATTGATGTAAATTGTTTTTGTGACCCTGTGAATTCCAGAGACACCCAAAGCATTGCTTTGCAATGCGTTGAGGACCTCTTTAGCATTCACAAGGTTAAAACTTCTTTTAAATCAATGGAGATTTTGGGAATTTGTGTTTGTCCCTTATAATGTTGTTGACTTTTTATTTGTGTTTTTACATAAGTAGAAAAAGGTGCAATTGGGGCCAAACCAGCTGCACCAGAGGGGACAAATTAACAGTACAGTGGCATATTATGGGGGGATCCATTGTATCTGTTTTGTCCTGGTGTCATGTATTCATATAAAATATTGTGTTTACTGAGCTTCTTCTCAGGGCCAGATTTACCAACAGGCAGAGTAGGCAAATTCCTATAGCTTCAAATGTTCAGGGTGCTTCAGCAGTGCTGGCAACACCAACATTCTGAATTGTGGGTGTGGCCAGAGGATTCTCAAAAAACCCTCAATACAGCAATTTCAAATTCTGCCTTGAATGGGGGAAAAAATTCCTTCTTGATTCCAAATGACAATCAGATTTCTCATTGGATCAACAAGCACTAACTAAATATTAATTCCAATAGTAACGTACATAGCCCTCTGTGTTCTGCTCTTTTAAATAAGTATCCAGGCCCTTTTTAAAGCAATCGAATGTATTCGATAGCATCATCTCCTCAGGTAATGAATTCCATACCTTTATTGTCCTTACTGTAAAGAAACCCTTCCGCTGCTGTAGATGAAATCTCCTTTCCTCAAGTCTAAGCAGGTGGCCCCTTGTCCTTTTGGGCCCTGAAGATATTTATATAGTGTTATCATATCACCTCTACAACGCCGTTTCTCTAGTTTGTACAAGTTCAACTTTTCGAGCCTTTCTTCATAACTAAAACTTTCCATTCCCTGTACTAGTTTTGTAGCCCTCCTCTGCACTTTCTCTAGTTCCATAATGTCCTTTTTCAGAAAGGGTGCCCAGAATTGAACAGCATATTCTAGGTGGGGTCTTACCATGGACCCGTAAAGCAACATAATAATAATATTTTCCTCCCTTGTGTCAATACCCCTTTTAATACATGCCAATATCTTATTGGTCTTTGCAGCTGCCAGCTGGCACTGCAAGTTACTGCTAAGTCTATTGTCTACCATTACTCTCCAATCCTTTTCATTAGTTGATTTCCCCAGAGAAACACCATTTAAACTATATGTTGCATTTATATTATTATAACCAAAATGCATAATTTTACACTTGTCTATACTGAATCTCATTTGCCATTTGCAAAGTTTATCCAGTTGGAAAACTTCCCATTTACTACCACACTTTGCATTCTTTCATCCAATTTCCAATCCATGCACAAAGTTTTCCCCTAAGCCTATTTCATTCAATTTGTACAGTTACCTCTTGTGTGGAACCACATTAAATGCCTTGGCAAAGTCTAAATAGATCACATCAACCGTCGCTCCCACATTAATATTTTACTCACTTTTTCATAAAATGCAATCATTTTAGTTTGACAAGACCTGTCTTTCACAAAGCCATGTTGGCTTCTGCTAATTATATTCCTGTTCAAGCTGAATTCTTGAATATATTTCCTTAGCAACCCTTCAAACAGCTTCCCTACCACAGATGTCAAGCTTACAGGTGTGTAACTTCCTGGCTGGGATTTTGATCCCTTTTTAAATATGGGCACCACATCTGTTTTACGCCAATCCGTGAGCACCATACATGAAATAAAAGAATCCCTGAAAATCAGAAGTAACGGTCTGGCCAGCACCTGGCTTAGCTCTTTAAGTACCCGTGGGTGTATACTATCCAGCCCCAGGGCTTTGTCTACCTTAACACCATTCAATTGTTTTAACACTTTTTCTTGTGTTAGCCAGTCCCATGCTTACTGTGACTGTTCTGTAAAAGTAGTTTGCAGGTTCTTGTCCATTAGGTCTTCCTTCGTAAAAACAGAAGAAAAGAAATTATTTAAAATATCTGGTTTCTCTCTGTCCCCACTGACCATCTCACCCATTTCTGATAACAAGGACCCAACATTATTAGACTTTAATTTTTTGCCATTTATGTATTTATAGAGTTTTTTTGGGTTGCTCTTGCTCTCCTTAGCAATAATTTTTTCATTCTCCAGTCTAGCTAATTTAATAGCCTTTGTACAGGTTTTGTTGGCATTTTTGTATTCTGCAAATACCTATGCTGATCCCTCAGCTTTATAATGTTTAAATGCCTCTTTCTTGTTATTTATTTCATTAATTACTTTACTGGTTAGCCACATTGGTTTTAATTTGCTTCTTTTGTATTTGTTTCCAAAGGGGATGCATTTATATGTATATTTTTGTAATGTTATTTTGAAGGCATTCCACTTACCTTCTGTGTTTTTTCCTGAAAATATTCTATCCCAGTCAACGAGACCAAGGGATGAATTAAACCTGCTAAAGTTGGCCTTTTTAAAATTCAGTGTTTTGGTAGAACCCATACCAAATTGCTTTTTTGAATTAATCTCAAATGATAACATGTTATGGTCACTATTCCCCAAGTGCTCCCTTAGTTGGATGTTAGAGATAAGTTCTTCATTGTCAGTTATTACCAGATCCAGACACGCATCCCCTCTGGTTGAGGTCTATACTAGTTGAGACAAAAAATTGTCATTCAACAAGTTCAGAAACTTACTGCTTTTAGCAGAATTAGTTGTTCCATTTTTCCAATCTATTTCTGGATAATTAAAATCCGCATAATTATAGTTCTCTTTATTTGAGAAGTCTTTTATATTTGCATTAATAGCTGTGATTCTTCAAGGTTACCAATATTTGGTGGTTTATAACAAATACCGACTAATATTTTCTGGGCAGTTTTACTCCCATTGACTATTTCAACCCACAGGGATTCCACATGTTCACTGCTGTCATCACATATATCTTCCCGCAAATGAGGCAATAATGCTGGTTTGACATACAGTCAGACCCCCCCCACCTCTTTTGTTTGATCTATCTTTTCTAAACAACATGTAGCCCTCCAAATTGATTGACCAATCATGTGTGTCATCCCACCATGTTTCTGTTATGCCAATCAATTCATAGTTTTCGATTTCAGCTACCAGCTCCAATTCCCCTATTTTACCAGTTAAACTTCTGGTATTTGCAAGCATACAATTTACGCCACTGCCATGTTCCATTTGTGATTTAATTTTGATGTGGTTTATAGGCTTCTCCCTATCATCTGTACTAACCCAGCCCCCAGATCCACCCACCTGGTTATTAACTACATTTCCTTCCCTTTCTATACTATCTAGCCCAGTTTTTATTGGCCCCTCCCCCCTTCCTAGTTTAAAATCTCCTCCAACTGTCTAGCCATCCTGTCCCCAAGCACTTGAGACCCTCTTGCATTCAGGTGCAATCCATTCCTACTATAGAGATTGTACCCCAAAGCAAAATCAGCCCAGTGCTCTAAAAACCCAAAGCCCTCCTTCTTACACCAAGACTTCAGCCATGCATTGAGTGCCCTAATCTCCCGCTGTCTCTCTGGCGTAGCACATGGCACCGGTAGTATCTCTGAGAATACTACCTTGGAGGTCCAGTTCCTAATCTTACTCCCTAAATCCCTAAAATTACCTTTTAGGACTCTCCACCATCATCTTACTTTGTCATTGGTACCAATATGCACCAAGACAGCTGGATCCTCTCCAGTGACGCAAGGTAACCGGAAGGGACTGATGGCGTAGGCGCGCAGATGGTACTAACCTGGCCGTCAGTCTCCAAAGAGTAAAGATTTATTTCGAATCTGCCACTTTTTACAGGTAAGACATGTATTTTCAAGCTAGTCGCCAAATGCTTAATGATCGAAGGGCAACTTATTAATATGTTAAAGTTCATCTTTAATGTTAGTTCTCAGGATACCCAAACAGATTAGATTTGTATAAATATTGTATTTGTGCAAATACGCAACTCTTCGCTGTAAATACCCCAAGTATGCCTGTTTATTCTTAGAGCCATATATTCAAAAGAAAAGTGGCAGTATTATGGGGAAAGCCAACTGCATGGTAGGGGAGAAATACAAATTCCCATTTATTTAAATGGGGATTTTAAAGGGATAGTAATACTTAAAAATTACTATCTCTCATCTTGTAGCCAATAAAAAACTGAGTTAAATGAGGCCAGCGGCATCTCTTAAACCTTTATGGTTTGAGAGATATCTGCTTTCAAAGTTCCCTCTCCCCTGACATCAGCATTCTAGCTGACATCAGGGGAATCCAGTCCCAGGACCGACGGAGGCTCTGCAGCAGAGCTGAGATTGAGTTAATAAAAAAGAAATCCTTAACTTAAAAGGTCTTCTACGTGTGCTTGCAAACCAAGCACCCGTAGAATACCTTTTTAGTGAAGGATATCTTTTTTATTAAATCGATCTTGGCTGTGCTGCAGAGGCGCCGGCTGATCCCAGGAGAGGATTCCCCTGCTGTTAGCTAGAACGCTGACATCAGGAGAAAAGCCAAAAAGCACAACTTTGAAAGTGGATATCTCGCAAACCATAATGGTTTGAGAGATGCAGATGGCCTCATTTAACTCAGTTTTTTACTGGCTACAAGATGGGGGATAGTAATTTTTAAAGGGATAGTAATACTTCGTTTTATCTTTATTTTATTTTGAGGGCGTTAAAAAACATGAAGAACAATATAAGTCTTATCTCTCAAACCTTTATGGTTTGAGAGATATTCACAAGCAAAGTTTCCCCTCCCGTCCCTTTTACCTAGTGTAAGCCATCTCTTCTCAGATGTGGAATCTGGTTGTAAGACCAGACAGATAACAGAAGGGGACAATCTTCTTGCTATGAGAACAATGAAGGCCCTGCCCCCCTTGACAAGTTTTTCAGGTTTTTCCCTTATCTTAATTGAAGATTGTCCTTCTCTGCAATCTACCTGGGCACCTCCCTACTGCTCTGGCTGAACAGTGTTACATGAGTGAAAGGGGCAGGAGGGGGATACTTTGTCATTGAATTACTCTTGAACTACTACTCTCACAGAATTGAAATTACACTCTCCAAAGTCCAAATACTATGATGATTAATTACAGCTGCTTTTATTATGAAACATTACTATCCCTTTAAGTATTACTATTCCTTTAACCTCTTGAACGCTAGAGATGTTTCTAACACATTGCAGACCAGGGCACTGGAGACCTCTCCAGCACTCAAAGGGTTAAAAAATGCAATTGAAATCAATGGGTACTTTTGAAATCATTATGTTCCCTTATGTTGCAATTGATTTGCCACAGAATTCCTCAACTTTTCTTTTGAGCATATGGCCATTATTTGGGTAATTAGTAAATCAATAACTGTAATTGAATATTGCATATTTAGGGAAACCCTTAAAACCTGACCTGTTGGTGTGTCCAGAGAGCTGAAGGTGAGAATCAATGATGTTGAACCATATTTATTAGGCTTGAGAAAGCTGCTGTAAAGTGTATGAGTAGAGGGAACATCAGAGAAGGACCATTGTTTACTTCACACATCTATCAGGAAATAACCAGTACAGGCCAGTAGTCCAGCAGTATCTGGCATGAAGAGACATAAAGGGACTGGAGCTAAAAGATAAAAATGAACAACATTCCACTTTATAGTCAGAACCATAGGGAATGTGGACAGAGGGAAGTTGAAGAAGTATCACAACCTAATAATATTAATCCTCCACTTAACTTACTGTGGCCAAAAATACTAGTGGCCGCTATAATTCTGCCACCCTAGACAAGGCACTTGAGGTGCCCTTAACTCTACCCATGGACACCCCCACACTCCTCACTTGACCACTCCACTTGTTCCACTGACTGTTTCATAGCACAGAAAATACCTTTGGCCCATAATAAGCAAGAGACAAAAAAAAAAGCTTTAACCCTCTCCAACACATTGCTCCGCAAGGGGATAAATAATAGCCTGTAATGGGGACTAAAACTGTTACAGGGACACTGAAATTGTTGTGGCCCCACCCACAACAAAGTATATGGGTATGGCCAGAAGAGCCGAAGCTCCCTTCAAAATTTGCAGCTTTGTGCAGTTGCCTACTCTGCTTATTGACAATGAAATGCATAACACACCACAACACACACGCACAATACACAACACACAAACATTATACACATGCAATACACAAGCACAATATACATTTTCAGGCAATGCACACACACAATACACACACATGCACAACACAAACACAATAAATATGCACAATAGACCACAACACGTGCACACTACACACAACGCACAACACACCCAATACATACATTCAATACACATGCACACACAATAAACACCCACAAACTCAACAACAAAAAAACACACACCGCAACATGCACACAGTACACAGACACACACAACACACATGCCCACAATACACACACACACAAAAAAACACACAATACATGCAAGCACAAAAAAACACATGAAATCACACATACAAAAAATCCACACACACAACACATATAGGCAATACACACAGACACAATACACCGCAACATGTGTGTGCCAACACACACACTTGCAACACACATGCAATACATATGTACAATGCAAACACACAACAAACACACATGCACAATACACTCACAACACACACACAATACATACATGCAATACACATGCACAACAGAAAAAGACAATACATACACACATAATAAACACACACAATAAACAAACACACACACAGTACACACCCGCCCCCAGTACACACATACAAACACGCACAACACACACCACAAAATACTCAAACAACACACACATGCAAAAGACACACACACAACACGTGCAAAAAAATGCACACAACACACATGTGCAAAGCACATGCACACATGTGCAAAACACACTCATAATACACATGCAATACACACACACATGCACAACACAATACACAAAAGCAGAACACACACAAGGCAATACACAAACACACAAGGCACATGCAAAATCAACATTCCAGTCATTAAGAACATTGTCTCCTTTTCTGGATTTACCTGGATGTCAGGACCCCAGAAGCACTCAAAGGACTTAGGACTCAATCCAAATGTTGGCGTCGGCAGAAAAAACTGGCGACGGTGGTTTTGTACGTCAAGTAAGCAATGCAGATGTTCCCACTAGTAAGAAATAACGGAAGTTCTGAAACACGCGACACCCGTCTCCAAAACATCAAAATCTCACCCATAGAGGACAATGTAGAAGTGAAGCCCAGAGCCATTCAAATGTTGGAGTATCACGGTGCCCGTGATCTTTCCTGTCAGTCTCTGTGTGTTGCGCTCCCATTGGCTGAGCTGGGTTGGCCCGCCCCAGTGTGGCCTTTTTTTACTGGGCCTCTGGCACCTGTCAGGTGCCCTTTCGTGGTGTTCCTGTACCAGTGCTTCTGAGTTTCTGTGTTGCTGTGTTCCTGTGTACTGACTTGGCCCGTCTGACTACTCAGCTTCTGGTTCCCGCTCTGTGATTTGACCTGGCTTAGCTGACGTTCCTGCTCCGTGGCCTGACCCGGCTTGTCTGTATCACAGTGCCTGTGGTTCCTGTCAGTCTTATCTGTGGCAGACACTGATTTGCTGTGTTGGTTTGGCCCGCCCCCTGGTGACCTTTTTATACCTGGCTATCACATCTGTCAGATGCCTTTTCGTGGTGTTTCTGAGCCAGTTATACTGTTGCTGTGTTCCTGTGTTCCGGATTCCTGTGTACCGAATCGGCTTGTCCTGACTATTCTCCAGTGTTCCTGCTTGTGTATGATCCGGTCCGTCTGACTACCACCCTTGGATCCTGACTCGGTTTGGCTGACGTTCCTGCTTGTGTATGACCCGGCTTGTATGACTACCTCCTGCGTGCTCCGACCCGGCCTGGCTGACTTCCTGCTCCGAAGATCGACTCCTGCTTGTTCCAGTGACCTGCGTTCCAGTTGTCTCCGCCGCAACATTTTTATCTGCTGTTCCAGCCTTTGGTGTGACTGCCTTGCCTGGTGTACTCCGATCAGTGCAGTGTATCTACCTGTGCAGAGCTGTGCGTTTGTACGCCTCCCTCATACTGCAGAGCCTTGCTATACCGCTGAAAAGCCTCGAGTAAAGGTGCTTTTTAACCCTAGCAGTGCTGCCTTGGTTCCACTCTCTCTACTCCCGTAAGAGTCTTGTTCTCGGTGATACTCCTGCTGAGTTGGCCGCTCTCCGTCGGCAGCTCTGTAAATCCTTGCAGAGTATTCACATCCGTTGGGCCGGTTGGGCGCCTAAGACTCTCTCTCTTTACAAAACTGGGCGATTCCGTTATACAGAGTGGTGGCAGGCAAAGGCGTCAGCGTTAGCTAATCCGGTAACTACGCCCGTGGGGCTGTTGGCTCTTGCACGTCATATCCCGGTGTCCGGTTAAGTCCGAGGAGGCTTGGCAGCTCTCGCATTGCAGGCCGGTTCCAATTACGCCCGTGGGGGCTATTTGCACTTGCACTAGCTGAAGCACTTCCAGTAGGTACGCCCGAGGGGGCTAAGTGGATTCCTGTGCTTCTTCTTACTGAACACCGTGGCGAGGCAGTTCTGTATCCAGCCTATGATGAACTTTGTCTCCAGCATAGCCTTATAACACCCAGGGCGTTCCAAACATCCACATCTGAGACTGACTGTTATCAAGGACTTAACCCTCTGTGGGTATATTCTATTCTACTGCTGTGTATTAGTACATGTAATACATTTGTGCATTTACAATTGTATCTACCAGTCCCTACTGCTGATGTATATCAACTGCCACTAGAGGGCATACCTCTGCCTTAACTTACTCTAATAAATTGTGTTTTTATTTCACACACTGGTCTGAGAGTCTTAAAAACCGTTACAGTCTGACTTTCCTGCTCCGTGATTCGACCCGGCCTGGCTGATGTTCCTGCTCCGTGACCTGATCCAGCTTGTCTGACGTTCCTGTGCTGAGTTCCGGCCCAGCTATCCTGTTCCTGTTCTCCGTGTCACCTGGGCGACATTCTGACTCCTGCTTAGTCTGGCCCAGCCAGACTAAGAATTGCTGTGGCCTCCGTTACCACTGAGCCTTCCATTAACTCTTGCAGAGTGTTGTTGCCTCCGTTACCACTGAGCCTTCCGTTAACTCTTGCAGAGCACTGTTGCCTCCTTTACCACTGAGCCTTCAGTTAACTCTTGCAGAGCATTGTTGCCTCCGTGACCACTGAGCCTTCCGTTACTCTTGCAGAGCACTGTTGCCTCCGTTACCACTGAGCCTTCCGTTAACTCTTGCAGAGCACTGTTGCCTCTGATTACTGCTCCAGCAGTGAGCCCATGGTTGCGTTCCGTTCAGCTCTCGCAGTATACGGTTGTCTACGTTACAGCACTGTCAGGGTGCCATTGGCTCATTTCCTATTGCTCTTGCAGAATACTGTTGTCTCCATAACGGCACCGGTCGGGTGCCATTGGCTCAATATTACTAGCTCTTGCAGAGTACTGTGCCTCTGTTACTGCACCGGTCGGGTGCCTGTGGCTCAAGTCTGTTCAGCTCTAGCAGAGTATTGTGGCCTCCGTTACTGCTACGGCAGGGGGTATAAGTCTCAGCCCGGCTTTGCCATCTAGGTGCTTGTCTTCATTCCGCACCACAGTCTCTTGATCTTACCATCATACTGGGCGTTGTCAAACACACCACATCAGAGACTGATTATTATCATTGGACTTTAACCCATGCTGTGCTGTAGTTACCTTGTTATGCCTGACCTGTGACAATATCTTATCATCTTACTTATTGTATACTGGACCTGTGTGGGCATATGTCTATGACTTTTATTTTCATGTCTATTCCACTGTGATACGCTATCACCCGCTGTGGACATTGTCATTGTGTCTTTTAATAAAACTGTGCTTTATTCTAACTTACTGTGTCTGAGTGTCATACAAACCGTTACAGTGAGTTAGGTCTAACGCGAGTTAAATTGCAACATTTTTCTCCAGAAATCTAACACCCATTTTTTTTGCTGAACATTACACAACTCAGAGTAGAAAACCACCGTCAGGGAAAAAAAAAACAGAGAGTTAAGGATAACATGTCTGCAATATGCAATATATGTCGACATACTAAGAGGGGGGTGTCGAAGGGAGGGGGCATTGTGTAGTGCTTGGTGTACTAGTTTTCTTTATTGTAACCCTTTGAATGCCACAGGGGTGAGCAGTGCACATCCCTATGGCATTCAATGCTGTCCATGGTGCTGAAAGCCATCTCTGTGTTCCCCTACTGGCTGGGTAGGGAAGCACAGAAAATGCTGTTCAGACTGTCGTCGGTGATTTTGGGTTTTCTGACTAAAATTTATACTTTGAAGTGCTGTGATTGGCTGTGATGCTAGGTAACATTTTCATCATGTGTTATAGGTAAGATTTTCTATGCAACGCAGGTTTAAGATGAACGTGTATTTTGTTGGTCATCGCTCGTTAGCCTTTCTGTGTAAGGAAGATTTGAATCTCACGTTACCCGGTCTTGGTTAACTTGCAAATTTTTCTTCACGTTGGTTTTAACGCCAACGTTTGGATCGAGCCCTTAATCCCCATGGGCAACTCCATGTTCCTTTTTCTAGTCAACGTATAAAGTATATTCATTGCAATTTTATATAATGCACAGTACCATTTTCAATGTCCTTATCTTTGTATAGTGCTTGTAATTTGAGTTGAAAGTTTCCTCTCCTGCCCTTTTTCACTACTGTAGTCATAGTTCCCTCAGATCTGAAATCCAGTTTGACTGGGCGGATCACAATGAGGGACAATATTGTGTGTGTCTGTATAAGGAAAACCTTGATGAAGGGGAGCAGGGTTTTCCTTATGCTGACACAATATTGTCTCTCATTGCAATCCATCCATACCAAAACATTGTGACTATGTTGTAACATAGTAACATAGTAAATTAGGTTGAATAAAGACACAAGTCAATCAAGTTCAACCTTTGCCTCATACTCTAGTGACATGAGAACTGTATAGCTTTCCTGCTACCAAATCATTCAGTCATTTATCAGACCTTCCAGATTTGCCTACTATATACAGTATAACCCTGTATGTTCCCTTTGAAAGAAATGTATCTAATCTTCTCTTAAATGTATATATTGTATCTGTCATAACCACCTCCTTGAGCAAGGAATTCCACAATTTAAAAAACCCTTTCCTCTGCTGAAGTCTAAACTTCCTTTCCTCTAATCTCAAGGGGTGTCCCCGGTCACCTGATCAGGCCTTGGAATGAATAGCTTACCACAGGGATCCTTGTATTGACCACTCATATACTTGTACAATATGATAAGATCTTCTCTTAGTCATCTTTTCTATAGAGTATATCAATCAAGTTTGTCTAGTCATTCCTCATACATCAATCCTCCATTCCCTTAATTAATTTTGTTGCTCTTCGCTGTTCTCCAGTTCTAGTATATCCTTTTTCAGAACGGGTGCCCAAAACTGTACTGCATATTCGAGGTGAGGTCTTACAAACGATTTGTACAATGGCAAAATGATGTTATCCACTCTTGCTTCAATATCTCTTTTTATGCAAGACAGGATTTTGTTTGCTTTTGCTACTGCTATTTGACACTGGTCACTGTTTCCTAGTTTGCAGTTGACAAGGATACCCAGGTCTTTCACTAGCAAAGAGTCCCCAAAAATTATTCCATTAAGTTCATGTAGCCTGAGGATTTTTTCCTCCTAAATGCATGATGTTACACTTTCCCACTTTAAACTTCATATTCCATTTGTTGCCCAATCTGCCATTTTATGTAAATCCCTCTGAAGAGAGAAAATATCCTGTTCTGAATAAATTACCCTGCATAATTTAGTGTCATCTGCAAATATTGATATTTTGCTTTGTATGTCTATTTCCAGGTCATTTATAAACAAGTTAAAGAGCAATTGTGGATTGTGGGTTGGCAGTGCAGACACTACATAACAGATTCAAACATTGCTCTTCACATCACAATAACCAATACCTGCAGGACGTGCAAGCCATCAGTCAATCAAGTCTGCCTGATGTCACCATATGCCATAAAGCTAGATCCCCCCAACTGTCCACATGATAGCCTCGGACCCTACAAGGTGCTGCAAACACCATGGGAAAAATGGAATCCCTCGTAATTAATTGCTGGCTGCAATTTGTTTACCACAAAGTAAAAAAATCCATCAAACATTATGAATGTACTTTGAGGCTGATTTAAGACAAAGTAATTCTGGGCAAGCTAAGCTTACCATTTGGAAAAAAACAAAACTTCACATTTCTACAAATTGAGCTTAGCTCCTTGATTGTAGAGGGGTCTCCATGAATTGTTTTACAATGTGGTGGGAACATTCCTAACATTAAAAGGATTAAAAGCCTCATTTAAATCAATGGGAATTTAGGTTATTTGTATGGATGGGTGAAAATGTTCACCTCAAACGAAAATCGTCTAATAATGGCACTTTCTGCTTGAGGAATAATTTCTTGTGAAAAGTGTTGTTTTATCTACTTTTTTCACCTAGCTCATTCCATTGAAATAAATGGGAACATTGAATTTATACACAACACATAGCAAATATTATTTTATTTCCAAAGGCATAGTATAAAAGGGGTATGAGGGTGCCTGTGTCAGTAGGGTGTGGGGAAATAATAAGTTGTTCAGGGAATGTTTTTGGGGGGTTTGTTTACTGGGATTAGAGGGATCTGAGGAGAGTGCTTGTGTTGGTGGGTGGAGTCTGGGGAAAGAATCAGTTGAACAGGGAATTTGTTTTGGGTGGTTGTTGACTTGTATTGGGGGGACAGTTAATAAATAAAATAAATAAGAAATTTGTACATAACGTGACAGAGACAGGGAGCCCCTTGATGTAAGCTGATATTTGTGTAGACTGACACTTGACGTGATAGAGTATTTTGTAGAGGATGATTTGAAAGATTTGTTCTTAGAGCCCCATGCCCTGAGGAAACATTGATTTGTAGGACCTAGACTTATTAGAGGCACAAGACCTGAGGAAACATTGATTTGTTGTAGGAAATAAGACTTGTGTTAGGCCCAAGCCCAGAGGAAACATTGATTTGTAGAACTTAGACTGTTCTGTTTTTTTGTTTTTTTTTTAAACAAGCCCTGAGGAAAAACAAAATGCTCTACTGGCCTAGTGCCAGCAGGTCATGTAGTATTGGCCAGTGGCCACTGGCCTTTGTCAAATGCCCTGATGTAATTGCAGAATTTGAGACACTGTTCTTGCTGCTGCTGAGTTGTTTAAGCAGCATGATGATTAGACAGCTCAAAGGGAATGGGATCAACAACAGCAGTAATATGGGTGATTGATTATGAAGGTTCCACTTGCCATGACTAGCTCCAGTGATGTGCCTGAGGCAGTAGCAGCACCATAATTAGCCACTGCCACTTCAAAGAGAGAAAAGACAAAGTTGGCCAATAATGCTTCACCACCTGTCCCTCCTCCAAAATTATGGGTCGGTTAGACATTTTTCCCTTGAGAGCAGGAACTGTGCCTCTCACATCAGCAACAGCAATGTGCACAGTGTGTGTGGTAAATAAGGGAAGGACTTGGAAAATGGGTACATCTGCACTGACATCAAACACGTGGCACAACTGTATCCAAACATCATGAAACGTAGGGTTCCCAATATGAAATCCCCTCCCTACCAGAAGCCAAGTACTTCTTCTGTCACTATGCCCCTTGTCCACACCCCACACATGACAACTTGCAGACAGTTTAATAGTAATGATGAACCCTCCCTGCCACCAGCTTAGCATATTCTGTGGGATGGAATCTTCTCAGATGGCACGTTATGCCCTGCAGGCAATTCTTCTCCACCATACTGTCATGTGTGGTCAGTGTATCACACAGTATGCAATGGGTGGACACGAACTGCCACATCCTGACATCTATGGAATGGCTATCACTTGGTGGTGGAGGTAACGATGAATGAGATGGATTGGCAGAAGATATAGTTACTCTAGAGCAAGAAAGGTTTGGTGAGCTGGTGCCTGATTTCTGCTGTGGGTGTTTGGCTTTAACATGTTTCACATAAATGTCATGGTGTCTGTGTTTCATGTGTGTTATCAGTGTAGTTGTGCCAAGGTGTGTTCCCTCCTTTCCCCTTTTAACTGACTTGTCAAAAATTGTGCACAGTGCCATTGTTGATGACTGTACTGTGCCTACCCCAAGAGAAAAATAGTTCCATACCCATGACTTCAGGGGGGAAGGGGAAAGGGGGAGAAGAATGGCCTCTTTCTTCTTCTCTTCCACATTCCCCTACACTGGCTGGGGCACAGGATGATGTTGCTACTGTTGCTGCAACTGCCTCAGAATCAGCATTGCAACTAGGAAAAGGATTATTGCTGCTGGCAAGAGGAACCTGTCCTAGTCCCGCATCACTTGTTGATCCCATTCCCACTGTGTCCACGATGGTCTGTGGCACACTAGACTACTCCTCAGCATCCTGCTGACCTTGCAACTCTGCAACAGTAGGAATTAGAGCATTTGCAAACTCTGCAAATTCCAAAAGCTCACTGCTGGTGGTGGAGGTGATATCCATCCCTATCCCTATCTCCCATTCCTTCTCAATTTCTGCTAAAAAGGCCATTAATGTCTCTGTCTCTTCCACCCCAGCTTATCCACCATCATCATCATCCACCACCACCAATCCCTCCATACTGCTGCTGCTGTATTACAGACATCTCACCAGTTGGAGGAGGTGATGAGAAATGTGACAGAGAGTCTTCTAATGTCACACTTGCCATTTCTCATTGGCTTGAAAAAGGAAGATTGGCAGCACTAACAGCTGGCACAGGCAACTGATCTGTGCTTTTGGTTGTGGAGGTATTATTGCTGCCAGGAAACAATTCTGCCTTCTTCAGGATCATGTTCTACCTGGACAATACAGTGGTGGGGGGAGGGGACTCGCAGGGTCAGGGGAATGGTGTGGGCCCCCTTGATCGCTAGCCTGGTCACTTTGCATTACTTCCTCTACCATTCCCCTAACACTAGTCCCACCAGCTGCTTCACCATCACTGTTACTACAACTAACCCCAACCACATCAATTTCAGTCTCTGACCCTAAGTCTTCCTCCTCAGTAGTAATTTGTTGATCATCCTGTCCCTCACTCCCTGGACTCTGTACAAGCTGCTGCACCTTTTTAGTAGTAGTACTAGTGGCAGGACTGCTTGGGAATGGTAAGTGTGACTTAAAGTACCCTGCTGCCACACTTGGCATCATCTACTCCTCTCATCTACTCATCTTGAGAATTACAAGACACACTGGAAGCAGGTGCAGCACTGGCAGCAGGCACAGGCAGCTGACCTGTCCTGCTCATACTACTACCCACTTCTTCTTCCTGTGTGATAAATTTCCCCAAGATCCCTAGGGGTGATTTAGGGGGAACTGGTCAGCATTGGGTCTGGGGAATCAGGGCATGCAGACCCTTCAATGCTGGTAGGGGTCGCTTCCTCCTCAGACTCACTGGACACATAAGGGTGCTTCCAGCTCCTCCTTTTATTGTTCTTAAAGTTGCTCATAGTGATATCAGTCACTATGAGCCTCTCCTTGCTATTAATTTCACAGCTCAACAGCCTAGCACCTCTCTCTCACTTTGTAGCTGATTATATTGTGTTTCACTTCCTGAAAAACTGCAAGTTTTTATAGCGAAAAAGTGGACAAGACGTTAATACAGGAGCAAAAACTTTCTAGCCATTGAAAAAATGGCGAAGATTTTAATAGCTGTGTTTAAAGAGGATTTTCCCATGAAAAAGAGGACAACTACGCGGTTTTCGCTGATTTTTTTGTGGGAACATGAAGGGACCTTTCGCCCACCCCTAGTTATTGTATTTGTCCCTTGTGGTGCAGGTAGTGAACACAAGAATTATTCCAGGGTGTGATACAGAGCATGACTCCCCAGTCTCCTTTGAGTAACTGAGTCAGTGTCTAGCCAAGTCAGTGTAACTGAGCAATCTAGTATGTTTTTCTGTGTTTCTTTAAAATAAAACAAATTGTTAATTTATATATATTTTTATTAATAAGTATAAAAGTTAAACAATCTTTCTTTACATCACATTTAAATGCACGTCATTCTGTTAATGTTACTAAATACAATTTGATGAGAGAGATAAAAAGGATTTAAAGTTCTATCTCAGGCCTAGGCAACCTCACTCTTCAGCTGCTAGAGCCTACAATTTCAATAATCCCTAGTCGACCAGCGTTTGATTGGAGATGATGGGATTTGTAGTCTAGCCCTGAGAAAGAACTTAAAATCCATTGGAATATGGAGTGATGAGAATATTATCATGTGCCTCAATGTTCAATTTCAAGGGAACTTGCAGTCATCCATCTGCATCTCCATCACAATTAGCTGCAGAGAATGATGACAGTTATTTAACCCTTCGAGTACCAGAGAGTTAGCCAATGAATTGTGTGGGACTCATAGGGTTAACAGAAACAACATGAATTGTGTGGGACTCATAGCGTTAACAGCAATAACATGTTGCTTACCCCTTTCCTATTTGATGGTAGAACTGGTTTCTGATTCTATGGCAACATTCTTTCATTATATACAATACATTAATTCTCCAGAACATTATCATTCATGACATTAAATTAAAAAGGTTTGACTTCTTCTATGTCTAAGTGACTGACATAGAAAATACATAAAATTATGTACATTTACATTTACAAGTTTCAGATAAAAAAAACAAAGCTGAATTCTTCATCTGTAGCAATATGTTCTAGCTTATCCACAATCTTCCAAATCTCAGCAAACGTAGGACTATAAAGAAAGAGCAGATCAATTATAAGACACAGGTGCAAAATACAGAGCCATAGTCAAGAAGCGAAAGAGGTGCAGTTTGTAAAGGGGTGCAACTCTGGAGAAAACCAACTGCATCACATAGGGCAAATAAAAATTCCCAAAGATTTAAATGGGGCCTTTCACCATTCAAATGCTAGCGTTCTACAAAGCACTGCAAAAGGGTTAAAGGAGCAACAATGTTTTTTCTTTATGAAATCATGTATTACAGGGCTTTGCCTTCTGAGTAAAACAAGAGCATTTCTACCACTGTTAGTTGTTTTGTTCAAAAGTTATAGAAATAAAAGCGTCATTACTTCCTGAAAGTTCAAGGTTTCAGGAAGTGTCTCTGCAATTTCTGATTTTCAAAACTAACTACAATCTGACTACCAGAGGACACTGTAATAACTGCAGAAAAATATGCAGTGTGAATATTCTTGTTTTGTTTTTCTCAGCAGGAAAAGTGATACAAAACATGTTTTCATTAATAATGTTACCATTCTTTTAAAAGTCCCATTTAAGGCAATACTAAGAATTTGTCACGTTTGGTGCTTCTGATTTTTGCCACAGTTGTACCAACTTCTAAAAAAAAAGCCCATAGATTCAACCTGGCTGTCAATATTTTTTATCAAGATGAGACCATTAAAGGGATAGTAATGTTTTGCAAAAACAGCAGCTCCAATGGAAAATGTTATTTCAATACAGTCGGAGTTGTAGTTCAAGAATAATTGAATGATAAACATGATGGAATCTGGTCCCTTGACTGGACAGAAGGGACAATCTTCTTACTGTGAACATAGGGAAAACCCTGCCCCACTTGACAGGTTTTTCAGGTTTTTCCTTATACTCACTGAAGATTGTCCTTCTCTGCAATCCATCTGGACAGTATTGCTTCTCTAAGGTAAGCAGTGTTACATCCGTAAAAGGGGAGGGAGGGGGAAACTTTATCATTCAATTACTCTTGAACTCTAGGTGAGGTCTCACCAGAGATCTATAGAGTGGCATGACCACTTCCTTTTTTCTGCTACTAATGCCCCTAGCTATACAACCTAGCACCCTGCTTGCATTCTCCACCACTTTGTTACATTGCCTCAATGTAGGGGGTGAAAATATTTTAGTGAAATGGTATGGGGATTTACAACTATGTTGTAGACGAAATGTCTAGAAAAGGCTTACTATCTATAGGAAAGGAAGTTGACATGCTTATATGAATTATGGTACTCCCTAAATACTTTGCTATTGAAAAAATACAGATAAACACATATAAGCACAGCCTAGAGTAGCTTTCTCTCTTGGTGCTGATTTCCTTGAAGTATTCCTGTCAGGCCAAACAAACTCTAAGAAACTTATACTTAATGTCTAGTAATTATATTTTCTTTGTTTTAATTCTGCAAAGTTCTAAGAAATATATATTTCCTCTACAGTTGAGGAAACATTATTTCTTACAATTTTTCTTAAATGGACTGGCCACCCATTTTAAGAATTATTTAATAAGCCTGTATTTGGCTCTAGTTTATTCTGGAACTAAACAGAATTAATTTATTTGGAAAAAAAGAGACAGATCAACCCACTCTAGGTGTAGTATTCTTAAAATCTATATCCAAAGATATGGATTTTAAGAATTCTACACTCAGAATGGATTGCACTGTTCTTCTCTTTCTTTTTTGCATGGTACTGGAGAACCTGCCTGATGTCTTGTGGACGACCTGCATTCTTGGACTCTGAATAGTTAAATAAAGTCCTGGATTTTAAGGAATTAGTCATAGTTTAAGGGAATTCTTTGAATTGTGATATATTTGAGGAATATTTAATATACCCTTTTTATATTAATGCTTATATATTGTATATACAGAATTTTTGACCAATATATATGATGTTTTCTGTCTTTAATTGAATTGTTGATGTGGGGATTATAGGTATACCAACATAATAGTATACACCGAGAGTGAATGCAGGAGTATATTTGTTTAATTAATTAATTTGCAATTTAAATAAAGTCCTGGATTTTAAGGAATTAGTCATAGTTTAAGGGAATTCTTTGAATTGTGATATATTTGAGGAATATTTAATATACCCTTTTTATATTAATGCTTATATATTGTATATACAGAATTTTTGACCAATATATATGATGTTTTCTGTCTTTAATTGAATTGTTGATGTGGGGATTATAGGTATACCAACATAATAGTATACACCGAGAGTGAATGCAGGAGTATATTTGTTTAATTAATTAATTTGCAATTTTATCCAGAAAATTGAGAAATAGTTGATAGCAGGTAGATCAATATAACAATATATATTAGTTAACGCTAATTATTGATACCTATGGAATCAAATATTTGTGTTTCTGTAAAGGTTATTGAGCTAATATTTGATCTGGTGAATTCTGCAATTAACCCTTAATCTGCTGTTTGTCTATTTTAGTGTATGTTTCCAGGAATTTCTTTGTTGCATGTGTGTTTGGGCCTAACTTTTGTACAGCGGGAAGTTTCTTTAAATATCTCACTAGACAAAAGAAGCTGCCATCTTGGATGGGGCAACCATATACCTTATATCTGTGGATTAACCCTAGGAGTGCTATAGGTGTTACAAATTGCTGTTGTCATTTTAAATTATATGTTGCATGACATTTTTGTGGTCCATTCTAGACATATATTAGTAGATTTATTTCTTAGTATAGAGTGCAATTTACCATTGACTGATCAAAGATATCTGGATCTGGACTGTATTCTGTTATCTGATTTCCATGCTAAACAATGTGATGTGTACTTGTATTTAAGAGAGATGTTTTCATATTTATCTGTATAACATGCCTGAGGAAGAGACCTAAGGTCTTGAAAGCTTGCATTTAAATCTGCTTAGTTAGCCAATAAAAGGTATCAAAAACTATATTTGCCTCCTGTATTTCTTAGTATATTCTTGGTTTAATCTAATAGTGACAATAAAATAAATGCAATTTATATGGTTTATCCAGAAGGTGTGCAATATTGAAAACAGGAGATAAATAGTTAAATTCTCTTTATTTAAATATGGGATTTTATTCCAGATACATTTTTTAAAGTATATATTTTTATATAGTCCAAGGAGACTGTTATGAGACCTGTTATGTTTTATTAAAAGCAAGCCACATAACAACATTCCTTAGACCTTAATTAGTATAGTCTATACAGAGTCTGGGGCAGAGGTATTCATATACGCTGCTGCCAACTGTATTGTAATTAATTGAAGGATCAATTAACCCTTTCTATGCTGCTGTGTTCATTTATTGTTATCAGATACATATGGATACACCTATGCAATGTTTAATCCTGTTTGTGCTGGTAATACTGTCTTGTGATATTGGTTTTTGAGTTACTGTATGTCTATTTCAATTGGTGTTCACTCATTATTGTTGATTACACTTTATATTTAGTATATTTACTTAAATTATATATATATATATTTGCACAAATATGCGCAATTTATTATTTCAATCAATTCTTTACTGTGAAGTGTCAGTACCTAGCATTGTGTAAAGTTCTCAAATTAATTTAATATTATTATTTTATCTATTTATGTGAAGATATACAACCTAATTGGGTCTCCTGTTTAATCCTTTCCTGTATATCCTCGACAATATCCCTCTTTAATTTTACTTGACGTAAAAAAATATACCATATATATCCTTTTTTTAACATGCTGTGTTCCTCCCAATTTGTTATTGTGACACCCTTTTTACACCAGAGGCTTCTACATTGATACATCTTTGGGTCCTTACACGTATCCACTATAGTAGAGTTTCCAGTCATCACTTTATAGTGAGTTTTTAACCAAATAATTTCATACATATAGGAGTTGGTGCATCTAAAGAAACTACACTTATTGTAAGTGGTTTTCGGATTTGGAAGCCTTTAAAGCCTGGGAGTGTTTAAAAAACCTGGAGAATGCTGTTGTGAGATCTACTGGGAGGTAGTTCAAACCTCCATTACAAGTGAGTACACATACGGAAGGGGAACTTATAGGGGAACACTGCATATCTGCACATTGCTACACTTAGAGAGTGTGCACTGTCTCTTTCTTCTATCTCTATAAGAGCCTTAAAGTCTGAGAGATTTTAGTGTATAGGCTCTGTAGAATAACATAGGAATTGGAGATATGGGGGAGATGCACTAAGGCATAATAAAAAGGTGATATAGTTGACTTATTCAGTGATATAGTTTATCCAATTCCTATGATATTATATGAAGCCTGTGTTCTAAGATTTCTCAGGAGGGAGAGATCTTATTGCATAGGCTCCATAGAATAACAGAAATTGGAGAAGTGATTTCACTGTAGAAGTCATATCCACTTTATCACCTCTCTATTCCCCCTTAGCACATCTCCCCCATGATACCACCTTTTTATCACACCTTAGTGCATCTCCGCCAAGGAATTCTTGCTCAAACAAAAGTGTTTTATAACATCCATGAAAATATTTCCCCTCCAATTACCTGTGATTTTTGTTCACAGCAGCCGCACATATTACATAGACCCCCAATGCAGCCATTTATGATCTGGATTAGGCATAGGATGACTTGGATTCCAGACAGTCCCAGAAGGATGGAAAACAGGGTGACGTTCCACACAACCACATTCTTTGGTTCTGTGCACTGGGACCAGGACGCATGATCAAACAGATAGCTGTGTGAAGACAAGAATAGTCACAGACTGTGCAGTTCATGTTCATTCCAGCAACAGTTACATAATAAAATGAGGCCAAACAAGATCTTTAATTTTACTTTGATTATTTGAGTATTCATTTATTTTATCTTCTCAGTTTCTTTTTCTCTATTCTTTGTGTACATATCTTGAATCAGTATTTCAGTTCTTCTCCTCATTTTACCCTACCTGCAGTCTGCAAAATGGTCTGCAATTCATTTGCATCAGCAAAGAATCCTATCATTCTGTTGGCAAAAGCAAAGCAATTCTGGGGCAAACCAACTGCAATAGGGGACAAATAAAAATCTCCTTTGATTTAAATGTTTTTTTTAACTTCTTTAAAGGGATAGTAATATTTCACAAAAATCAGCTCCAATTAATCTTCAGAGTATTTGGGCCATGGAGAATGTTATTTCAAAACTATCAAAGTTGTAGTTCAAGAGTAATTGAATGATAAAGTATCCCCCTCCCGTCCCTTTTACCTAGTCTAAGCAACCTCCCCTCAGATGTGGAATCTGGTTCTGGGACCGGACAGCTCACAGCAAGGGACAATCTTCTCTGGCCCCCTTGATGGGTTTTTTAGGTTTTTCATTATGCTCACTAAATATTGCCCCTCTCTGTGATCCATCCGGACAATCTGATGTGAGCAGTCTTACATCAGTAAAAGGGGCGGGAGGGGGATACTTTATCCTTCAATTACTCTTGAAGTACAACTCTGACAGTATTGAAATAACACTCTCCATGTCCCAAATACTATGAAGATTAAATGGAGCTGCTTTTATTGTGAAACGTTACTATCCCTTTAATGTTACTGAATGTTCACATTCATTGTGAAACGAGGTGATAGAGACCTCTCCAGCATTTAGGGTTTAAAAGCTTCTTTTAAGTCAATGGAATATTTCCATTATGTTGCACATGGGTTGATCCAGAATTTCTGCAGTTCTCTTAGTACATCAGTTTTACTAGTTATTCTCTATTATCTGTTTCAGCTAAACATGTGAAGCACTCCATTAGAGATTGAGACACACAGACAGAGATCTGAAATACTTTGCACATTGATGCTGCAGTTAAAGGGAGCACACATCAATGAAAGTGTAAGAAAAAGGACAACTGAAATAGCTGAATCAAGGTAAGTATGCAAAATATTTTTCTAAATAGCAGGTTAAATAAATTAATATTTACTACTGAAAAATAAACATTTATATATATATATATATATATATATATATATATATATATATATATGTGTGTGTGTGTATGTGTGTAATACTTCTTTAACGCTTGGTATGCTAGATATATATCCAACTCTGCAATGCACTGGTAAACTATCATATTCCAGGACTCAGAGCTTGTTCATGAAGGCGACTGTTTTGTGATGATATTGACAATAAGCACAGTCGCCTACAAGTAGAATCCATTGGTCTCTATGATGCTGGGCTTACAATTACAATACAGTGGAGATGGGAATCATGATTGTTACAGCTCCCTGGCAACTAGCAATGGTTATCAAAAACAGAAGCAGTAAAGGCCAGTATGGTAGCATTTGGAGACAAATAAGTTAGAGGTATCATATATAAGGGCAAAGTGAACCAGTTCTGGGGCAAATCCCCTGCACCATAGGGGACAAATTAAAGGGATAATAATGTTTAACAGAAAAAAATCAGCTCTGATTAATGTTCATAGTATTTGGGCCATGGAGAGTGTTATTTCAATATTGTCAGAGCTGTAGTTCAAGAGTAATTGAATGATAAAGTATCCCCCTCCTGCCCCTTTTACCTAGTATACGCCACCTCCTCTCAGATGTGCAATCTGGTCCTGGAACTAGACAGCTCATAGCAAGGGACAATCTTCTTACTGTGAACATAAGGAAAACCCTGTCCCCCTTGACAGGCTTTCAGGTTTTTCCTTATGCTAATTGAAGATTGTCTCTCTCTGCGATCCATCTGGACCCCACCTTGCCACTCTGAGGTGAGCAGTGTTACATCAGTAAAAGGGGTGGGAGGGGGATACTTTATCATTCAATTACTCTTGAACTACAACTCTGACAGTATTGAAATAATGCTTTCCATTGCCCAAATATTATGAAAATGTATCTGAGCTGCTTTTTTTGTGAAACATTACTCTCTTTAACATCCCTTTTGAATGCGAAGCAAAGTGTTGGAGACCTATATATCATTCAAAGAGTTAAAAACCCCTTTAGAAAACAATGAACATTTAAGGATTTTTATTTGTCCTCATGGTGCAGCTGGCTTGTTCCAGAAGTTGTTTTTCATTTCTCTTGTGGTCTACTGCAAATTGTTTGCCTTAAATCTGATAACAACCCTGACGATCTATTCATATATATTGCAGTCTAATGTTTGTTCTGTGGAGGTATTGCCTAGCGGCATTCCTGCATACAGATTACCATATACAGGAAACTGTCCCTAAAGTTGTGTGAAAAAGAAAGTACACCTTCTTTGAATTCTATGGTTTTACATTTCAGGACATATTAACAATTATTTGTTCCTTAGCAGGTCTAAACATTAGGTAAATACAACACATGACATATAACACCATGTCATGATTTATTTAACAAAAAGAAAGCCAAAATGGAGAAGCCATGTGTGAAAAACTAAGTACACCCTTACTGCTTCCATAGGAATTAAGATGCTAAGTAGTAGACAAGTACTGCTAATCAAATGCCCTTGATTAACTGATCATCAGCTAGTGTGATCACCTCTATAAAAGCCAAAGGTTTAGCAGTTTGCTGGTCTGGAGCATTCAGGTGTGTGATAACACAATACCAAGGAGGAAAGACATCAGCAATGATCTTAGAGAATCAATTGTTGCTGCCCATCAGTCTGGGAAGGGTTAGAAGGCCATTTCCAAACAATTTAAAGTCCATCATTCTACAGTGAGAAAGGTTATTTAAAAGTGGAAAACATTCAAGATTGTTTTCAGTCTTCCCAGGAGTGGACGTCCCAGCAACTTCACCTCAAGGTCAGACCGTGCAATGCTCAGAGAGATTGCAAAAAACCCAAGAGTTACATCTTAGACTCTACAGACCTCAGTTAGCATGTTAAAGGGACAGTAATGTTGCATAAAAGTGGACAAGACCAAAGTGGAGATGTTTGGCCATAACGCACCGTGACACGTTTGGTGAAAACCAAAAACAGCAAATCGGCACAAACACCTCATGCCAACTATCAAGCACGGTGTTGGAAGGGTGATGATTTGGGCTTGTTTTACAGCCACAGGTCCTGGGAACCTTGCAGACCATTAACTTCTCTGTATACCACAGTATTCTAGAGTCAAATGTGAGGCCATCCGTCCGACAACTAAAGCTTAGCCAAAATTGAGTCATGCAACAGGTCAATGATCTCAAGCACACCAACAAATATACAACAGAATGACTGAAAAAGAAAAGAATCAACGTGTTGCAATGGCCCAGTCAAAGTCCAGACCTCAACCAGACTGAAATGCTGTGGCAGGACCTTAAGAGAGGTGTGCATAAACAAATGCCCGCAAACCTCAATGATGTGAGAAACTGGTAAAGTCATACAGAAAACAATTACTTCAAATGATTGCCGCTAAATGTGATTCTACAAACTATTAAATCATAAGGTGTACTTAGTTTTACACATATGGCTTCTCCATTTTGGCTTTCTTTTTGTAAAATAAATAATGACACAATATAATATGTCATGTGTTGTTCTTCATCTGAGGTAGCATTTACCTAATTTTAGACATGTTAAGATGATTGTTATTATGTCCTGATATGTAAAACCATAGGATTCAAAGTGGGTGTACTTTCTTTTTCACACAACTGTATAATGTCAAAACAATAGATTGATATATCTGGTTGTTGTATGAGGGCCACTTACCTAAGTTAACCAATCTGTAAAACAAATTAAGAGACACATATTCCTAGGTTATAATTTTCCTTCAATAAAAACAATTTTGCTAAAAACACCTATGAATGAAACAACTTTTAGCCGTGGAAGTACCCCTGTTTTACTCTGCATGAAAAGCCCCACAATGTATGTTTGTTCTTCACAATTGTTTCACAATGCATTGCACATATCTTTGGTCCTTAATAAGATAAAGATTAGTCTGTTATCAGAGCAGTAAGAAATGTGATACATACTGTGATTTGGTTTCATTAAATGCATAGGTCCACTTTCCGTCTTTCAAACAGTATGGCCCTTCAGCTAATCCCAATGCCGAAATAATTACACAGTACCCAGCTCCAGCAACTCCAATTAAGGCAGCCAAAATAGAAGAAAACATCTGAAAGTAAAAGGAGAATGAGTCCCCAGGGTCTCTGATTCCATTCATTAACCATTTGAGTGCCAAAGGGGTAGGGAATGTTGCACTCAAAAGGTTAATAAATCCAACACCTTACAGTGGTACTTACAGCACAGCTCTTCCCACACTTATGATTTCCACAACACCCACAGCAATCCTCTTGTTCCAGTCCAATGAATACTCCTGCAGGTATTAGCATCTAGGAGATAAAATCCAATGAATGGGTTTTAAAACAATCTTTGTAAGCTTATATACAGTGCATTCTACCCAAAAGGTGTTACACTACACAGTATATGTGACAGTATTTATTGTAATATGCAGCACTGCATTATTGCAATGATTTAATTCCAATAAATGTACTCACTGGGCCTTACACACAAAAGAAAACAAGAGCAAATCTGGGACAAAGCAGCTTTGCCACTGGCGGACTTATTGAAACTTCCATTGATTTTAATAATAATTTTAACCCCTCGAATGCTAATAGTAAATTACTCTGAAATCCATTGGAGACAACACCATCATTCTAGGAGTTAAAAGCGTCATTTAAATAATTTGTTGTTTAGAGATGGCTTATTTATACCCTGTTGTTCATATGATTTACTCCAGAACTGCTTATCTTCTAATTCATTGTATCAAATGAGCCTGAATCTCACATCACACACATACACACACATGCACATACACACACACACACACACACACACATGCACATACACACACACATGCATGCACACACACACACGCACATACACACACACATACACGCACACACAAAATGTCTAGACTGGAAGTACACATAAAAAACATTGCTGATGGCCCAGGTGCACATGGAGGAGAGGTGAACCTCTATCATTGTCTTGATGAAAGCCTGTGTTGTGCTCCAAAAAACATAATTATTTTCACTCTGTCGTGAACATCTGACTATTTTATTTCTTTAGTCTAAAGAGAGAGAGAAGGTGAGAGAATTATGGGTGATGGTAAAGTTGTAGAGAGTTCTAAGTATGTAGATGTACACCTGCCTAGTTTTTTCCATTTAAATTTAATGATGTTCTCTTTCCTAGATATAGTGTTATATCATATGATCGGAGAACATTAAATAAAGTGGTTGCAGGGAGGACCCACATTAAAAAAGCATACACAGCAATTGTAGCAAAATATAGCCTGCAGGCCAGATACAACACTGTAACTATTTTGATAGTGATCTTGTATCTGCCTGTAATTCATTGTACTTCTGAGCATACATTACGAGAACAACTCTTTTACAGATTCAAAAGATGTAAAAGTACTCTTAGGACTTCAATATGATAAGTTAAGGGAACTCTTTTATAGAATGATCAAGGTTTCGGCTGCATTGCACAGCCCTCCTCAGGATCAATAATTTTCTTTTCACTTTGCTTATCATATCGAAGTCCCAAGAGTGCCGTTACATCTTTTGAAACTGTTTATGATATTGATACATCAGAACTGTATACATATTATACATATTCAACTGTGCATAGCAACAGAGAAAGCTGACCAGTAATTAGCAATGACATTTGAGATAAATTATACCTTTTGGTCAACTCCAAAATATTTTTATGACCTCCCAAGTCTCTTCTTTGGGGATGGAGACTAATTTAAAAACTTGCATTGTACATAACACTATTTCACCCATTGGGGCATATATACAAATAAAAAAGTGATGCATATCAATGAACTACAACTCTAACTCTAACTCTCCATGGCCCAAACACTACGAAGATTAATTGGAGCTGCTGTTTTTATGAAACATTACTATCCCTTTAAATGGGGCCGCTTCCCTGACCAAATGTGAAAATCCGGATTGTGGTTTTCATAGAGACAGTTAGAGTGTTGGAAGAATCAGCCCCACTAGTATGTAGTGTGTAGGATTATCTACATGTGGAATGAACCATGACGACATATACTAGCTGACTGGCAATGAAGCAAAGGTACAAAGCTGACATGGGCAACTGGAGGGTCTTAAAGAGGAACTACCACTCTATAAAAAGTCACCACGCAATTATTTGGCATATGGCATCTAGCTTCTTGATACTGCTATTATCTTCCACAAGTACTGTGTTTTGAAGTAATCCTGTTTCTTCAGAGACCAGCAGCCAGGCTTGGACCCAGACATCTTGCTCAGAGACGTCTGAGCACCTGCACTGTCTGTCCCGGTCTCCTCTAAGAGGCATTGCAAGGAGCCGAAAGGCACTGGAAGGGACTGATGGCTCAGGCTCGCAGAGAGCTCTGCAGCAAGAAGCCTGGCCTTCAGTCTCTGAGATACGATGTTAAAGTTCACCTCTCCTATATAGCTGACAGAAGGAGAATCAAATCGTGCAACACGATGGTATCTCTTCAGCAGAGCTTAAATAGCGCTATCTAAAAATAAATATTTAATTGAAACGCTCTACAAAGTGTGCCTGGTTTGCAAGCACACTTTGTAGACCATTCCAATTAAGTATTTATTTTTAGATAGCACTTTAACTCTTGCAAAGCAATGCGTTGCGTATCCCTCTAGCACTCAAAGGGTTAACACTTTAAATGTAAAGATATACTGTCTCTAGCATCTGGAGGATTAGAAGATGAGTAATCACAATACTATATCCTCTGTAATTGAATTGGTTAAACAATTTTCATACATTAAAAGATTTAGAGAAAAAACTGACATGATTACCATTAATCTGAATTAGTGCTTTTTACCTACTTATGTTAACTCCATGGATGTGTTGGAGACCTCTATAGCACCCAAGTAGATAGGTGTTCTTTACATAGAAGTTAGGAATATCAGTACGACTTTCTACTGACAAGTACTGATAAAGGGGCAGTAAACTCTAAAAGTATGTATGCTGTAAGCCTTTTCCTACTGAGTAAAACACGGATTCTCCCAATGCTGTGAGCTACTCCTTTTGAATGTTATTGCACAGTTAACTTGGCATTTTTCTGAAAGCTTGAGTTCAATTATGGAAAGCTTCCATCTGTGAATATAAGCTTTTAACAGAGATTAAAAGCCACAGAGCCACCTGGCTGCAAAAATCTTGCATTCAAACTCTTAAACTTTTTTCAACTGCATTAACCCTTTAAGGACAGGCCGATTGTGCACTCGGCCAGCACTTAAGGACCACAGACCATTTTTTTTTTTAGCATTCGATTCAGGACTCCGCAAAAGCAGGGAGCCCTGAATTCCATGACTGTCCTGGCACGTCATGGGTCCTTATTGCTCCCCAACCCATGACATGCCAGAACCATCAAGGGTCCTTAAGGGGTTAATAATGTTACACTGCAAAGCAATGTGGAGGTTTGGTGCAATAACGTAGCATAGCTCCCCATGCCACCTCACCCCCATGGTGGCACATCTCCAGTTTGGCCAGTATAGCTATCAGAACCCCAAACACTTTGTGCTGATGACTTACTACCTTCCTAAGCAGGGAAACATTTTGGTTTCAGAAGTCCTATAACAAAAGAACAGAAGAGTGAACCTAGCACACACTTATACCTCCTATGGGGACTTACATTACTGGTAACAGAAAGGTGCTACACAAGGTAAAAGTAAAGGCATAGTAATGTTTCAAAATAAATGCAGCTCTAATTATTCTTTATAGTTTTTGGGCCATGTAGAACGTTATTATCATTCTCTATGTTCCAGAGTAATTGAATTAGAAAGTGTCCATCTACCGCCCCTTTTACCTATTGTAAGCCACCTCCCCTCTAATGTGGAATCTGGTCGTTTAACTGGGCAACTCTCAGAAAGGGACAATCTTCTGGCTGTGAGCATAAAGAAAATCCTGCCCCCTTGAAGGAGGAGAGCAGGTTTTCCTTATGCTAACAGTAGATTTTCTTTGCTGTGATCCATCCAGACGGTCTTGATGTACAGCTTTACATAGGTAAAAGGGGAGGGAGGGGGACACTTTATGATTCAATTACTCTGGAACTACACCTCTTAGAGAATGATAATAACACTCTACATGGCCCAAAAACTATAAAGAATAATCAGAGCTGCATTTATTTTGAAACATTACTATTGTTTTAAACTTAAACATAGTAAAGCGAAAATGATATCCCTGCTGTAATCAGCACTGAATACCATACCATTATTTTGTACCACTTTGAACAATATGCAAAGACTGGAGAAGTAAATTAAAACTTCACTTTTATTTACACTAGCTTAAAATTAAAAAGGCTACTAAGGACATATATAATAAAAAATGATTGGCAGTATACATCTGTACCCTAAGTAAATGTTGACAGGGCAAAACAGACCAGCTTGCCATTCAATTTAATGATCTTGTTAGATGTAATTAGCTTGTTGTGTAAGAAAAGACTCACATAAATTATTATCAATGTGTATACCCTAAATAGATGCAGTCAGGACAGGGGAATCAACTTGCCATATTGCTCAGTTATGTGGGTTAATATAGCTATTTCGTCATCGTGTCACATTTTCAAAATGAGAACCCACTCATTATGTAAAAAAATAATTAAGTATAACTCATATATTAAAATACTTTCCAAGAGAAAATTGTTTGACTTGAAATTCAATTAAGTCAGTGTAATTATTATAAGGAACATGCCACAACGCATATAAATATCATACAACATTTTTGTTGTGACCACGCCGCAATGGCGAAACACAAATCAGCTTTTTATTAAGGAATCTTTTGCTTTAATTAGGAATTCTTTTGAACTCCGAAAATGCTGCCAGTGTCTAAACTTATTTGATTGCAAATCAGTGAATGAAGTCTTATAATATAGGACTCTTTCTGCATCCCACGGGTTAATAAGATGTATGAGATGCACTTATGAGAGCCATAAAGAAATCTTCTTTGATTTAATACACACCTCAAGATAAAATCATTTTTAGCCACTCCATTATATAGATGCTTATGTTATAAGTGTCCGTTATACAAGTCTTATCATACATACACTAGTATACTTGAATTACAAGTCAAGCAATTTTCTCTTTGATATCTGAATACATATGAGTTATACTTAATAATTTTCTATATACAGGAGACTAGTAGAGAAAAAAGCCACTCAGCCAATATATTATTTTTTCTCTACTAGACTCCTACGTTTTCTGTGGCTAACACGGCACAACTCATTTTCTAATTGAGAATAAGAAGTATGTTAAAACACTTTTTTGTTGGTTCATCTTTACTTCTCTTAACATTGCAAGAGTTGAAGCTGCTAGTAGCAGTCTCATTGCTATTGGCTGTGCAGGAGGGTGTCACATGCCATCAGCCAACATGAATCATCAGTTAGAGTCACAACATCAGCTTAAGGAAACCCAATGGGGACCTGTAGACAGATGGCTGTAAGAATATAATGCTTCTACTCTCAGAGATGAGAGTTACTGTGATTAATTATGTTAGTTGCCCTTTAAATTACACCATCCAGATTTTCCTTCTCAGAAGGACCCACAATCATGTGATACCTGGGTTTGGTTTTTAATGTGTCATATGTATTGCTACAATCTATCAAGCATAGAAAACACTGGTTCAAGATTGGTTCCTATTTTGAAAGACCTTTTGATCTTTCTTCACTTATAACAGCCTACACCAATATAAAAGCAATTAATATTTCACAGTCATAAATAACTCCTTGGGAAATTCCTATACCTCAAAAAAATAACCATTTGTCTCAAAGACTACATACTGCCCATGTAGACAGAATCTATAAGTCATGGGTGTCCAACATGCAGCCTATGTGCCAAATGCAGCCCGCCTGACACCAGGATGCAGCCCACCTGAGATTTTTAAAGGGAGAGTAATGTCCCAGAAATAATCTTTATAGTTTTGTATTGCTTAAAAAATTAAACTATATTCAAAAAATCCTATCTCTCAAACCGCTATAGTTTGAGAGATATTCACATTCAAAGGTCCCCCCTCCTTTTCCTGACAGCAGGAGATCCGTGTTGGGCGACACGAGGAGGCTCTTCAGCAGAACTGAAATTATGTTATTTAAAACAAATTACTTAATTGGAATGGTCTACAAAGTGTGTTTGCAAACCAGGCACACTTTATAGACCTTTCCAATTAAGTAATTATTTTCTAATAATGCGATTCCGGCACTGCTGCAGAGCTGCCGGTTGGTCCCCAGACAGGATTCCCCTGCAGTCAGCACAGCGCTGACGTCAGGGAAAGGGGAGGGAGGGGGGAACTTTAGTGCCAAATATCTATCAAACCATAGGTTTGAGCGATAGGATTTGTTGCATATAGTTTAAATTTCTTAAGCACTGCAAAGCTATAAAGAATTTTTTTGGGACACTACTGTCCCTTTAAACAACATTTGTTTGCCTAATTAACTAGCACATGAACTAGTAGACCGGTATTAACCTGCCTGTACTATAGCGTTCAAGAACAAATGTCTGCTAAATATCACTATTGTCAATGACATGATCAACAAATAAATAAATAACTCCATACTTGTGAATAGCTTATAGGATATAATTCATCATCGTTATCAATAAAAAAATAATGCAGCCCAAACACTCATGGATTTCTGATAATATGGCCCACAAATGAAAACATTTGGATGTATTCCTGTTTTGAATGAGGTCTGCAAATATGGAAACTTAAAGGAGCAGTACATTTTTTTTAAATTAAAAGCTTCTCCTGCTGAATTAAACAAGATTATGTCAACTGCTGTCAGATTTTTTTTTTCAAGTTCAAACAGTTAAAATTGACTGGAAGCGAATGACACCATGATTACTTCCTGTAAGTTCAAACTGACAGCAGCTTCTATCATATTCTGCGGAGAACTGTTTGTCAATGACTCACCTGTCCTAGGGAATGCCGCAGAGTAACTAATTATAATCTGACCACTAAAGGGCACTATTCATGTAAAAAAAATAAGAATTTAAACTGTCATAACTGAAAATATTTATCTTTCAACAGTGGGAGTATCTGTATCTGTATTTTACTCAATAGGAGAGCCATTCAATATATATATTTTTACAACAAATGTCTATGACTCATTTAATAAAAGAAGACAAGTCTACTTTAAAGTGCCCCCTCAAAAAACCCCCAACAAAATCAAAACAAAACAACAAGTGATGAATACAGATTTATTTGTTTAGCAGCTCTCTCAAGTCCTTCTCTGAAGGTAGGAGTCAGAAACCTTTGGATCTTTCTTGTCTAACAATAGAAGGCAAAATACTGGTTTCTAACCACAGCTGTAACCCTTTGAGTGCCAGAAGAGTATGCCTTGCATTGCTCTTCAATGCATTGCGTATATCCCTCTGGCACTCAAAGGGTTAAGTGGAAAGATAATGAAATAAATTAAACCATTAGATGCTAAAGTCAACCCCTCCTCATTGGTTACCAAAAGCATTGTAGATGTCACTAGCGTTGCATACCTACCAACATTTCAGATGGCCAAAGAGGGACATTTGTGTTTTAGGTGATGGCGCTAAGGGCGTGGCTTGTGGGCGAGACATTACAGAGAATTTGTAGATTATTTCATGACCCACTGATGACTCTTTGTGTAACTTTAGAGCAAGACCAAATTATTTTATTCAAACAGATTCATTTATAAAAACATATACTGATGTTTATACAAACATTAGTGTGAGTTTTATTGCTGTGGAGCAATATGATACACTTACATACACACCACACAGTCTGATCTCCTAAAAAGAGGAACACCGAGTGGGAAAGAGGGACAGAGGGATTTGGGTCTCAAATTGGGACTGTCCCTCCTAAGAAGGACAAGAAGGACACTTGGGAGGTATGACATCCAAAGGTTGATTTCCTGAAATCATTTTATTCTGGTAGTACAACATGTAGAAAAATGTAAATTCTCCATAAAAATAAACTTGTCTTAAGGTAGAGATGGGCAATGTGAGGCCCTCCAGCTGTTGCTAGGCTACAATTGCTATCATCCCAAATTTTGTCTGCCTGAGGATGGTGGGAAATGTAGTAAAGCTACTGCTGGAGGGCCTCATGTTGCCTCTGTCATAGGGTGAAAGGTCTACTTTAAATTAGAGGGAATCTGGTGAATGGCACTGTTGGTTAGCCCAATTTCCTCATAGTAAAGTATCCCCACTTAGAACTGGATTACATTGCAGCTGATATATGTATGAAATGTTTTTAAGTACAAATATATCCATAGACTTCAATGAGAATATGTTAGGCAAAACAAGTGATAACGCTTATCAACAACAGTGGAATGTAGACCTTCATCAGAAGCAGGGAAGGTTATTTAAATTGTCAGATCTTGTGACCATAAGGTGGGGAGGGTGGTGGTAGGTTATACAAAGTGTTAACTTTTTCTTACTTTCAAGTAGAGGTTCAGTGGTTGAATACAACTAAGAGTGGAATGCAGGAAATGTGCGCAGTCGTTATTTACAGTCTACTTTAGATGGCAAAATGATTAGCAGAAAAATCTTACTGATTTGAGAATCTTTTTTTAGAATTAGCAAACATTTTTCATTGTTTTTTGTGAATGTATTTCAAAAAGTGGCTAAAATGTCAGCAGTTTTGTAAGAGGATGAGCAAGTGCGCCTAAATCAGCAAAGCAATCAACACACATTTTCAGACATCTGTCGCGCTTTTCTGTTAATTTAGACGCATTCACTAACCTTTAGTTTAGGAGCATTTCCTATTCAGCATCAAGTCGTTAGTATGTTTTTACTTCAAAATGTGAGCAATCACACATAGCACATAAATGTACGGCTTTCAAAAAATAGCAGATGCTCAGCTTTCTTGCATTCTATATGAATATATGCTTGTTTTAACTCTGTGTTACCCTGTTAACGGTCATAAGGAGCATCTGTATAAGAATGAAGGTATTTTAACCCTTTGAGTGCCACAGGGGTGCACAACACATTGCTTTTCAATTTGTTGGGTAAACCTCTGGTAATCAAGGGGGTTAAATTACTATTTGTTCAAACTTCTGTTGAGCCAAATTACACAATAATGACAACAAAATCCTCACAAATTTGCCTTTATTGGAAAATCATTATGAAAGTGTCAATTTGTGTTCACCTTGGATCTATCAACTATCTGCATTTAACTTACTTGTTATAATATTGTATGCTGGCAGGGAACCAAAAACTTAACCCTTTGAGTGCCAGAGAGGTACGCAACACATTGCTTTGCAATGCGTTGCGTACCCCTCTGGCACTCAAAGGGTTAATTTCACATCATAAGGAACAATCTAGAATCATCTCTTAACTATTTAAGGGTTAAAGGGTTGTGCAACTCATTGCTTTAGAATGTGTTGCATACACCTCTGGTCTTTAAAGAGTTAATCACTGCATTCATGAACATCTCTGAAAGTCCTTTGTACTGTCTTTGATTTTCTTTGTATAAAGTAATTGTGGCCGCTTGTTAGTTCCTCAGTTTTATCTAAAGTAAACCAAAGTCAGCACTGCCATCACGAACAGAAAAAGGTACATTTGCAGACTGTTATAGACGACTGTATAACAGAAAATGATTAACCATAAATCTGCTCACATGGAACCTACTTGCAAATAGTATATTATCTGAAATACAAGTTATTCTGATACTGATTACTTTTATTTTATCTTACACCACTTGGATGCTAGGCAATATGGAGTGACCTCTGTAGCATCCAAAGAGTTAAATACCAAATGACAAGCTAAGGATGTTTGTTAGAATTCATTTATTTGACAGGTTGACAGAACTACTGTATACAATGATCAAGAAAGACTCCAAGAAAGTAATATGTATATATTGGAGGCTAGAAAGGAGAAGGGTGACAGCATCACCAATAGCTAATATACTAACCCTCTGAGTGCCAGAGCATTATCCAATGCATTGCCTCTCTGTGCCTTAAGGGATTTACTAACTTTTGGGACTAAAAGGAATACTAGAACAAGATCTAAAACTGAATGGTGGTACAATACGAGGAAACGGGCAATATTTAAATAAACTAAAACCAGTAATATACAGACATGAAATAGCTTCTACGTGCAAGTGGTGAAAGCTAAAATAGTTAACGAATCCTTGGTGTGTTTGTGTGTGTGTGTGTATATATATATATATATATATATATATATATATATATATATATATATATATATATATATTAGGCATTCATTTTATCAGATCCCTTTAAATAAATAGGCAAATTACATACTAGTTGGTTACTCAGGTTATTTTCTGTCATCAATGCAATTTGGCAAATGTATAAAGTAAGAAATGGAGAAATGCTATGGCAAACCAACTTCACTATACAGCAGAAATTAAAACAAAACCCCTTTTTTAAATGGAGCTTCTAACCACTTGCGTGTTAAGTTGATTCCAATGCTTTGTATAGAAACACTGGATATGTGATTAGAATTTATGGGGCTAAATATCACATTTAAATCCATGGCCTATTCCAGAATTGTTCTCCTTTTTTGTTTTATGTATATGGACCTATCTTTCCATGACAATGTCATCTCTATGTACTCCCAGACATTGACAGGTTAATGGCTGCAGCTCTACTGAAGAAATATGTACATGTTTTATACTCACCAGCAGCCCAGCTCCTCCAATGCCTTCGAAAAACCATACAAATCTACTCAGGTGGTCGTCGTTAGCATATTTGGTTTCCCCATTTGGGAAGTAAAGTAGGATGTTTGCCACAATGCAAAGGATTGCCAGAATCAGAAGATGGTAGCCAATACATCTTGCACACTTCTCAAAGCACATCTTTGCTGTAGGTTGCTGTTGAGTCTATTTTCCAAGTCTGTCAACTGCTGCCTGGAACTAACAAATAAACTGAATGTTCCTCTTGTGTAAGCTCTTTAATACCCAGCAGCACCTCTTAGTCATCAGGGTGAGACTTAAATTAATTTTAATGTTGATAGCTTTGTGTAGTGACTGGGAATATAATTACTTTTTTGGTGAACCTCATTTCCTTCCAGTGAGAAGGAGGAGGGGTACATTTCACAAATTCTTTTTTAATCAGTCTATTATTTGCATTACTACTGGCCAGATTGTCAGTGAGCCAAATCTCTGACGTTTCATGCTTTCAACAAGCTTTCAATGATATTAGCTCTCAGTTAATATATATAAACACACATATGTTAATGCAGTTTACCAAAAGATTATAGGGTACCTGTCACCTGCTTGGTTTCTGTTCTGCCTTGAGAACCAAGTATATGCTCTCCTGCACTTCTACTGTCAGTTTGTATTTGAAAGGTGTACCCAATTGTTTTGCATTGACCTTCATATATAAATATACATTTTTGTGTTACGTAACAGAAACAGACAAGCGAAACACCTCTCTCTCTCTCTCTCAGTCTTAGCTGGCAAACAAACTGAAATATCTAGGATATGCTGAAACTTGTCTGGGTGACTGCATCAAAAGGTATATATATCGTATATATATAAGTTTCACATTACCATTACATGGCAGTGCAGTAAAGGGCACTCGTTGAAGCCGGGTAAAAGATATTATATGAAGGTGGACAGATCAAGTAGATGCAGCTACAGAGCGAGATGGACGTGCTGTGCTGTTCTTTTGTGATATTTAGCAAAAACTGAGACAGGAGAGGCTCATAGTGACTCCTATCACTATGACCAGCAAAAATAGGAATTGGAAAGACCCTTATTATGTGTCCACTGAGTCTGAGGAGGAGGAGGAAGTGACTAGCAGTACTCAACCAATGCTGTCCAGTTCCCCTAAATCACCCCAAGGGATCTTGGGGAATTTAAAAAGAAGGGAGGAAGAAAAGGGAATGGGAAGGAAAGGAGGAAAGTGTAAGCGTTCCACTTACCTGCTAAGATGGCCGCCGGGCATTGTGGGCGGTCTGTCTCTTTGCCGCGTCTGTTCCCCAATAGCCAGACGTCTGGTTTCCTAGTGGGCAGCTAGCTTCTTGATTCCTGCTTCCGCAGTGCTGTGTTCAGCCGGCAGAATGCAGGCATACGTCAAGGGAATTCCCTGTGATGTCGCAATCGGTACTTAAACTGCCTGGACACCACATCAGTCACCCTTTTGTGGTGTTCTAGTGCAGTTGTGTTTCCTGAGCTCTGTGTATTACTTGGTATGTCTGACTACCCGATCTGGTCTCCTAGTTCTCTCCAATCCTTTGAAACCCTCAAGGCAGCTTTTGCAGCAGCTCCGCTGCTGAGACATCCTAATCCGAAGCTACCATTTACTTTGGAGGTTGACGCGTCGGAGACGGGAGTAGACTCCCTCCTGTCTCAACGGTCAGCTCCAGACGAGCCGTTACTACCATGTGGGTTCTTTTTACGTAAACTCTCTTAGCCTGAGACCATGTATGACGTTTGAGATTGAGAATTGTTGGCCATTATTCTGGCATTATGTGAGAGGCGACACTTACTTGAGGGCACTTCCGTTCCAGTCTTGATCCTTACTGATCACAAAAATCTGACGTACCTTTCTGAGGCGAAACGCTTGTCTCCACTACAGGCTCGATGGGTATTATTATTGTCTCGTTTTAATTTTGCGGTATCATACCTGCCTTGTACTAAATACATTAGGGCAGATGCCCTGTTCTGCCAGTTTGGATCTTTGTCTAAGGAAGACTGTGATCCTACGCCTGTGATTTCACCAGATCGTATTCTGGCAACCATTCGTACCAGTATTATTTCCCCTCTGGGGTCTGAGATACTGGCGGCTCAGGGGATGGCTGTGGCCAAGAAAAAGCATGGGAGATGCTTTGTGTCTGAAGCCTTATGGGCCAAACTATTGGAGACATACCACTTGTCTAAAGCAGCTAGTCACATTGGTAGAGACCAATTGTTTTGGTCCTTATCATGACTGTTCTGATGGCTCAGTATCCATACAGATGTATCTGCTTTCGTAGCAGCATGTCAGATTTGTGCTAGAACAAAGACTCCTCTGCACCTTCCTGTGGGTCTCCTGCTTCCAGTACCGAATGGGGAGCACCCTTGGTCTCACATCTCTATTGATTTCATGGTGGAGTTACCATCATCCGACAGATTCACTGTCATTCTGATGATTGTGGACCAGTTTTTAAAATTTTGTACCGCTTAAAGAATTGCCTACTGCCCAGCAATTGGCTAAGAGGTCTTTCAGCTCCATGGGGTGCCTAAGGTGATGTGTCAGAACGGGGAAGCCAGTTTGTGTCTCTATTTTGGAGAGCCTTCTGTGTGCAATTGGGCATCCAGATCCCTTTCTCCTCTGCCTATAACCCACAGTCTAATGGTACGGCAGCAAGATCAAACCAGGCCTTGGAACAGTTCCTATGCTGTTATATCTCAGACCATCATGATGACTGGGTGAGCCTATTACTACGGGCAGAGTTTGCCCGGAATTGTGCCAGGAACTCTTCTATTCAGAATTCCCCGTTCATGATTAACTATGGCTTCCAGCCTTCGGTACTTCCTGAGTCATTTGAGGCACAAAATATTCCAGCTCTGGAGGAGCATTTAAGGGAACTCAGCTCCACATGGGTATGGGTACAAAGAACCCTGCAACGGTCCACCCAACAGCAAAAAAAGCAGGTCGATCATAGACGGTTACCAGCACCAGTATTTCAGGTGGGGGTGAGAGTCTGGCTATCCACACAAAATCTGAATCTACAAGTACCATGTAGAAAACTGGCTCCCCAGTTCGTGGGCCCCTTATGTGTCCTGTGTAAAATCAATCCTGTCGCCTATGCCCTAGAACTGCCAGCCAGTATGCGCATTTATAATGTATTCCACGTGTCATTACTAAAACCCTAGGTCTGCAACTGGTATACTTCATGTTGTATTATGGCTTCCTTCAAGGTGTGATATGTTTGAGTTTTTAGCAAAGATTATGGTCATCTGCATACATGTGCACTGAAGATGATTTGCAAACCTTGGGCAGATCATTTATAAAAAGGGAAAATAGAAGAGGGCCAAGAATGGAGCCTTGAGGAACTCCACTTGTTACTTTGAGCAGAAGGGAGTCATTGCCGGCAACTGACACATACTGAATTCTGTCTGATAAATAGGATAGGAACCAGTTTAGAGACTTATTACTCAATCCTGATCTTTGGAGTTTTTTTTAATAAAAATATTATGGCCTACTGTGTCAAAGGCCTTGCAAAATCTAGGAAAATAGCTTCTGTGAGGTCACCATTTTCCATGCCCGTCTGGATATTGTTGGTTACTTTAAGGAGGGCCGTGACTATTGAGTGATTTAGTCGAAAGCCTGATTGAAGAGGGGTGAAAAAAACAGTGTGTCGGTAATATTTATTTAGTTGCACGTGTACACATTTCTCTAGGATTTTGGATAAAGTGGGGAGTAGGGATATTGGTTTTGTCACAGGGTTGACTGTGAAATAACAACACTTGACAAGTACAGATACAATAAAATTAACTTTATTAATAAAGAATTAAAAGAAAAAATATATCTCTCCAACCTTCACTAGACCAGGTAGGGACAATGCAACGGCACTTCCCCAACCCTTCACTCGACAGGCTTGAAGACAGAGAAATACTATACCCCAGAACGCTGGAGTATCTACGAGGAGATACAGCATGTCTTCCACCATCACGAGGCCCGGTATAGGACAGTGTAAAGACACTTCCTCAACACTTCACTGGACATGTGGAAGAGAAGGGAACAGAATATACTCCAGCGAGAGCACCTTCTACTACCTTCACGAGGCCTGGTCTGGGAACAGTGTAATGACACTTTCCCAACTATTCACTAGACAGGTAGAAGGATGACTACCGGACTATACTCCAGAACGCTGGAGCACCACCAGGAGCGAGAGCACAGCCTCCACCTTCACGAGGCCAGGTAAAGGGACAGTGTAACTACACTTCCCAAAACCCTTCACTAGACAGGTGGAAGTATGACTAAGCTGCGGATAGGCCCTAGATGCTTGGGACCCTGACAGGCAATGGTGACCGCCCCTAGACAGCTAGGGGTAATAGACAGCTAGGGGTAACCGACAGACAGAGGTGACAGACCCTAGAACACTAGGGGATATAACCGGCTACCCAGGATAGGCTGCAGGTGGACAACAGACAACAAGCACACATACTGCCAGGAAGCAGTAGCGTGGTACTGGCAGACTAATAAACCAAGGGAGGAAGGCAGCCAGGCCTGGGTAGGCCATAGGTGGTAAGTCAACCTGAGTTGGGAGCGCAGTGGAGGAAGTGTCAACCAAAGCCAGAAGGTATGGTTGTAAGGAGCCAGGGGTCTCAGCCAGAACGGTTAGTCAGACGAAGCCAGAGGTCTCAACCAGATCGGGTAGTCAGTCGAAGCCAGAGGTCTCAGCCGGATCAGGTAGTCAGACGAAGCCAGAGGTCTCAGCCGGATCAGGTAGTCAGACGAAGCCAGAGGTCTCAGCCAGATTGGGTTGTCAGATGAAGCCAGAGGACTCAGCCAGAATGGAAATCAGAAGAAGCTAAGAGTCATACACAGGAACCAATAAACGGAACACAGAAGCACAACGCTCAAATACACCACGAAAGGGCAAAGGTGTATAGTAGGTCTGAGGCCTGTAGGGCCTAGCATATGAGCGGAGACCACTAATCACCCTCCAGTGGCCTATAAGAATAGCGCGTAGTACTTGAGCGACAGGTAAGGCAAGAACAATGTCGTTAGTATAACAGCACTCCACTGGAGGCAGTCACAGACGCAGTGATGGGTCTGTAGTTTGCTACTACATTTTTATCCCCACTTTTGTGGATAGGCACAACTCTAGCCATTATTCCAGGATTTTGGCATATACCCTGTTGCCAAAGAGGCATTAATTAAAGATGCAATCGGTTTGGCCATGACCATGGCACTGAGCTTTAATAGCATTGCTGGTAGTTTGTCAGGGCTAGATTGGGATTTCATTTTTGGGTGGAGGAGGTGATCATATATTTCGCTTTCATTTAGTGTCATGAAATTGAATTCATTTTTATAATTGGACTGGGCAACAGGTGCCAGTGAGTGTTCTATAGATGGTTGAACTTCTGAGTTATCTTGTCTTGTGTAATCAGGGCACATCCAACAAAGTATCTGTTAAATTAATTGGCTATGGCTATGGGGCACTGTATTCTTTCTTTTTCTACGATTATAGTTGATGGGTGAGAATTAGTGTTGAGCGAGCACCCCGATGCTCGGGTGCTCGGGTGCTCTGACCGAGCACCCCCTGAGGCTCGAGTGCTCGGCCGAGCACCCGAGCCCCATTCAAATGAATGGGGCGACACGAGCATTACACCAGGCACCCCCTGCTCTGATGAGGGGAGGGTGCCTGGTCAATGCCCCCCTTCATCTCCGCTATGCCCCCTTCATCTCTGAATGCCCCCTTCATCTCCGCAATGTCCCCCTTCATCTCCGCAATGGCATAGAGGAGATGAAGGGGGACATTGTGGAAGAGGGGCATAGCGGAGATGAAGGGGGACATTGTGGAAGAGGGGCATAGCGGAGATGAAGGGGGACATTGTGGAAGAGGGGCATAGCGGAGATGAAGGGGGACATTGTGGAAGAGGGGCATAGAGTCTATGCCCCTCTTCCACAATGTCCCCCTTCATCTCCGCAATGCCCCCTTCATCTCCGCAATGCCCCCGTACCTCCAGTCCCTGGTGGTCCAGCGGAGCGTCTTCTGATCTGTGCCTCTTCCGGCACAGATCCCCGCCACCCGAACATGGCGGGAGAGCACATGGCGGTACTCGACGAGTACCGCCATGTGCCGAGCAGAGCGATGCTCGAGCCGATCCGAGCATCGGCCGAGCACGCTCGCTCAACACTAGTGAGAATGATTAGGAGGGGTGTTTTAATAACCTTCCAGAAGTTAGCTGGCTTTGAAATGTTACTGTTTAAGTTGTCAGTAAACTACTGTGCTTTTGCTAATTTTGTTTGTTTTGTACATGTATTCAATTGTCTGTATGCAGTATGATCATAAACAGAGCCGGTTTGTTTAAATTTTGTCCATAAGGCATCTCTGAAACTGTATAACTGAATCTAATCAGCTGAAACTCAGGGTAGATATGCCCCCTAACCCTGACCTTCCTTAGTGGGGCATGGGTATTACAGACCTGTAAGAATTCTGAGTTAAAAAACTCAATCGCAGAGTCTAGATCAGGTATTAGATGTATTCTATGCCATGAACAATTTCTTAAATAATTTAGGAAGGACTGAAGACTCAGTTTTCTAAATGATCTCATGAGTATGACTTTGCCTTGACTGGTTTTACTTTGCGGACACAGTACACTATGGAGTGAACACTAAACACGTTTGCTAGTACACCTGAATCTTGAATTCTGCTTGTGCAGGAAGAAAGGATCCAGTCTAGCAGAGTATGGTTGGATATTTTAACATTTATGCGAGTAGGGGAGGATATTAGCTGTGATAAGTTGAAGGTTTTAAACAATGAACAAAATGTTTAATTCCTGGGGTCTAGCCAATTAATATTAAAGTCTCCAAGAACCATCAATGTTTTTCTTGTTTTGTGTGGCAATCTCCTTTAGGTGTTGAGCTATGTCTGAAAGGGTATGTGCTGGGATATTTGGCGGTCTGTAGATGCCAACAATTATGATTTGTTCTGAGTATGGAAGACAAATTTTGCCAGCAATGTATTCATAAGAATCAGAGTTATGAAAGTCATTTAGAATTGTAAAGTTTATTTATTCCTTTATGTATATGATTACCCCTCCTCCTCGCTTTGCACGGTCTTTTCTAAAGCATGAATATCCATCTATGCCAACAGCCGTATCAGTTATTTTTGGGGATAACCAGGATTCAGTAAGAATAAGAATTTTTGGTTTGTATGTGTAACACCATGCTTTTAATTCATCCATTTTGGGCAGTATACTGCGTATGTTGCAGTGCACAAAAGAGAGACCTTTTAAAGGTGAGGTTGCCATTTATTGCTGTTTGAGGGCCAGGGTTGGTTTCTATATCATTTTCCAAGGCAAGTAATAGAATGCATAAAAATGTAGTGATTTGTTTTTGGTGAGCATATAGTTATAGGGTGTGTCTGTTACTATAATTATTGGGGCTGGGTGAGCTTGAATTTTTAATACTCTCCACCAGCACTCAAAAGGTAGTGCACATATATGCAAAAGACCATGGTGGATTAGTATGTATGGTGAGGGTGCGGGTATGGATTCAGGGGTAAGAGAAAACCTGTATTAATAGTGGAATGGTTAGAACAGATAAGTAATATGTTCATGTTGGCATGCATGTGACAAGGATTGCAGGGTACATACAGGTAGACAGAAACCAGCTGAGAATAAAAAAAAATATACTTTTAATATCAATTTAATCTATTCTCTCCAATTCTACTTTATTCCTTTTTGTTTACTTGCCTGTGTTTATCAGTGGATGTGCTGCAGGAGCTGTCTTTCTTTCCTGTCCACTCTCCTGTTCGACTATCTTGTATAACTCTCCATACTTTGATAAGGTGTTAAGTAGATAAGGTGGTAATACCCCTGGCATAATGCCACCCCTAACTGGGCCCTAAATATATACTAGCTGGAGCCCCTAGGACAGTGTTTCTCAACGTTAGTCCTCAGGGCACACCAACAGTGCAGGTTTTCAGGTTGTTCCTGCTTAATCACAGGTGAATAATTAGTGGCTCAGTCATTGTGATTGATTCACCTGTGATTAATTAGGGATATCTTGAAAACATGACCTGTTGGTGTGCCCCGAGGACTGGAGCTGAGAATCACTGCCCTAGGAAGACTGACTGACTGACTGAGGGAATTACAAATTACAAATTATTTTGCACATTTGCCCTGAGTGCAATCAGCTGTGACACCTTTAAAACATCTGATAAGAAACAGACACAGAGACATAGGAGAGGGATGGGGGAGGTAAGCAATATGGAGACTGGAAAAGGGTGTTATATATGGCTAATTGTTTGGCTAGTACATACCACACAAGGGGTTAAAATTGTAAGGGGAGATTGCTTGAAAATTGATTTTCCACATAACATTACTGGCTAGCACATACCACACAAGGGGTTAAAATTGTAAGAGGAGATTGCATGAGAATTGCTCTTCCACACAACAGGACTGGCTAGTACATACCACACAAGAGGTTAAAATTGTAAGGGGAGATTGCATGAGAATTGCTCTTCCACACAACAGGACTGGCTAGTACATACCACACAAGAGGTTAAAATTGTAAGGGGGGATTGCATGAGAATTGCTCTTCCACACAACAGGACTGGCTAGTAGATACCACACAAGGGGTTAAAATTGTAAGGGGAGACTTCATGAGAATTGTTCTTCCACACAACAGGACTGGCTAGTACATACCACACAAGGGATTAACCTTTTAGTACTATAATACTATGGGGGAGATTCACTAAGTGGTGATAAAGTGGTGATAAAATGGTGATGACTTCTCCAGTTCCAATGTTATTCTATGGAGCCTATTCACTAAGATCTCCAGAGTTGAAGAAATCTTAGTGCATAGGCTCCATAGAATATCATAGGAATTTGAGAAGTGATAAACTAGAGAAGTCATCACCACTTTATCACCTTTTTATCACCGCTTAGTGAATCTCCCCCTTTGTCCATATTTCTCAATTATTTTCTCTTGTTCAAATATATATATGTAGGTGTTGTCATAAACTTATGTCATTACCCTTCCCCAGTAAAGGACATTGCTACCTCATATAGAAATTATACTCAGATTGGAAGAAGTTATTCTCACTGAATAATTTCAGAAATTCCAACATGAATTCAATCAGGGGTTCCATGTATATTTCCGATTCTAATAACATCTGTACCACAGCTTGTAGGGCGATGATGGTGTACAAACTTGTTATGTTTAGTGCTGATAAAAAAGACCCCCACTCATGTCAATACAACATCCTTTAATTCTTAATCAACATCGGTCTATATTTAATGTAAGTTTCTACATTTTATTGTGCATTGATGGCGTACATCACTGAAAAGATTAGGGTATCAATAATCTGCTTCTGGCCTCGATGGGGTCTCTATTCAAATGTGTTTGTAAGTTTATCCTTCATTAACCCCTTAATGCCCGAGGATGTGCATGTACGTCCCGAGCGGATGTCCCAGGTGGACAGAGGACGTACATGTACGTCCCGGAAGTCATTCAGTAGAAGGAAAAAAAAAAAGTTCAGCGGGCGTTAAGTGCCGGCCGCGTGCTCGCGCGGCCGGACACTAAGGGGTTAAGGTGCTTCATCAGCATGGTACTATAGTTCCTAAAAAGTGCAGAAAAAGAGTGAACAAAGTGTAGTGGGGCTCAAAATAAATATCTGTATGTAATGGAAAACATAGGAAGCAGGTGTTAAAGACACTGGGAACAAACATCCAATGGATATTGGAAGATGATTAGACACTTTAGAGTTTTCAGAGCTGATGAATGTGGGCTGATTATTTAGTCACACAGTGATCAAAGAACCTAAAATAGTAACCTAATATAATGTGGTTATGGACCAAACATATTAACTCAATGAATATATAAATGTTAAATAACTGGAATGTAGGAATAAAAAATAGAGTTTCTGTACCAAAAACAGGTACATAAGGGTCTCAGTATTTGATTGGAAAACTCATGGGAACTCAGGTAGCTTAAAAGCTGAAAAAAATGGGTTTACCAATGGATAAAGATAATGGTAATGGTCTCCATCCCTTGGTTTTGTTAGGATTCTCTCTGATATTTTCAATTTCAAATGTGGTGGGTCCATATTGTGGTATTGATAAAAATGTCAAGATACAATGTTTTATTGGAACATTAGAGGGCTTTATTTTTATTTTATTTTTTACTTTAAGTAAGTGGTTGCATAGTTCATGCCACATAATGTTTCATGTATAGATAGATAGATACTTCTAAATTTCTTTGAGTGCTCACGATCTCCTGAGGATCCTGGGGTACCAAGATCAGCAGCAAATATGAAAAAGGGGGCATCTGAAATATATTCATTACCAATTAGAAACAGAGCTCTAAAAACATAAGAGGACTGTTACATGACTGTACATTAATTATGTAGTCATCTACTCATCAACCCATTCCATCTGTCAAACCATCCTACATGTGGATCATCTGAACCCAGTCATCCTTGAATATAATTTAAGTATTGTGCAATCAACTAAGTGGCTATTTTTTAATTGCCACATTATACCTCTTGATTAACAGGATATTTCAGTATTTGCTGTCATTCTCATTTTTATGATATGTCTCTTGGACCTTAGCAGCTTTTCATCATCCCTTAGATAGGATTAGTTTATCTGCAATCAAGATACAATTGGAGATTCAGTGTTGGAGTGACATTGTCACCCAGTTATAAGCACCATTTTTTTAATGTTCTCATTCTAACAGAGGATATCAGCTTACCTAATCTATATCTCATTTTATGCAGAGTGTTTTATCCACAAATACTACAATGACTGCTCCATTTTATCCATCTGTTAGTTCCCTTTTTACATCTTTTATTCTATCAGTATAGTGGTGGATTACCACCTCACTGGTACATTTATTTTATACATTTTCTCTATCAATATTTGTGAATAGTGTTCAAGGAACCATCCATATTCTCCAATCCCCTGTTATTACATGTCTGACTACAACTTTGAAGTGGCATTCAGTCAGAAATGGTTGTGGACTATACGTTAACTTATACAGTAATATTTTAGTTTTGCTATATAGCTTTTATAGTCTTGTAGGACTATGGCCCTTCCCTTGTCTGCCTTTCTCACTACAGTGGGTGTGTCATTCTCCAAAGTCTATATGACCTCTCTTGCTTCTCTGAACAGAAGGTTGCTCTAAAGTTTATAATACAATAGTTTGCGGAACAATTTTCAAGAGAATCTTAACTGCCTCACTTACAGTCTAGTATTGTAAATACAAGTGAACTTGCTAAGCAAGGTCAAAATGTAAGTATTTACCTGCTTAGGTTTATGTTATAAATATGGTCTCCTTTTCTGATCAGGAAGTCCAAAATGATATTGACCAAGCATGTTTGTAAATTAAAACAAATTTATTGTGTGATATAAGCCCGAAAGAGAACTGTCAAGAATTCAAGTTTATATCCAGTAAGATGATCAGAATATATATGTTTTGCTTTTTCTCAGTTCATGTTATGGTTATAACAAAACAATACACTCATTGAAAACAGCAAAAACGGTGAAAAGAAAATCCAAGCCAGTTTAGAACGTTTGAAAGTAAACATCAGAACCTGAGTTTCAGCTTCTAAATCATTCTCTGAAGAAAGGAAAATTAGAGAAGATGTGAGTATCCTCCATCTTGAAAAAAATGACCATCTTCTAGTGAAAACAACTCCATGAAACTGAAAGATGACAAAAAAAAAAAAAAAAAAAATATACAGAAAACAGCCAAAATCAAAATTTTGGGGACTTTGTTAAAAGTGTCAGATTTTTTTTTCCAAATAGATGATGTCCTAAAGCATGTTATCCTATTGTATTAAAACCTTTGTATAAAAATTTAATTCTGAATCTCTAAACTGCCACTGCTCAATGTTTTTGCTTACCTACTATATCTGTTAAACATGCCTGTTCTTGTATCTTTTATTCTTTACTAAATATATTTTTTTTGTTTTTAAAGTTTGATGTGCCTAAGAAGACAAAAAAAACTCAGTTGATAAAAAACATATGAAATATATGAGTATCCACTTAATTTCCAAATGGCAATACGGTCTATGTAAGACTACTGTAATGTTTCACAACTGAATGAATAAGAGAAAGGTGACTGAAAAGTGAAAAGCAAATTCAGCAACTGCAGTCTCATTCACTGACCATTTATAAATCAGCTTGAATTTCACATTATTTGAAAAATTCAATATTGTCAGGGTTCCAAACCAAAGATTTGGGGTATTAGAAAGGATTCATTCAATACCACCAGGTAGATTGCAGAGAGGGACAATTTCAATTAGCATAAGGGAAAAACCTGTCAAGGGGGCAGGGTTTTCATTGTCCTCACAGTAAGAAGATTGTCCCTTGCTGTGAGCTGTCTGGTCTGTGGACCAGATTCCACATCTGAGGGGAGGAGGCTTACACTAGGTAAAACGGGAGGGAGGAGGATACCTTATCATTCAATTACTCTGGAACTACAACTCGGACAGTATTGAAATAACTCTCTACATGGCCCAAATACTATAAAGATTAATTGGAGCTGCTTTCATTTTGAAACATTAGCCCTTTAAGGCATGAAGGCCTATTTGGACAATGGTCTTAAAAAAATCTCTCTATAGAGAGATGAGGACAGGAAGCCCCTTCACTTAAACTGGGTCAAGGTGCCTGGGTGTTACTATAAAGACACCAAAGACAGAAGCACCTGATTTTATTATGTTCATTAATATGTGGTCCCTGACAGCATACTGCTGAAACTGAGACAGTTTGTGCAATAAAAGCAGCCTGTTTTTCCTTTGTCTATGCTTCAGCCAAACTTATGAGTTTCAGTAGAGGTGAGAGCATCACTTTGTTTCAAAAATTCACTAACTATCTTACAGTCGATAATTTGCCACCCTTTAGCACAAAAAAGGAGGAGTCCTCTTTAAACAATTCCTATGTGCTACTAGAAACAGCATTGAGAATTCAACTTGAGGTGAATGAAGCATACATTTCTACAATGTGGATATGACAATAAAGTGTTAATCCTACAACCTGAATGCTGTAAGGATAAAACACAGGGTTTCTTATTTCAGAAAGTGAATCCAAATGAAAAAAACACAAGTTTTATCACCAGTTTCTTTCCCAATAACACATACATTGTTAATGCTATCAGGAGAAACTGGCCACTTTTAGCTATTGATGATACATTGTCATTTTTTTAAAATGCCACCACCCTTGATGGATTATAGCAGAGGCAGAACTTTATGCTACATCTTTATGCAAACATACCATCTACCTGTAACCTCTACTGAAACTTCAAAGGGCTCCAAATAACTTTTATTACATAGGGAAGACCATTATGACGTACAGGAATGCATGGCAAACCATTATTCTGACATTGGAGCCACTTTTGAGAAAAATAAATCTAACTAGCCAGTAGCAAGACATAATCATCCTCCACCATCTCTAAGATGTATAGTCATAAACCAAATACTACCACTGACAAGGGGAGACAATTGTGCCTGAAACCACTTCTGAAGTCTGCTTGTTCTTTAGGCTGTGCCTCATCAAGTATCATGTCCGTTCTTCTTAGTATTACCTTTATGAAACCCTTATAGATGACTGGCAGTAGGTTTATTGGTCCATAGTGTTTTAGATCAGTCTTATCACATTTTTTGTGTAGTAGGATGACTCCTGCATTTTTTAATGTTGCAAGCACTTGAGTATTTTGAAAATAGTTTGGTTAAGGGAATAAATAAGGCTTGACCTCTGACTTTCAACATTTCAATGGTGACCTTATCAGTCATGACATTCTTCATTGATTTTATTGTTGCTACTACTTATTCTACTAAAACGGCCAGCTGCCACAGCTTCAATCTCTGACACTGAATTCAGTTGTTTTCCCTTCATCCATATAAATATTTGAATAAAATTATTCTACTTGTTTTAGTATTTGTTGCTGAGAATTTTGCTGTTGTACCATCTTGCAATGAGAGCTCACCAGTTCACACGGAGATTCCAGCATCGGACAACGAGGAGGGAGCAAGGCACAACAGGGGAGTAAAAGAGGAGAAGACTGACAGACTGTGGTGCAGAGCTGTACCGCAGCAAGGCCTGATGTCATGTGGCAACACTTTAGATGCTTATTTCTACATAAAATTAGTGATTTGAAAAAATACCCCAAAAATGATTCAACCTGTAATGACTACAAAGAATGAAATAGGTTTTACTTTATAGGAGGTGAGAGTTCCCCATCAAAAGGAACTTATAAACCCCTGGATGCTATAAAGATCTCAAAAGCTTTGCTTTGGAGACCTCTCTTGCATTCAAGTCCATTTAAATCAGTGGGAATTTGGTTTGCCCCAGAATTTTACCACTTTCTTTAGTATGTCAGTCTCACATTTTGAGCAAAAATGTTGTTCTGTTGGTTGTGAGGTCTAAACATCAAAGTGCCCTGGCTCACCAGACCTCACATACTAAACGGCTGATCTGATTTCAGTGCAGCCCTGAAATATCTATGTGTCCCAGGTTAAAGGTGATGTCTGGTCGGCTTAAAGCAATAGCTAAATATTCTTTTTATTACTACTTTAAGAAATTAGGACAAGTGATGTAAACCAAGTAATTAGATAATCTGTCAAGTGATATGGCACATTTTGCTTGTGGTTCCATTGTATAAACAATACAAGGTTGCATTAATTGTATGTCCTTTGTACTAAATGAAAATGACATAGTATTATCAAATGAATCAGAGTAGCTTGTAGTGTCTTGAGTCATATGGGAAACTCCCATCTTTATTGCTTACATTAAAATACAGTAATCAATGCCAAGTAAAGAGAACACACATGGGCATGTATAGACACAAAAGAAGCAACAAAAAGTCTTGTTAGTACTGATCCCATAACCATAGCTAGAACAGTCTTTATTCAGTGCATTGTAGGTTTAACCCCTTAGGGCCTTACCCACAAAAAGAGAGGAGCAGTATTGGAGCAAACCTTAACAATCTGCACTACAGGGCAGAAATAACAATTCCGAAAGATGTATTGCTCTAAATGGGGCTTTTAACCCCTTGAATGCTAGAGAAATATTTAATGTATTGCAGAGTGAAAAAACACTGCTTAAACCGATAAATATGTTTCACCCCTGTGGTTCAGTTGGTTTGCTCTAGAATTGTACCTCTTTTGTGGATAGGGCCCATCAGAGGTTGTGTACAAATGAATGAGGAGCAAACCAACTGCACCAAGGGGGAGAAATTAATATTCCCAAGGCTCCCATTAATTTAAATGGGGATTTTAACCTCTTGAACACTGAGAGGGCTCCAAAGGGTGTCTTTGCTCTCATTTAAGGGGTTGGAAGCTCCACTTAGATTGTTGGGAAGCTTTATTTGTCCCCCATGGGGCAATTGGTTTGCTCTGGAATGGCTATGAATTCCTTTTGTGAATAAAGCCCATTGTCTCTAAATCTCTACCAGAGTTTTAAATCCTAAAGAGAGTTAATTATCTAAATTAGGATCAAGGTTTCAAAGGCTCTTTTTTCAAATACAGTTGACAGAACCCTGTGAAGCCAATAACACAATTGATGAGGCTGAAAAAAGGCACGAGACCCAAGTTCTACCATTACCACTTCTCCTTCATTAATAAAAATTAAAAAAAAAAAACAATTGAAGCCATTTTCAATTATTCCCAAAGTAGGTTAAAAAAAGGTTTCTTCATGGCTCCAAACAGCATCCATGTAGACCATAATTTCTTATAATGGTCTGAGCTAAAAAGGCATCTGATACTTTTTGGAAAGTACAGTATCTGCCACCTCAGGAACAGTGGCCCCTGGAATGCTTGAGATGTCTCCAAAGCATTTTAGAGCAATGGGTTGGAGACATCAGTGGTATAAGAGGGGTTATTGAGTGGGCTTTGTTAAACGACGAGTAAACTTTTTTGATGGAAAAACATATCGAAGTGCTTTTATTCCTGAGAAAAACAAAGATCTTTGCAAAGGCATTACAGTTTAACCCTTTGAGTTCCAGAGGAGGTAGCCAATGCATTGCTTCACAGTTTTTTGCATTGCATGTTATGGAGTGCCACTGACTATAGTTCTCCATACAATATGATAGAAACATCTATGTTACTTTGTAACAGTTTAAACTGTTGTAACTTTTGAAAAAACAACTGTCAGCAGTGGGATTTACTTGATTTACTCATCAGGAAAAGCCCTAAGTTATATATGTTTCCATAAAAAGGTTTACTCCTCCTTTAAACTCTGATTACCTTTGACCTTTAATTACGAAACCTATATTATACCTATTGTTACTGGACAACTGCCAATTATGATGATGTGGGCAACTGCCAATTATGATGATGTGAAACTAAAATAATAAGCATTATTATTGCTCGATTGATTAAGGCTTGGATTATGTTGCAGTTGATAAGTTTTGATATGTTTTTTTTTTTACAAACTTTCCCATGAACTTCAAGGGGACTCTGTTAGATTAAAGCAGTGATGACCACTTCTCAACCCTAATGTAATCTACATCTATATTAGCATTTAATAAAAATGTGCTGGTTTACATCTTGTAGCAGTGTGAATAATGCCCCCCTGGATATTAGCGACTTCTCCAATCCATTGCAAATCAGCTGGGAAAGTATCCTGCATCCAAGAGGTTAACAGATATAAGAACCCAACCGTCACTGATTAACAAACTTTATCTCAATTCCATATATTGGTACTAACCTGTTCTAAGCAAGTTCACGGGTCTTGTCAGTGCAGTATAGATTATTGTGTAATTAATGTTATAAAAATGTGATGGTTATAATGGATAAAAAATAAGAAAAACATATTAGCTACTACATTATACACAGGAGGACTTTTAACCCAATTTGGAATACAAAGGTTACAAAGCATGAGATGTGTCTAACCATTACTGGGCCCTCTCATTGTTTTAAAGCAAATCTAAAGATCTTATGATGAAAGAGTCCAGTGTTTCTATTATGTGCTCTTTTATTATTATTATTAATCTTTATTTATATAGCGCCAACAAATTCTGCAGCTCTTTACAGTAGGGAGTAGACATACAGAGGTATTAAATAGTACAATCAAATGTGGCGAACAGAAGGACCAGAGGACCCTGCTCGTGAGAGCTTACAGTCTAGAGGAAGGTAGGTTTGACACAGAAGGAGTAAGGGCTATTGGGTGTCTCTCCTGCCACCTGACCTGCCAGTCAGTGGGTGGGAGTGAGAAGTGCTGTTGAGTGCAGTGGTCAATGCAAGGGATGATTCTTAGTGATATTGTTTATGGAGGCAGTTGATAGGCTTCCCTGAAGAGGTGAGTTTTCAGGGAGCGTCTGAAGATCTGAAGGCTGGGGAGAGTCTGATTGGGCGGGGGAGGGAATTCCAGAGCTGAGGTGTAGCACAGGAGAAGTCCTGTAGGTGGGAGTGGGAGGATGTGATAAGAGCTGTGGAGAGAAGAAGGTTGTGTGCAGAGTGAAGATGGCTTTGGTGCTCTGCACCAGATGGATGCTTCTTTAGGGCCTTGGGGTATATGCATTAATATGTGATAAAGGGGTGATAAAGAGGAGATGACTTCTCCAGTGGTATCACTTCTCCAGTTTCTATGTTACTGTACAGAGCCAATGCACTTGAGAGAAAACAACATAGAATAACAGATGAATAGTAGAAATCATATCAATGGAGAAGTAATCTCCACTTTATCACCTCTTTATCGCACCTTAGTGCATATTAGTCATTATCTGCACTAGAAAAATTGTGCAATTTTGGAGAAAACCAACAGCATCATAGTGTAGAAATACCAATTCTCCAAATTTCACTGATTAAAATTGGGCATTTAACCCCCTGATTGTAAGAGAGATCGACACTCATTGATTTATAATATGTTGGAGACAACTCTAGCACTCAGTGGGTTAAAAGTCCCATTTAACTCAACATTCACTCACAAAAGTACAACTATATTTATATTTACCCATAGAAGTGAAAGGGAGGCGTTTGGGCGTAGTTTAATGCAGTTTAGTATTTTTGATGTAGTGGAAATGTTACCAAATTACATTTTTCCTATAGAGCCAGCTTTTGGAAATATTTATGCATACCTGTCTAGGGGTAAAAAGTAAAGTGATCCCTCATTCATGCAGTTGGATTTCTTCTTCCAGAAAAGTATGTCTTGTCTACATTTATCCCATATCTGTAATTGTTATGACCATTTTAGTGTAGACAGGTAATCTAAGAAGTTTAGTTTACGGACGCTGGCAACTTCTACTGACTGTCAACCCACACTAGTATGGTACCAGTTCCTGTCAGCTGCTACCGGCCTCCCTACTGTACTGTACTGTACTTCACGCTCCACGTGGGCTCTTAAACATCTGGCCCCAAGCTGCCTCTTTCAGTAGTGGAATGTTTTGCCGGTAGATCACAGCTCTCCTGATCGAGCTAACTTTGAAGCAGAGACTTTCCCTTACAGCTACTAGAGACTTTGGAATATTGGCAAGAAAGACATCTGCAGGAGTTCTACTATCCAGATCCAGGGACATAGTAACATGGTGATTAAGGGATTGGGACCCCTGAGATTCTTAAAGCCCAAGATGGGAGTTATGTAAGTGCAATGGAAGAGGGTTGGATGGTTTTATTGTGATTTTATATCTCTTTTTACAAATAAATACTACACTTAGAGGATTCTCTTGTACTCCTCTCTTCTTCTTTTTGCTCTATATTCTTCTATATTTGCATTTTACCTGGGGTTTCCATGAAATCATTTCATTTACATTTGGAATCATTTCGTCATCATACTTCCATTTCATCGATCCATTATTACTAAGTTAAGTCATTATTATCATCATCTGACTTTGATTTCAATTGACTCTTTTCTTGGCAACATTATACTGGTTGGGTATTTGATCCATATCCATATTTGTATTCTTATTTAAATTTTTTGGTGATTGATACTTTGAGTACACTGAGTTTTTACATCTTTTGGTTAGTGTACCACATTTCTGTTGATTCTATTGATTTTATTTTTTCTTTGGGATCCTGTTTTGTTGTGTAAATTTTATCTCTTTGTATATTCCTTTGTATATAGGGTTGTGTGATAAGTCAGTAAGATTTCCTGGATGACTTTTCACGAACACCCAATGATTTTTCGCTTTTTTCATGAAAGTTTGCTCTTTTTCGCCACTGCAAAAGTTTTCTCCTTTTTTGCCAGTGCCAATAATTTTTCACCTGTGTTTCCCATGACTGCAACATTGCTCACCACAATATTACTACTTCTGAAGGCTGAAGTGCCTGAAAGCCAAAGTAGTGAGTTCTACAACAACATATGCCTTGAAAAGGTTGAAAGCATGCTGAGTGCCTTTATCCACAACACTAACTTCCTGCTTATGTAACATTGAATACGACAAAAGAAAAGGGCAGCATGTCAACTTGAACCAAAATTTTGTCGTTTACTTTTCCATAGGTGTACTTTTGCATTATGCTTGTGCAGGTTTTGACTTCTTGCAGTAGAAGAACTGTGTAACTTTATTGCTTTAATGCCATCACTTCTGGAGGTTGTGGCGGTATATGTAGGCACTCTATGACTCTTTTCATCTCCTACAACAAACATATAGTCATCATATACTTCGCAGCTGCAGCCATAGGTGTAATTTTGAATAAACTAATTGCTGACAGTGGCACACTCTCTGACACATCAATAGAATTACTAGTTCTCTTATCCGTCCAAGAGCCCTGGTTATTTTTTGGAGTGCTTCTTCTACTGCTAGTTTTGGCATTTGTGACATGTTCATGGTGTGTCTCCCAGTCAGACTTGTGGTTGTGCTTCAGGTAGGATCTCATTGAGGAAGTGCCTAAGTAAGAGCCTGCTGTCCCCCTGCTCACTGTCACGTCGCTGCACCCTACCTTGCTGCCGCCGGGCTCGCATTGATGTGCGCTTCTCCCCGCGGCCGCTTCCGGGTTTTTATGACGTTGCACGCCGCGACGTCAGACGCACGCGAGGCCCATAAAAAATCGGCACCAGCTGGGCCTCGGTGCTCTATTATTGAGCATGTTTCCCCGTGGCGTCGGGTGTTACGGTGTTCGTCCTGCTTCCTGGCCCCTAGCGGTTTTCCCCGTGTTCTTAGCCTTTAGGCTTTCTTCCTCCCCAGTTTGCCATATTTCTAGTGGGGCTTTTCTGTACATTTGTCTTTGTGTGTTTCCCTGCTTCTCTATTATATAAGCCCTCTGCCAACCTCAGTGCTCCTTCATTTGCACTGAGTAGTTTTCAGGGGGCTTACACTCTCTATTTTATACTGGGGGGTGACACTCACATGCTTTTTGCACAGACCACAGATAGCAACATGCTTAGTTGAGTGATTGTGAACTTCATGGAGTGCAGGGTTCCTGAGGGGCTGCTTCTACTACTGGGGCTAGATGTTAATGCAATCCTACTGCTACTACTACTAGGTGTCAAAGGTGCAGCACTTCCAGCAGCAGCAGAGGAACTCATCAGAGCTAAGATTGTGAATGTTCATAACCTGTGTTATTGTTGCTGCTGGTTACTCAGCACAAGTGTGTGTGTGGCTGAGTGGGGCTTGGACTTGGAAGCTGTGATGATGCTCAAGATGACTGACAGGATGACTGTGTATTTTTAGGTATCTTTGCTTGTCCAGGGTCGGACCTTCCAATTGTTTTCTCGAACAGTTTATAGACAGGCACAGTGCTCCTTAAAAGTGGTGGAAGATTCAGCCTTCGCATTTCAGCTAACATTCTGGACATGTCATCATCTCTCTCACTTTCAACTTCATCTGTATCTGAACAAGAGGAGGACGCTGGAGGGATATATTCCAGATTTACATCATCATCAGTATATCCTCAGCAACTTTCCGCCGCTTCTCACCCACTACCATTATATTCCTCTAATCTTTTAGAGGTCTCAATTTCTTTTTACTTTTACTCTAACAAAGTTCCCTACTACTTTGAGGATGGGTGTTTTGATGCTTGTTTGTCTCACTATCTGATGCAGCAGGTGCTTCAGCTGCTACACCTTCCTCTATTATGCTATTGCCAGCATCATAAACACTTGAATGTGACTTGTTGTCTTCAGTGTTCTTCTTATTTGCTTCTTTATTTCTACTAGCACTGGTGGTGCTGAAACTAGTTTTGCTGGGACCTTGACAAACTGCATCCTACCTTGGAGTAGAGGGATCATCATTGATTGCACACGCTACAGCAACCATTGCTGCAGTCAGTTTTTCAACTACTACTTTACTCTCACTTCCCTGCACTGCTCCACTCCTCCCCCCTTCCCTTGTGCATTTGCTGGACATTATACAACTACACTGTGTTTTTTTACTGTACAGTACACAACACAACTGATGGAGCTGTATGATGCCTTGTTTAAGCCCAGTCAGCTGTCTGTCACTGTCACCTAAGATATTTAGTTCTTTAATTGTTTTACTTTTTTTTGAAGTTGTCCACCCTGTTGTCTTACCACAGTCTGTCCAAAAAAATTATAACTGAAAAACAAAATCAACAACTTCTTTCCCCAGACTTCCCCATCCAGCACAGAGACAATAACAGCAAGCAAATAGGTCCCTAGCTGGCTGTGTCTTGCCAGTCTGTCACATGGAATTCTGGAGTATTTGGATCAACCTCCTTCCTTCCTTCCTCTCCCCAGAGTGCCCCACTGACTCTCCTAACAGAACAAATGTCCTATCTAAAAGATTACCTAAACTAAACTTCAATTCCCCTCTCTGTCTTCTCTAGCTTAAAAAAGTACTGCTTTCTCCTCTCACAAACACAGAATAGCATGCTGTGAGAGCCTGACAGCCTTTTATATGGCTGTAGAAAACTTTTGTGTGATGGAGAAATATTTTTCTTTCCATTGATTTCAATGGGTGAAACAGGTGGGAAAAAGCAGAAAAACAGCACTTTTCGCAGGAAATTATTCACCAAGCGGAAAGTGCCATTATTCCCTGATTTCCGTTTGAGGAGAAAATTTTCACCCATCCCTACTTACCTGTTTACAAAAAGCGCCCCCATCTGCCTGTTTTCGCTTTTTTGTGTTTTCCCTTCTTTTGAAGGTTGATACTCAGGGAGCAGCTGGTCTGGAATCTATCTGCGTGGAGGGCAGTGTAATTTCCCCCACCTGCTCATCTGCCACAAGTTGAATTCTCGTGGCCACTTGTATATGTGAGTGCAATAATTTCATTCTCTATAAAAAAGAAGTTCCAAGAAGGTTTAACCCTATGACAGCCTTGTTTTCTTCTTTTCTTTTCCTACAAATACACCAGAGCAGCTTCTAAAGTCAGAGGCTGCACTTCATATTATGCACTAGAGTTTATGTTCAATTTAGTGCATATCCACAATGTTCTTATGCCTGCCCCATAGCATGCACAGAAAATTGGTGGAAAGTTCCAACATTTCTCTATGCCTTGTTTAACACATGGCATTAACCCTTTAAGTGCCAGAGAGGAGTGCAATGCATTGCTCTGCAATGTGTTACACTCCCACCTGGCACTCAGAGGGTTAAAGGAGGGGCAGAGAAAAGGAACTCCAAAACAGTCATAGACTGTCCCACTGCAATCCTGCTGGTCCATTCAGCGTTTAGATAGTAAGACATAATATAAAGGGTTTCTGCTTGCACTGAATACATAGATAAACCAGAGCTTCTCCAAAAGACTTCAGCAAACATGAAGACACAAGAAGGGAGAGCTCAATGGATACACCTGATCTCAGCCAGCTAATGCAATGTAGTCAAAACATATATCTTTTATTACATGTTGCCATAAAAATAGGGTTAATCATATAACCACTGGATTAAAAGAACGATAGTCACAACACGAGGCGCCTACCACATTTAGTGAAATTGTCATTAATCATAGGCATTCAAGCATTAGCTGGCTGAGATCAGGCAGATCCGTTGAAATCTCTTTTCCTGTGTCTTCAATCAACATTAGGAGGAAAATTGTTTTGGTTTACAGTAGGTAGTTTAGAAAACTGGCATAAAGCAGGAGTGGAGCTAGAAAATCATTATTATGTGGAATCATACTCATAAATTTACCCACAAGATTTAAAAATCTCAGAGTCAACTTATTTTTAAAGCTCCCATGAATCTCTAGCACCAAACCGGGTTAACAGAAGACAATTTAACCTTTTTTGGTACCAAGGGAAACGTTGGCAACATGTTTAGCATTTAATGTGGAAAGCTACATGTAAATAATGCTTTCAATTACAGGGCAGTACACTGCGCAACTTCCCTGCAATGACCATCTGGCACACAAAGGGTTAATAGCAAATAATCCAATTGGTGAGGAGACTAATGAGGAAATTAATCACATATATTGATATAGGGAATTTCCTGATTATAGTTAGAACAATACGTCAGACTGCATCAGTGTATAAGATAGCCTTGCTGGCATGCTCACCAGAAGTGTACTGATTTGTCATGGTTATTCATGTGACTTGATTAATAGAGACAATCTACTATAAATACCATTTGCTTATCTATATACTGTATATCCCTGGTAAGAAAATTATATAGTGATAATCACATCTACAGCTCTCTTCCTCATTTATTGGCTATATTTAAAGACATAAAGAAGATAGTGAGTGCTTGAGGCTGAACAGGATTAATTCCAGCTGCACTGGAGAGGAAAAATTCCTATTGATATCAATGGGTTATTTAACCCCTCGAATACTAGTGAAGTCTCCAATGTATTAAAAAGAAATGTATGGAGACCTCTCTAGCATTCACAGAGTTAAAGATCCAATTTATATTTATGGAAATTTGAGTAATTTTTATTTTTCCCTATAGTGTAAATGGTATTCTCAGAATTACTGCAGTTTGTTTTAGTACATTCACCTTTAAGGTCACGGACAAGTGAATTGGCAGAGGTCCCCCAGAAGAAACCACAGATACAATGGAGTAAAAACGTGTCCATATGATGGAGTGTGGAAAAAAGAACAGATAGGAGGGCGCCCAGTAGTGCCTGTTATCCCTCACATCATCTGTGAATATAAGAATAGAAATAATACTCACAAAACAAGTTGCTACTTGAGGGCTTATACCCGCAAATAATCAGATTTGCTTGCAGAGATCTATACACGTCTCTGTTCAGGTGACCTCGTTGGGGAAAGGAATCCAAAGAACCGTGCTGTATTTTACGTTGAAAATGGTGTCTGTTTTCTATCTCATGACCCCCGAGTTCATGATTACACATGCCTGTCTCATGATCTCTTACATCTCAATGGGCTTGCCTATCAAAAGACCAGAAGCGCCTTCTTGCTCTCTTGTTGTTACATATGATGGAGTGTACAGTGCTGCTGCTTTGGTAGTTAATCAATGTAAGCTTAAACTCTTAGTTTCCAAAGGACCCCCCACAAATTGCAAATAAATGTGATGGAAATCTCCCAGAAAATTAAGGAATTAAATGCTTATTTAACTAAATGCTGGATGCTGGAGCAAAGGATTCTATATTTTGACAAAAATATCGTTATATAGCCAACGCAGTCCTAGATTAGTGTTAGTTCAGGTATTAGGTAAAAGATTCCCATTGAAGTCTAATGAGAAATTTGTAGAGAAAACTCTTGACAATGTTATCAGCTGCAGTGTAATCCATTCCATATTGCTGTGTTTACCCGGGCTCAGTAGGTCTGAGAAGTCTACTTCCATTGCCTCTTTTACCAGGCTTCATTAGATCCAAGGTTGTGGTATCATATAAAACAGGGTAAGCACCATGTAGTGCAGAAAATAAGGAGCTTGATATCAAGTCTTCGCCAGTGTATTGTATCACCTGTCAGTAATGACAGGTTCACATCCTAGTGTCAACATAGGGTATACTAAGACTTTACATTGTCGCTTGTCAGCTGTGCTGTGATTCAAATATCCTCCATCTCACATGGACATATGGTAAATCTAGCAAGTGCTGACACAGCATACCCTGTGTTCACATTCAGACATGGGCTTGTCTTCTTGCTCTCAAAGACTTGTGGGACAGCAGTGTACAGACGTGGTGAGGTGGTGAAAGAGGTGTTATGTTTTCCCATATGAGTCTTTAAAGGGACCCACCAGGATTATACCAGATACAATAGAGAAAGAGTGTAAGCTTGCATACATTGAGCCCATGTCCCCTTTTGACCCAGAACAACTCTTGTTCCTGCCCCCGACCACGGCCCTGAACCCCATTATTATCAGCACAAGGCTAAAAAGATATTGCAAATATTTTATGCTCAATTTTATTTTAAATTTATGCCTAAATTCATCATACTGGCTACTTCTAAATATGTTTTATTAGAAATGAACAATGGAAATCATTCATGTGCTGTATATTATGCCTATAGGATAATGGATTTAATGGTGCTCTCAGTATATTCATAGTTTAGAATATTATTTTTTACAACCTAAACATTATTGGTGCTTCCCCGGAGCTTTATCCCAGACTTGTTTTGATAACTCCTTGGTCATAATGATGCTGTTTGTTTAGATATGCTTTCCAATAAACTCTACGGACTTTCAGAAACAGGTGATATCAAGAGACAGTTTATTTCCACAAAGGTGGACTCAATTCAACTATATGACTTCTAAAGCAAGTTGGTTGCACCAGAGATCACTTAGGGATGTCATAACAAAGGGTGTATACTTATGCAATCAAGACTTTTCAGTATTTTATTTGTAAATTATTATGTAGATTTTTTCCCATTTGACATTATGGACTATTTTGTGTCGATCAGTGAAAAAAATACTAATTAACTATATTATATATCAAGGTTGTAGCACAACAAAATGTGCTCAAAGGTTACTGAATACTCATACAAGGTCCAATACATAATATAATGCAGTTGACTTGCTCAAGAATGGCTCCTATTAAGTCTTGATAAATATTCCACATACTATAGCGGACACATTCTGGGACAAAAAAAATCTAGGGTTGCTATATACCCCCTTCCCCTGCCGAGAGTCAAACGCAATTTTATATTATAGGATAGTAAATGAAATACACAAGGCAAACCCAAAACAGATCTAACTGAAACAGACATAATGTAATCATAGGACGGTAATAATTGGGATGGATGGATGACAGTTTTTCCATGCTAAATTAGGGGCTAGAACTGATTTTTTCCCCTAAAAGTGAATTTACAAAGCTATGTACTGCAAAATTCCTTCCCTCAATGCCACTTCCACCAAAGGAAGGATAATAAAGAAGACTGTGGACACTCCTTTCTTCTGTGCCATGTTTAAGGCATAGAGAAAATGGTGTGATTGTACACTGTTTCCCTGCACATGCTATGAGATTGGCATACATGGCTTGCTAGCATTAAAATTCTACTAATGAGAGAGATAGTCTATTGGTATGCACAACAGCAATCATACAATATAGTGCATATCCTGAAAAGCAGATAGTGCTATTAGAGGTAAATGCTAGTGGCGCTGCACTGGCAAATTTGTATTTTCACCCATTGTCCTAATCAGACTCAGAGCTATCATGCAGTGACTAGATTTGTTAAATGAGTGCATTGAACCAGCCACATGTGATACTTTGGGGGGGCAAGATGCAGCTGGGTTCACATCCTCCGGTAAGGAAATTGTGGGTTTATAAGCAGGGTCAAATAGTCACATTGTGGCAATAAGTGCCATTTCATTTATCCTTTGTGACTATACAGGAGGCAGTAATAATAAGGAGGTTTACTGACAGCTTTGGGCTTCCAAATTATGCAATGTCAGTCTGTGAACATCCAATGTTCCATTCTCCCTGGCTGAAGAAAGTGGAAGACTTACCAAATGGCTCAGTATTGAGACAGATCCAAGAAAAAGGGCAAACGCACTCACTCAGCAGACAGCCAGTACTCTGGTCTACAGTGAATCCTGTATGTGTGTACTTAAAAAAAAGTTGCCCTCAGACATTTATGGGGCCTGAATGCTTTTGCATTCTGAAACAGTAATGCAACTGGTGGTAATTACAGAGAAGCGTCCTGTGCTCACCACAGGACATGCAGTGGAATGAAGGGGATGAAACAAAGTTAATTTCCTCTCTTGTACACAGAGATACCAGACATCATTACATTTAAAAAATTCAGCCAGGTAGACATAGAAGCCCTTAAAAGAAAAAATATCCAGGAAAATCTTGATGTATTGTAACCCTATAGTTGTCTTTGTTTATATCACAGATCATATGTTGCTTCATTTTACATGATTTCAACCTGTCACCAGTTTTAATCCCATGAATACTTTGACATACATGGTCTTTAGTATCCAAGATAATAAAGGGAAACTATCATATTCACTCTACTGCCAAATCTTGCTTTTTCCTTAACTCTGTTCCATTTGCTCTTTCTTTACAACTACAACCCTTATGAAAGTGGTCAGTCTATCCTGCATGAACTACTGTAAACTTGTTCTCACTGACCTTTTTTCCACCTGACTCCACACACTGTATTCCATACAGATTGAGGCAGTATAATTTATCTTACACTTACCTTGTCTCTGTCCTCATCTTACAATCCAGTAGTTGCTCATTAATAGTTGCTATTCTGTGACTTATTCAGCTACACATTGATCTCCCGCTACACCCCATCTTATCACTTTTGATCAGCCAAGGACACTAGCATTCCACAACTCTCTATCAAGTAGTTTTCCTACATTGCTCCTTATCTGTGTAACTTGTTACCTACCAGCCTGCGCCAATGTACTTCCCTCACTGATATCAAGTTTTAGTGAAGCTATAGCAAACTAGATGGCACTCCCTCTCTTTGTGCATCCAAGGTACTTATAATTTATGTTTAACCATAGCATGAATTCTTACATTGTATTCCGCACTTAACCCTTATGTGATTTGTATGTCTCATTGAATCTGTTTAGATTGCAATAGCTAGTGAAGGGACCCTACTCGTATACTTGTATAACCCCTCTCTTATAAGAACCCTTAAACTGTAAAGCTTCAAATCTTCACATTTGGCAGTGAACTTAGTAAAATTCAAGATGAGCTGACCTGCCTAAAAGGAACTATCCTTATAATAGCTGTTCATTAAACAAAATGGCATACACTTTTGTTGTCTGGAACATTGTACTTTTATAATAACCAGCTGCATGAAAAGGCACCACATATGTCCCCCAAAAGGAATGCTTTAAATAGTACAGCTGGGAATGGTGACACAATTTTTGCGCCACTCAGTCTCAGCACTACATTTGTACAATGGCCTCTATAAGTTCGGTTTAGTTTGTATTTTCCTGCCAAACAAAATGTGTTCTTAAGATGACATTGTAAAACAGTTGTTCTTGACTGAAGTTCACAATGTTAAAAACCCTTAAAGAAATAATAATGGTTTATTATGAAGAATAAGAAAAATTGTAGTGTTCTTCCTGAGTTACTTAAGTGTAATCTTACTGCTCAATGATGCTTCATTAAAAAGTTATTTCAATTTTTTTAATAATGAAAATTCAGTTTATAAAATATCACCATTAGGTAGTGCTGTTTCTATTACTTAACAATACTGAACAATTAAAAACCAGAAAAACTTCAAAGGCAGAGGCAAAAGGAAAGCTTCTCAATTCAGAAAGCAGTTTAGTGATATACTTAAAAAAAACATAGGTGGCTTACTCTGGGGCCATTTTTGTCACTTAAATGCTGAACTAGAAACATCTCTGAAACATTTAGAGCTAAATGCCGTGAATGATGCCTTGGAAGTTATCAATGTTTACAATGTATTTCTTAGAAATGTGCATTTTTTGCCCAAACTCTTCCCACCTCCTTCAGTTTTGTGTGGTGAATCGGTAGATCTCCAGCTTTTGCTGGGATCCAGCTCCTATCATTTTTGGCTGTACCCCAGCCAAGGTGATCAGAGCTCTGTTCTTAAATGGGATTTTTGTGTAAATCCTTTTTGTTTAATCCATCACAGGAACCATGGGATGAATTCACCCCTTCCAAGAGGGCAGGGAACTTAAACAAAGAAATATCTTTGAGGCTGAGACTCATTCCCCTATCCATTTTACCCCTACTTGGATATGCTCAGTTTTAATGTATCACAACAATGAAAGTAAAGAAACAGAAGTGGGAAAAGGAAGGGAATACCCAAACCAGAGAATCCAAGATGACCACCCTGCCCAGGACTCTAACTATTGTTTTTTTTTCTCCAGGAGGTAAGTCCTGTTTTCCACATGGATTAAGAGTAAAGGATTTTTGGTAAGTATAAAAAAAACCTTTTCTCTTATGTCCTATTTGGAACATACGAACCAAGGGATTACATCAAATCATTCATTAAGTTTCCAAGTAGGGTATGAGAAAAACTCCTCCAAAACACTTCAAACAGAAATTAACTGCACATTAACTGCACATGTCAGGTGTCAACGGACAATAAAACTGCACACTGAAGCACAGGAACAAACAGCTTACTGGACAAAAAAAAGTATATCAACAAGGACACATACACTAGCACAATGGCCTACAGGACCTTCTCTCTAAAGTCAGCACAATAACAAAGTACTGTTTGACAAATTTATGGGGAACCAACTACAGCACTTCCTTACACAACTGCTCAACAGAAGTTTAATTGTTATAGTCCCAAGGTGCGCCCACTAGCCTGGTAGAATGTGCAGTAACCCAAAAGGGCACAAGTTTCTTCCTGAAACCATAAGCCCAGCAAATGGTTGCCTTAATCCAAGAAGCCACTGTCACTTTAAATGCAGCCAGACCCCTGCAAGAGCCCTCAGGGATGACAAAAAGCAAAACAGATTTCTGGAAAGGCTGCATGCAATGAACATAGTATGTCCAGCACCTAACCACATCCATGTGATGCAGTGCCTGCTCCTGTCAATTAGATGGATCTGGACAGTGATTAGGAAGAAAAATTTCCTGGTTAATGTGAAACTGAGAAACAACCTTAGGGAGGCACCCTACTATCAGGCTACAGAACCACCCAATTGGTGTGGAAAACCAGAAAAGGAGGCTTACAGGAAAAGGCCTGAAGTTCAGCCATCTGCTGAACCAACACAATAGCCAAGAGAAAGACCTTCTTGAACATCAATAAATGCAGGGAAACCACAGACAAAGATTCAAAAGGAACTTACATAAGAACTTCCAGAACCAGGTTCAAATCCCACAGAAAAGTGGGATCCAGAAAGGCAGCATAAGAATGAGCCACCCCTTGAACAAAGGTTTACACATCAGACAGTAAAATAACTCACCTGTTAAAAAAAACAGAATGTGCTGAAATCTGAACTTGAATAATCCAAGCCCTTTCTGAAGACCATCCTGTAGAAAAGCCAAGACAGCTGGAAGCCAAAAAGGTTGAGTCCACTACCCCCAGTCTTCGCAACTCTTACAGAACTGGGGCCAGACCATACCCTATGATATACCCTGGAAGAAACTAGTCTTTGAGCCTGTAGCATAGTAGCAATGATGAGTCAGAAAAACCTTTTTTGCTAAAGATGCTGGCCTCAAGAGCCAAGCCACGGCTTCTTCACCTGTGGATAACACAGCAGACCCCTGAGACAAGAGGTTCAGACACAGAGGTATCTGAAATGGCCCTGCCATGGCTAGACTGAGAAGATCTGAAAACCAGGCCCAATGGGGCCAGAACAGAGTAATCAGAATTGCCACTCCATCATGATTTTCTTCAGCACCCTGGGAATCAGAGAAAACACACTAGAGGAAACTGCCATGGAATGACGATCACATCTACCACAAGAGTTAGAGGATCTCGGAACCTGGCATGGAACTGAGGAACTTTGTGGTTCAGCCAATAGGCTATTAGGAAATAACCCATAATCGAACTATCAAGTCGAATGCTCTCTGGTAGAGCTCCCAGTTTCCAGGATCCAGGTTATGGTGACTGAGAAAGTCTGTCATAATGTTGTCTATAAACCGTGGTGAGCACCAGTATGTGAGCTTCTACCCAAATGGTCCCTCCGTGGTGGTTTATGAAAGCCACTGCCTGGACTGGATACACAACGGGAATCCCAGGAGGGACTGAGACTGCCAGGCTAGGCAAATCACTAGAAGCTACAGAAAACTGATGGACAGAAAGTTCTCCGCCCTGGTCCAAAGACTGTGAGTAGTCTGAGAACCCAGAGTGGTGATTCAGCCTGTAAGGCTGGCATCAGTGGTAACTATGACCCAGTTTGGAATAACTAGTGGATGTTCCATAGCCAGGTGAGGCCTCTGAAGCCACCAATGATGGTCCAGCTTAGTATCACGGTGCCCGTGATTTGCTGCAGTTACTTGTCTGTCACCAGTAGGGGGCTTCTATTGGCTGTCTGCAGATAGCCCGCCTCTTATTGACTATTTAAACCTGGATTGGGCACCCTTTGAGTGCCCTTTCGTGTTGTTTCTGACCTTCTTGCTATCACTATGCTAGTGATAGCTGGGCCTCTGTTCCAGTGTTCCTGAGTTCCTGATCTCCTGTGTTCCTGAGTTCCTGATCTCCACTATTCCAGTGTTTCCTGGATGCTGAGTTACTCCAGTCCTGGTTCCGGCCTAGTCTCTGGTGTTGCAGTTACTGCTGAACTTCTTCTTTGCTGTTTCCTGACCTGACTGATGGTTGCTGGTTCCTGTCATCTCATCACCTGTCTTCAGTATCCTGGCGACCTTCTGCCTGGTCGCGTTGGTGACATTGCTACAATTCCGTGTTGGTCCCAGCGTGCGGACGCTGGTTTGCTCCTAAGCCTTGCGGCTATACAAACTCACTTTTTACACCAGTGTGCGGTCACTGGTTTGCTCCAAAGCCTATCAGCTCTACAAATCTGTGTTGGTCCCAGCGTGCGGACGCTGGGTTGCTCCTAAGCCTTGCGGCCATACAAACTCACTTGTTACACCAGTGTGCGGTCACTGGTTTGCTCCAAAGCCTATCAGCTATACAAATCTGTGTTGGTCCCAGCGTGCGGACGCTGGTTTGCTCCTAGCCTTGCGGCTATACAAGCTCGCTTGTTACACCAGTGTGCGGTCACTGGTTTGCTCCAAAGCCTATCGGCTATACAATTCTGTGTTGGTCCCAGCGTGCGGACGCTGGTTTGCTCCTAAGCCTTGCGGCTATACTACTCACTTGTTACTCCAGTGTGCGGTCACTGGTTTGCTCGCAAAGCCTAACGGCTATACTATTCAGTGTTGTTCCCAGCGTGCGGACGCTGGTTTGCTCCAAAGCCTTGCTGCTTAACGATTCTGCTATTTGCCAGTTTCATCTGACTGCTGCTATTATCTCTGGGCTGCCCTGCCCGGTATTGGTAAGGCCGGTAGAACCTTTTGCCACATTCCATCTGAGGTTGCCTTACCTGGTATTGGCAGGGCCGGTAGAGCCTACACTGGGTATCCATTGAGGCTGCCTTGCCCGGTAATTTGGTAAGGCCGGTAAAACCGTTATGCTATTCCATCTGCAGGTTGCCTTACCCGGTATTGGCAAGGCCGGTAGAGCCTAAAGACTGTCCTGTCCGGTATATTGACAGGACCGGTAGAGTCTGCCTTCTGTCTGTGCTATATTCTGCATATATATATATGTATGTTATTGCCATCCTAAGTTATCAAATTATTATTTCAATAAAATTGATTTTTTTTTACCTAAAACTTGTGTCTGAGAGTCATAATAAACCGTGACAGTACGAAAGGGACATGACCTCAGACAGCAAGGGTGAAGGTAACGCACAGAATATCCATTGGAGGATGGATGTGCTCGAGCAACGTTTGGATCAGTTGGCAGTTGCAATTCAAACGATCCTTGAACGCACGGTACCTGCTGACCAATCTAGCTCTAGCCCGGTGGTCTCGCCAAGTCAGACACCGGAAAGTGATACCAGACCCCTAGGGGGTACTGTTAAAGGGTTAACGGCTTCTGCACCCTTGCCGCTAAGATATGATGGTGACCCTAGTCTCTGCAGAGGGTTCATCAACCAACTCGAGATCTTTATGGAATTGACGGCACACGCATTTCCCAATGATCGTAGTAAAGTGGGGTTCACGATATCACTGCTCACTGGCAGAGCATTGGCTTGGGCTAACCCCTTGTGGGAGAATGCTAAACCTTGTACTAAGAACTTTAGTGAATTTGTGCGTTCCTTTCGAAGAGTGTTTGAGCCTCCTGGTAGAACCACCTCTGCTGCCAAACGCCTTATGGAGATACAACAGGGCAGGCGTACAGTGGGCGACTATGCCATCGAATTCCGCACATTGGCAGCAGAGGTAGGTTGGAATAACGAGGCATTATTGGCAGCCTTCTCTCAAGGCCTGAATGACCACATTAAAGACGAAATCGCTGCTAAAGATCTACCTATTGATCTAGATGATTACATTGAGTATGTTATGATAATTGACTCCAGAATACGTGAGAGATCAATTGCCAGAGATCGTAAGTTACGGTCAAAAAATAATGAGCCTAGTAGCATGTTTTGCCCACCCATCCCTCCCTTGGCATTGAAGTCTAGTGAACCAGTACGGGAAACAAGTGAACCTATGGAAATAGGCTTCACTAGACTAACCAAGGCAGAGAGACTATATCGCAAAAAACAAGGGTTATGTTTATACTGCGGTACAAAAGGGCACTTGCTAAATTCCTGTCCGGTACGTCCGGGAAACGCACACACCTAGGGTACCTTGGGGGACAGGCCCTAGGTGGTGTACAATCGTCCCCAGTGTCGGGCATAATTAAACCCACCATACAGGTGGTATTGTCTTGGGCACAACGCTCTGTGGAGGTTTTGGCCTTGGTTGACTCTGGTGCAGCAGGGTATTTTATGGATAATACCTTTGCTGAATTGCACGGAGTTCCGCGCATTGAAAGAGAAAACCCCTTGACTATTGAAGCGATTGATGGTAGACCCTTAGAACCGCCTCAGGTTATATTTGAAACTATGCCATTGTCTATGACTATTGGGGCACTTCACAGAGAAGAGCAGCAGTTTCAACTGATTAATTCTCCGCACCATGCGGTAATATTGGGATTTCCGTGGTTACAGTTACATAACCCACAATTTGATTGGAAAAAGTGTGAAATTGCTGCTTGGTCCCAGTTTTGTATGGACAAGTGCGTCATCCAGCCTATTAAGGTCATGTGCACCTCCTCTGCTATACCGGATGTGTACCAACAGTTTGGCGATGTTTTTAGCAAAGGAGAGGCTAGTTTGCTACCCCAGCATAGACCTTATGATTGTTGCATTGAATTGCAGCCTGGTGCAGTACCTCCAAAAGGACGCACTTATCCATTATCTTGTGATGAAAATAAGGCTATGGAGGATTACATTTCTGATGCCCTTGCTAGAGGGATCATACGAAAATCTACCTCTCCAGCTGGGGCTGGGTTCTTTTTCGTAAAAAAGAAAAATGGCGAATTAAGACCATGCATTGACTACCGGGGCTTGAATAAACTAATGGAAAAAACGCATACCCAATACCACTCATCACCGAGCTTTTTGACAGGCTTAAGGGCGCTTCGATATTTACCAAATTGGACCTACGGGCCGCTTACAATCTGGTTCGCATTCGAGCTGGTGATGAGTGGAAAACTGCCTTTAATACTCGAGCTGGGCACTACGAGTATCTAGTAATGCCTTTTGGGCTGTGTAATGCACCCGCAGTTTTCCAGGAACTGATAAACGATGTTCTGAGAGATATGTTACAGACATGTGTTGTGGTGTACCTCGACGATATACTGATTTACTCCCAAAACATGGCACAGCACATCAAAGATGTATCCGCAGTATTGCTACGACTCCGTGAGAACAAATTATTTTGTAAAATGGAAAAATGTGAGTTTCATAGAACCAGTGTGCCATTCTTGGGGTTCATAATTGGCAATGATGGCATTGCCATGGACAAAGAAAAGTTGTCAGCTGTCCTACAATGGCCAAAACCCAAGGGTCTTAAAGCCATACAGCGTTTCCTGGGTTTCGCTAATTATTATAGGAGGTTTATTAAGAACTTTTCTTCCATTGTCAAACCTCTGTCCGATCTTACGCACAAGGGTGCTAATCCTTCTTGTTGGCCGGTATCTGCTGAGAAAGCCTTTGAGAATTTGAAGCTGGCATTTGCTGCGGCTCCTGTGTTATCCCACCCCAATCCTCTACTTCCATTTACGTTAGAGGTTGATGCCTCAGATATTGGGGTCGGGGCAGTACTTTCGCAGCGACACGAGAAAGGTGGAACTCTCAGACCTTGTGGGTTTTTCTCTAAAAAGTTGACTGTCACTCAAAGCCACTATGAGATAGGTGACAGAGAATTATTGGCCATTATCCTCTCTCTTAAGGAATGGCGTCATTTGCTTGAAGGTACTAAGAATCCTGTCTTAATCCTAACAGATCATAAGAATCTGACCTATCTCTCGGAGGCCAAGAGATTGTCCTCTCGTCAGGCCAGGTGGGCACTGTTCCTGTCTCGATTTAATTTCATTGTATCATATTTACCAGGGTCAAAAAATATCAGGGCTGATGCACTGTCAAGACAATTTGAGGCCGACAGTGACAGAGTGGAAGCACCAGCACCTATCATCCAACCTGATAGAATACTGGCTACTATACGCACGAGTATCACTTCTCCTCTAGGGGAGGAGATCCTGGCCTCTCAGGGGTCCGCTCCCCATGAAACCCCAGTGGGCAAATGTTTTGTCGCTGAATCATTTCGTACTAGGCTGCTCGAAACCTACCATTCCTCTAAGGCTGCGGGACACATTGGTAGAGACCAATTGTTATGGTCCCTTTCTCAGTTATTTTGGTGGCCTTCCATGAGAAACGATTGTGCTGAATTTACGAATGCCTGTGCCACCTGCGCCCGCGCTAATACCCCGAGACATCTCCCTGTGGGCTTGCTTCAACCAGTGCCTAATGGCGAACGCCCCTGGTCTCATGTTTCCATTGATTTTATGGGAGAGTTGCCTATGTCCAAGGGGTACTCCTTTATATTCATGGTGGTGGACAGGTTTTCTAAAATGGCTCATTTCGTGCCCCTCCGTGGTCTTCCTTCAGCGAAGGAGTTGGCAATGGTGTTCGCCAGAGAAGTATTCCGGTTGCATGGAGTGCCTAGGGTACTGGTGTCTGACAGGGGGAGCCAGTTTGTGTCTAGATTTTGGAGGGCATTTTGCCAACAGATGGGCATACAGCTGTCCTTCTCCTCTGCCTACCATCCCCAGACCAATGGAGCCGCTGAACGAGCTAATCAGGGCTTGGAACAATTTCTCCGTTGTTTCGTTACTGACCATCATGATAATTGGTCCGACTTGTTGCCTTGGGCAGAGTTCGCCAGGAACTGTGCGGTCAATTCTTCATCTGGGAGCTCTCCGTTTCTGATTAATTATGGGTTCCAGCCCTGTTTGCTTCCAGACTCATTTCAGACGCAACAGATTCCAGCTCTGGATGAGCATATCGAGCAACTCCGTTCCACATGGGCACAAGTTCAGAGGGCACTTGGTCAGTCATTTCAGCGTCATCAGCGCCATGCTAATCGCAGAAGGCTTCCAGCGGTTTCCTTTCAGGTTGGGGATAGAGTATGGCTTTCCTCCAGAAATCTCAAGCTGCAGGTTCCGTCTAATAAGTTGGCTCCTCGGTTTATTGGTCCATACAGAGTTATTCGCAAAATTAACCCTGTCTCCTATGCACTAGACCTACCTGCATCCATGCGTATCCATAATGTGTTCCATGTGTCCCTTCTTAAGCCTCTGGTTTGCAATCGCTATACTACCACACCTGTGGTGCCAGGACCTGTTGAGGTCGAGGGCCAGGAGGAGTACGAGGTTCAGAGCATTATTGATTCCCGTAGGCTTAGAGGAAGGGTACAGTACCTGGTACATTGGAAAGGGTATGGTCCTGAGGATCGATCATGGGTGGATAGTACGGACCTTCATGCACCTAGGTTAACTAGGGCCTTTCATGCCAATTACCCGCAGAAACCTAAACCCTATTCTAGGAGAGGGGGTCTTTGAAAGGGGGGTACTATCACGGTGCCCGTGATTTGCTGCAGTTACTTGTCTGTCACCAGTAGGGGGCTTCTATTGGCTGTCTGCAGATAGCCCGCCTCTTATTGACTATTTAAACCTGGATTGGGCACCCTTTGAGTGCCCTTTCGTGTTGTTTCTGACCTTCTTGCTATCACTATGCTAGTGATAGCTGGGCCTCTGTTCCAGTGTTCCTGAGTTCCTGATCTCCTGTGTTCCTGAGTTCCTGATCTCCACTATTCCAGTGTTTCCTGGATGCTGAGTTACTCCAGTCCTGGTTCCGGCCTAGTCTCTGGTGTTGCAGTTACTGCTGAACTTCTTCTTTGCTGTTTCCTGACCTGACTGATGGTTGCTGGTTCCTGTCATCTCATCACCTGTCTTCAGTATCCTGGCGACCTTCTGCCTGGTCGCGTTGGTGACATTGCTACAATTCCGTGTTGGTCCCAGCGTGCGGACGCTGGTTTGCTCCTAAGCCTTGCGGCTATACAAACTCACTTTTTACACCAGTGTGCGGTCACTGGTTTGCTCCAAAGCCTATCAGCTCTACAAATCTGTGTTGGTCCCAGCGTGCGGACGCTGGGTTGCTCCTAAGCCTTGCGGCCATACAAACTCACTTGTTACACCAGTGTGCGGTCACTGGTTTGCTCCAAAGCCTATCAGCTATACAAATCTGTGTTGGTCCCAGCGTGCGGACGCTGGTTTGCTCCTAAGCCTTGCGGCTATACAAACTCACTTGTTACACCAGTGTGCGGTCACTGGTTTGCTCCAAAGCCTATCAGCTCTACAAATCTGTGTTGGTCCCAGCGTGCGGACGCTGGGTTGCTCCTAAGCCTTGCGGCCATACAAACTCACTTGTTACACCAGTGTGCGGTCACTGGTTTGCTCCAAAGCCTATCAGCTATACAAATCTGTGTTGGTCCCAGCGTGCGGACGCTGGTTTGCTCCTAGCCTTGCGGCTATACAAGCTCGCTTGTTACACCAGTGTGCGGTCACTGGTTTGCTCCAAAGCCTATCGGCTATACAATTCTGTGTTGGTCCCAGCGTGCGGACGCTGGTTTGCTCCTAAGCCTTGCGGCTATACTACTCACTTGTTACTCCAGTGTGCGGTCACTGGTTTGCTCGCAAAGCCTAACGGCTATACTATTCAGTGTTGTTCCCAGCGTGCGGACGCTGGTTTGCTCCAAAGCCTTGCTGCTTAACGATTCTGCTATTTGCCAGTTTCATCTGACTGCTGCTATTATCTCTGGGCTGCCCTGCCCGGTATTGGTAAGGCCGGTAGAACCTTTTGCCACATTCCATCTGAGGTTGCCTTACCTGGTATTGGCAGGGCCGGTAGAGCCTACATTGGGTATCCATTGAGGCTGCCTTGCCCGGTAATTTGGTAAGGCCGGTAAAACCGTTATGCTATTCCATCTGCAGGTTGCCTTACCCGGTATTGGCAAGGCCGGTAGAGCCTAAAGACTGTCCTGTCCGGTATATTGACAGGACCGGTAGAGTCTGCCTTCTGTCTGTGCTATATTCTGTATATATATATATATGTATGTTATTGCCATCCTAAGTTATCAAATTATTATTTCAATAAAATTGATTTTTTTTTACCTAAAACTTGTGTCTGAGAGTCATAATAAACCGTGACACTTAGTCTGGTGAGACACAGACACGACTTGGGAGTGGTTGCAGTATTGTCGGAAACAAATTTCGGAGAATTTCCAGATGCAGCTCCTGCACATGAATGTGAGCAAAAGGGACTAACTCCAGGGCAGATACTAGGTAGCTTAATACCTTCATATACTCTAACAGTGTTGCAGACAGCTGAGTTACCATCTGAGACACCTGAAGAAACAACTATAGAATCTTGTTGTCTGGTACAAAAATATTCCCCAGAAAAGTGTTGAATCACATACCATGAAAGTGGGGTACCTGGGACAGAAAGTGGGGTACCTGCAACAGAATCAGAGATGATATCTTGAGAGTGAGACCCCAACTGTGTGGCTCCAGTATGGACATACAAGACTGAATCTGAATGTGCAAGGTTTCCTCTGAAGGAGCCTTTAGCATAGGTTGTTCAGATAGGGAGTCAAGGAGATCCCTAGAGAGTGGATCTGAGCAGTTATAGATTTCATGACCTTTGTGAATACCTGCTGAGCAGTCACCAGCCCAAAGGGAAGGATGATGAACTGAAAATGATGATCTTCGAATGCAAATCATAGAAAATGTGGATTATCCACATGGATAGGGATGTGTAGATAATTGTCCTCTATGTTTAGGGAAGCCAAAAATTCCTGTGGACACAGCAGAAATTACGGAGCGTAAAGACTCCTTCAAGGTAAAGAAATTTTACGTACTGAATAGGATGTCATCCTTCATCTTTTTTTGGGGGGAAAAAGAAAAAATTGGAATAGAAACCTGTGAATCTTTCTCGAGAAGAAATTGGTATTAACACCTCTATGTTTAGCAGGGAAGAAAATGTGTCCAAAAACAGACCATCACTTGGGATCGCAAGAAACTCTTTGCAGGAAGAAATGACATGGAAGATGGGTTTTGGGGTGGCATGCTCCTTGGTAGTTGAGGGAATTGGTGCCCTGGGTGCATCCCCATACTGGTGGGGGTAATAATAATGACACGTCCTGTGTAAAAGACATTTAGGAGTAACATGAGACAAAAAAGTGCTCTTGCCTCCAATGGTGTGATTGATAACCTTCTCCAGTTCTGGGCCAAACAAATGTTTGCCCACAAAAGGGAGAGATAAAAAAGATTTCTTAGACTGATCAGCAGAGCAGATCCTAAGCCAAGAATGTGACACATGGCCACAGATAAAGCTGAGACCTTTCCAGTAAGCTGAGCAACCTCAAATGCTGTGTCAGTAAGTTAAGCATTAGCTTCAAGGATCTTGGATATAAGAACCACAAGATCCTCCTTGAGTGCTTCCGCCTGGATGGCATCCGAAGACTAAACCCCAGAGACACAGCCCTAGTTACCTATGCAATGGCAAAGGTAGGGCATAAGGTGGCAACAGAAGCCACAAAATTCTTCTTCAGAAAGGAATCCAGGCATTTATCCACCTGATCTTTAAGAGCTGAGGAATCCAACAGCAACAAAGCTGTATTCTTGGCAAGGAGACACATTGGGGGTCTACCACAGGAGTGTTGGCCCAATTAATTAAAGCCTCAGCAGAAATAGGGGCATAAAAGTGATATACATAGATTAAGCACTAACCTCCAGTCAGGCATTTTCCATTCCTCTGGTTTAAGGAATGGTGGGAAGGAAGAGCAGCAACCTCCTTCTTGCATCTCTTGAATATATTTTGGAAAGAGGATCTAGAAAAGGAGGCCTCTGATACCTAAAGAGTCTCTAGGACAGCCCAAATAAGGCCCTCATTTGAAGAACTGGGGTTGTTTTCATAACAGTCACCAACGGGGATGGACACATCTAGGCAGTAAGCATTGGTTTCTCCTTCTTCAGCAGAGGAATCCCCAATAATGGGGGTATCACCCTGTATAATATGGCTCATGCATCTTTTGGGGATGCAGGATGTCCCATGGACCAAGAATCTAAAACCTCTTGAATAGATGAGGTGATATAACTAACTGAAAAAATTAACCCCTACTGTCTCCTGTTCAACAGGTGGGAGTCCCGAAGGTTGAATAAGGCATAGAGCAAGAGGTGCATTGAGTACTTGAAATTCCTTAGGAAGGCGAGTCTGGCATGAGAAGCAGTAGGTTCAAGAGCTCCTAAAGCCTTAGCAGTGTTAGACTTGCCCATGTCCATCTTAGGCTTAGGAGACCCCTAAAGTATAAAGTAAAAGCAGCAAAAGTAGTAGAAAAGTAGAATAAATGTACTTATAAATGTTGAAATGTACTTATCTGACTACAAGGGGTTAATGTGGCAAGCAGGAGGGAAAGACCAGCCTCTGTGACTTCAACAGGGCCACCTCTTCCCTTGCCAAAAAGCTCAGGAAGAATGGGCTGAAGAGAATTCATGTTTTGATGTCTGATTTATCCTATACTTTTGTAAGTCACTTCTTTTGGGAAAAATGGAACAAAAATTGAAGCAAAAAAAAAAATGGTGAGGTGGCTCTCCAGCCATCGCTACCCCTTCATATCATGGGGGAGGGGTCACCAGTAGTCTACAGTAATCTGAGCATAACGATAGTACGACCACATTAGTGCACCCATTTGCCCGCACAAACATTCAAAGACACATTAACACATATCTGAAAATATAACCAAGGAGATGTTAGAAGAAGGGAGGTGTTACCTCATGCCAGATAGGTCACTGCTGCAACACAAAAAAGCCAGAAAGAGCTCCACTTTACCTTCATCTTCAGTTCATTCAGTCAGTTTGCATTGTGAGTTTCTTAAGTAAAGATAATGTGAAAAATCAAATAGGAAAATTTTAATTTGAAACCAAGATTCTTAATACACAAATTATTCAGATACTAATAATTATATCTAGTGGACATTTATAAAAAGAAAGCATACATGATAGTTTCCCTTTAATACAAGATTGCAGTTTAAATTTCACCCTATGCCACTTTCTTCTTTTGTCCTAAGCCCCTATTTTGTGCAATATCCCATTGCACAGCCATCAGCTCTTGGGTCTGATCCAGCCCACCACACCTTCCTATCATTATCAGGGACATGCCCTGGTCTCCACCACTCCCCTCTGGTGATAATCTGTCCACGTCCAAACAGCTTCCTGTCATGGCTGCAGACTGGCCAGTGAACATCATGACCCCTGGCCTTCAATTCATCTGCAACAGTCTTCACAATTCCATCTTCAAGGTATAACTTCCATTTCTGGTCTGTAGGAGAGATAAACCACAAGAAAGGAAATAACTATGATTAAAGGAAATATCTTAATAAATTAAGGGATGAATTTTGTTGAAAGTGTTAAAAAGTGTTAAATACATAAAGCGCTAGTCTGCAAAGCTCCCTGTGTGCGGACCCGCTCATGCACATTAGAGACTGTCAGAACAATGCATTCATGCGCACTAGAGGCTGGCTGAATGCACTGATCTGGAGAGGGAAGGTCCGGAAGGCTCATCACCTGTCTGTGCTCCCAGCTCTGGGGCAGCAGCCGAGGCTGCTGGGTGGCACTTAAGCCCGTGTGTATGGGCTTTCATGCTAGTATATATAAATATATATATATTTTTTTTTTTTTGTGAGGCAGGGGGATTTTCATCTTGAGTAAAACAGAGTAGTATGTAATTTCCTGAATTCAGGTTCTGGCTGGCATACTGACATATCCCTTTAATTATTTTACCTTTTTTTGAATATTCCACATAGAATCGAGCCGCATCAAGAGATTGTTGTGGGTTCATTCCAAATTCTGCCATGTTCAAAAGAACCTATAGAAAATATAATTATCATTAATGTAAGAATATTTCAATTCACGTGAAAGACAATTTAACTCTTCACACATCCTTTTTGTTGCAAAGAGTTGAATGAACAACTAAATTATCAAAAATTTGATGATGGATTGGTGGGTGGCATCTTGTGGACCCCCATTAGCCGATTTATACTATTATGTGAGCACATACATGCCCTTTAACCCTTGGATGCTAGGATACCATTCCAGCTACCAAGGATTTTAAAATGTGTCTTATGTTATAGCTAAAAATTAAGCAACTTCTATATCAAAACAAAACTACCAACCCTAAGTATATTAAAATATGTTTCATTGTTAAATCTCAAGTTATCAAATAATTTACCCTATTTGCTTTTCAGATATTTGTTGCCTGAGACTGGTCAGTCCTTGAAGTGGATATGTCAACCTAAAACAAGTTTATTTTATGTTCTAGAGAATTTAAATCGCCTTATGTTCTAGTATATATCATACTAGCCATTTTCTCTGTAGCATAAATAGTTTGGAGGAACATACTAATCAGTTTTGTTCCAGGATAAACACACCATCACTGTGCTATTACAATCGCCCCCCGTGTATGGGAGCTTCCATGATTCATTCACAGTACAGTGCGCTTTTATATTGTCTGAGCACAGAAAACAAAGTAGGATATCGTGCCTCACTAGATCGCCAACAAATAAAGGTTCATTTCTCAAAAACAATTTACAAAGAAATGGCTAGAACAACATAAAGGCGTTTTTTTTTTAATCAGCTACATTTATGGAATGAAAATATAATTCCCTAATCAGTGAGGAGCTATTATGTTTTAGATTTAATCCTGTAATTGATAATGATGTCTGCTCTATCGTTTTGTTAACCCTTTGAGTGCCTGAGCAGTACCCATCTAACACTCAAAGGGTTAAATGTAACCCTCAGGACACAGGAGATGACAGAAAAACCACCGAATAAAATACCTGCCAGCCAGTGTACGTCTGAATGCATTATAGGTAATACTTTTCTTTAGGAGAGAGAATGCAATTGCAGAATTACAACTTCCATAATCAAGGATAATTGAAATTGATTCCAAGGGAATTCATAAAGGTCATCTAACCCTTTGAGTTCCAGAGGGGTGTGCATTACATTGCGAAATAATGCTTGGCATACCTCTCTGCCACTCAAAGGGTTAACCTGACCATGGGAGGCCTTAAAGACTACATTTTGCCATTGAGAGTAATGTGTGACACGCATACTTCTGTCTTTTCTCAAACCCTTCCGGTGCCAGAGAAGTGTGCAGAACACTGCACATGTTTTGCTCACTGCTTTGGCTCCCAAAGGATTAAGCAAGCCTCCCATTCATCATGCTCTACCAAGGATAAATTAGGGCTATCATGTATAGTTATCAAAATAATATGGGTTGGCTATTTTAATTTAGGGAAAGAAAAAAATTCTACTACTTTACAAAGAGTATATCAAGGGAAATTCCACTGCTCAGAAATTCGTCATTCAAAGGGTATAATATCTCAAACATCATTTCTGAGAATAGATAGAACACTGGAGGATGAACTTGGGAAGGAAGTAGGAGGACTAAAGTGGAAAATGGGCCCAGTTTCCAAAAAAAAGTGGGTGGAGCACATATGAAATGTCTGGAGGAATGTACAAATCCATCAGTGAAGCCATTTTTTTTATGATTTCCTCTTTCCCTCTTTAGTTCAATATGAGAGACAAGGTACAGAGGAACAGAACAGGCACGTGCACACATAGACATCAAGGGGGCTTGAGCACCTGCCCTTTTTGTCCAAAGTGCCCTTGTGTCCTTTTAACAAAAAAAAAAAAAAAAAGTTGCCTTGCTGCCCCCACCGCCCAGTCAGGTCTGTGCCTCCTTTAGGACAGACCTGTAGATGCTGTGTTCCCTAATTGGCTCTTTAGCATTACAGAGCGCTGGGAGATGATATCATCTCCCACCGCCCTGCATGAAGAGAAGACCACGCGGGAGCTCCAGCAGCTACAGGTCTGTGCCAAACGAGGCACATACAGACCTCTCCTGCCGCTGGACCACCAGGGAAGAGGTAGGAAATGGATACTGGGGGGGCATGTGGAAATGATGGGGCAATATGGATCTGATGGGGGGCAAGATGGAGATGATGGCAATGTAGAGATGATAGGGCAATGTATGTGAAGGTAAGTTGGATCTGATGGCAATATGGGGCTGATGGGGGACAATATGGAGATGAAGGGGGCAATGTGAGTGTAAGTTGGAGCTGATGGGGCAATGTGGAGATGATGGGGGCAATGTGAGGGTAAGTTGGAGCTGATGGGGCAATATGCAGTTCATGGGGGCAATGTGAGGGTAAATTGGAGCTGATGGGGGCAATATGGAGATGATGGGGGCAATGTGGAGCTGACAGAGGACAATGTAAGGGCAATATGGAGATCATGGGGGGCAATGTGGAGTTTAGGAGCATTGTGTAGGTGTCCAGTGGAGATGGCCAATAGGGGGGGGCGCTTCAGATTTCTGTGCCTACAGACTCCTGAAATGTAAATTATTTTCTTTTTTTAAATATATATTTTGAATAAATAATTATGAGAAGTGCCCTTTTTTCATTTGAGCCCCTGCCCCCCAAAATGTCTGTGCACTTCCCTGGAACAGAATGCCCTGAAATGCCCATATAATCTCACAATGTCCACTCATTGAAGCAAGCAAGACAAAAACAAGATGGTTTATAGTGTAAACAAGCAACTGGGAGGTATAGCACATACAATTCTCTTTCATTGCATATTTTAACCCTTTAAGTGCTAGAGGGATATGCAATGTGTTGTATACCCCACTAGCAATCAAAGGGTTAAAGCAAAATTGTATACCCTGCCTCCCTTCTGAGCCAGCAAAAGAAGCTTGGTTTTCAGGGACCCAGTAGAAAGTTTTCAGATATGAAGGAAAACCTTATTTCTTGTAAAACTGGCCACTGGATACAGCAGGAACAAATAAATATCTTCTTTTATAGAAACATTTCAACATTTAAACCTGAGATGCTACATAAGTAATTGAAGTGGAGCCCTACAATATACAATATGTCTGAAACATACTGCTAAACAGAGAATATATCAAATTTGTTTGTTCTGACCATAATGACATACACTGTTTTCACAGTAATGATTCTGATTAACCCTTCGAGTGCCAGAGGGATACTCTGGCACTCAATAAGTTAAGTTCCAGTGGAGTGCCCAATGCATTGCTTCACACTCAGCTTATAACATGTGGTCCTGCTGTAGGACTATCATACCACTGTAATCCCGTTTTGTGTTTTATGCACAGGAAATGTGTAGTCTAACATGCATCATCATTACGACCGCTTTACCTGCACATGTCCTTGAGGTTGCATGAATCCTCCCATCACACCAAATGAACACAGTAGGTCCTCGGTATCTTCAGTAGTAGCCAGAGCAGGAATGATTGTGTGAAAGGGTCGTTTTCCAGGTGCCAGACAATTTGGATGACCAGGAGACAAGGAAAAATTGTGACCTCTGTTCTGAAACCAATTAATACCCATTAACCTTACGTGCAAAAATACTAATACATAATAAAATTGATTTTTCAATTGCAAGCAAACATGCAATAAAATGTAATTTGTACATATATTTAGCAAATACCTGGTTTTTAAAAGATGTATACAAAGATACTATATTTCAACAATGTTACACATAGAAATAACACTCTTTTGCTTTTAAAGAGCCATGAAATGTTATTTTATCTTTTTAAATTATATTTTTGAGATATTTTATAACAGTTTTATTAAATATGTTCCAATATGTTTAGCATAATATAACTGAAAACAAAATAATGATGTATTGAATTCTATGGAGCTAGGAGTATCAATGACCAGTTTTACCTTTGTGCTTTTGTTCAAGAGACATCATCTTCAATCAGTCCTGAATCTAATGTCCATGGAGGTAGACATGGCATTTGCAAGCAGGACCACAAAATCTCAACCTCTGACCACTGAAAATGATAATCCAATACAGCCTCACACATTCGGACTGCTTCAGTTTAATGAACAAAACAAACTAAATAAAAATATACCTGCTGGCAACTTTTATGTCCACCAATATTGGCATGAGAACCTGAATTGACTGAAAAATATCTATTGAACCAAGGAAGAAATGCTAAATGCATAGTGGCCATTAGAAATCATGTGAGCCAAGTCAAGTGAGTGGGAGGTCATTACAAGGAGGTGTTAGTTTTCCTTTAAGCCATATTTTAGAGTGAACAAGGAAGAAACAGTTTCTCACAGTCTCTTTCATGCTGGAGCATGTTGTTCTGTTTAATAGATTCATATAACAATTCTGAAAACCAAATCAACTAATGTGAGAACGTTTATTTCAAAAGAACACTAAAGCTATAATATCAGTTGATTTTATAGGAACAGACATGTTATAACCGACAAATGTATTTATATATATTTGTTTAACAAAGAGGCTGATGTGTACAGAAGAACTAGAGCAATTGTGGGGCAAACCAACTGCCCTATAGGACATTTACATTGATTTAGATGGGTCTTTTTAACTCACTGAATGGTAGAGGGTTCTCCATTGCATCTGTCTGTAATGCGTTGGTGACCTCTCACATCAAATTGGTTAGAAGACATTTAAATCAATGCAAACCTGAGGAAAATGTATCCCCCACTGTCCTGTGGTACAGTTTGTCTATTCCAGAACTGTTCCATTTCCTCTTAGCACATCAGTGTAAGTAATAGCTATTTAATGGGATAGTAATATTTCATAATAAAAACTGCTCTAATTAATCATCATAGTATTTGGACTTTGGAGAGTGTTATGTCAGTTCTGTCAGAGTTGTAGTTCAGGAGTAATTCAATGACAAAGTGTCCCCCTCCCGCCCCTCTTACTGATGTAACACTGCTCAGCCAGAGCAGAAGGGAGGTGGCCAGGTAGATAGCACAGAGGGACAATCTTCAATTAAGATAAGGGAAAAACTAGAAAAGCTTGTCAAGGGGGCAGGGCTTTCATTGTTTTCATATAAAGAAGATTGTCCCCTGCTGTTATCTGTCTGGTCTTACAACCAGATTCCACATCTGAGAAGAGATGGCTTACACTAGGTAAAAGGTGCGGGGAGGGGAAACTTTGCTTGTGAATATCTCTTGAGAGATAAGACTTAAATCGTTCTTCATGTTTTTTTAATGCCTACAAAATAAAATAAAGTTAAAACGAAGTATTACTATCCCTTTAAAAATGCTGGTGATGTTTTTCAATTCTGAGTTAAGTTATTTACCCTACATTAGCTGCAAGGACAGTGACACACATTTTGTTGTTTTGGCTCTGTACTCGTGCACAATGGATTTTAAATTAAACAATGACTAAGAGGATAAACTACAGATTATCAACTGTAATGAGGGTATTTATACCCATTAACTGTGAGCCTTGAAGTACTCATCATATCTAGTAATTTGTTGCAAATCCTTTGCAATAAACGACAGCCTGAAGTTTGTGACCAATAAACATCACCAGATGATCCTTATCTTCCCTGGTGATGCTCTGCCCAGACTGTGCTGCAGCCATCTTCAATTCTTGTTTGTTTTTTGGGCATTTTCCACTTCAGTCTTGTCTTCAGCAAGTGAAACATAATCTGTTGAATGTAGGTTGGGTGATTGACTTGACCAGTCAAGGACATTCCACTTTTTGGCCCTGAAAAACTCCTTGGCTGCTTTAACAGTATGCTGCAAGGTGAAGTTCCCTCCAATGAGTTTTGTGATATTTCTTTACACTTTGGAATTTATCCTGCTGCTGCCATCAGTAGTCACATCATCAATAAAGACAAGTGAGCCAGTTTCAGTGGCAGCCATGCATGCCCAAGCCCAAGCCATAATATTACACCACCATATTTCACAAATGAGGTGGTATGCTTTGGATCATGTACAGTTCCTTTCTTTCCTCCTCACTTTCCTCTTTCTGTCACTCTGGTACAGGGTAATATTCATCTCATTTGTTCATGAGACTTTGTGCCAGAACACTACAGTTTTTTTTAATATAGTTTTTAGCAAGATCAGCTGAATGGTCTCACATGAAGATGCAACAGAAGACAACTAAAAGCACACAGCACTCACCATTTGGTGTTTGCTGACTAAAATGTCTGACGTTTCTTTTTGACTAAACAGCAAATACATTAACCCCATATATGTATGTTCCCTTCATGTGTAGCCAGTCTTCTCATCATCTCTCATAATCAGACTAAAGGAAATGATAAAGTCCCAAGGAGGCAGCCCCTCTGTGAACCTCTCTGTATCCAGAGCACATTATGCAATGTCTTAATCTCAATGCAAAACTTTAAGGTGTCTAATCTATCAACTATCTATTTAATTTCCCACTCACTTTCTGTCACACTCTTTCACTCACAGATTCACACTGAGAAAATAAAGTTTAAAAAATGTGTTAGGTGTTATAAAAAAAAACTATGTGTGTATGTGTTTGTGTTTGTATGGGTGTATGTGACATATTCAAAAGTGTGCTATGTGTATATTTAGGTGCAGTTCCAATTCTCTCTCCGCTCCAAAAAAACCTTGTACCTCCAATGACAGCCCCTCTCTCCCTCGCTCTTGACACTATCCTCCGCTCCTAGGTCCTGTGATCTAGCTCGCCAAAAATCGAAACATAGGTTTCTGTGGACATCAGGTCAAACATTGCATCACCAACACAAACACTTGGAACACCAAGGGGTGAGCTTCAGAGAAGTGCTGTCAAGACATCAGTCCAGTCACATGGAATATCTTCTGTCCAAGGATGGTTCATGTTATGGATGCCTGTGGGACAAGAGGACAGGATTTGGAGCAGCACCCTTGAACTGATCATCATGCAACAACTTCAACTTCCTAATCCTCTCAATCTTTTTCATTACGGGTGAGTACACAAACCATTGCGTTGTAATGTATTGTGTACTCGTCTGTAACCCATTATACAGAGAAGTAAGGGAATGTGAACCAGCCCTAGGGATATGTGCTCCCGACATGAATACACACAGTCACAAATATGTTCTGAGAGCTCCATGAAACTAACGTATTTGGGCTGCCACTGTGAGAGTGACAGTGGCAGCCCAATTTTATTTGTTTCATGGAACTATTATGACATATTTGTTGATGTGTACTCATGTTAGGACCAGATAACACTACACATTCACAGGTCAGCATGGTGTCCCTGGAGATCTGATCCACGTTTCATGACCTCTATGTTGTGTAACAATACCACTGTAGATCTATCCCTCTGCTGCTCTTCTCAGCTCTAGCAAACTACAGGTCCCATGTTGACTCTAAAGGCCCTTTAACCCCTGATGTGACAGAGTGTTATCCAATGCATTGCACTGGATAACACTCTTTCGCTACAAGGCTACCATGGTTGCTCTGGCTATGATCATGGCAAATCAAGTTAGTTGCTGTCAATCAAGCCCTGTAAGATGCTGAACATGGGTTATGTGTTGTACCTTGCTTCTCCTGGGGGTGTGCGTGATATCCTTGAGACATCAATGACAACGTGGAGAAGGGAATGGAAGATGGTTTTGGAAACCCCACACACAATATGCCACGTCCATGGTATGCATGATGTTTGTGGCCATATTGCTGCCAGTGCAGTGCTGTGTCAATGATCCTGTGGGGTGAAAGAGAACATCATGTGCAGTGTGGTTAGTGTGTTGGCACCAGTTCACAGGACTGATGGAAGACTTGCATGGATTGTTTGAATGCCTGTGTTATATTCACAGCTAAAGTGGTCCGTGATGAGCCTGTCTCTGATCTGCACCCCTCTCAGAGTCTCCTCAACATGGCCAATGTCCATTGGCACTTCAGAAATGGGGTGGGGCCTGGATATCATCCACCAGTCTGGTGTCCACTGCGATGTTGTGCAGTATTGCACACGCCATTATGATGTCACACACTTTTCCAGGTGCATGCTGCACTGCTCCCCCTGAGTGGTCCAGACATCGGAATTGAGACTTCAGGAGGCCAAAGGTCTGCTCAATGACATTCCTCATTCTGCCATGAGCCTGGTTGCATCTTTCCTGAGCATCTGTTTGGGGACTGGCGACCGGGGTCAGTAGCCAGGATCTGCATCCATAGCCAGCATCACCTGTGTAATGAGTGACATGGTGAGACAACGAGCACATGTTGTGTGAATGATGTTTTGTGTGGTGGACGTAGTAGCTGTGGGTCAGGAGCATGCTGAGCAGTGGTGTGTGTACACCTGTGCATGTGGTGTGATTTTGTATTGTGAACTCACCCAGAAGCCATCCCCCTGTATAAGTTCCATTCTCAAAGTCTCTGTGTACTGCAGAGTTTTGGAGAATGTACAAATCATGAGAGCTGCCAGGATATTTTGCACAGACATTCATAATCCTCATGTTACTGTCACACACCATCTGCACGTTCATGGAGTGGAATTTCTTCCTGTTGATGAATAGCTGTGCGCCACGTGCTGGGGCTTTGATATAGACATGGGTGCAATCTATAGCACCCATGACCCTGGACATGAATCCCCTTGCATAAAAGCCCTGCTTGAGATGTATCCAGTCCATGTCGGTGGTGGGGAAATGTATGTAGGTACTGTCCTTGCTTTTGAGGGCTGGCAAGACCTAGGCCGTCTATCCATCCTCCGCTGCTGCAGGGGTCCCTGTGGCAGTTGGGGAGCATCCTGTTGCTGTGGAGCATCCTGTTTCTGCAGCTGTGCATCTGCAGGCATGTGCTGTCCTCCAGGTGGGGATGGGTCCTGTGTGGCTGTTGAGCCTTCTCACTTGCAACAGGTGAAGGCTGTTGATCAGGTGTGCCTGGGGCTTGCTGGTGTTCCCTAGCTCTCGCCCTTGCATGCCTTTTCCGCAGTCTTCTCATCAATAAGTATCCCAACATACTTATTGTTCTCTCTCTATCTCTTTCTCTCTATCTCTCCCTGAGTGGAAAACAAGCCATAAGTGAGTGTGGTGAGTTGTCCCTTTAAGTACCTGGTAGGGCGTTGTGTAGGTGTGGTGATGAGGTGAGTGCCGACCAGTGGGAAGGTGTTTGTTGTCCAGGTAAGTGTTAGCAGGTGTGTCTGTTTTTAAAATGTGGTGTGTTCTGATTGCTGCTTCTCTGTCAGTTGTTGGGGTGCAGTTGTGGGGTGCAGGTTGTGTCTGGATCGTGTGATGATGTTGCACAGGTGAGCTTGTTTTTTATTGGCAGGTGTCTGTGTTGTGTGATAACCCAAATTGTTCCGTGCCATGTTGTGTTGGTGTTTTTTGGGGGGTGCTTGTCCCTGTGGTGTTGCTTGTTGTTGTTTGTGACAGTGATTTGTGGTGTCTGTCCATGTTTTTGTGTTCTTTTGGCATTGCACGGGTTAATTTTGCCATTTACATGCTTGTGCGGTAAGCATTTCATCTGTTTTCCTATGTAATGGGTGTTTTGTTTTGACCGTTAAGTGTCTAACGCCTAAGAAAACTGTCTCTTAACTTCTGTCCATTAAGTGTATCTTTTTTTCAGCTGTTAACAGTACTGTAAGCCTTTAAATGGCTTTGGGGAATCTTGTTCCATGTGTCTCAATGCACATCAGTCTATTGGCCGTAAGGATTATTAAACTGCTGTTAGCTGTTCTTAAGACAGACCTTTAAATGGCTTACAACAAGTTAACACACCCATTAGTGTTTTTTTTTACTAACGCCTGCCTTTAAATCTACCCCCAGGTTGTTTGCTGCCAGGAAAATGTGGACAATCAATTTCTTTAGTTGTTTAGACAGCATCCCCTGGGGTAAAAGTTGAAGGACCAGGACCCATGGGTCATGATCAATGATGTTGGTGATGTAGAAAATTAGATCTACAACACCCTTTCAAAAGTCCCAAGCTACTGAGAAACTCAACCAAATAGTAAACATATCTTCAGGCTCTCCTTAACTCCAAAAACAGAAAAGGTAGTGAGTTTGATATATCTTTCTGAGCCAGTTAGGTACAGCCTACAGAGAATTTTGTAAGCAGTATCTTTACAAGTGACACAGATGAAACTTTGAGCTGTGTTTATCCAAATTTGAGTTCTTTGATCAGTGAAGAGTAGGGATGGGTGAAAATTTTTGCCTCAAACTGAAATTGGTGAATAACAGCACTTTCCGCCAATAAACCCACGCGAAAAGTGCCGATTTAGCAACTTGAGCACTGCCGTAGCAGTAACAGAGAATTGGCAACGTGAATACTGACGTAGCAGTAACGGAAACTGAGTGACTTAGACACTGCTATAGAAATAACGGAGACCAGGCAACCTGAGCACTGCAGCAGCAGTAATGGAGACTGAGCCACGTGAGCGCTCCCATAGCAGTAGTGGAGACTAGGCAACTGGATACTGCCGTAGCATTAACTGAGACTAGGCAACTGGATACTGCTGTAGCATTAACAGCGACAAAGCAACTGAGGAGCTGCCGTGGCAGTAACGGAGACTGAGCAATAGGGGCGCTGCCGTAGCAGTCGCAGAGACTGACCCACTTGAGCACTGCCGTAGCAGTAACGGAGACTAGGCAACTGGGCAGTGCCGTGGTAGTAACGGAGACAAGGCAACTGGACACTGCCGTGGCAGTAACGGAATCTGAGCAACTCGCACTGAGAGGCACCCAACCTGGAATGGTACATAAGGCAGAATAATAGGAATGTTGCCGGGGCAACACGGAGGCAACCGAAACCAACTGCACAGCTGTCCACAGACAGCGAGAGTGAAGCACTACCCTTAACCAGAGACCGGTCAGGGCGTGCAGAGGAGGCAGCAGACCAGCCGGGCGGAATAGCACAGAACAGGAACGTAGAACAATCCAAGTTGGTACACGGAGCAGGAACCTCAGCCAAGCCGGGTCGGTACACGGAGCAGGAAGGTCAGTCAAGCCGGGTCGGTACATGGAGCAGAAACGTAGGCCAAGCTGGGTCGGTACACAGGAGATGAGAAGCAGAATGGTCAGGCAGTCTGGGTCTGTGCACAGGCAGGAAACGAGATGCAGAGTAGTCAGGCAGGCCGGGTCGATACACTGAGAACACACAATAGTCAGGAACCCAGTATTTAAGGAAAATACTAGGCGGAACAATCACAGATCAGCCAATAGGTGTTAAGCAGGAGTGTAGACTGACAGAATGTCGCCAAATAGCACAGGCACCGTGATAATACACAACACATAGCAAATATTATTTGATTTCCTAAAGGTATAGTATAAAAGGGTCATGAGGCTGCCTGTGCTGGTGGAATGTGGAGGAAGAATCAGTTAAACAGGAATGTTTTTTGGGGAGTTTGTTTACTGGGATTGAGGGGCAGTTAATACAAAATAAATCCTAAATACAAATAAAAAACCCATAAGACATGGTACAAAAAAGGTCTAAGGAGGGTGCCTATGTTGGTGGTTGGAGTCTGGGTAATGAACCAGTTGAACATGGAATTTGTTTTTGGGGGGTTTGTTGACTGGTATTGGGGGGATACTTTATAAAAAAATAAAATAAAATAAGACATGTGTATGTAAAGTGATAGAGACAGGAACTCCTGACATAAGCTGCCACTGGGGTGGACTGATACTTGACTTGATAGAGAATTTTGTAAAGGATGATTTCTTAGATTTGTTGTTAGAGGCCCAAGCCCAGAGGAAACATTGATTTGTAAGACTTGAACATGTTAGAGGCACAAGCCCTGAAGACACATTGATTTGTAGGACTTAAGCTTATTTAACACAAGCCCTAAGGAAACATTGATTTGTAGGATATAGGCTTGTTAGAAAAAAAAAATAGTTTTTTTAAAATGTTCTTTTTCTTTAAAGCCAAAGCCCTGAGAGAAAAAAAATGCCCTAATGGCCTAGTGCCAGCAGATGATGTCATTATCAAATGCCCTGATGTAGGTTTTGGAATATGTGACTTCTGTTCTTGCTGCTGCTGAGTTGTTTAAGGATGATTAAGCAGCTGAAAGGGAATGGGATCAACAACAGCAGTAGCAATATAACACAAAAACTGTCTACTCACAGGTCCTCCATCCGAGTCTTGTGTATCTCCCAGATTCAAAAGACTCTCCCAGCTAGGATGCCGCCGTGCAAAACCAAGGCTCCCTCCAGCCGTTACTCAGTGTAGACACGCAATGAAGAGCAGGAATAAAATTCAAATCTTTATTACATGTACTTCATAAAATCAAGTTGCTTCAGACCCCCAACATTCACATACAGATACAGTATACACCCGCGTGTAGATTAACGCGTTTTTTGCGTGGAGGCGACCAGTGCAGCATTTCTTGTTTGCATCAACAACAGCAGTGACATGGTTGATGGATGATGAACATTCCACTTGCCTTGACTAGCTCCAGTGATGCACCTGAGAAAGTAGCAGCACAATAAGTAGCCCCCAGTCTATGAAAAGAAAATAAGAAGTTGGCCAATAATTCTTCTCCACCTGCCACTCCTCCAAAATCATGGTTATGTTGTTATTAGAATAGAAATGTTTCCTTTGAGAACAGGAACTGTGCCTCAATCAGGAACTGCAATCTGCACAGTGTGTGTGGTAAATAACATCTGGGGGCACAACTGTATACAAACATCATGACACCAGAAACCAAGTACTGCCGCTGTCACTATAACCCCTGTTCAGAACCCATTAAGGACACATGACAACTTGCTGACAGTTTAATAGTAATGATAGTGAACCCCCCCGCCAGCATCTCAGCATAGGGAACAGGTGGAGAAGAATGGCCTCTTTCTTCTTGTCCTCCACATTCCCCTTCACTGTCTGTGGCAGTGGATTATATTGCTGCTGTTGATGCTACTGCCTCAGAATCAGCACTGTAACTAGGACCAGAACTCTGAGTATTGCTGCCGCGGGCAAGTGGAACCTGTCCTAGTCCAGCATCACTTGTTGACCCAATTTTCACTGTGCCCTCTGTGGTCTGTGGCACACTAGCTTGCTCCTCAGCATCCTGCTGCCCTTCCATCTCAGCAGAAGCAGGAATTAGAGCAGTTGCAAATTTCAAAAGCTCATTGCTAGTGGTGGTGGTGATGCCCATCCTCATCCCTGTCTCCCAGTCCTCAGTTTCTGCTAAAAAGGCCATCAATGTCTCTTCCACCCCAACCTCTCCAGCATCATCATCACCACCATTTTACATGGATCATGAAGATCACTGTACATGCACTGACATAACAAGATTGTACAATGATTGGCATGATCCATTTAAAATAAGAAGACGCGAGAGAACAAACAATGACCGCGTTGAGGTGTAACACAGGATATCAGTTGATTCACCTGGTGCGAGCCGGAAGACGCTGGTCATAGGCAATGAGAGGCACTGTAGCCGAAGGGAAACGACCGCGTGGGGGTGCAATACAAGATGCTGGTTGATTTACCTGGTGCGAGCCTGAAGACAGTAGTTATTGGCAACAAGAGGCACTGAAACCGAAGAGCCTAGAGAACACGGGAGGCACCAGATAAGTACAGAATCAATCTGTATGTATTGATAGCGATTATATGCTGCACATCATTATCCTTGGGATTAACCCTAATGTACAAAGGTGCTCTGTGATGTTCATATGAAATTGCCTTTAACCCCTTAAGGACCGGGAAAATCTGAGGTCGTTTTCCCTTAAGGACCGGAGCAATTCTGACCTTTTTGACTATGACTTTGTTCAACAGTGTTTTCCCTCTTAGGCTTTTATTTCACCCCATAAATTATATACTGTTTTTCTACGCACAAATAGGGCTTTCTTTTGATACCCCACTTATAGGGATAACCCACCATTTATTTTATGAAAATTTTTAAAAAATGTAAAAAAAAAAGTAAAAAAACACCATTTTTGATTTTTCTCTTGGGATCAGTTGGCCACAAAGGGTTACATTTTTATGGAGACTGCATGAAAAGTAGGACCGGTCAGTCATACCTACAAAATGCGCAGTTTAAAGTGGCCACTGTCCCCCTGGGTGAAAATCCCCATGTCCCTTTTTCTCACCCTATTTTGACACTTTTTTATCCCTGGCATTTGGTGGTGTGTATAAGTGTATTACATGGCTCCACAACAATCACACTTCCAATATTGTTTAATTATATTTTTTTATTTTAAATAAAAAAAAAATTTTTTGTAAAAAAAAAAAAGTGTGTTGTGTGTTTTTTTTTTTTTTAAGTGTATAATTGCAGGTCAAAAATTGACCTGCATTTAGCCAGCCTCCTGCACCAGCAGTGAAGGGGTTAATACCCCCAGCTGCTGTATTTTTTTTTACCACTAGGTGTCTACCGTCTACTTCTGTCTCCCTTACTTTGATAGCAAGGGAGGCAGAGGCAGACGAGACAGGCACAGACAGCATGCTTCCTCTGTCTTTCACTATGCCGGTACATGTGATCGCTGCTACGGCGATCACATGAACTGGCACAAGCAGGAAGGGCTGAGACTGAATGCCCCGGTCTTGGAGCGCTCAGTCTCAGCCTGGAATTAATTATAGCAGCGTGCACGGAGGCACACTGCTATCATTTAAGCCATGACGGTCCAGGACAAAGCCCTGGTCCTTAAGGGGTTAAGAGGAATCCACCTTTGCATGTATATACCATATTTCCCATGATTAAGTCAAGTAAATATGATATATATTTGGGATAGGACAGTATCCATGATATGAAGTACATGAAATAAGCGGAACCTTTACAAAACATCATTAATCAGAATGTTTTGTACATCACTTTTAAAGAAATTGTTGGCTGGGAGATCGTGCCATGTCGTATTCCATGTATAGATGGACTGGTTATTTTGTGAAGCTCCACTCTGTGTCCTTTTTTAATTTTTTTTTATTTTTTCATATTTTTAATTTTTACATATACCGGTATATAGATAGGGACAGTATGTGATTGGGTTATTGATAGTATATGAATTTAGTATTATTGAAAAGTGTTTTTATGTTATTCTAATGTCTATGATAGATACACAAATACTTTGTTGCCGGAGGATGGAATAATTCCACCCATTGGCTACATTGTTTACAGTAAATATAGGGATACATCTGTGGCATCCTAGTCTGTCTGTGTATTTGTGGTGCCTTAGAGACAGATCCCAGCATTTTCAGGAGTTAGTTTATGACGTAGGCATTAACGCTCCTCTCTAGTGGGAGGAGTTAAGATCACTGTGTCTTTTTGATTATTTTTGTATATTTATATTGCGTACTGGCATCATTTTCCATATAATGGTGCAGAGTAAATCATCTTTTTACATTGTTTAGACTTTTGTTGTTTGTGACATTAAACTGTCATACTGTTTGACTATTTTTGTCCTCTATTGTCACTGATTTCTCAATTTGGTGGAGTCACTACAATTGCTCAAGTTCTAGACTAGATTTGTTTTAGTTTCTATTTTTTTTTTAACTCATGGAGTAAGGGTTCAGGTCGGTTAGCTGAGAACTGTTACACCTCCTGCTTCTTTTGATCAGCGCCACCCAAGTTGTATATTAAGTTATTTTATGCCTAGAAAAATTTGGGCTGGGTCATTTGGGGCATCCGAAATATCTCGCGGTACAGCAAGTTGTCACCTTTGAGGTATGGAAGGACTTTAGAGGGCATCAGTTGTGGGTTGTATGTGTCTGCATATAATTCAGATTAAAATTATTTGAATGCCTCAAGAATTTGTTTAGTGTCTTGGGTGATGAATTTGTTAGGCTGCCTTATGGAGTGAATGTTATTACATTTTTGCAGTTTAAATCTCTGTTTGCCATCAAGGTGTGTGTTAGAAAACTGATATACTCATTGGTTGGTCCATTTAATGGCTCTTTCAGTGTCTGAAATAAAAAGAGGACATCCAGCTGAAGCCTCAGGGAGCTAATCTGCTGCTGTATTCTGTCCAGTGATAGGGAACTTTAAAGGGATAATAATACTTCATTTTATCTTTATTTTATTTTGTAGGCATTAAAACAACATGAAGAACGATATAAGTCTTATCATAAAGGTTTGAGAGATATTCACAAGCAAAGTTTCCCCTCCCGCCCCTTTTACCTACTGTAAGCCATCTCTTCTCAGATGTGAAATCCAGTCCATAGACCAGACAGATAATGGAAGGGGACAATCTTCTTCCTATGAGAAAAATGAAAGCCCTGCCTCCCTTGACAAGTTTTTCAGGTTTTTCCCTTATTTTAATTGAAGATTGTCCCTCTCTGCAGTCTACCTGGGCACCTCCGTTCTCATCTGGCTGAACAGTGTTACATCAGTAAAAGGGGCAGGAGGGGGATACTTTGTAATTGAATTACTCTTGAACTACAACTCTGACAGAATTGAAATAACACTCTCCAAAATCCAAATACTATGATGATTAATTAGAGCTGCTTTTATTATGAAACATTACTATCCCTTTAATGCTGTTAGGACAATGTGCAGATGTCTTTAGAAAGACTGGTTATAGCAAAGAGACTCTGTCTTTTTATTGTTGTCCACTTTTTTCGAGTTAAAATCCACTTTAAAACCAGCGATTAAAATTTTAGCATTTTTCACCTATTGGCAAAAATACTTACCATTTTTTCAATGGCTAGAAAATTTCTGCCCATTGATTTAAGTGTTTTTCATCTTTTTGCTATAAAAACATAATGTATTCCAGGAAGTAGTACACAATACAAATAGCTACAGAGTGAGGTAAGGGCTAATTTTATCACTGCTTTTATCTCCAGTTTTCTCCATAGACTTCAATAGGAAAATGTTTGATAAAACGGGTGTTAACATTTAGCACTTGCAATAGAATCTAGTCCTAGATGTGCTGTGCTGTTCTGCTGTGATTTGTTTGGAAAATTGAGGCAAGAGAGGCTCATAGTGACTGCTATCACTATGAGAAAGTTTAAAAATAATAAAAGGAGGAACTGGATGGACCTTTATGTGTCAACTGAGTCTGAGGAGGAAGTGACCACTACAGAACCAATGCTGTCCAGTCCCCCTAAATTACCCCTAGATATCTTGTCAAAAGAGGAAGAAAAGGGTAGTAGTGAGAGCAGGACAGGTCAGCTGCCTGTGCCTGCTGCCAGACGTGCTGCCCCTGCTGCCACTAGTGCTGTTTCCGCTGTCAGAAGTGCTGCCCCTGCTAACACTAGTGCTGTGCCTGCTGTCAGATGTGCTGCCCCTGGTGCCACCAGTACTATGCCTGCTGTCAGACTTGCTGCCCCTGCTTCCACCAGTGCTGTGCCTGCTGCCAATTCTGAACTTGCTGCCACCAATACTGTGCCTGCTATCAGATGTGCTGCCCCTGCTGCAACTAGTGCTGTGCTTGCTGCCGGTGCTGAACCTGCTGCCAGTGCTTAACCTGCTGCCACCAGTACTGTGCCTGTGGTCAGATGTGCTGCCCCTGTTGCTACCATTGCTGTACCTGCTGCCAGTGCTGAACCTGCTGCCACCAGTACTGTGCCTGCTGTTAGATGTGCTGCCCCTGCTGTCCCCAGTGCTCTGCCTGCAGCCAGTTCTGAACCTGCTGCCACCAGTTCTGAACCTGCTGCTAGTGTGTCTTGTAATATTCAGGGGAGGGGGAGGAGAAGACGATGCCAAGTGTGACAGCAGGGAACCCTAAGTCACACTTGCCATCACCAAGCAGTGCCACCAGTACCAGTACTACTACTAAGAAGGTTCAGCAGCTTGTTAGTGTTAGGAGTGAATAAGGGGGTAATCATCATATTACTAGTGACTGTGAGGAGGAAGACTCAGGGGCTGAACTTGATGTGGTTGGTGTTAATAGTAGTAGTAACAGTAATGGTGAAGCAGCCGGTGGGATTAGTGTTAGGGGAATGGTAGGGGAAGCATTTGAGTGAGTCCTGATTAGCGGTCAAGGGAGCCCACACCATTAATCTGTCCCAAGAGTCCCCTTCCCTTTCCGACAGTTTCCAGGTAGAACATGATCCTGAAGAAGCCAGACCTTGTGGTGGATAGCAGGCGTAGCAATAATACTACCACCACCAGGAGCACAGATCAGCTGCATGTGCCTGCTGCTACTGCTGACAGTCTGCCTTCTTCACGTCACCATTTCAAGTGTTACATTAGGGGACCCTCTGTCACATTGCTCTTCACCTCCTACAAGCAACAGTGAGATATCTGTAATAGAGCATCATCAGAAGCACATAAGGACTGGATGTGGTGGTGATGATGATGCTGAAAAAGTTGGGGTGGAAGAGACATTGATGGCCTTTTTAGCCCACACTGAGAAGGAATGGGAGACAGGGATGAGGGTGGGCATCATCACCACCACCACCTGCTGTTAGCTTTTGGAATTTGCGTAATTTGCAACTGTTCTCATTCTCATTGGCAAGGGAAGCGGGATGCTGAGGAGCAGACTAGTGTGCCACAGACCACCGTGGACACAGTGTTACGGTTTTCAGACACTCAGACACGTTAGGTTTAGTAAAACACAGTTTTATTAAACAAGAATTAGGTACGGTAGTACAGGCAAAACAATAATAATAGTAGCCATGGCAATACAGGATACAGATACGAGATTGCAATGAGGCAGAGAGGTACTCCTGTGGACCCAGGATCAGGAATAGTGCAAAAGTAAAGAAATTCTGGATCAGAAACAGCAGATCCCACCGGGTGGTAGGAACGACAGGAGGAGGCCCAGACTGAGTAAAACAGGATCCTTAGAGCGCTAGGGAGGTCAGCAGGACTGACAGGAGCGAAGGCAACAAATCACCTGGAAACCAGGTGAGGAGAATAGCTGACAGATGGATAGGGCAACGCAACCGAACTCCTACTACCCTAGGAGGAGGAGTAGTACTGGCAGCAACAAGGCAAGGCAACCAAACCCCTAGTACACTAGGTGATATTGCAGTTCTGGCTGTGACAATGCAAGGCAACCGGTCCCCTAGTATGATAGGTGGTATCGCAGTACTGGCAGCGACAACGCAAGGCAACCAGACCCCTAGTATGCTAGGTGGTAGCACAGTACTGGCAGTGACAAGGCAAGGCAACCGGACCCCTAGTACTCTAGGTGGTATAGCAGTATAGGCAGCAGCAAGGCAAGGCAACCAAACCAACCTAGAAGCTAAGGCCACGACAAGTGACTGAAGTCACTAAACCACGCACCAGCCCGCAGTCAGGCTAAGGACGCTAAAAGACCTCTGGACAGGGAGAATGGCCGCACAGACTGAGACTATTTAGGTGCAACGGGAGTGGCATCCAACCTCGTAGATATGGAGAGGACAGCTGTGCTGGGTCAAGCGTACAGGTGCGGGTGACTCAGGAGGAGGAACACACCGTGCAGGACAGGCACTGATGGAGCAGAACAGGCAACAGACTGAGTAGGAACTCGGACAGGCTAAGTAGCCACTCAGTTTCGTACACAGAGCAGGATAGTCAGCCAAGCCGGGTTGGTACACAGAGCAGGATAGTCAGCCATGACAGGTCGGTACACAGAGCAGGATAGTCAGCCACGCCGGATCAGTACACAGAGCAGGATAGTCAGCCAAGCCACGTTGCAACGGAAGTCAGGAACAGAGGATCTCTCAGGAACGTAGTCAGGTGAGCCGGGTCATACGCAGGATACCAGGAACCACAGGAGCAAACGCTAGATACTGGAACACCACAAAAGGGCGCCGCCATAATGACAGCACTAGCATATAAAGGTAACCAGTGGGAGGAGTAGTTACTGATCGCCAATAACAATGCTAGAAGGAAATGACCAGGAAGTAGCAATGTCGCAAATGGAGGAATCACGGGCACCGTGATACACAGTGGGAATGGGTTCAACAAGTGATGCGGGACTAGGACAGGTTCCACTTGCCAGCAGCAGCAATATTCCTGGTCCTACTTGCAGTGCTGATTCTGAGGCAGTAGCAGCAACAACAGCAATATCATCCTCTGCCCCATGTAGTGAAGGGGAATGTTTTCTCCACCTGTTCACTATCCCTATCCCCTGAAGTCATGGGTGTGGGACTATTTTTCTCTTGTGGCAGGCACAGTGCAGTCATCACTGACAAGTCAGTGAGAAGAGGAAAGGAGGGAAAACACAAAGGCACAACAGCCCTGATAACATACATGAAACACAGACACCATGGCATTTATGTCAAACATGTTAAAGCCAAACACCCACCTACAGAAATCAAGTACCACTGTTGCTGTAACCCCTGACTCTCCTGAAAGGCAACCAGAGGCAAGGCGGAGATCAAACAGGAGGAAGAATAGAGAAACCCAGGCAGAGGCTGGAAGTTCCATGACGAGTGAAACAACTAGCTCACCATCACCTTCTTCTTCTACAGTATCTACATCTTCTGCCAATCCACCTCGTTCATCATTACCTCCCCTGCCAAATGATAGATGTTAGGATGTGGCAGTTCATGTCCACCTATTGCACACTGTGTGGTTCACTGACCACACATGGCGGTGTGGTTGAGGAGAATCGCAAACAGGGCATCAAGCGACATTTGAGGAGATTCCATCCCACAGAATATCCTAAGATGGCGGCAGGGAGGGTTCAGCATTACTATTAAACTGTCATCAAGTTGTCATGTGTCCTTAGCGGGGTGTGGATAGTGACAGCAGCAGTACCTAGTTTCTGGTATTATGGTGTTTAGATACAGTTGTGCCCCCAGGTGTTATTTACCACACACACTGTGCACATCGCAGCTGCTGATGAGAGGCACAGTTCCTGCTCTCAAGGGAAAAATGAATAGTCTAGTAGCAAAAAACCCATGATTTTGGAGGTAGGGCAGGTGGAAAAGAATTACTGGCCAACTTCTTCTTTTATCCACAAATACTGGGGGCTAATTATTGTGCTGCTACTGTCTCAGGCACATCACTGGAGCTAGTCAGGGCAAGTGGAATGTTCATCATCCATCAATGATGTTACTGCTGTTGTTAATACAAACAAGAAAGGCTGCACCGGTTGACTCCATGCGAAACTCGCTGATCTACACACAGGTGTATACTGTATCTGTCTGTCAATATGTGAGTGTTAGTGGTCGGAAGCAACTTGAGCTTATGAAGTACATGTAATAAAGATTTGAATTTTAATCCTGCTCTTCATTGCGTGTCTACATTGAGTACCCGCTGGAGTGAGCCTTGGTTTTGCACGGCGGCGTCCTTGCTGGGAGAGTCTTTTGAACCTGGGAGATAGTCGTAGCAAGTGGAACCTTCATCATCCTTTACCCATGTTACTGCTGATCCCATTCCCTTTGAGCTGCCTAATCATCCTGATGCTTAAACAGAACAGCAGTCACAAATTCTGCAACTATATCAGGGCATTTGACAATAGCCAGTGGCCACTGGCCAACACAACATGACTTGCTGGCACTAGGCCAGTAGGGCATTTTTTTTCTAAGGGATAAGTCCTACAAATCAATGTTAGGGCTTGTACCAAACATGTCTAAGTCCTACAGATCAGGGCTTGTGCCTTTAATATGTCTAAGTCCTACAAATCAATGTTTCCTCAGGGCTTGGGCCTCTAACAACAAATCTAACAAATCATCCTCTACAAAATATTCTATCACATCAGTCTACCCAAGTGGCAGCTTAAGTCAGGGTGTTCCTGTCTCTATCACTTTACATACAAAATTTCTTTTTTTATTTTATTTATTTATTTTTTATTAACTGTCCCCCAAATACCGGTCAAGAAACCCCCCGAAAACAAATTGGCTGTTCAACTGATTAATTCCCCATACTCTACCCACCAACACAGGTACCCTCCTCAGACCCCTTTTATACCATGTCTTATGTTTTTTTTTCAACTGTATTTAGGATTTATTTTTTTATTAACTGCCTCCAATCCGATAAACAAACCCCCAACAACCACCCCCAAAAAACATTCCCTGCTTAACTGATTCTTTCTCCACACCCCACCAACACAGGCACCCTCATGCCCCATTTATACTATTCCTTTGGGAAATAATATAATATTTGCTATGTGTTGTGTGTAAGTTCAATATTCCCATTGATGTCAACGGAATGAGCTTGGCAAAAAAATGATTTGCCAAGTGGGAAGCACCATTATCAGATTTCAGTTTGAGGCAAAACTTTTTGGCCATTCCTACTTGCAGGCCTTCCAGAGAATGTAGGGAGAATCTACAGTCAGCATTTAAATCAAAATACTCACTGATAGTTTCATATTTTTGAGAATGGGGAGTGAATTAATCAGTGTCATTTTGTCTCCACAGCTTGGTTCCCAAGGTAGAACCAGGATTTTTAAGACAGAGATAACTGTGAAGAAGTCTGACCAAGGGACAATCAGGATCCAAGAATCAAGCAAATGATGTAGTGTTGTCTGGGAAGTGAAACGAACGTCAGTTCTAGAGTAGCTATAGTGAGGATCAGAATAGAAGGTGAAGTCCATAGGATGTTTTTTCCTGCATTACTCACCCCTCAGACACGCAAATGGCTAAAGTACTTCCACCCTAAATGGTGAATCATAAGGCACATGATAACAGCAATTTATGGATGAGGTTTCGTTCACAAAAATACAGTGATGTCATATAAAGGATCAGCTGACTGATAGCAAACCACTCCCAAGTACCATGTGTGCTGATTAATCTCACACTGTTTAGAGGAGTATAAAAAGAAAAGCATCAGTATCCAGTAAATTATGTGGTAAGGAATATTTCAAGGTCAGAACACAGTGCAACAATTAGTGACAGTATACTCATCCAGTTAAAAATTATATAAAAGCTGTCTCTTTTCATATTACAAATAAGCATTTATGGAGACAAAATCAGTGGATTATATAATTATTTAATGCATTATTCGAAATGAGGAATAAATGCTTCCATACATTGTCTTGTTCTAGACTCACAACCCTTTGAGTGTGAGATGGCTGTAGAACACATTGCAAAGCAAGATGGTGGACTTGTTCACTTTAGAAATGCACATCCAAACAGCGTCTAGGGAATTAATAAAAATACCCCAAATTCAAATGGGCCTTATAATTGCTTTGTCACAGATTTGCACCATTTTTTTTTATAGTGCATTGGCCTTACTGGGATTGATGTTGTGGCATAAATCAAATTCCCCAAAGTAGACAGATTAAAGCCCCCAAATCCCCGTTCATATAAATGGCCATTTTAACCCCTTAAATTCCATCGATGTCTCCACTTACATCAAATGTTACACATAAAAGTTCCTAAAAATTCCCATTGCTTTAAATTAGCTCTTGGATTCTAGAAAGGCAATGCCCCGGAGAACTCTCTCACATTCAAGGAGTTAACCCTTTGAGTGCCAGAGAGGTATCCAGTGCATTGCAGTGCAATTTGTTGGATACCTCTCTGGCACTCACAGGGTTAAAAACACATTTAAGTAAATTGAAATATGAATACTTCGGGCTCATCACATTACTACGTTTAAATAAACTGAAATCTGAACACACCGGGAGCATGGGAACAGGGGCAGACGGTGCTGGGTGCCTGCTAATGAAGCCGCAGGTGTAGTCGATGGAGTGCAGGAACAGGGGCAGATGATGAACTAAGAGGCGTGCAGGAGCTAAGAAAGGGATCAGGGTATGGCTGTTCTTGCCCTTTTGATCTACAGATTGTAAAAGTGCAACATCAGATGATCTCTCCTTTGATCGGAGAGATAGTCTGATCTCGCCCTTTTGATCTTACCGATATCCAATGCGCAGTTTGGATGGGTCACTGCCCTGTGACATGCAAAATGTTTAAGCACCTCTAATAACCACACCACTATAATATTAATGTAATATTTTTTGTGTGAGGCATGTAATGAGAGACAAAATTAGTTCATTTATTGTCACTAGTCTTTTCCCTCCAATCTTATAATCATAAATAAGGCAGTTACTATACTGTGCTAACACTTCTGAAACACCTTATTAAGACTGCCATGTAAAAATTAAATGCACTTATATTACAAAACAGCATAACATTTTTTTTATAATGATCACTAATAAACCAAAAATATTTGGTAAGCCATAAGCACAAAAGTAAAGTGGTGTAATTCTGGGGGCAAACTCTTTACATCATCGGAGACACACAAAATTCCTAATGATTTAAAAGGGATTCTGAATGTGAGAGAGATCTCCATTGTATTGCAAAGTCGTAGGTTAGAGACCCCTATGTTCAATGTGTTAGAAGCTCCATTCAAACTATGGTATTTTGGGGGATTTGCATTCCCCTGTGGAGCAGATGGGGTGCTTTAGAATGGCAATCCAGCCCAGCCTTCCTTGGAAAAAAGATGTTTATTGTCATTAACCCTTTGAGTACAAACCAATCAGTTGAACACCCATCTATCAACCAAAGGGTTAAAATGTATATTCAGACTAAACTGTGTTTGAGAAATCTCTGAGTAAATATTTATTCAGCAGCAAACATAACATTATAAAAAAAAAAGGCATTATTTCTTACTTGCAGAGTAAATCCGCAGCCCTCTGGCACTAGGCCTGTACCGAAATCTTGGTAATTACTGTTTATAAAGGAACAAGCATTGCCTTGGCAATCTACCACAGAGAAATAAACCGTGTCACTCCCAGTTTCACATGGGTTTCCATGGGTATTGATATCCGAGGCTCTGAAACATCAACAGTAAAGAATCATTATTACGTAAAAATGCTCAGAGATTAACTTGTTGTGTGACAGAGAGGTATCCAACGCCTTGCTTTGCAATGCATTGGATACCCCTCTGGCACTGAAAGGGTTATTGTGTTGGATACCTCTCTGGAACTCAAGCGTAAAAGAAACCTTAACCCTTTAAGGACAGGAAGAGTGTACAACACATTGCAAAGCAAAGCCTTGTACACCCTTATGTATTTGTATTTTGTATATTTTATTTATATAGCGCCAACCAGTGTACTTGGCACTTTACAGCATATATCCTGTAGTATATTCCCTAGGGATGTTTGTCATAAGCCGTCATGTGTAGTAGAGATGGCTGCATGCACTGCAGTCATGCACAGTATAGACTGCCCCTCACAGTGGCTGATACGTAGCGGGCGCTCCCAATTCAGACCGGAGTCTTCTCTGTTCAACTGGTGCGCAGAGAGGACTACGGTCAGCCGCATTGCATACGGGCAGTCAGTACTGAGCATGACTGCAGCGCCGCCAGTGTTGGCCCGTGTACACGGGCTTTAAAACCAGTTTGATATAGAAGGGGTACAATAAGTGCAGTGATTAAGGGCTTATAAAGACAATCATAAGGGGAACAACAGGTGAGTATATATTAGGATAAAAGATCCCTGCCCCGTAGAGCTTACAGTCTCCATATGGTAACCATATGGTCCTTAATGGGTTAAAGGAAAGTCATCACAAAGAATGACTTGACTTAATTACATTAAACATATTGTAGCTTACATTTAGGCATGTCAGATATGTTTATTTGTGCTGTTGTAGGAATATAAGGTTATTTAGTTTAGAGTAATTGAAGTAACCGTACAAACAGCCCAGTGTACCTTATTTTCTGTGATTTGATATTGTTATATTCAATTAAATAAGGCTCTTAGCCCCTTGCACGCTAGAACTCTCTCTAATACTCTGTACAAATCTCTAGCATTCAGTGGTTTCAAATCAACATTTACATCAAACATTTGGGGAACTCTTATTTGACCCCTGTGTCACAGCTGATTTGCCCTAAAATTACTCCAGTTTCTTTCTGCACATCAGTCTCACTAGCTACATCTGAATTTGCATATCCTCCTGCAATATCATCTAAGTATTGTTGTTCTGTTGGCACTCGGGGCTGATTGACTTGCTGCCTGATGGAACTGCAGCTTTAGGCCCAATGAACATACAAGGCCCATTTTCATTAGTGGTGAGAGAGCCACAGTGGGCTACTATTAAGCCACAAGGAGAGATGAAATTTGTCTTGCTTATCATTAACTGAAACTCTGAGTAACAATTTTATTCATATTTAAACACTCACTGTGGGTGCTGTATTTTTGCTATCGTCTGCAATGTATTTACAAACTATTATAAACTCTTCCAGCAGAACAGGCCTATCATCATTTTCAGTGCCAGGGCCTTTAGACTCTCAATCCAGTCATAGTTGAAATAGAAAGCATAAAAATGTCTAATTTGTACACAAAGTATCCATTCCTGGGAACTCTCTGGATCTCCCTGCAAGATTCCAGTTTTCTGACTTACATACCAGTGGCGCGATGCAAGAAACGTTTGCATCGGATAAAGGAATTTTTGTGCGCAGATAGATTTTGCGCATATTCTACCCCAGGAAGCTAAATACCGAACGCTTCTTGAATTGCGCATAAAAAATTCCATTTTATGACAACAGTACACAGACGTATAAATTCATTCACAATAGCAGTTCTTGCATTAGGCGCATTCGCTATTCCACTCACACAGATTCGTAGCCGTTCGCTAATCTTGAATTTTCATGCGCAATTCAACAAAAACATGTGCAAACCTATTCCCTAGTGGTTTTTACATGGGAAATAGCGATTGCGCACGTTTCCTGCATCGCGCCACAGGTATCCATGGACAGAGGATATTAATACAGTTTCCGTGGTAACCCCAACAACTCCTACCCACTTTCCTGCCCACTTGAAGACACTCCCTGGCTTTCGACCTCCCAATCCAATCCACCCACATAATGACATGAATCACATCATTTGGTCACTCACATCTCCATCCCTCAGTGAGTCTTAGGGGAGATTAAATTTGAAGTATCCATCAGACAGACAATTACAGACTCTAAGATCTACTCACAGTCCCACATTGTGTGACGGAGGCAGAAATTATTTTAAATAAGCTTGGAACAAAATCTGAACTTATAAAATTGGCCTACCTATTCTATATATGAATTTTAGTGCTGGTTTTAACCAACTTTTTTGCCTTTTAAAGCTGCAAGGGCCTTCGAAACCCTCCTAAATTAGAACAACATGGATTCTTCAACACCTTGCTCTGCAATGCGTTAGACAACGCACCAGCATACTTTTAACCCTTCAATTGCCAGAGAGGAAGCCAACACTACCTCTCTGACAATCAAAGGGTTAAGTACCCAAGGTCCTGGTAAAACACTTTCTAAATAAAATATTATTAAAATGTGTGTATTAACATTGACAGATCTCTTAATACTTTGAGAAGTGTGTGCTTGTGTATGTATTGCATATTTATACTGTTTTTGTTTATAATGTGTGTGCGCATTTGTACTGTGTGTGTGTTTACAGTGTGTGTGTGTGTGTGTGTGTATTTAACCCCTTCGCGTCCTGTGACGTACCCGGACCGTCACGCTGGTCCGGCACTTAAGGACCAGTGACGGTCCTGGTACGTCACGTACTTTTACTCACCGTACTCCTGCAGGAGCGCAGTGAGTAATACCGTGGACTGAAATTGATCGCTCCAAGACCGGAGCGATCTCTTTCAGTCCTCCTTTCGATGTGCCGCCCCACGTGATCAGTCACGTGGGACGGGACGTCGAACGCGTCTATCTGGTCCTTAAAGGACCAGACACCACGTGATCGTCGGACCCTAAGGGGTTAAAGTGTGTGTGCGTATTTATACTGTGTGTTTATAATGTGTGTGCGTATTTGTACTGTGTGTTCATCGTGTGTGTGTGTTTTTATCGTGTGTATGTTTAAAGTGTGTGTGTGTATTTATACTGTGGTTTATAATGTGTGTGCGGATTTGTACTGTGTGTGTTCATCATGTGTGTGTGTTTTTATCGTGTGTTTGTTTATCATGGGTGTGTGTTCATCACGAGTGTGTGTTTATTGTGTGTGTGTTCATCATGTGTATGTGTTTATCGTGTGTGTGTGTTTAATGTGTTTGTGTGTGTGTGTTTGATGTGTGTGCATGTGTGTTTAATGTTTGTGTGAATGTGTGTGTTTAATGTGTGAATGTGTGTGTTTATCGTGTGTGTGTGTTCATCATGTGTATGTGTTTATTGTGTATGTGTTTGTGGGTGTGTATAATGTGTGTTTAATGTGTGTTTAATGTGTGTTTAATGTGTTTGTGAATATGTGTGTTTTTATGTTTAATGTGTGAATGTGTGTGCATACTTAATAATATATTTAAGCATGGTATTAATTCCAAGTTATCCAGAGCTGTTTCGGTGGAATACTAGGTGGCACTGCTGATCAAATCTTGTTATTGGTCTAAGCATTGCTCAAAAAAATCAAGATGAGTACAAGCTAAATAGAACAGCAAAGAGGTTCCAAAGTCTGAGGCTTTTATGGCCAAGTAATTTCCACTGTGCACCTCCTGTAAAACTAGGTCCATGGGTAATTCAGCCAGTAAACTTAAGTAAACACCTTTATCTAAAGCACACAAAGCTGTCTAACACACACTGGTACCAGTATCTACAGGACACCCTGCTGTTGCCATGAAGTCATCAACTGGCCACAAAGTACTCAAAAGGGCACACGTTACACAGACCCTCTGCTTAGGCTCTTTGTTTAAAACCTTTGGTGTTTAGATCACAATAATGATAATAAATTAATCATAGCTGGCATAAATCTATACATTTTGTATCTGGACACTCTTGCCCCAAGGATATCTGAAATTCTTACTTACTAAAAAATTTAAAGTATAGTATTGACTGATTTATTTTTTTCATTGCATTGCAATGTTTTAGAGAGATGGGAGGGGGATCTTAAATACTTAATAAGTAATTCTTAACCAACTGTGTGATAAAGAGCATGACTGGAATGTATGTGCAGGACTATGGTGCCTTCCACATGGGTGATTATCACATTACATGAAAGCACCAAAGTCCAGCAATCTACAGCTTTACTGTGCTCATTATCACGGATACCCAGAGGACTAAGGAGTCAGAACATAAACATAAAATCACCTTTATTAAGGCACAGAACAAGGTAAAGAATGAGACAATAGGAACAGGCAGAAGGTCAGCAAATAAGCACACACTACTATCAGGAATAGTAGGCCGCCTAGACTGGACCAAACTGCTGAGACTAGGCCAGAGCCACTGGAAGTCTCTACAGGAACTAAGGCTGGAGCAGGAACAGGAACCCCTCGGATCTTCTACCACTGGAACTTGAACTGAAACAGGAACCGGATCAGCCATGGAGGGTCTTCTACTGGAACACGAACTGGAACTAGAACAGGAGACTCCGACCAATGACAACGGAAAACACTGACACTCGCCTGCTGTCAGTCTAGCTAGGAGGAAAGCTGACTCATGTCTGCAGTCAACTTTAGCTAGGATACAGGGGTAGGGAAGAGACAGCGCAACCACTATCTAAGTGTAGTAATTTATTGAAATGTATACTTAAAAATAATAAAGTAAAAACAGGCATAAAATAATAAGCTTCTAATAATCAAAATAGTAATAGATATACACATAAGATCAAAACATAAAATCATATAAAATTGAAATATATCTAGTGACAGAGAGCCAGTGAAATCCAATATTTCGGGACTAGAGGTGGCAATGAGGGGAAAAGAATAATGTGAATGATTGGCAATGGGGTATATAGTATAGAAAAGAAATGGCCTCTTACTAGAGAGTGAACTCCTATTAGGGTGCTTCTACACACTAAGGTGGAGCTCGACCTGGGTCTCTCAATCTAGTTAAGATGGCCTCTTACTTTATCTTAGAAGTAGTGATGATCGAGCACCCCGATGCTCGGGTGTTCGGGTGCTCTGGCCGAGCGCCCCCGGAGGCTCGAGTGCTCGGCCGAGCATCTGAGCCCCATTGAAGTCAATGGGAGGACTCGAGCATTACACCAGGCACCCCCTGCTCTGATGAGGGGAGGGTGCCTGGTTCATAGGAAAAGGTCAGAAAATGATGGAAACACCACAGAAATGGTTCAGGGACAGCATAGGGAGGATGTCTGGATGCATCTTGGACTCCAACGTCGCTGCTGGGAACGATGTTTCGCCCGTAGTACGCCATTTTTACAGACTGACCGTAAAACACACAAAAAGGAAGATAAAAACGATTGTAGGCGAAAAATTGTTACCAAACAGTATTTGCTGTATATTTACTTGTATATCATCTGCAAATTCTGCAAAAAATTTCATCGATTTTTCAGAACTGGGGCCATGATTAAGAGGGAAACGTGCGCAGCGTAAAGCAGGTGTTCAACGTGGTTATGGCCCGGGTAAGGTACAGCATTCAGGAACGGAGGCCGCAGCTACCACAGGTTTTACAACATGTCCGTTTGCCCTTGTTAAGTCCAAAATTTATAGTCGGAACAGTGGGGTCTGATCCATTGAGTAAAAGTGACGAAGTGACTTAGTGGATGAAGCCAAGAACTACCTTCTGCTCTGTCGAACACCCCAGCCCTATTTAATTCAATGGGAGGACCTGAGGCACTCCGATACAACCTGTATATCACAAAATGGAGGGCCTCATTCACATTGTGGTACAATAGTTCAGGTAGTGGTCCAACACTCATAAAGCCTATGCACTAAGTGAAAGGGCTGCCAAAAATTAGACTGAAATGTCACTCCAATACACCCTTTATTACACATAAAGGAGGGCATCATACACACCCTTGAAAAATTAGGATTAATGGCCTGCTGGTGACCCTCTAAAACATTAGGGGCGAGGGCATGCCGCTAAGCTGACCATCTAAAACATTAGGAATGAGGGTCTGCTGCTGAGCCGACCATCTAAAACATTATGGGTGAGGGTCTGCTGCGGAGCTGACCATCCTAAACATTATATGCGAAGGCCCGCTAGTGATCTGACGCTATAAAACATTATATGAGAGGGCCCGCTAGAGAGCTGACCCAATAAAACATTATATGAGAAGGCCCGCTGGTGAGCTGACCTATACAAAAATTGTCAAACAGGGCCCGCTGGTGAGCTGGCCCTATATAAAAATTATATCACAGGGCCCGCTGGTGAGCTGGCCCTATATAAAAATTATATCACAGGGTATATGGAAGAGGAGGAGGAGGATGAGAAGATTAAGAGTCAACCATATACCCGTTTTTTGGGTGGAAGGGGTGAATGGGAATACAGAGTATTCCCATCATTGTAAATAACATATCTAAAGTGACTTTATGTTCACCCGGGGCTTTCCTCCAGTGGAGTGGAGAAGTCAGGGGAAATCCAGGCCTTGTTCATTTTTATAAGTGTCAACCTATCAGCATTTTCGGTGGAAAGGCGGATACGCTTATCTGTTATGATGCCACCAGCAGCACTAAATACCCGCTCAGACAGAACGCTGGCGGCAGGGCAGGCCAGCACCTCCAAGGCGTAGAGTGCCAGTTCATACCACGTGTCCAGCTTGGACACCCAGTAGTTGTAAGGCACAGAGGGATCATTGAGGACGCTGACACGGTCTGCTACGTACTCCTTCACCATCTTCCAAAACTTTTCTCTCCTTGTGACACTAGGCTGCGCATCAGGGTGAGGGTGCTGGCGGGGTGTCATGAAGGTGTCCCACGCCTTGGAGAGTGTTGCCCTGCCTTTGTCGGAACTGCTGTGTGCTCCCCTTTTCTCCCCTTCTCGGTTGGCCAAGGTAGCACGTACTCTGCCGCCAGCGTTGTCAGATGGAAAATTTTGGAGCAATTTTTCGACAAGAACCTTCTGGTATTGCACCATTTTGCTTGTCCTCTCCACCGGAGGAATGAGAGATGAGAAATTCTCTTTGTAGCGGGGGTCCAGAAGGGTGAACACCCAGTAATCCGTGTTGTCTAAAATGCGTATAACGCGTGGGTCACGGGAAAGGCAGCCTAACATAAAGTCAGCCATGTGTGCCAGAGTACCAACAGGCAAGATTTCGCTGTCCTCACCAGGAGGATGACTCTCAATATCCTCATCCTCTTCCTCCTCTTCTGCCCACCCACGCTGAAGAGATGGAAATAAAGTTCCATGGCTACCCTCTGTAGCGGAGGCAACCGTGTCTTCCTCCTCCTCCTCCGCCTCCTCCAATTGTCGCTGAGAAGACGAAGTGAGGGTGCTCTGGCTATCACCTTGTGTAAGCTCTTCCTCCCCCATTTCCACCTCTTCCACATGCAAAGCGTCGGTTTTAATTGTGAGCAGCGAGCGTTTCAGTAGACACAGAAGTGGGATGGTTACACTGATAATAGCGTTATCGCCGCTCACCATCTGTGTCGATTCCTCAAAATTGCGTAAAACCTCACAGAGGTCTGACATCCATTCCCACTCCTCACTTCTGATTACAGGAAGTTGAACGGAGAGGCGACGACCGTGTAACAGCTGGTACTCCACTACTGCCCTCTGCTGCTCACAAAGCCGGGCCAACATGTGGAAGGTGGAGTTCCAGCGCGTGCTCACGTCACACAGCAGCCGGTGAGCTGGCAATTGTAAGCGCTGCTGCAGCTTCAACAGGCCGGCTGAAGCTGTAGATGACTTACGGAAATGTGCACACACGCGGCGCACCTTTGTCAAGAGATCATGCAAATTGGGGTAGGTTTTTAGAAATCGCTGAACCACTAAATTAAATACATGCGCTAGGCATGGTACGTGTGTGAGCTTGCCGAGCTCCAAAGCCGACACCAAGTTACGCCCATTATCACATGCCTGGTTGCAGGTTGAGTGGCGAGAGCCACTGCTCGGTCTGGTGACTAATCCCCTGCAACAGCTCTGAGGCCGTGTGCTGTTTGTCCCCAAGGCAGATCAGCTTCAGCACGGCCTGTTGACGCTTCCCCACTGCAGTGCTACACTGCTTCCAGCTACCGGCTGATGGGTGAGTGGCGCTGCGCGCAGAGAATTCGGAGGTGGAAACGGAGGAGGAGGAGCCAATAACGTAGGTGCTGGCGGAAACCCTGATGGAGGTAGGGCCCGCAATCCTCGGCGTGGGTAGCACCTGTGCCATCCCAGGGTCCGAGTCGCTCCCAGCCTCCACGACATTCACCCAGTGTGCCGTCAGGGAAATGTAGCGTCCCTGGCCACAAGCACTTGTCCATGTGTCAGTCGTTAAGTGGACCTTCCCAGTAACTGCGTTGGTCAGGGCACGGGTGATGTTAAGGGACACATGGTGGTGTAAGGCGGGGATGGCACACCGGGAAAAGTAGTGGCGGCTGGGGACTGCGTACCGAGGGACAGCTGCTGCCATCAGGCTGCGGAAGGACTCAGTGTCCACAAGCCTAAATGGCAGCATTTCGATGGCCAGTAATTTGGAAAGGTGTGAGGTTAGTGCTATGGCCTGTGGGTGGGTGGCTGGGTATTTTCGCTTGCGCTCAAATGCCTGGGGTAACGACATTTGGACGCTGCGCTGGGACAGGGAAGTAGATGTGGTCGCTGATGGTGCTTGAGATGGTACAGGTGCAGGGCGGGAGGTATGCGGGCCTGCGCCTTCGACAGGCGATTGGCCGGCACCGAAAACAGGGGAAGAGGAGGCAGTGGTGTGGCCTGCAGACACAGATTGGCGATCCGGGCGTTCCTCCCACTTATTACGGTGCTTGGATGCCATGTGTCGGATCATGCTGGTGGTGGTGGGGTTTCTAGTGTTCATGCCTCGGCTCATTCTGGTGTGGCACAGGTTGCAAACTACAATTTTTTTGTCGTCCGCACTTTCCTTAAAAAAACGCCATACCGCGGAACACCTAGCCCTTGGCAAGGGAGATTTACGCAAGGGGGTGCTCCGTGGAACATTTGCGGGCCGGTTTGGTGCGGTCCGCCTTCTTTCTTTAGCCACACCACTGCCTCTTCCAGCCTGTTGCGGTGCTGCAGATGGCTCACCCTCAGGACTGCTGTCATCGCTCGGCTCTCCACCTTCCCAGGTGGGGTCAGTGACCTCATCGTCCACCAAGTCCTCCTCCACTTCCTCACTCTGATCATCCTCCTCATTTCTTGATCCCACCACATCCTCAGTCATTGACAACTGTGTATCATCCTCCTCATCAAGGTCTTGAGACAGTAATTGTGGTTGATTTGATGGCAACTGTGTCTCATCATCATCATCCACTTCCTTTGACCTTAAATGCCGTTCCCCTCTGTCATCTTCTTGTGATTGGGTACCCTCTAGAGGTTGTGAATCAGGGCACAAGATCTCATGTTCCTCTGCAAGCGTGCTTGGAGAGAGGTTCAAATCAAGGATTGGTGATGAGACGAGCTCCTCACTATATCCCAGTGTGGGATCACTTCTTTGGCCAGACCCTCTATGGTGGGAGGAAGGATGATCAGGGTGAGGATTATGTTGACCAGACTCTTGGCTAGTGAGAGTGGACTTGGTGGAAGACAGGGTGGTGCTTAACCGACTGGAAGCAGTATCAGCTGAAATCCAACCGACCACCTGTTCGCAGTGGTCTGACCTCGAGAGTGATGTCCTGCGACGCCCTGTAAACTGAGACATGAAGCTAGGTATGGTGGATGTCTTTCTGTCTTGTGCTCTGGCACCAGGCACAGTTTCTACGCGTCCTGACCCGTGCCCTGAACTATCAGGATCACGTCCACTTCCCCGTCCCTTTTTACCCGCCTTCTTCATATTAAACGGAATATATGCCGGTAATCTGCGGCTAGGCACACGAAACAGAATGTGACGCTAATCTGCGGCTAGGCACAGTGAACGGAATATGTGACGTTAATTTGTGAATTTGCACACTAAATATGTGACGTTAATTTGTGAATTTGCACACTAAACAATATGTGACGCTAATCTGCGGCTAGGCACACTAAACAATATGTGACGCTAATCTGCGGCTAGGCACACTAAACAATATGTGACGCTAATCTGCGGCTAGGCACACGAAACAGAATGTGACGCTAATCTGCGGCTAGGCACACGAAACAGAATGTGACGCTAATCTGCGGCTAGGCACAGTGAATGGAATATGTGACGTTAATTTGTGAATTTGCACACTAAACAATATGTGACGTTAATTTGTGAATTTGCACACTAAACAATATGTGACGCTAATCTGCGGCTAGGCACACGAAACAGAATGTGACGCTAATCTGCGGCTAGGCACACGAAACAGAATGTGACGCTAATCTGCGGCTAGGCACAGTGAACGGAATATGTGACGTTAATTTGTGAATTTGCACACTAAACAATATGTGACGTTAATTTGTGAATTTGCACACTAAACAATATGTGACGCTAATCTGCGGCTAGGCACACGAAACAGAATGTGACGCTAATCTGCGGCTAGGCACAGTGAACGGAATATGTGACGTTAATTTGTGAATTTGCACACTAAACAGAATGTGACAATAATCTATGGCTAGGCACACGTTTAAAATGGCCCTTTTTGTCGCTGTGTTGTAAAATATTTGTCCCTGTGCACCTAGTACAATGTCACCTTAGAACATGTCCCCCCCCACAAAAAAATGAAATTCTGCCACCCCCAAAAAAAATTAAATGCTGCCCCCACACTCAACAGTCCTAAAAAGGACTTTTGGGTCTTGAAAGAGTTTCAACAATGTTATTCTCCCTACACTGACTTCCTGTGCATCTAGTATTATATGTCACCTTACTAATATCCCCCCCACAAAAAAAAAGGAAATTGTGCCCCCCCAAACAAAATATAAATGCTGCCCCCACACACAACAGTCCTAAAAAGGACTTTTGGGTCTTGAAAGAGTACCAACAATTTTATTCTCCCTACACTGACTTTCCCTGCCTGATCGCATCTCTCCCTGGCTGAGAATGAGCCGAATTCGCGAGTCGGGTGCTATACAGCACCCGATCATGGGTTCTGGCCAGCCAATCAGTGTAATGCCAGCAGCCAACATGGCTGCTGGCATTACACAGATGTCAGAGCCTCCCCGCACGTTTATTGGCTGCGCAGCAGCCGCGAAACGTGCGGGGAGGAGACCCGAACATGGCGGGCGAGCACATGCGGTACTCGTACGAGTACCGCCATGTGCCGAGCAGAGCGATGCTCGAGCCGAACCGAGCTTCGGCCGAGCATGCCCGCTCATCACTACTTAGAAGTATTCAAGCGTATCTGTTAAACTGCAGCTCAAAGCGATACTTGTTTTCTTCCCCCATGTAGAGCACTTTCGCTCCAAGTGCCGATATCCGTTGTTGGGTCTCGGTGCAGTCAAACCCAGTCTCAGTTGGAGTAATACTGTTTCCAACTTCGCGGTTCCTCAATAGGATCCTCCTCTGACTTGCCGACCTCACTGTTGTTTCTTCGTCCCGGCGTTGTGTACATACAACTGGCGTCTCTGCGGTCCACGTGGGTTCAGACTCTGACGCGTTTCTGCGCTCTATGTGCGCCTTCTTCAGAGAGTGTCTGATTGGTGGAAAAGGCTTTCCCTGTTTCTTTATATTACATATTGTAACCAATCCGAGACATTTAAAATTTATTACAAGGATATGATAAACATTCGATCCAAGGTTGTTTTGGGGATATTCTATCTGTTCAAAAAGATATATGTGGTGAAACACTCAATAAAGTATTACTTTGTATACTCTATGGCAAAAGCTATTAACTCAAAATTAAAAATGATCTGAGGAGAAACTGATATATATCTTTCATTTGTTTTTGTATATAAAATCCTAGTATTTAGTGGATTTATTAAATTAGTAAATTTAATTTAATTTGATACTCATACCATTGGTCTTCTACAAGGTTCCATATCATATTATGAAGTATATGTATATTTATATATAATTGTAAATTCTTTAAATAGTGTAGTGTTCTATAGTGATTTTCTGTTTATTTAAAACAAAATTTTCTTTGAACAAGAATCTTTCATCAGTATGTTCTAAATTGTTGATAAAGGTTAATTTTAGAGACACCATAAGTCCAATTCTTCATTCAAACCTTTAGGGCTTAAAGTTTGAAGTTTAAAGATCCATTCAGATTCCAACTTGGCTAATTTATTGAACCTATTGCCTCCTCTCACCTGAGGTGGAACATGATCAATAAGAAAAAACTTAAGTCCATCGGTTTTACTTTGATGTTTTTCTGAAAAGTGTCTTGCTACACTATGTTTTAAATTATTTTGTAGAATGTTCCTCCTATGTTCCATGAAACGTTCTTTTCCACTTCTGATGGTCCTTCCTACATATTGTAGCATGCATGGACATTCCAATACATATATAACATAATTTGAGGTACATTGTAGATAATATGTAATTTTAAACATTTCTCCTGTTTGATAACTATAAAATTCCTTCTTGCGATGCTGTATATATGAACAAGTCGTGCAAATCTGATGACCACATTTAAAATTACCACAAATATACGTTCCATCCAATAATCCAATTTCCTTTTTGTTGATGAGAAGTTAGGTCTCTATTGATATTACTAGGAGCCAATTTACTTTTTAGATCCTTTGATTTCTTATATATGATTTCTGGTTTCTTTGGTATAATATTCTTCAGAATTTTGTCACCTTGAAGTATTGGCCAGTGTTTCTGTATTATGTTTTCTATAGTTTTTCCAGATCTGTTGTATCTTGTGACAAATGGAATCTTTGGAGCTTTATTATTCCCATCTTTCTTCTTGTTTTTGATGAGTAATTCTTCCCTTGGAGTTTCCCATACTCTTTTGAAAGCTTTCTCAATGGTATCCATTTTATATCCTTTTTCTATAAATTTATGTTTCAGATCTTCTGCTTGGCATAAAAAGGTCTCATCCTCTGTACAATTTCTTCGCAGTCTATAAAATTGGCTAAGTGGAACGCTATTCAACCAACAGGGATGGTGGGCGCTGGTATGGTGGATGTAACTATTCACGTCCACATCCTTCATATGGGTTTGCGTGGTGATCTTCAGCATACTATCAGTGGTCAATGTGAGATCCAAAAAATTAACCGAAATACGGTTGTATTGGGAGGCGAATGTTATACCCAAAGGGTTGGTATTGATTTGTTGTTGAAAGAATGTTATTGACTTTTCATCTCCTTTCCAGATAATAAGCAGATCGTCAATATATCTGGCGTATAGGACGAGGTTTTCCCCAACTTTAGCTAGGAGCTGATTGCTGACTCACGCCTGCAGTCGGTATAGAGGAGAGTCTACCAGGGCAGGATGGAGGCAATACTGAGACAAGCCGGACAGAGCCACAGGACAGCACCAGATAGGGTGGTCAGACAAGCCTGGTCATATATGGAGAGGTTAGTCAGCCAGAGCCGCAGGTTTGCACCAGACTGGATGTTGGACAAGCCAAGGGTCATGCACGGAGCGGATAATCAGACAAAGCCACAGGTCAACACCAGATCAGTTAGTCAGACAAGCCTAAGGTCATACATAGACAGGTTAGTCAGCCACAACCGCAGGTTTGCACCAGATTGGATGTCGGACAAGCCAAGGGTCATACACGGAGTGAATAGTCAGACAGAGCCACAGGTCAACACCAGATTGGGTAGTCAGACAAACCAGGTAATACACAGAGCACACTGAAACACAACTGCACTGGAACATCACGAAAGGGCAACTGAAGTGGTGTCCAGGCAGTTTATCTACTAATTGCTCCACCCCCAGAGGTGGAGCAAGTAATGTAATGTCCCTTTAAAGAGCCGGTTCACAACATCACCAGGGAATCCCTGTGACGCGCGGCCAAGCTCTTCGGGTCCATAACCCTTCCAGTGTACAAAGTATTGTAAACTACCTCGTACCCTACGGGAGTCGAGAATGCTCTGTACTTCATACTCCTCGTGATCTGCAACACTCACAGGAGCCAGGCGTACAGGAGCTTAGGTATACCGGTTGCAGACCAAGGGTTTCAATAAGGAGACATGGAATACATTATGAATGCGCATATTGGCTGTAGGATTAATCCTACACAAGACACGGAAGGGACTCACAAACCAAGGAGACAATTTTCTACAAGGTACTTTTAGGTTCAAGTATCGTGTGGATAGCCAGACTCTCTCCCCCACCTGAAACACCGGTGCTGGTAGTCGCCTACGATTGGCCTGACTTTTCTGCTGCAGAGTGGACCGTTGCAAGGTTCTCTGAACACGTACCCATTGGGAGCGGAGTTCCCTTAAATGCTCCTCCAGAGCTGGAATATTTTGTGCCGCAAATGACTCAGGAAGTACCTAAGGCTGAAAGCCATAGTTAATCATGAACGGAGAAGTCTGAGTCAAAGAATTCATGGCACAATTCTGGGCAAACTCCGCCCACGGTAACAGGCTCGCGCAGTCATAGTGATGGTCCAAAATATAACAGCGCAAGAACTGTTCCAAGGCCTGGTTCGATCTCTCAGCCGCACCATTAGACTGTGGGTGATAGGGGAGGAGAAGGATAGTTGGATACCCAATTGCGCACAAAAGGCTCTCCAAAATCAAGACGCTAACTGGCTTTCCCTGTCCGACACAATTACTTTGGGCACCCCATGGAGCCAAAAGACCTCCTTAGCGAAGATCCTAGCCAATTGCTGTGTGTTAGGCAATTCTTTGAGGGGTACAAAATGAGCCAATTTTGAAAAACGGTCTACAATCATCAGAATGACTGTGCAGCCCTCGGAAACCGGTAACTCTACCATAAAATCAATGGAAATGTGCAACCATGGATGCTCCCCATTAGGCACTGGAAGAAGGAGACCCAACAAAGGTGCCTAGGAGTCTTGGTAGTTGCACAAGTCAAGCTGCTACGAAAGCAGACACATTTGTAAGGATAATAGGCCACCAAAACAGTCGGGGATACAGACCAGAGCAATTGATCTCTTCCAACGTGCTCAGCAGCTTTAGAAGAGTGATATGTCTCCAATAATTTTGCCCTTACGCCTTCAGGCACAAAGAATCTCCCATGCGGTTTCTCAGCCGGGGCCGTCCCTTGGGCAGCTAAAATCTCTGTCCCCAAGGGAGAGGTAATACTGGAGCGGATAGTCGCAAGGATATGATTCTAAGGAATCGCAGGCGTGGGATCGCAATCCTCTTTAGACAAGACCCAGAATTGACAGGACAGAGCATCAGCCCTCACATTCTTGGTACCCGGCACATATGAAATTAAAGCGGGATAAGAACAAAGCCTGCCTAGGAGACAGGCGTTTAGCCTCGGATAGGTACGTCAAGTTCTTGTGGTCAGTGAGAATTAGAATAGGCACACAAGTACCTTCAAGTAAATGCGCCATTCACGAAGGGCCAGAATAATGGCTAGCAACTCACGGTCACCAATGTCATACAGAGTCTCAGACTTTGAAAGTTTGCGGGAGAAGAAGCCACACGGCATTAGAAGATCGCTGAGACAGGACGGCTCCTACTCCCGACTCAGACGCGTCAAACTCCAAGGTAAAAGGAAGTTTAGGATTTAGATGCCTTAGTACTGGTGCAGCGGCAAAAGCTGCCTTTAAGCGTTCAAAAGCCTGTAAAGCCTTCAGGGACCACTCAGAAGCATTAGCACCCTTGTGCGTCAAGTCCGTAAGAGGTTTGACAATGGTAGAGAACTGACTTATACATTTTCTGTAGTTATTTGCGAATCCCAGGAAACACTGAATCGCTCTGAGTCCCATGGGAAGGGGCCATTGAAGTACTGCCGAAAGCTTCCCCGGGTCCATAGCCAGCCCAGAGGAGGAGATCACATAGCCCAGAAAAGTTACTTGTGACTGATGAAACTCACACTTTTCTAGTTTACAGAAAAGATTGTTGAACCTTACGAGTGACAATACCTTCGCAACATCCGTTTGGTGTTGTTCCAAATTCGGGGAGTGGATGATGATGTCATCTAGGTAGACAACCATGCAACTCATCAAAAGGTCCCTCAAAACATTGTTAATGAACTCCTGGAAGACAGTGGGAGCATTGCAAAGACCAAAGGGCATTCCCAAGTATTCGTAATGCCTGCTCCTGGTGTTAAACGCGGTCTTCCACTTATTGCCCTTACAGATACGCATGAGATTATAAGCTGCTCGAAGGTCGAGCTTGGTAAAGACCGTTGAACATTGCAACTGGTCAAACAACTCCGTAATCAGAGGTATAGGGTATGTGTTCTTGACCATGAGTTTGTTAAGACCTTGGAAATCAATTCATGGCTTCAACTAGTCATCCTTCTTCTTAACAAAGAAGAACCCTGCCCCAGCCGGGGATGAGGATTACCGAACAAACCCTCTGGTGAGAGCATCAACCATGTACTCCTCCATAGTCTGATTCTCCGCCATGGAGAGAGGGTATACACGACCCCTCGGAGGAATAGCCCCTGGCACCAAGTCAATCAAGCAGTCGTATGGCCTATGAGGATGTAAGGTCGTGCCCTGTATCTTGTTGACTACATTATGGAAGGCTTGATATTCCTCAGGTAAAGCGGTGGAGGAGGTGGAGGAGGAGGAAGCCATGCCCAGTATTCTGATAGGACGAGTCAAGCACGACTCAGTACAATATGGAGACCAAGACAAAATGTTGCAACTAAGCCAGTCCATCCTGGGGTTATGTTTTTGGAGCCACGGAAACCCCAGAATGACCGCATAATGTGGAGAGTTTATGACTTGGAACTGGAGTATCTCATGATGGAGGGCTCCAACCAACAGTGATACCGGAATGGTCTCATGAGTAACCTGAGGCGGCTGTAGAGGTCAACTTCAATAGCCTCAATCGACAGGGGAGATGCCCGTGACAATAAAGGAATAGCATGTTTCTCTGCAAACCCGGCATCAATGAAATGCCCCGCTGCCCCTGAATCGATTAAATCTGGGGTAGATACAGAAGAATTTGGCCAAGATAGGATAACTGTCCCCTAAGTGACTCTAGGTGCGCCCGTTTCACGGGCGTTTGGGACAAGCACGCAACAAGTGTCCAGCTTTACCACAATATAGGCAAAGCCCCTCCCTTCTAAGTTATGCTCTTTCTTGAGCAGAAAGCCGGGTAAATCCCAACTGCATGGGTCCCCCCTCCTAGATCTGAACCAGAAGGCATGGGATGAGAGGGAGGAATGGGTGGGCAACTGAAATTCGGAGCCAAACACGCCGGAGGCCTCTGTATGTGCTCCTTAAAAGAGGGTCTCTCCCTGATACTGGTGTCAATCAATATAGTAAATTAAATCAGTTGGTCTAAGTCAGAAGGCAACTCTCTGGCCGCAAATTCATCTTATGACATCACTTAGCCCCTGCGAGAAGGCGGCTACCAGTGCCTCATTATTCCAGTCTACCTCTGCTGTCAATGTGCGAACCTCAGTCACATACTCGTCCACTGTATGACTGCCCTGGTGGATAGACATTAGATGTTTGGCAGCAGAGACAGAGCAGGCAGGTACATAAAACACCCATTTGAATGCAGACACAAACTTGGAAAAATCATGAATGATAGGTTTATCAGTCTCCCAAAGTGGATTCGCCCATGCCAAAGCCTTGCCCGACAAAAGTGAAACCAACAATCCGACTTTACTGTGCTCATTGGGGAACACTTGCGGTACCATCTCTATATAAATGTCCAATTGGTTTAGGAACCCACAACACTGCTCTGGGTCTCCCCCATACCGCTCAGGAAGAGGAGCTCGACAGGAAAAACCCCTGATCACGCCTGCATCAGGGGCTGCTTGCACTACCGGTGCAGTATTAGCAGTGGAGGCCACCTGTTGTCCGACAGGACGGTCAAGGTGTGCAGTGTGGTTCAAAGCCATCGTAATCTGATCAATATGTTGCGCCTGAGCCTCAACCCTACTTTGTAAATGCTGGACAGAAGGTTTACCAGTACCGTCCGTAGACATGGCCCTTTCCTACTGTCACGGATACCCAGAGGACTCAGGAGTCAGAACATAAATATAAAATCACCTTTATTAAGGAACAGAACAAGGTCAAGAATGATACAATAGGAACAGGCAGAAGGTCGGCAGATAAGCACACACTACTATCAGGAATAGTAGGCCGTCTAGACTGGACCAAACTGCTGAGACTAGGCTGGAGCCACTGGAAATCTCTACAAGAACTAAGGCTGGAGCAGGAACCCCTCAGATCTTCTACCACTGGAATTCATACTGAAACAGGAACTGGATCAGCCACGGAGGGTCTTCTACTGGAACTAGAACAGGAGACTCCAACCAGTGACAACGGAAAACACTGACACTCGCCTGCCATCAGTCTAGCTTGGAGGAAAGCTGACTCATGTCTGCAGTCAACTTTAGCTAGGAGCTGATCGCTGACTCATGCCTGCAGTCAGGACCACTGAGTTTTAATACCAGACTCACGTCTGCAGTCGGTATAGAGAAGAGTCTACCAGGGCCCCAGGTCTGCACCGATGGATGTCCGCAGGAGGGAGGCAATACTGAGACAAGCCGGACAGAGCCACAGGACAGCACCAAATAGGATGATCAGACAAGCCTGGTCATACACGGAGAGGTTAGTCAGCCAGAGCTGAAGGTTTGCACCAGATTGGATGTCGGACAAGCCAAGGATCATACACGGAGCGAATAGTCAGACAGAGCCACCGGTCAACACCAGATCGGGTAGTCAGACAAACCAGGTAATACACAGAGTACACTGAAACACAACTGCACTGGAACACCATGAAAGGGCCACTGAAATGGTGTCCAGGCAGTTTATCTACTAATTGCTCCACCCCCAGAGGTGGAGCAAATAATGCAATGTCCCTTTAAAGAATCGGTTCACAACGTCACCAGGGAATCTCTGTGATGCATGCCAGAGCTAGATGCGTCTGGAGCCGTCAGAGGGAGCAGCAATGAGGCCGATTGCCCAGACGAGCACCAGGGCACACCGGTATTCCCAACAGATGCTGCTAACCCGTGAGGACGCCGAGACCGGGTCTGGCGGCCGGCTCCAAGGTAAGCAAATGCTTACACTCATACAGGAATTCAGTAAAGTCATAACAGAGGTAATTTGCATGACTCCCTTAATCTGTGAGTTGTGAATGGTGCTGGATGTCAAAATATCATGCCTACCTCTCAGTCTCAGTTTGTATTTCATATAGACAATGGCAGCAAGCAATGTTTGTTTTGTTTTTTTGTGACCTTGCATCATGGGAGGGACAAGGAGAAGGTATATAGAGAACCAGGAAATTATTTGTTTAGTACATTGCTGATCTCACCACCTCCTGGATTCAAAACAGTCAGTAATACTGACACACCTGTAAATCCAGCAACAATACCAAATGAAAAACACTGCAATGAGAATAATATTTTTTTATGAAGCACTTTTGTTCTGTGTAAGCACAGTGATTATGGAAGATTAAACAATGTATTGTTTATTGTATGAAGAGAAATTGTAGTAATACAAAGCATCCAGAGATGAATAAAAATTTCCTACTGCTATGGAAAAACAAGAGGGTGTAATGCAAAATGTTCTGACAGGAAATGGGAATACTATTAAAACATTACATTTTTGAATCAAGAATTAATGGCACATGTAGACAAATAGAAACTACCTAGCATATATTTGTCTCAAAGCTCACGTGGGTTATTCCTCAGTTCTATTGTGTGTCTTCTGAAAGGCTTGAACAGGGCACTCACTAGGAATAATGTTAACCCTTTGATGACCAAAGCAAAAAAATACTTTATCAAATCTAAAGTCTGAATGCTTAAAAGTGAAGGTGTTCTGGGGCAAACAATTTGCACTAGAGAGGAGAACTGAAAATTTCCATTGATTTAATGGGGGTTTAACCCCTTGAATGCTAGAGAGGTGCTAATGGGCGCAACATTTGCACCCATTGGACACAGTGAAAAAGTAGTTGAATTTGGCATTCTATGACATGTGGTGTCATTAATATGTTAATGGAATAACTATTTTTTGCATAAAATTGGGCCTAGCAAACCTAGGTTCTGAGTCTCTAACGTATGTTAAAAACCATAGATGTGTAGTAGAACATTGGTTTCTAATACACACACACACACACACGTGTTTGGCTAGTAATCTCTACACTAGTGGCACATGGATGTATTGATATGGGGCCCTAACATATCCCAAAGTAACTAAAAAAACTTAGTGAAAACAAAAGAATATTAACCCTATGAGTGCCAGTGGGATATGCAATATATTGCAGATACTGCATACCCCATTGGCACTCACAGGGCTGATTCCACTAAAACCAAATATCCCTTTACAGTAAAAACACCTGTAAGTCTGATGCCCAGTACCCTGGCCATCCACTGTCAGTCTTCCTCTGTCATCTTCTATCTTCCATCTTCTTCTTATCTTCATTCTTCATTTGGTTGTATTCTTATCTTCATACTTCCGATATATCTGATATAAGGTTCAAATCATCAATGCCCTCCCCAAAAACCATCCAATAAGTCCACAATGCCCTAAATAAATCCAATATAAGTCTAAGATGCCCCAAATAAATACAAAAATATGTCAATGATGTATCAAATAAATTCAAAAACATATATCTATGATTCCCCCCAAACATATGCCCTTAGTTACCTCTTAGGCTGTTGCCCGAGCCATACTGAGGGAAATTTGAACAGAGTCTGGCTTTTATCTGGCCAGCCTCTGTTTAAAATGATTCCCACACTACAGTTGGCTGGAATGTGTGCTTTATGCACCTCCCAGCCAATCAGCTTATAGTGTGTTTAGTCATCCCTCCCTCTAGAAGCTGATTGGCTGGGTGGTGTGTAAACCACACCGCAGACAATCGAAGCCTGGGAACCATTTTGAACAGAGGCTGGCCATGAACATATGTTTTTAAATTTATTTAGGACATCATTGACTTATTTTTTATGTTATTTGTGGCATCATGGACGTATATATTGGAATTATATTGGACATGGTGGACTTATATATTGGATTTTTTTGTATCAATGATTTGAACCTTTTTATTAACAGTAGATATATCAGAAGCATGAAGATAAGAAGACAACGATATGAAGAATGAAGATAAGAAAAAGAAGGAAGTTAGAAGATGACAGAAGAAGACTGACAGTGGATGACAGGTAAGTGCTACAGCTATGGGGTAGGAGGCTTGTATTGTTTCACTTTCTTGTTCATGTTAGGGTAGTGTAGGGATAGTGTTTGGGAGGAGGGGGATGGTGGCAGTGTTTTTAGCTCACTCTCTTTGACACTTTGTCAAACAAGGATACTTGTTTAGTTTCCTTTGATGTTCCCAACAAAAAGCTGCAACGAGCATTTGGCCGCAATGTGGGTTTTGGAAACCAACGCTTGTTGCACTGGAGGCTGGTGAAGCCATAGAATGCAGATGGTACAACTGTGTACGTGTGTGTGTACTGCCCGGAACTTCTTTTGCCCCTAACAATGCTTTTAGCTCCTTTCATAGTATTGAGCCCTCAGTGCCTTATGTTACTTGTACCGCAGGTCTCTGGGGATTGATCCTCGTTCTCCTGGCTTTGATATTTCACCAGTGGCTCATTTTTCTGTCCTCCCATTATCTACCCATCCACCCTATGCATCACATTCCACATGATGTACATCCAGTCATTTGGGTCCTTCTAACACATGGATGCAATGTGTTGCAGACCTCTAGCATTCAAGGGATTAAAAGCCCAATTTAAATCAATGGGAATTTGGGGGAGTTTTAACCATGGCCTGTGCTGCAGTTTATTTGCTCCAGAGTTACTCTATAGTCTTTTAAATACATCTGTCTCAAGATCTGTAGCAACAGCTTAAGAAGCACAGATTTCCTGTGTGTAAAACAATGTATATAAACAATGAAAAATAAAACAATAGTCATAGAAACTCCCCCTTACCTCTGTAGGTTAATAAGCTTTGCCCGTGACCGTGAGTAGGTCTTACAAAGAAGTTCTTCTGTTGGGACTGGAACATGATTATGGTCTGCACAGTACCACAAACTGTCTAAGATACTTAATTTCAGAGCTTCTGTTAGGATATGGATATAATCTGCACTATTGTGAACAGTCTCTGTAATGAACCAAATATAAAGGTAAGTCAGGTCACTGTTTTCTTCCCATGATTATATGATGTTTATTAAACAACTGAGAAAATCCACAAATCCTAGTAACACTGCATTATGTAGCCAGTCTGAGTAATCCACTGGGAATTAAGAAGTGTAAGGCAAAATTGATTTCCCTAGCACAAATATACCTCCTAAGAGTCCCTCATTAGGACGGACAGTCCTGTCTGAGACCCAAATTCCTATGTCCCTCTTTCTGTCCATGGTGTTCCTCTTTTTAGGAGATCATTCTCTCAAGAAACTCTGTTTAAAATTCAGTATATAAATTAGTCTATACAAATAAAATACTTTGGTCTGGTTTTGCTCTAATTCATTCATTCAGTTACACAAAAAATGTAAATAGGTAATGAAATAACTTAAAAATGATTGGCATTGCCCCTCTTACTAGCCACACCCTCACAACACTACCTAAAACAAAAGTGCCCCTTTCTGGACATTTGAAATGTTGTGAGACATGCACATATAACATCACTGTCACCAATCCTAACAGATCAATAAAGTTTTATTATGGAAAAACATATATAATAGGGATTTTCCTGCTGGGTAAAACAAGAGTACTCCCATTGCCGACAGTTGCTTTATTCAAAGGTGTAAACAGTTCAAGCACTGACAAAGGGATGGAGATGCTACTCCCAAAGAATGCAAAAATCTAACTGTCTGGGCAACAGGTGAATTTAGCATTAGTATTACTGAAACCCTCTGAGTGCCTGAGGGGTGAGAAACTCATTGCTTTGCAATGTGTTGATCACCCCTCTGGCACTCAACGAGTTAATATAATAAGGTAGTATTGTGGAAAATGCACCACATTTAAGGTACAACTTGACATTCCTGTTTATTTACACATAATAAACAGATATTTAATTTCTTCATGAGAAAACCTTTCAAGGGCTACACCCCAGACTAACTATTTTATTGTGAGAAGGAGTGCAACTCTGCAAAGCAATTGTATGCACTTCCTTCAGGCACAAAAGGAGTTAAAAGTGGGCTTGGCCACAAAAACTTCGTTATTTTTATAGATGTTCATATTTTACCTTTTAGATTTTGTTTTACACTCTTATAACTCATTTGCAGGCAGTTTTTCATTAGTTTCTGTTGTGTGTAGTTATGATCATGTTTCAAGTAAAAGCAATCCAGTGATCAGCAAATGGGAAAAATAGATGTAATTTTAATCGTTTTTTCATTGTGGGAAGGAGGTAGGAGGTTGTTGCATAACTAGTCAATAGAAGGCCCCAGTGCAAACATTATTTTGGGCTCGATAACACAAACAAACAAACTTCCAGGGAGTAATTAAGCCTTACATGCAAGAAAGGTATCCAACATGTTGCAACGCAGGGTTAAAACCTATTGGATCCTAGAGATAATGTGGACCCTCATGAGTGTCTGGGCCCAGCACAAATGCAGCCTCTGCACTCCCTGTAGTTACACCACTGTCTGAGAGTTAACTTAAAGGGATAGTAATACTTTGTTTTAACTTTATTTTATTTTGTAGGCATTAAAAAAACATGAAGAATGATATAAGTCTTATCTCTCAAACCTTTATGGTTTAAGAGATATTCACAAACAAAGTATCCCCCCCCTGTTCAACCAGATCAGAAGGAAGGCACCCAGGTAGACTGCAGAGAGGGACAATCTTCAATTAAGATAATGGAAAAAGCTGAAAAACTTGTCAAGGGGGGAAGGGCTTTCATTGTTTTCATACAAAGAAAATTGTCCCCTTCTGTTATCTGTCCTGTCATACAACCTGATCCACATCTGAGAAGAGATGTCTTACACTAGGTAAAAGGGGCGGGGAGGGGAACTTTGCTTGTGAATATCTCCTAAACCATAAAGGATTGAGAGATAAGACTTATATCATTCTTCATGTTTTTTTAATGCCTACAAAATAAAATAAAGTTAAAACGAAGTATTACTATCCCTTTAAAGAAGAACTACATCCCAAGAATACATAGCTCTTAATTTGTTTATCAGAAGGACTTACAAAGGTAGACATTTTTTATACAGCAGCCAAATATTTTTATTTATTAATTTTATTTGTATTTTTTAACTGCTGTAACCCACTGCTGTTTCAGTATAAAGTCTAATAACAATGTGTGTTCTTTAGAAGCCATTCAGGACTGCAGACACCTATTGCTTTTTGTGAGAAGGTTTGACCTAGAATCAGTTTTCAATAGAAATCAGTACATAATAAGAAAAATAAATAGACTGCTGTATGAAGAACAGCTACACAGGCAAGATAATGTGCTAAATTAAGCACCACTTATTCTTAGTATATGCTTCCCCTTTAAAGTGAGCATACACAATGTGCTAATTTTACAGGGTTTAGTATGGGAGTATAGTATAGGAGTATACTAAACATGTACTGGGCTATTTGTTTTCTGCAATGCATAAAACCAGAGCATGTAAATAATGGGCATTTCTCTTAGTCCATTTAGGGATACAGCAACCAGAGGGTAAAGTATTATCCACCAGGAGACAGGACAATTAATAGTCATCTTCTAAACCAGGAGAAACCCTTCCCCATACTAGACAAAATATATAGCAAATAATTGGAAGAGAAAGTCACCAAAACAGAGGAGCCAAGAAATGGCAGGGCTCCCAAAACCCCAAAGTTATATAGACCTCAACTCCGCAAAATTGGCCTTGAGTAGGGAGTCAAGCCTCTTATCAGCCTGATCCTTGAGCCACCAGCGGAAGGGCAGTGTTTTTTGCCAGGAGCGAGATAGGTGGGTCACTGCAGATGGAAGCCCGCTGATTCAGCACTGAAGCAGTAAAAGGGTATAGCTTAGGGAAGCATTTATTGAGGAAAAGTCTCTTATCAGGAGATTTCCACTCATACATAAGTGTTTTGATCATGAGTATTATTGGGAAGAAAACTAGGAGAAGTCTTAATGCTCCTCTGGAAAACGTCTGGTGAGGAAGACCCATGAAGATGATATCAGAGACCTAAAGGGTCTCCAGTGCTGCCTTGATGAGACTCTCAGTCTTATAGGAAGCTCCATAAGTATAGGAAGAGTGCATGTTCTCATACATATCATCATCCACTGAGTGCAATGCTTTGTGCCATAGAAGAAAGTAGTGTCTTAACCCATATGGGCTCTTGTTCAGTGCTAGATGGGCCACAGAACATGAGGAGCATAGAGACTCAGAATATTCCCTTGAAAGCCCTGTATGGCATGAGGAACATGACCAGGGAAGGGGGGAAAGATAAGGGAAGACCATGAATCTGTTGCCTTGGATTTCCCCATATGCCCCTCAGTATCAAATATGTACCTGAGGAGTGTCCACAATCTAATAAAAAACTAGAATAAATGTTCCCAGAATAGAGATAAAACCCAAAAATGCCAAGAAAAAGCACTTATCTGGTATTCAAATTATTAATATGGAGGAGAGCAAAGAGAGTCTGCCTCAGCATAGGATAAGCAAGACAGAGGTAAGGCGTCCACCAGAAATGAGACAGCCAATGGGAAGAAAGCCCCGGAAACAGGCATTATAGGAACTGTAATCTTTTCTCTTCAGTTGCCTAGCAATGTATACACTGTGTGCACAGTTATTAGGTAAGTTGTATTTTTGAGGATTAATTTTATTATTGAACAACTACTCTCTGTCAGTCCAAAATGTTAAGAAACCTTAAACCTGAATATTTAAGAAAGTAAAAGTGAGGTTTTGGCTTTCTTAGGAGAATATGTGTGCATAATTATTGGCCAACTATAAGTGTGCAGAATTATTATGTAACTAAATGAAAAATTATAATTTTCCCATCTTACGTGTTTATTTCATCTATTAAAGTAAGAATACTAAAAAAAAAACCTCAAAATTTACAAATACACATTTGTGACATTTCCAAAAAAAAAAAAATCAGTGACAAATATAGCTACCCTTCTTTATAATAACAGTCATAAGCCTTCCATTCATGGAGTCTATCAGTTTCTTGATCTGTTGACAATCAACTTTTTGTGCAGCAGCAGCCACAGCCTCCCAGACACTGTTCAGAGAGGTGTACTGTTTTCCTTCAGCGTAAATCTGCCATTTAAGAAGGGCCCACAAGTTCTCAATAGGGTTTAGGTCTGGTGAGTAAGGGGGCCATGTCATTATTTTATCATCTTTAAGGACTTTACTAGCTAGCCACGTAGAGGAGTACTTCGATGCATGCAATGGAGCATTGTCCTGCATAAAAATCATGGTCTTCTTGAAAGATGCAGACTTTTTCCTGTACCACTGCTTGAAGAAAGTGTCTTCCAAAACTGGCAGTAGGTTTGGTGTTGAGTTTGAGTCCATCTTCAACCCGAAAAGGTCCATCTAGCTCATCTTTGATAATACCAGCCCATACCAGTACCCCTTCTCCAACTTGCTGGCGTCTGAGTCGAAGTGGAGCTCTCTGCCCGTTACTGATCCAGCCACGGGCCCATCCATCTGGACCGTCAAGAGTCACTCTCATCTTATCAGTCCATGAAACCTTTGAAAAATCTTTCTTGGCCCAGGCTTGAAGTTTCAACTTTTGTGTCTTCTTCAGTGGTGGTTGGGTTTCAGCCTCCCTTACCGTGGCCATGTCTCTGAGCACTGAATACCTAGTACTTCTGGACACTCCAGGTAGGTTGCAGTTCTGGAATATGACAGCACTGGAGGATAATGGGTTCCTGGTAGTTTCATGTGTGATTCTTCTCAAATCTCTGGCAGTTAATTTACGTTTTTTTTTTCTCTACACATTTCTTGCGACCCTTTTGACTATTTGCAACAAAACGTTTGATGGGTCTGTGATCACGCCCCAATATCTTAGCAATTTCAAGAGTGCTACATCCCTCTGAAAGACATTTTAAAATGTTTGACTTTTCAGAGTCAGTTATCTCTCTTTTTCTTCCCATTTTGCCTGAGGAAATGAAGCTGCCTAATAATTATGCACACCTTGACATAGACTGTTCATCTATTTAGGCCACACCCTCTCTCATTACATAAATATACATCACCTGATATGCTTAAATCCATAAGCATTCAAGTTTATACAGCTTGGAGTTGGTAAATATGCATAAAAATGATGATATGGTCAAAATACTCACTTGCCTAATAATTGTGCACACAGTATATAACTCTGGCTGCAGACCATGGCGTGCTCCCTGGGCAACAGGGCATGAGGAGACAAAAAGATAGAGTACTCTCTGATGTTGTAGCCCGAACAGTTGCAGAGATATGTTCCCTTATAGAAATCAATGGTGCGCATTGGTTCTTAAAGGAGCTGCCACAATAAAATCGATCTAAATTAAAGAATACAGTAAGAAACCCTAAACTCTTCAAGGACACCTGGCGGTAGTGAAAAAATAAAATCCAAGTAGTGGGGGAGGCAGAAATTAGCCATCCAAAGCACGAAACACACACCAATAGGTATTACAGCAGTGAAAGGGTTAACTCACAGTAAAGGACGGTAAAGAAACAGTAGCCATATGTATTACCAAAGCTTTGGAGAGAGAAAATGATCCATAATGAGTACAAAAGCAGAGGTAAGTGCTCAAATCAGTCTCTGTAGAGAGAAAATTCTAAATGGGACATATAGTATACCAAACAGATGAGAGTTGGTACCTTGTTAGCTACAGAAATACAGGAGGCAAATATAGTCAAGTTGATACCTTTATTGGTTAACTAAGCAGATTTAGGTAAAACATGCCTGAGGAAGAGACATAAGAAGTCTTGAAAGCTTGCATCCTAAATATGCTTAGTTAGCCAATAAAGGTATCAACTTGAATATATATTTGCCTCCCATAGTGTACCACGGCACGCTTCAGGTTACCATCATAGCATTGGGCAGAATCTCAAACCAACTCTGCCATGAGGCACAGACTTGTAATAAAGCCACCCTCCACAGGGCAAGAAGGTCCACAAGGCACATGTGAACTGGGCTATCCAACTCCAGAGAATCCCAGTAATGGTAACTTGCCTAATAGGGTATTATATAGCCCAATATAAGAAAAAAATAATAAAAACCAATTCAAAACCTATCAGGATGGCCAATTGACCTCTAATTGCTTCGCAGAACACATCATTTCTCGTTTTTTTTAGGCAGGGAGTTGAGTTGGAGGAAGAGGAGGGAGTCTCCACCCCAAAGACCCTGTCTTTTATGATGTGTTCTGCCCTCTAGGAGGAGGGACTCAACACCATAGTACCTGTATTACATATTGGATGAAATATAACATTTATTATGGTGACTCTCAAGTTAAAGCATTTCTTCCTTTTATTTGTATACCTTTAACATTGAAGTTTTCCAACACATTCAAGGTCATAAGAGCAGTGATTCCTTGACCATTCGGTGGCAATTCCCAAACCTTTATACCCTGGAGAAAAAAAAAAGAAAAATCTATCATTTAGTTAAATCTGCATTGTTATTAAATAGGTTTTAAATTAACATACCAGGGAATTCTCAGGGTTTGACCCAGAGACTCAAGGTTTTTAACCAAATTTCAGGGTCTCAGGTTGAAGAGTCAAATTATCTGGGTGAGAGAGTCCAGTGTTTCCTTCGATATGATTTATAATAATTTACTGCTTACTTTATGTCTACATTAGTGACCTTTCTGCCAGGAAGGCAGAGGTAGAAGTCCTGCTTATCTTGTGAGTGCTTAAGAAGTGATAGAACTGTCACATGTTAAAGGTTCCTATAGGACTGACTGCATCTTGTCTGGGTTACAGCAAATACTGATATAGCACCTACAATCATTCTTGGGGGCATTAAAAGTTAATATTTCAAAGATGCCAGGGTTAGCTCATTTCAAATGTTTCTTGGAAATTACAGGCACATTTTAAGGGGAGAAAATAAATCAGATCTGTATTTTTTAATTTTGGCCTCAAGTTTATTTATACACATCTTGGAGGAAATTCACTAAGCGGTGATAGGAAGGTGATAAAGTGGAGATGACTTCTCCAGTTCCTATGTTATTCTATAGATCCTATGCACTAAGATCTCCAAAGCTGAAGAAATATTAGTGCACTAGTATGGAAGCCCGTATATACTGGCTAAAGTGCACCCAGACGCCCTGGCTGCTGCCCCGGAGCCGGGAGCAGAGACATGACATGAGCCGTCCAGAGCAGGGCAGCGCATTCGGCGAGTCTCTCCTGCGCATGACTGAATCATGTGTAGTAGAGACTCGCTGAACGCGCTGATCCTTAGTGGGGAGCCCCAGACGGCTCACAGCGAAGCTCCCTGTGTGCAAAACCACACATGCACACTAGAGACTCTCTACTGCGCATGCGCGGTTACGGCTCACAGTGATCAACGCATTCTCCCGCTTTATAGAATAACATAGGAACTGGAGAAGTGATAAACTGAATAAGTCATCTCCACTGTATTACTTCTTTATCACCGCTTAGTGAATCTACCCCCAGATGTTAAAAACAGCTTCTTGTGTTGCTTTGTAGAAAGTTTTTAACCCTCTTAGTTCCAGAGGGGTACGAAAATCATTTTTTTTGCAGGAAATTTTTCACACTTTTTGCCCACCCCTACTAAGGACAAACAATATTTCAAGGCATATGTTGCTAGGACTCAGTTTGTTTAAAACATTTACATCCAGCTGTTGATTTATCTATTTCATCCCTAATAAATGTGGAAAATACTATTCTTAATAAATATACCATAGTGGAGCATATCTCCCACACCTGTAAGTGGTCTTACAATATAGTTAGTTTTTGATATTTTCAGGATTATCTGAATTTCTCTGGGGCCTCAAAATTCAGCTGTTCTCCTATTCCTTCTCCTATTTTTTTTTTTTTAAACTTCCAGCTTTTGATCAAAATCCAGCCCCCCTGAAAGAACTGTAAAGTCAAGTGGGCCAGGAGGGATAAGAGCAAATGACCTGCTTGCTGAGTTAGGTTTTTTACAGCCACACAATAATGTAATTTAGTTAAAATGCATCAACACTTTGGGAGCCAAAATATGTTCTCGCTTAACTTATGTTCTTTCACTTGTTGCAATGTTTAATGAAACCACAATTTATAGGTGTGACTCCTGGGTAACTGGTTTTTGTTGTGGTACCACAGTTCTATCTAGAAAGCTAATAGTGTGATTCACATCATTTGCTCTTCAAACCAAAACTTGGAATGTATTTTGGAATGCTGTGAGTTTTTGGTCAGGGCTATTTCCTCTAGGACAATTGTTCTCAAACTAAATCAGCAGTTGGCAATAAGGGATAACTTGAGCTACACATTCAGGCATGCAGCACCACCACACCACATTATATGAGTGTCACAGCAGAGGCCTAGCCAGCACAGGCAGAGACTTGTATCACCTGTCTTTCTGCCTATCAGTCCTTTTTGTTTTAAACATTCCTTTCTCCCTTCACATTCCCCAAAGTCCCCAGACTCACCATACTCAGAGAACAACTTGGATGCAACCAAGATACCTAAAATAACCTCCAATTCCACTCTCCTTGACCTTGTATTCTAAAATCAATTGTTTGCAGTGTAGGTTTCTGGTATCTCCAGTTCTGGGTTCCAGTGCTGTCTTGATGGAGCCAGTCCTACGTTTTACTAATACTCTGACAATGGAAGGATTACATTACCATACCTGGGAACTCTCCGGATTTGCCCCGGAGACTCCGGTTTTGACACTGCTTTACCGGGTTTCCAGGGCAGCGGGTGATTCCTCCGGATGTGGGGAATTTCTTTTGAAACTCTACCCACTCCTGCTGTTTCCCCCGTTGTAACTCCTTCCCCAGCCTTCTTTTGAGATCTGTCTCACACCTTTAAGCCCTCCACCCCCGCATGCGTCAAGTCCCGCCCCTTTTTGATGCAATTTGCATCATTATTCTCACATCCTGCTGCACCAGAGGACTCCCTTCCGGGTGGACATCAATGGAAAGTTCCCAGGTATGTACATTACACTAAGATCCTGCCATCCCAAGCTAGCTAAACGTGATCTGTGATTAACACTTTTATATGCTGTATTGTCTTGGAATACATTGTAACTGCACCAGCAACAGAGGGAGTAATTTCTTTTAAAATAAAACTTTCAGTTTTAAATAAGGCCAAAACTAACCTTCAATAAATTGTGGTGGGGATGACATTATCCCCACATCTCTCCATTCCGATGAGATTGTTGTTCTAAGACCCCATACATATTTTGGAGGAAAACAGAATTTCTGTTCCCTCCCTAAAAAAAAGTCCAAAGATTTACATGAGGAACCCTTCTTCTATGTCTGAACATACCTTACAATATGATGGTAGATGAAACCACGCCCACTTTTAAGATGGCTTTTTCTCTTTGACGGAGATGGAGGAATTAGATGCAAAAAAATGGCTATATCGTGTCTGAGAATTGACTTTCCATGGCAAAACAACTTTTTTTGTACTGATTACAAACAATTTCAGTTACTATCACTTTTTGAACATCTCGCCCTTTAAAATGTCTTAAGTTGTCAGCAACAACTAGCAATCATATTTTCACTAACTAAACACATTTGATGCTAGAAAGGTCTCTAGTGTATTGCAAAGCAAAGTGCTGGAGAAAGGGTTTGATTCTTAGGATTCCACAGAAATGTTAATAAAGCTAAAGTGGGGATAATGAAAACTGTCTCTAACAGCTGAGGAGCCAACATTTTACCAACTCCTGCTGTAGAGAAGGATAATGGGCTCTCGCTTACATTAATGTACATTCAAATGTTACATGGTTCTCATAAGACCAGGGATCAGGTAGGGTGTGTTTCCTCTGGATGTGTTCCAGGACGTGGGTGTGGTGCAATCAATAGATATTGTTGGCTGGAGAAGAGGAGGGGGTGTATCTTATCAGCTAGAAAGGTTTGAAGGACATACATACAAAATCTAACTGATATACAAAACTGGAGTGTGTTATTTGTAATATGTAGTAATTGAAATATAAAGGTTAATTGTATTCAAAGCACTGATATTTTTTAAGTGCTGTAATCTTGAACAAAAATGTTCTCTAGGAGAAAACACCTGACTGCTATAAATATGCAGGTCTGGGCAAGTGCATTGAGATAAAGCCCTTGCACTCTCTCCAACAAAAACATCAAGTAGTTACTGGGAAAAGCTCTAATAAACACTATAAGCTACAGAGATGGAGCAATGTGTGATTACTTGATGCAGGAATGAGAGTGGAGGGGAGGGGATCAGGGTTACCCAAACCTGTCCTCATTCACACTAACACAAGCTTGAACTTAAAGTTATAGTAATGTCAAAGAGTACTGTTATTTTATATTGTAGATGAAAAAAAATAAATTATTTGCAGCAAATCCAATCTCTAAATCCTTTATTGTTTGATAGATATTCACATTTAAAGTTCCCCCTCCCTCCTCTTCTCCTGAGTCAGTTCTCTACTGACAGCAGGAGATCCTGGTCCTTGGACCATCAGGCGACTCTTCAACAGAGCCAAAATCACGTTATTTAAAAAGAATTACTTCATTGGAATGGTCCACAAAGTGTGCCTGGTTTGCAAGCACACTTTGTAGACCATTCCAATGCAGTATTTCTTTTAAAATCACGCTATTTCGGCTCTACAGAATAGCCTCCTCGAGTCGGATGACTCGAATCTCCTACTGTCAGCTTTACAACTGACATCAGGAAAAGGGGAGGGAGGGGGAACCTTCAATGCGGATATCTCTCAAACCATAACGGTTTGAGAGATGGGATTTGCTGTAAATACGTTTTTTTTAAATCCACATTACATAATAATATTATTCTTTGACATTACTATCACTTTAAAGGGATGGTAACAGAACAAATATTTTGCAGGGTTTATCCTTTTGAACAGGAGTTCTCTTAACTGCTGAGAGATGTTTTATCCAAAAGTATTTGCAGCTCAAACTTGCAATTCTGGGTGCAGCACCTTTATGCCCTGAGTTGTTACAGTTTTTGTCTGTTCGTATTAGATATTTTGATCCTTTCATGTTTTTAACTAGGTGCTTTTAATTCCAACATTTTTCCTCACAAGAATTCAACAAGGGTGATTTTAAATTAAGATAAGGATGATAATATTTATCAGATTGATGTCAATATGTATCCGATAGATGGCAATATTAATTAGGATAGGACTCGCTTGAAACAAGGTACCTTGGCGAGATAAGTGAGCTTAAATATACTTTAGTCAAACTATGGAACAAAAACCATTGAATTCTGAAATGTATCAACACATAGGTATAATATATGCTTTATACAGGGTTTCCATTAGTAAGTGAGTAACTTGGATGGAGAAGAACCAGTTTGTTTTTCTTTTTTTTAGATTTTGCGTTAGGCTTTTATACAGTTTGGGGACTTGGAGAAACCCTTCATCCTTTGCTCCTCTCCATATCTTATTCACCTGGATTCTTATTTTGAATGTACACATTTGATGTTATGGTGTGCTACCCTGTGAAGTTCTTTATTTTTTGCTTTTGCTTATCGCTTTTCATTCTCCTTCAGCTGCTTTTCCACCATGTTTTATTCAAGTTCACTGTTACAAGTGATAAAACAAATGCACTTAAAGTCTAAATTTGCACATTTGCACATTAAAAAGTCCTACTGGCACTGCCCCCTTTTTGTTCGTGTATTATCATCTATCTTGGGGATTGTGCACCTGCGCCCTATATTTATTTAGAGTGAGTGCTTCCAACCCTGTATCCTTGTAAAAAAAAAAAAAAAAAAAAAATATATATATATATATATATATATATATATATATATATATATATATATATATATAGAGAGAGAGAGAGAGAGAGAGAGAGAGAGAGAGAGCGTCATAGAAAAATAGCAGTACATCTATATAAATTGACAGTAATAGCACAGAGATTACTGTTGGTACACATCCCACATAGACATAGTATGAAAAATAGCATGCGCACGCACACATATATAGAAATAGTAATATAGTAACATAGAGTAACATAGTTGGTGAGGCTGAAAAAAGACATGCATCGATCAAGTTCAGCCCATGCCTGTTGATCCAGAGGAAGGTAAAAAAGATAAACACAAACAAACAAAACATTGAATCCCTTTTCAGTTAAGCATCAAGTAGGTAAAAAAATCCTTCCTGACGCCAAATGGTAGTCAGATAGTTCCCAGGATCAATATCCTATCTGCTTTGAAGCAAAAGATAATAATTCTCAATATTGGTCTGTGTTAGATAGTTATCCATCACTTTTTGAAAGTAACTACAATATCTGCAAACACAGCATCCCAAGGCAAAGAATTCTATAACTTTACTGTCCTTACTGTAAAAAATCCCTGCCTTTGTTCAGTTGAAAGTGCTTCTTGTTCCTCACTCAGCTCATTGAGTAAATAGTTGTTTGGAGTATTCTTTGTATTGATCTTGAATATATTTGTAAATGGTAATCATTTCACCCCTTACATGTCTCTTCTCTAATGTAAACAAACCCCACTTGCCTCATCTCTCTTTATAACTCAGATTCTCCAACTCCCTTATCAGTTTTGTTGCACGTCTCTCCACATTTTTCAATACAATTATGTTTTTTAAGAACTGGTGCCTAAAACTATTCTCTATATTCTAGATGAAGCCTTACCAAGGATTTATATAGAGGTAAAATTATATTTGCATCCCGTTCATCTATACCCCTTTTTATGCAGGTTAGTACCCTATGCTTTTGCAGCAACTGAGTGACACTGCACACTGCTGTGAAGTCTATCAGTACTTCTAAATCTTTCTCTAATGAGGATTCCATAAGTAGTTTCCCATTTAGTGTATAGGTAGCATGTTTATTTTTACAGCCCGAATGCATAATCTTTCATCTAACTACATTAAACCTCATCTGCCATGTTTCTGCCCATTCACTCTTTTTATTTAAATCTTTCTACAGCAAAAAAGCATCCTACTCTATATGTATTTCTTTACACAGCTTAATGCCATTAGCAAAGATAAAAACATTACTTTCAATTCCCACTGCTAGATCATTAATAAACAAATTAAAAAGCACTGGGCCCAGGTCTGAACTTTGTACCAACCCACTTGCAACTTTAAACCAACTTGGAAAAGTTCCAGTTACAGCAACTCTCTCGCCTATCATTTAACCTATTCTCTATTTATGTACATATATGAACTCCCAAACTAAAGCCTTTTAATTTATGTAGTATACTGTTGTGAAGCACAGTATCAAAGGCTTTTTCAAAATCAAAGTATACTACACCAACAGCAATCCCTTTGTTCAAATTAAAAACGTAACCTTTTGTAAAACCTTTTGTAAAATGCATGATCTATTCTTCATAAAACTACTAATAATATTGCTGGTCTTCACATAGTTATGAATACTGTCAGTTAGTAACTTTTCTAATATTTTAACCACTATGGAAGTCAAGCTCACAGGTCTATAATTTGCCGGTTTGGATCGTGCCACCTTTTGAACTACATCAGCTTTCCTTCAATCAAAAGCACTATGCCTGATGAAAGTGAATCAATAAATATTAAGTATAATGGTCTTGCTATTGCTGAACCAACTTCCTTAAGTACACTTGGGTGTATGCCATCAGGTCCAGGAGCTTTATTCACCATAACCTTTTCCAGTCTCTTTTGGACTTTGTCCTCAGTACACCATGCACATGATAGAGGGAATTCTGTAATTTTGTCTGTTTGCCCATAGCCTGCCATTGTTGCTTCCTTTATGTATACAGAAGAAAAGAATGTGTTTAGGGTGTCAGCCATAGCCGTATCCTCACTAATCAATTCATCCATCTCAATATATCATCCTTAATCTTTTTGTTAGTTATACACATGTACCATTGTTTAGGATTTTTCTTGCTTTCTTTTGCAATACTTTTCTCATTTTCAATTTTATCTTAATTGCTTGTTTGCGGATTTTATTATATTATTATGTTTTTAAATGATGCACCTAACCCTTCTGACTAATGGAATTCTCATAACAAGTTTCAAAGGATACCATAGTGTGGTCGCTGCTGCCTAAATGACCCCTTATCTGTATACTGTTTATCATGTTTTAAAATAAAGAAATTAGGGCTGGGGATAACCTTTGCAATTGGATAGAAAACTGGTTGAAGGATAGGGAACAGTGTGTGGTTATAAATGGACAATTCTCCAATACAGTTAAAGCTGAGAGTGGAGTACCTCAGGGTTCAGTACTTGGTCCACTGCTTTTTTAACATAGTAACATAGTAAATTAGGTTGAACAAAGACACAAGTCCATCAAGTTTAACCTTTACATGTTTATAAATGACCTGGAAATAAATATAGAAAGCAAAATATCAGTATTTGCAGATGACACTAAATTATGCAGGGTAATTAATTCTAAAGAGGATATTTGTTCCCTACAGAGGGATTTACATAAAATGGCAGATTGGGCAACCAAATGAAATATGAAGTTTGATGTGGGAAAGTGTAAAGTCATGCATTTTGGAGGGAAAAATCCCAATTCTACTTATTAACTTAATGGAATCATTTTAGGGGACTCGTTGCTAGAGAAAGACCTGGGAATCCTTATAAACTACAAACTTGGAAACAGTGCAAATAGCAGTAACTAAAGCAAACAAAATCCTGTCTTGCATAAAAAGAGATTTTGAAGCAAGAGTGGATAACATTATTTTGCCATTATACAAATCATTGGTAAGACCTCACCTCGAATATGCAGTGCAGTTTTGGGCACCAGTTCTGAAAAATTATATTGTAGAACTGGAGAGAGTACAGCGAAGAGAAACAAAATTAATTAGGGGAATGGAGGACTTGATGTATGAGGAATGGATAAACATACAAGATGACTAAGAGATCTTATCATATTGTACAAATATATGAGAGGTCAATACAAGGATCTCTGCGGAGAGCTATTCATTCCAAGGCCTGATCAAATAACCAGGGGATACCCCTTGAGATTAGAGGAAAGGAGGTTTTGGCTCCAGCAGAGGAAGGGTTTTTTTTTTTTTTACAGTAAGGTCTGTTAAGCACTAAGTCAAGCAAGGCCTCTTTTCTAGTTTACTCCTCTACTAGTTGGCACAGTCAGCTGAAAAGAAAGGCAGTGGTACACATAAATATGATAAACTGGTATAAGTAATTTGTGCCTGTCCTGTAAGATTCATGAAGATATACTAAACCAATTGAAGTACAGCACTCAAATGTTAATGCTGTGAACAAAATTTGGATGTTTATTCCATCTCTGGCCAAACCTTTTGGGTCAAAATGTAAAAAGTGTATTCTAGGGAATAAATAAAAACTTATTTTCATTTAACTCTTACCCACTTATATGCTAGAAAGGCCTCCAGTGCATTACTCCAGCATTCAAGGGGTTAAAGACACTATTTTCATAAATGTGAATTTTGGAAATGTTTTATTTCTTCCTTGTGGAGTAGTTGGTTTGCTGCAGAATTTCTCCACTTTTATTTTCAACGTTAGGCCCAGAGGGCAGCCCAGCGTAATGTATTGCAATTTGTTGGGAACCCCTGGCACCCAAAAAAAGTTAAGGAAATGATAGGAATACCTGCATTATATTTATATACAATTACCTTGTATGATGTACAAATGGGTTGTACTTCTTCTGTCACATGGTTTGCCAAGTCATCTAGTTCCATAACGCCACCATTGTTCTTCACAACATGTACAATGGATTTTGCAATCCCACCTTCATAAAATCCTTTCTTCCCTGATTTAGCCAATTCCTGCAATGACAGTTGAACCACTGATTCACACAGTGTCTATCTATGTTACATGAATGGCAACTCAACTTCTTAAAGCAGCAAGCCTACAAATAATTAGATTTAATTGAATTGTTCCTTGAGAATTAGTAACCTATTGGATGCTGGAGATGCCTCAAATGTAATTCACCAGAAACACATCTATCACATCCAAACCAGAGCCTGGGAGCCATTTGTGGCCAATAGACATGGCCAATCTGACCCTTCTTGCATGGGATTGGCTACAAAATACAAAATAAAAATGGACCCCTTACCTTGTTATGTACTGAAACACCATATGGATTTTCTCCTGGCATCTTTTGTTCCAAAGTGAAGCCTACTTCATGGAATTGGACATGACTACTGCTGGCTGGTCTCACTGACCCCTGATGACCTGCCTACTTTAGCTGTCAGTCCTCTCCTGGCTTATGCTTGCAACCAGTTTTAAGTAGAAAAAAAATTCAATTACAAAGAACACTGGAAATTATTTTCTGGTTGAGGTCCCTATGCCCTCCCTGCCCTGAACATTTTTTCCTACCTCAGCATGTTTTTTTTAATTTCTCCCTCCCTGATATAGCAGAGCAAGGGGAATATTGGTAAATCTATTGTGGTCTGACCTCAGCCAGTAAGAAACTTCTAGTGTTCCACGTAACTAACTGAAATATCTTCTAACTGAAGCTGGCAGAGTGCATGACAGCTAAAGTGGACAGATCTTCTATCTTTCACTTGTTAAGCTAGACTGTGGCACACAAATGGTTAATCAGAGGGTACAAGGGGACATATCTGAACATTCCTCTGGGCATTCGTTTGTGTGTAATGTGATTAATAGGTTGTACTTTTATTTCACAGCACTAATGTATTGTGAAACACCAGTTACATATATTGTGTGGAGCATCAATAAACACAACTAGGAGAATATCAACAAACATATAGTATCAACTGCATTGATTTATGCATGTAAGTAAAATAGAAAACTATAGAAATATAGAATTTCACTCCAACTTTGCATTACATTAAGTCAGAAGAAAACCGGAGAGGCTACAAGGGATGTCAGGACATAAAAAAATAGGATTTTAGGGTTCTTACCTGTTAAATCCTTTTTTCTTTAGTCCATATGGAACACACGTACCATGGGTTGAGTCTCGCCTCCTAGAGGGCAGGACATATCTCAAAAGACAGAGTCTTATGGGCAGCGACTCCCTCCTCCTCCTTGAGTTCAACCCTCCCCGCCCTACTAACTCCCAGAATTCATGGGACCGAAGCCACACAAAGGAGTAAGTGGAAAAGAGAAAAAGAGAATCTCCTGTGAAAAAAAAATACTATAAGAAGACTGTACTACCCAGGGAGGCAAGCCCACAAACAAAATGACCCTTTTTCTGGGTGGGAGCCCTGTGTTCCATATAGAATACAGGTACCATGGGGATATACGAATGCTAAGCTTCCAGAGGTGGGAAAAAAGGAGAAAGGAGCTCACGTCCACATGATACCAGAGTTCCCCAGGACTATCCAGTATCTGAAAGCACAAGCAGTAGGTGTCAATGGACGCTACACTTACATAGCACACAAGAACAAGACCCAACAGGACTCAGAAGCTACTAACCAACAGTATGGCAGAACAAAGAGTGCAGGTCCCTAGAAAGGCAGGACAGGCTGCTGGATCTTCCTGCCAAATCTGGTCACATTGACACGGTAGTATTTGGTGAAAGTATGCACAAGTGCTCAGCCGAGACCTGATTCTTGTACCTAGTGGAATGTGCTGATGATCCAAGAGGCAGTAGTGACCTTGGAAGCAATCTGACCTGCCCTAGTAACCTCAGGGATGACAAAAAGAGAGTCAGCCTTGCGTAAAGGCACAGTACGATGCACATAAAATGTAAGGCAACGGGCCATGTCCAAAAAATGGAGATCCTTCTCCCTGTCAGACTTATGGTAAAGACAAAAATAATGCACAACAATCTCCTGATTGATGTTAACGTCAAAGACCACCTTGGAAAGAAACTCCTAAAAGGTTCAAAGCACTGCCTTATCCTTATGAAACACCAGGAAAGGTGGTTTACAAGACAAGGCCTGCAACTCAGCGACTCTCCGGACGAGACTACTGACAAGAGAAAAAAAGATCTTAAGCATCAATTAACACAAATAGATGGAAGCAAGAAGCTTGAATGGAGGCCTCTGCAAAACTCCCAAAACAAAGTTAAATGGGAACATTCACATTACAAAAAGTTTTGCCCATAGGTTTTACTTGGCACAATGAGGTTAGAGGCGTTATTTTTTTCAAATTTTAGTTACTGGCTATTGAAGTTTTAAAATGTGCCACATCTGCATTCTGCGGCACCCTGTATATGTGGCAGGAAGCTGCAGGACTTCCCACCTCCCTCCCAGCTGCCCCAGGCAATGCGTTCAAGCTTCCCTTTGTGGGGACATTTATGTGGTCTAAAATTACAACAAGTTCCAGTCACCATGCCTGAATTTCTCTTTGTTGGTTAAAGAATGTATGAGGAAGTACAAAATACGTTCCCATCCCATGCATAGATGAGTTAATATGACCACGTGTCCTATATTATGTTTGCTGTTTTGTTTCTGACATGTAAGCTTATGCTTGATTCAACCTATATATAGCAATGTTTGCAATACTGTAACCCTATAGGTTAAGCAGACCCAGATGCATATCCTGGTCTAGCTGGGTGTTATAACTAGCTGGGTGTTATAGGGGATTTTTCAGAGCTCTTCTGGAATGCATAAACTATGTGTCCAGCTGCGTATATACTCTCAAAGGAGACTTTTATGGGCATAAGAACCATCATGGGCTCTCCCATTAATACTGATAACAGGCAAAGTATTTTTTTTTTTTTTTTTTTTTTTTCTAATTATTTGTGTCGTGTTCTCTGTGTTATTTACTCTAGAATCTGAAATAGTTGTCGGCAAGATTCTGCAGTAACTAACAGAGTGATCAAATTGTCATTTAAATTATGTTTGCTACATATAGGGAAAACATAGGGGTAGAGATTGTGTTTAAATCTACTTACCGTTCACTCCCAAGTTGGGTAGCTGGTTCCGGACCATGGCACCCATAGCACAGGAATGTCATAAATATGTTGATGGGCAGAAGATGGCTGACCCCCGTGTGCCTGCTGTCCTGCTTGATCTTAGGAGTGTAGCAGAAAGCCACTGTTAATGTGGGGTGGATTATACAGCAGGCTCTCTAGTCTCTACAGAAACAGTATGAGGATGCTAAACAGGAGATGCAGGCAGTTCAGGAGAAGTATGCTATGTTGCAATGAACACTAAGAGACCAGCAAAACAGGTTGTACCAAGTGGGGGATAACTTTGCTTTGTACATTGTTAACGCCGAAAAAAGAGGAGACATCACAGTAGACAGATTTCCCTTCCAACAGCATGGTGCATGTACGCACTCTAGTAGAATCAGAACAGTGGGAAGATATTTAGACCCGGGATGGTTTTGATTCTGAAGAGGTAGATGTTGAGGATGTAAAAGAAAATAAAAGACAGCGCACAGAGAACCTCTAAGTGTAGTAGCTTATTAAAGGAGAAATATAAGCATACAGAGGATTGCTAAAACGATGTTTATTGATAAAAGATAGTTAAAAGTTATTATAAAATTATTATTATTATAAAATAGCAAAAAGATGTCTTTTAAAATACTTCCAATAGTCAAATATGAGAATCATATAAAACAAAATGAAGTGAAATGTAGTAAGTGGGTCTCGGTGGATCGAATATAGGGAGGAAAGAGGGATCTACATTGTTATCCTTTGAAACAATTTGTGAGTGGTTGGCTAAAAGGGTTTAAACTCCCACCCTGCCTGAAAGTATTCATTCAATCTCAAACTTGAGAAAGGGGATCAGGTCCCTGAAACGCATTGATCAGAGATTAAAATAAATATTAAGTGGACCAACTCCGGACCTCCTAGCGGTACGTTTAACAGATAATGGACCATAAGAGACTCCAGGATCAACTCAGTAGCAGGAAACGGAGAACCAGGGGACCAGCGGAAAGACCAGAGGGATGCTGTTCGACCGTAAGGAATCACTTGCTACGGGTCCAATAGCAAAGAAGAATCCGGTGAGCAGCTAGTACTATTGCATGTCAAGTTATATACTAGTCTGATAATACTACCCTACCAACAGAGGCCAGACTAACATCTGATACCTCTAGAGATAGGTTGTATATCAGCTATTAGACAGCAGAATATTTCCTCATTTGCCACATATCCCCGTAATAGGTCCCGTTTTCCTCCCTATATTCGATCCACCGAGACCCACTTACTACATTTCACTTCATTTTGTTTTATATGATTCTCGTATTTGACTATTGGAAGTATTTTAAAAGACCTCTTTTTGCTATTTTGAAGTATCATTAAACATAATTTTTGCAATCCTCTATATGCTAATATTTCTCCTTTAATAAACTACTACAGTTAGAGGTTCTCTGTGAGCTTTTATTTTCTTTTACATATATTGCATCTACCCAAGGGGACTTCAGGGATCAGATGCCAGCCAGAGTACTTCCTGCAAACCTGTAACACCTATCAGAAACAGATTATTACCTGCATTCAGACTTTGGCCTTCAGGACATTAACACTTCATTTTTCACAACGTTGTTGGTGCATTAACCCAAACCAACCTCCACTGAGTCTCTCCATCACATATTCATTTAAGTTACTAATGGACAAGGACACCTAACCTTTTCAAATAGCACCACTAGATCCGATGAACTGTATGTATTACTAAATGTGTTCCATCCAATATCTGTGTCATGTTACATCACTAACACCACTGTTTTCATTGATCATCATTTCCATGAACAGTCGGACCTATGCAAAATATTTGTAGATTTCTGAGGGTCTGTTACGCTCAACCTATTTTACTGACTGTGTTTTTTATACAACACATTGAATACAATTGAACTGTGCATCTAAAGGTCATATGTATCCTGTATTGCAGGAACAATTTTGTTTAATGTACATGTGACCTTATCTATATATACACCTGCACTGTGAGCGCAACTTATTTCTCTTTAGATGTTGAGGATGCACTGGAGTTTCTTGCAAGACCAATTGTTACTCAAAAACTACCTATCAAGTGACAACCGGGGCAAGGGATGCCACCCTACCAGATGTACCGGGGACCTCTGCTGCAGCCAAGGAACAATATACAGAGGAAACATGTACATATTCTGCTAGTGAATTGTCTGATCTGAGTGACAAGTTTAAGCAGAGGGGGGATTGTGTAACACGTACTAAGGAAGAGGCAGTAGGGTTAGGGAGTATGTGCACTGACCACTTGGAGCGCCTTCAGATGTGACAGGCGAGAGATACGGCGGAAGCCTTTACCCTACTGCATCTGATACACAACTCCATAGGTAAGGTGCATGAAAATCCTGTTGAATTGATTAATACCACTCCATGGAACAACTTGGGAGAAGGCATTCAGAGGTTTAGTGAAATGGCTTGTGTGCATGGGTGTGCCAGATATATAACTGATGGTAAGATCGGTGGTTAAAGAATGGTCAGGGTCAGACATTGAGGTGTTTATTAATTTGATGCGACAGAAACTGTTGAAAAGTGCTATCCTGGGTGGGCTCCCAGGCGCACAGACTAATGCATATGCAGCCAGTAATTTCATTGGACAGCTGGGTGCTTTGGATAAAAATAGAACTAATCTGACAAAGAACAGATTCTTGGAGAGGAACGGTGGGGAATGGAGACTGAAGATCACTTGGAAATAGATTTGGATTTGGATGGATTTGCTGGCTAGTGGGATCCCCAAAGAGGATATTGATGGGGCCCTTACTAACTCTCTCCTAATGCACTGGCAAGAACTGAAACAAAAAGGGGAAGTTACAAACAGCCAAACCAAAGAAGGTGGTGACTAGTGACATAGAAGGGGATGTGGAAACGTTAGTGACACCAACAGCTTCTTTGTTTGATTTCCCTGACTCCCCACCCCTTGACTCTACCAATTAACCCAGTAGATCTTTACTGACCTTCTGTGCTGAAAAAGGTACAAGATGCATCTACTGTTTTAGTAATGTCCTTTGTAAGAACAGGTGTCCAAAACTGTACCCCTTGCTCCAAATGAGATCTTACCGGGGATTTGTGTTGAATACCCCTCCGGCACTCCAAGACCAGCATATGTTTGATGCTCAATTTTGGGGCATCTTTAATTTGGGCAAGTGTTATGGGTGTTAGGGCTAGTAATGTTTAACTTTCATGTTACGGGTAGTGTAGTGTTAGTGTTTGGAGGGTGACTGTATTTTAGCTAACGCTCAGTGTAATTCATAGTAGAATTACTGTGGCTGAGAAGAAATCACTTATAGTCCTCAGTCCCCATCAGATCATAAGTGGTCAGTGGGTGCTAAGAATCTCCAGATCAACCATCCAGATTAAAACATAGAATGTCCAAAGTATTTTGAAACATGCTAAGTGATCAGTGCCACCTAGAAAAAAGCCAAGAGTACAGATTGATAACCTCTATATCAGTGAAATGTGATGGCTTGGGTCAGGACAGTGGAGAAGGATGATGAAGAGATTGAAAAGTTTTATGAACAAATCATAAAGGTGACGCGCTTCACAAAGAAACAGGAAGCTAACAATCATGGGAGATCTAAAAAAATAGGACAAGGAAAAATGGTGAAAAAGTTTGACATTGAATTAGGAATAGGTATGCAGAACAAGAGAGGAGATTCAGGACTGTCAAGAAGAAAAACTTGTTGTTCTCAAAACCTTCCTCAAGCTACTAGTTAGGAGACTTCCTGGAAGTCACCTCAGGATAATGCTCAAAACGTATTTTAGAACCTGTTTCACTTCTGATACAGGGAATAGGGAATTACTGGAGATCAAATTGACTTTGGACAAATGGAGATACTTGTTGGAGGGATACCCCATGTAGTATCCATTTTAACGAACCACCAAAACCTCCAGTATTTAGCATCAGCCAAACAACTGAATAGCTGTCAAGCATGCTGGTCATTATTCTTCTCCCATTTCAACTACGTCATATCCTACATACCTGGGACAAAGAATATTAAGGCTGATGCAATCACACCAACACGACCCGTCCACAGCTCCCACCATATTCCTTGAACCTATTATGTCCTCTACACGGATAGTGTCGTCCTTATCCATTACCCTTCTCACCTGTATACGAGAAGCCCAGTCTACCCGTCCATCAGGGATTGTTATAAGTCCTGATACGTACTATGTGCCAGAATCGTTCCATGAGGATGTCCTCCGTTGGGGACATTGCTCTGTAACCGCTGGACATCAGGGCAGCCTGTGTACTCAGAACCTCATCTCCCGGTACTTTGTAGGCTTACGATGAAAACTGACACTTCCTCTTTTGTGTCATCATGCCGGGTCTGTGTCTGAATGAAAACACCCAGGACTCAACATCTAGGTTTCCTCCAAACACTACCAGTACCAGCCCTACCATGGACTTTGTGGTGTATTTGCCTTCCTCCACTGGTAATATGGTGATATGGGTGGTGGTGGACCAGCTCACCAAACAAGGGTACTTCATCCCTATGGCCAAGCTGCCTACATTGTCATTACTGGCAGACCTGTTTGTCGAGCACATTTACCGCTTGCATGGGATCCCTCAGCACATCACCTCTGATCATGGCTCACAGTTTGTGTCAAGTTTCTAGAGAGCATTCTGCTCCCAGCTAGGTATACGTTTACAACACTCATCTGCATATCACCCCCAAACCAATGGATTAACCGAACATGGAACACTTCTTACATTGTTACTGTCCCATCAACAAGATAACTGGTCTCGCCTTCTGCCATTGGCCGAATTCTCATACAATTCCCTTTTGCAGATCTCACTGAAATGCTTTCTGTTCTTTGCCGCCCTAAGGTATAATCCCCCTGCTATCTCACTCTCTGTCCTCCCATGTCAGATGTCCCCTCAACTGACACCTGTGTTCACGAGTTGGAGACACATTGGCAAACCATACATTGCACGCTTTTGTCCTCCCAGATATGGCAGAAGGTGGCAGACGATCGCCATCGCTCTTTGACACCCAGGTTCGATCCTGGAGACCTGGTCTGGCTTTCTGCCAAAAACCTCAGCTTTCATCAACAGTCTGACCAATTGGGTCCATGCTATTTAGGGCCTTCCAAGGTCGAGACCCATCTCTCCCCGGTCTCCTATCGTTTGATCCTACCTGCAACATTATGGATCCATCCAGTCTTTCACGTCTCTCTCCTCAAGCACCCCCTTTCTATACCTCTGCCTTCAATATCTGTGGATGACTTTGATGAGTATTTCATCGGCACGGTGCTCAATTCCTGTGTCTCCCATGGTGCCCTCCAATACCTGGTCAATAGGAAGGGATACGGCCCTGTGGAACACTCTTGGGTGGCGGCTTCGGACATCCATACTCCGTCCTTGTTCACCAGTTTCACCATTCCTTCCCATCCAAGCCTTCGTGGCCTCCCGGAGGTAGTGCCTTGAGGGAGGTAGTGTCATGTTTCTCTGGCTTTTCTGGATTTTCCTGGCCTTTCCAGTTATTTGGTTTCCCTTACTTGTTTTTTCTTATCCCCGCCTTGTGCTGGTTACACACTTGTCTGAGCCTATATCAAGCACTGACACCCTTGTGTCAGTGCGCGATCAAAGGGTTCTGTGTATCAAGTTTGACATATTATTCCTAAAGTGCTTCCAGTATTTGACCTGGCTTTCTTCGACTACGTCTCTTGTCTTATGATTTTTCTACGACTCCTTGGTTTTGATCTCGGCCTTTTAATCGACTTCTCTTCTGCCTGCTGACTTTGTACAGTGCTGCTCGACTGGTTTTGACCCTTTCTTCTTCAACTATCCTTCTGCTTTATCCTAGGTGCCACTTTTGCCTGCCCATTGCTGACTCCGGTTGTCGACCATCCTCCTTTCGACCTCAAAAGGTTCTTGGTGCTCAGTGTGCCGTGTTTGATGTTGTTGACTATCCCATCGGGTTTGACACATTCAACTTCTTCCCTTACGACACCCAGTGCTGCTGATTCAACATTCGACGGAGACAGCCATACTCCTGGTAGGTTATATACGTCGATTCCTGGCCTGGTGAGTAGCTGTCTGTGTTCTAGGTGGATGTCCTGTCATCAGGCTTCACAGCCTGCTACACCACCCGACCTTGGCTGCAGCAAGGTCTCCTAGAAGCAGCCACCGATTGCTAGCAGAGTTCTCAAGCCTGCAAACTCCAGGTCCTGGCTCATTGGGGCCTACCTTGTGAGAATCACGTTATACATATTAAATTAGCAGCCTGCTACCTCTTGTGGGGATTACCCTCTTCAAGGTTCTCAGGTGGCTTACATTGGGTGCTTCAGTCAAGAGTGTGACAAAAACGTAGAGGAACAGAATGAAATAAATTTCAATAAAATCCATGTTCATAAGAACTTACAGTTTAAAACAGATGTAAAATGTCATTGAGGGTGGCCATAGTTATAGAGCATAGTTATGTGGCTATTAGTAGCCCTAGCTGACAAGTGTGTGTATGAGGGAGACATCAAAGTGAGTTGTGAGTGAGAATGACAGACTACCCCACAGCTATGCTGCTGCCCTAGAAGACTGGTAAATTAAATCAGACTTGTGTAAAAGCTGATAAAGTATATTAATCTTTATCTAGAGAGAAAGCAAAAAGTGATCTGTCTGCATAGCTGTGAGTGCACAGCCAGACGGCCCTGATGAAATCAGTGAGGGCAGTTGGGCTGACAGGATGAATTTTGCTATGCCTGATCTAGAAGCCATGAGGACATAAAAGACACAAGGGAAGAATAAGTCTGTATTTTGGCTATGTCTGAACTAGAGGACAAGAGGTCTTAAAGGGATAGTAATACTTCGTTTTATCTTTATTTTATTTTGTAGGCATTAAAAAAACATGAAGAACGATATAAGTCTTATTTCTCAAACCTTTATGGTTTGAGAGATATTCATAAGCAAAATTTCCCTTCCCGCCCCTTTTACCTAGTGTAAGCCATCTCTTCTCAGATGTGGAATCTGGTTGTAAGACCAGACAGATAACAGCAGGGGACAATCTTCTTTCTATGAAAAGAATAAAAACCCTGCCCCCCTTGACAAGTTTTTCAGGTTTTTCCCTTATCTTAATTGAAGATTGTCCCTCTCTGCAGTCTACCTTGGCACCTCCCTTCTGATCTGGCTGAACAGTGTTATATCAGTAAAATGGGCAGGAGGGGGAGACTTTGTCATTGAATTACTCTTGAACTACAACTCTGACAGAATTGAAATAACACTCTCCAAAGTCCAAATACTATGATGATTAATTAGAGCTACTTTTATTATGAAACATTACTATCCCTTTAAAACATAAGGTATGAGTAGGCAGTAGTTTAGCTGGTAAATATATATGGGATAGGGAATGGGAAACTGGTACAGTAAAACATTGCCTTTTCAATGAAAATTCCTGCATAAAGAAATACACATTTATTTTGTTGTTAGTGAATTTCCTATAAGAACTTTGCCATTTTCCATCAATGCTTTCAATGGCCATGATAACTCCCACAGCAATTCTACTGCTGCTGAGTGCTGATGTGAAGAAATCCAAAGATGAAAGTAAAATTTGTTAATAGGAAGCTCGCTACAGCAACATAAGCCTTAAAAAAGTTTAATTGTTTTTAATTGTCCCTGTTACTGTCAGTATCACTGTCTGCAAATCACACCCACACTCGCTGAAACCATCCAGAGCTAGCAGTAATGCTCCTTACATCAGGCAACTCCAGATCCCCAACCTTGCCTGTCTGCTTCTACAAACTAATACCTACTGTTAAAATTTTAGATGCTTTCTCATAATGTCCCACAAATTACATACATTTCTAACCTTAGCAGTAGAGAATGCATGGCAATGTACTCAGCTCACAAAAAGGATTCCCTCTACATGTAAAGTATGTTATCAATGGTCTCACATTTAGTGCACCTGATAGCTTATTTCATTGACTGATAGAGAAGACTGATAATCACCACACCTTCAAACTGTTTTTTTTACTTCCTTGACATCTTCACATGATTTCATTCCATCACTATCTGGAGTTAAAATTAGTCTTTGTAACATTAGCAGTTCATGTATTATAGTGGATTATCTTTAAATCTGCTAAGCTATAATATTGTTTCCAACAGCTGTGATAAGTCCAACGTCTTTAGATAAACCTTATTTTTATATGCAACTGATAAAAAACTTGACACCTCCCACTGATTTACACGCAAATAACAACGACCTTGCTATAGCATATTATGTTCTCAGCATAATATCTAACAGAACAGAATACTATATTACTCTTTTGTGATGAAGATAATGTTTCTACCCTCCTCGGATATCCTTCCAACTTTGATAAACGTGAAAACAATTACCCTTGTCTCAATATTTAGTTCCATGTATGGTTTATGAAGAAATACATCAAGCAATATTTAAAGTGGTTAATAATTGATGGCATGAGTAAAAATGAAATGCAAAAATAGTTATCAATGCAGTCAGGCCACTGAAAATTCATTTGCAGATTGGATTCATCTCAGTGATGAGATAGTAAATAATTTGTGTCATTATCTGCTTGTAATTTCACAAAAAGTTTGGAATAGTATGCAGAAACAAAAAGAAGACCAACTCTAGAGTACAACCACCTTTAACATAGGAAAAGAATAACAGCCTGCAAATGCTTAATTCTTTCAATACACTCCTTTCTTTTACATTGGTTTTCATCAGAGAGAATATTAACTGTCATTTTGAGGTAAAATTATAAATCCATTTAAGTACCACTACAAGAAAAGTGGTGTATAAGTTAGTCATTATTATTGTTATTGTTTATTTAAATGCAAATATGGGGAATTATAGTCTCTGGAAGATACGTTCATTACAATAATCTTAAGGTGAGGATATAAAGGTATGCACCAGCCTTGCAAGAATTTTTGAGGGAACCAAATGCTTAATTCTTGCAAATTTTCTCTTGTGAAAGAATGAGGGTTTTCATTGTATGAATGAATGAATATGTTTATTTATATAGCGCCACAAGTGTAAACCATGCTTTACAATTTAAGGGTTTAGACAATACACGGTTACACGTGCTTTGCAAAGTGAAACACTGGAAGTGAGGCCCCTGCCCAAAAGCTTACAATCTAAAGTGGTAATGGGTGAACTACTGAGTACATAAGGGTCAAGTGCTGAATACAGTGCTAGAGTTCTAGTTAGGACAGCAGACATAAATAAAGTAAATTAAAGTAAATAAAGTAAATCATTTGTAAAGAGCCTAAGTTGTAAAAAGTCAGTGCCTTCCAGTATGTTTATGTTTTGTTAAGGAGGTGTACTTACAATCATGACTTGAAGACCATAAGAGGGGTGCAGTGGCACAGGCAGGTAGGAAGAGCCTTCCATAGATAACGAGCAATGAGAGAAAAAGGTTTGATACGTGAGAGGGCTATAAACACAAAAGGAGTTTAGAGAAGACTGTCATTGGCTGACTGTAAGTGGTGGGATTATTATTTATTTATATAGCACACACAGATTACGCAGAGCTTTACACTCATATTGGTCACTGTCCCCATTGGGGCTCACAATCTAAATTCACCTATCAGTATGTTTTTTGGAGTGTGGGAGGAAACCGGAGGAAACCCACACAAACACTGTGAGAACATACAAACTCATTGCAGATGTTGTCCTTGGTGGGATTTGAACCCAGGACCCCAGCGCTGCAAGGCAACAGTGCTAACCACTGAGCCACCTAGCATGTAGAAAGGGGTAGAGAAGAGAACGGGCTTCAATGAGAGAAGCAATATTTTGTATGAGATCTGGAGTTTGATAGGCAGCCTTTGGAAGGATTTGAGGAGGAGCGGGGCAGGGACAAACCTAGGTGACAATAGGATAATTTGTACTGCAGCATTCTGTATGAATTGAAGAGGATGGGGTTGGGAGGCAGAAAGACCAGAGAGAAGAAGCCTACAGTAGTCTGTGTGGAAAAGGATGAGCGCTTGTATAAGAATTTTAGCTGTGGTGGAACAGAAGAAGGAATGGATTTTAGCTATGTTACACAAGAAAATGAGGCAGGATTTAGCAATGGAGTTAATGTGAGGAGAGAATGAGAGAGCTGTGTCAATTATCACCCCTAAGCACTGTTTTTCTGCTACTGGATTTATGGTAAAGCCACATACAGTCACCTGGAAGGGCACTACTGGGCCAGACCTAGGTGGGATGAGTACTAGCTCCGTTTCATGCATATTGAGCTTGAGGTGTATATGAGCCATCCATTCTGAGACAGCCAAGGTGCACTCTGTGACTTTAGATTAGATATCAGATGTTAAAGGGATAGTAATACTTGAAAATAATTTTAGTTTATATTGTAGCCTTTAAAAAAACATTAAAAACCTTTATGGTTTGGGAGATATTCACAAGTAAAATAAAGTAAAGTTCCCTTTTCCTGGCTGTTTCAACCAAGTCTGCCATCTAGTGGACAGATTTGGAATCCGGTCCACAGATCAACCGGCAGCTCTTTAGCAGTGCCGAGTTCACGATCTTTAAAAAGAACTACTTCATTGGAACTGTGTACAAAGTGTGCCTGGCTTGCAAGCACACTTTGTAGACCATTTCAATGAAGAAATTATTTTTAAAGATTGTGATCTCGGCACTTCTGGAGAGCCATGGCCGGTCAAGGGACCGGATTCCAAATCTGAGAGCTAGAACAGTGACGTCACTCAGGGGGAAACTTTGCTTGTGAATATCACCCAAACCTTAAAGGTTTGAGAGATAAGACTTATATCATTTTTCATGTTTTTTTAAGGGCTACAATATAAAATACAATTATCTCCAAGCATTACTATCCCTTTAATCAACATACAGTTAAAAAAGCTGGGTGTCATCTGTGTAGAGGTTATATTTGAGTCCAAATGAGTTAATAAGGTCACCAAGTATTACTGTATAAAGAGAGAACAGAAGCAGTTATAGAACAGTACCTTGAGGAACACCAACAGAGAGGTGGATGGGAAAGAATGAAGGGGTGGCAGAGGAGACACTGAAGGATCGGTTAGTTAGATAAGAGGATAGCCAGTCCAGTGCTAAGTTACTGACTCCTAAGGAGTGAAAAATTTGGAGAAGGAGTGCATGATCAACAATGTCAAAAGCAGCAGAGAGATCAAGAAGGATAAGTATAGAATAGAGACCATGTGATTTTGCAACATGAAGATCATTGACCACTCTTGTGAGGGCAGTTTCAGTGGGATGAGCAGTGTAAAGCCAGATTGTAAATGGTAGAGCAGGTTGTACGTATTAAGGAAGTCAATCAGGCAAGAGTAGACTAGGCGCTCCAAAAGCTTAGAGGCAAAATTCAGGAGAGAAACCAGCCAATAGCTAGAGGGTGTGGTACGGTAAGAGGAATTGTTCTTGAGCATGGCTGTTACTATGGCATGTTTGAAGTCGTCAGGAAATGTAGCAGTGAGGAGTTAAAAATCTGTAATAGGATACATATTAGTGTGGGGGAGAGGGACTGGATGAGGTGAGTGGGGAGTGGATAAGGTGTGCATGTAGTGGAGGGAGAGGAAGATAGGAGGTTAGTCAATTCCTTCTCTGTGACTAGTGACAAAGAGTCCAGAGGGGAAGGAGGGGAATGAGCGAAGATAGGAGGGTATTTAAAAAAAGTCTACCTTGGCTTTGAAGAAGTCAGCAAAGTCTGTATAGAGTTTGAGAGGGAGGAAGATGGAGGGCAGAGAACGAAGTTAAAGGTAGAGAATAGGGGCGGGTGAAAGTTGTTGCCGTGTTCCCATGAGAAATCTCGCGAAAACCACATTATTGTCCACTTTTTCCCTGGAAAATCGACTTTTAAAGCAACAACTAAAATCTTTGCATTTTTTGCTCATTGGCCAAAATTACCCTCCAATTTTTCAGTGGCTAGAAAGTTTCCGCTCATTTACATGGTTTTTGCCTTTTCACTATAAAGGTATTTGTTTTATTGGAAAGGGAGGAAGAGAAGGGTAGTACAAGTGAGAGCAGGACAGGTCAGCTGCCTGTGGCTGCTGCAAGATGTGTGCCCCTGCTACCACCATTGCTGTACCTGCAACCACCACTGCTGTACCTGCTGCCAGACATGCTGCCACTAGTGCTGTACCTGCAGCCAGACGTGCCGCCCTTGCTGCCAATAGTGCTGTACCTGCTGCCAGATGTGCTGCCCCTGCTGCCACCAGTACTAGTCTTGCTGCCAGTGCTGAACCTGCTGCAACCAGTACTGTGCCTGATGCCAGACATGCTGCCCCTGCTACCAGTGCTGAACCTGCTGCCACCAGTACTATGCCTGCTGTCAGATGTGCTGCTCCTGCTGCCACTAGTGCTGTGTCTGCTGTCGGATGTGCTGCTGCCTGATGCTACCAGTGCTGAACCTACTGCTAGTGTGTCTTGTAATACTCAGTATGGGGGGAAAGAGAAGATGATGCCAAGTGTGACAGCAATGAACCCTAAGTTATACTTGCCAACCCCAAGCAGTCCCATCAATACTAGTACTACTACTACTAAGGTCCAGCAGCTTGTTAACATTAGTAGTGAAGTAGGGGGTAATGAACAATATCCTCATATTACTAGTGACTGTGAGGAGGAAGACTCTGTGGTTGACATTAATGTGGTTGGTGTTAGTAGTAGTAGCAGTAATGATGAAGCAGCCGAAGTGGTAGGGGAAACATTTGAGAGCGTCCAGGCTAGCAGTCAAGGGAACCTGGGAGTCCTCCCCTTCAATAAAGTGTCCAGTGGAACAGGATCCTGAGACTAAGAGGCCAGAACTGTTGTTGGGGGAGAGCAGGCGCACAATTAATACTACTACCACCACTAGCAGGAGCACAGATCTGCTGCCTGTGCCTGCTGCTACTGCTGCCATTCTACCTTCTTCAGGTCAAAAGAAAAGCCAAGAGTGACATTAGGGGACCCTCTGTCACATTGCTCATCATCATCACCTCCTCCAAGCAGCAGTGAGATGTCTGTAATAGAGCAGAAGCAGCAGCACATAGGGGCTAGTGGTGTTGGTGATGATGATGATGCTGGAGAAGCTGGGGTGGAAGAGACATTGATGGCCTTTTTAGCAGAAACTGAAAAGGAATGGGAAACAGGGTTGAGGATGGGCATCACCTCCACCACTACCACTAGCAATGAGCTTTTGAAATTTGCGGAATTTGCAACTGCTCTAATTCCTGCTGCTGCTGAGATGCAAGGGCAGCAGGATGCAGAGGAACAAGCTAGTGTGCCAAAGACCACCATGGACACAGTGGGAATGGGGTCAACAAGTGATGCAGGACTAGGACAGGTTCTACTTGCCAGTGGCAGCAATACTCCCGGTCCTAGTTGCAGTGCTGAATCTGAGGCAGTAGCAACAACAGCAGCAACATTATCTGCTGCCACAGACAGTGAAGGGAAATATGAAGGACAAGAAGAAAGAGACAATTTTTCTCCACCTCTTCCCCCCCGAAGTCACGGGTGTGGGACTATTTTTCTCTTGGGGCAGGCACAGTGCAGTCATCACCATCACTGTGCACAATCTGTGACATGTCAGTGAGAAGAGGAAAAGAGAACACACATTGGCACAATCACCCTGATATCACACATGAAAAACAGACACCATGACATTTATGTCAAACATGTTAAAGCCAAACACCCACCACAGAAATCAAGCACCACTGTAGCTGTGCCCCCTGACTCTCCAGAAAGGCAACAAGAGGCGAGGCGGAGATCAAAGAGGAGGAAGAATATAGAAACCCAGGCAGAGACTGGAAGTTCCATGGGGAGTTAAATGACTACCTCGCCATCACCATCACCTTCTAGAGTAACTACATCATCTGCCAATCCACCTTGTTCATCTTTACCTCCCCCTCCAAATGATGACCACTCTGTTGATGTTAGGACGTGGCAGTTCGTCTCTGCCCATTTCACACTGTGTGGTGCACTGACCACACATGCCAGGGTGGTGGGGGAGAATCGCAAGCAGGGCATCAAGTGGCATCTGAGGAGATTCCAACCTGCAGAATTTGCTAAGATGCTGGCAGGGAGGGTTCATCATTACTATTAAACTGTCAGCAAGTTGTCATGTGTCCTTAGCAGGGTCTGGACAAGGGGTATAGTGACAGTGGCAGTAATTGGGTTCTGGTGTCATGGTGTTTGGATACAGTTGTGCCCCCAGGTGGTATTTACCATACACATACACTGTGTACATTGCAGTTGCTGATGAGAGGCACAGTTCCTGCTCTCAAGGGAAAAATGTATATACTGATAACAACACACCCATGATTTTGGAGGAGGAGCAGGTGGAGAAAAATTATTGGCAAACTTCTTCTTTTCTCCACATAGACTGGGGGCTACTTATTGTGCTGCTACTGCCTCAGACGTATCACTGGAGCTAAGTGGAACCTTCATATTCCATCACCCATGTTACTACTATTGTTGATCCCATTCCCTTTCAGCTGCCTAATCATCCTGCTGCTTAAGCAACTCAGCAGCAGCAGAAAGAACAGCAATTCCACAATTATGAACTCAGACTCAAGAGGGCATTTGACAATGGCCAGTGCCCTACTGGCCAACATGACCTGCTGGCACTAGGCCAGTAGGACATATTTTTTTTCTCTCATGGCTTGTGCTTTAAAAAAAAAAAAAAAAAAATTAAAAAAAAAAATAAAAACATAGTCCTACAAAAAAAAAATGTTGTGCGGTTTGTTTCTAACAAGCCTAAGACCTACAAATCAATGTTTCCTTAGGGCTTGTGCCAAACAAGCTTAAGTCCTACAAATCAATGTTTCTTCAGGGCCTGTGCCTCTAATAAGTCTAAGTTCTACAAATCAATGTTTCCTCAAGGCTTGGGCCTCTAACAACAAATCTATCAAATCATCCTCTACAAAATACTCTATCAAGTCAAGTATTAGTTCACCCCAGTGCCAGGTTATGTCAGGGAGTTCCTGTCTCTATCACTTTACACACAAATTTCTTATTTTATTGTATAGATTTAATTTTTTATTAACTGTCCCCCTAATACCAGTCAAGAAACCCCCCACAAAACAAATTCCCCGTTCCACCGATTCATTCCCAGACTCCACCCACCAACACAGGCACCCTCCTCAGACACCTTTTACACCATGTCTTACAGGGGGGTTAATTGTATTTAGGATTTATTTTTTTATTAACTGCCCCCAATCCCAGTAAACAATCCCCCCCCAAAAAATTCCCTGTTCAACTGATTCTTTCCCTACACCCCACCAACCCAGGCACCTTCATGCCCCTTTTAACTATGCCTTTTGGAAATAAAATAATATTTGTTATATGTTGTGTGTAAATTCAATGTTCCCATTGATTTCAATGGAATGAGCTGGACAAAAAAAGCGGAGAAACTGCACTTATCTCAGGAAATTATTTGCAAAGCGGGAAATGACATTTTTTGCCCATCCTAGTAGAGAAATGGAGGCAGGTGTTGGATTTATGAGTGCTTTTTACTCAGTGACAGAGTGCAGTTAAAGCAAGAAAGTAGGAATCTGTAGTGGAGAAAGTCTGCCAGAGATTTCAACTTTCTCCAGAGTCAAGGAGAAAGAGGGAAGCTCATCCTATATAATAATTCGCTAAGTTGTGTGTAACGCCAGACATGCGCAGTAGACTCTGCTGCGCGTGCGGCAGTCATGCGCAGTACAGACTGCCCGCGCCGCGGCTGATACAGAGCTGGGCGCTCCGAAGGAGCGACCAGCTCTGTATCAGCAGAGGCTCGGGCAGTCTCTACCGCGCATGACTGCCCCGCGACCAGCTGCCAGAGGCACTGTGGCTCGTGTAACGGGCTGTTCAACTAGTAGTGAAATAAAATCATACGTCAGGACCTCCACCAAGTCCTATGATCACTAGAAGTGGTCAGCTGGAGGGGTTATGGACTCAAGACTGCCCCTATTCAGTCAATCCTCGAATGGAGCAGGAGATGCTGCCTCTCTCCAGATAAGAATCACTCTATGATCCTTAATAAGAGCAACACAAGAGAAGGTGCATTTGTTGAATCAACAAAAAATATGATGTATACTTACATCAATTGAATATAACCATCCAAGATATATATACAGGCAATAAACTACAATGTTTCTTGCCTGTATATCTCCTGAGGAAAAAGCAGTGTACTTAGTAATGTTTTGAGTATTAGGCTGTATGCACTTTGTTACTAAATATATGTTTTTAATAAATTAGTATTTTATACATATCAGCAGATCTATACTGTTTAATTGTACTGGAGGTGGAACTCTGTAGCAGGGTGGGTAGTTATACCCTACATGCCTTATACCTGTTCTGTTTTATACAGGCTGGTTATACACAATTGATGTGAGTATACATCATATTTATTGTTGATTCAACAGTGTATATTGGTGGTTTGTGCCCCTTCTGGTTGTGGTGTTGTTTTCCCAGAGTCATTCAGCTGACTGGGTACAGGAGCAGAGTAAGCTGGTTACCTTGTTAAGCCATGACTGTGGATTAGTTTTATGGGTACGTCGGAGAGAGAGAGAGGAGCATGAAGGCTCAAAGAGGAGTGATTTGAGGTTATGTGTGAAGCGTGGATAGGAAGCAATGATTGAGAAAGGTGTATAAGCAGTGCTGAATGTTAGAAGATGGTGGTGAGGAGATATAATAAAAACAGAAAGTATGCAGCCTCTAGTGAACACAAGGTCTAGTAAGTGACCATGCTTATAAGTACTAGCATCTGACCACTGTTGTAGTCAAAACTCAGATGTTAGAGAAAGAGAGTAGAAGTCCCACACCTCCTCCACATCCAATTGGGATCACCATAGGAGATTGCTGCCTCTAAAGTGGACTCAAATCATTCTCTACAAAATACTCTGCCACTTTAATTATCAGTCTATCCCTGTGGCAGCGTACATCAGGGGGTCCCTGCCATCACGTTACATAAAATGTCTTATTTTATTTTTTTTTAACTGTCGCCCCAATACTAGTCAACAACCTCCCCCAAAAAATTCTCTGTTCAACTGATTATTTTCTCAGACCACCCACCAACATAGGCACCCTCCTCAGACCCTATTTATACCATGTCTTATGAAGGTAATTTAATTGTATTTAGTTTTTATTAGTTTTATTATCTGCCTCCCCAATCCAAGCTAACAACCCCCCCAAAATACATTCCCTGTTCAACTGATTATTTCCCCACGCTGCACCGGTACCCTCATACCCCTTTTATAATATGTCTTTGGGAAATAATATAACATTTGCTATGTGTTGTGTGTAAATTCAATGTCCCCATTCATTTCAATGGAATGAGCTAGGTGAAAAAAGTGGAAAAACATCACTTTTCACTGGTCATTTTTGTTGCCAAGCGGGAAGTGTCGTTATTCACCGATTTTGCTTTGAGGTGAAAATTTTCTCCCATTCCTACCAATTAGAACTATGCACATAGAGAAATGGTCTACCTTGTTGGTAGTGGGGCTCAACCCCTGTACTATTTTTACAATATCTTCCACCACATGGAATAGGCTTGCCCAGTATTTTACAAAACAAGTGTTCATAATCCTAGAGCCAATGATAGATCTTTTGGGATTTCTACACTGATGGAGGACACTTTGTAGCAAAGAAAGGAATTAATTATTCCTATTTCATCTGGGAGGAGGGCTATTAGCTATTGCAGACATGTTGTTGTACTAATTTCATTTGATTGATTTTCATTTTCCTTAAAAGGTGGTTTGTATCTTCTGACAAATATCATAGATGCCTGGAGAATAGCAGATATGGTGCATGTACCCTGTTTTGTCTATGTCCTAAATCTAATTGTAACAGAAAAAAGAGAGTGCATGACAGCACATATACAATACTATCTATCTGTTGGATATTCAATATCAATGTATTACAATACAAAATATACAAAAAAGGCATGTGCAGAAATTACACACAATCACTTGTATCACAAAACAAAAAGTCAGCTGTGTGTAAATGAAGTGATCATTGTGGTGGTCAAATGAAAATAAAAGGAATTTTTTATACTTACTGGTAAAACCTTTTCTCTTAGTTGTTTGAAGGATGAAGGGACCATGAGGTGTTGAACCCTCCCCCAGGAGGCAGGACATTCAAGTTGAAACAGCTTCTACATCCTGCCCTATATAACCCTCCCCCATAACAAGCTAGTTCAATTTTGTGACACCATGACAAAGAAGCCAATAAATGGCAGGGCACCCCAACTTATAATAATGAGAAGAGGTGTTTTCTCTGGGTAGGATGCCTTGCATGCCTCAATGGACAAACAGAAAATGATTTATCTGTAAGAATAACAAATCCTCTTTCCTCTAGCATCAACTGAGGGATACAGCAACCATGGGGATGTCCCAAAACAGTCCCAACAACACAGGGAGGGTGGAAACTGGCATTGTGGGATGCAAAACATTTTATTTTGTAGAATTTGGGGAAGAGTTGATCCACAGAGGCCTGATGTTTCAGAACCCGTGAAGTACTCAGGGAATTGTAGAATGGACTGTAACTCAGAATGGAGCTTGGCAAGACTTGAGAAGCTAAGCTTGTCTCAGAGCTCATTTAATCCACACAGCAGTAGTGATTTAGAAGTAGGTCTACTTTTTGAAGAGCCTTCCAGAAGACCAAACAAGGTATCAGTTTGCCTGAAAGAGTAAGTGTCTTTTACATTGTATTTTGTACATCTGACCACAACTAAGTACTGCCTCATTATTGCATGGGCTAGGACATAAAATTGAAGAACCAATTTGTGATTGAAAAGATGAAAGCGGAATTCACTTTAGGTTGAAATTCAGAAACAGTCTGTAAGACATCTTTTTCTTGACAAAAGATCGTGTGTGGCGATTGCATGATAGAACAATGAATGTGGAGACTTGCCTTTCTGAAGAAATAGGAGTGAGAAAAACAGTCTTCTATATTGGATTCTTGAGAGAATGTAAAGATAAGAGTTCAAAGGGGGATGAATGAAGAACCTCCAGTACCAGATTCAAATCCAAAGTTGGGGTAGGAGTTTGATAAGGAGGAAATATGTGAGTAACTACTTGGAGAAAGCTCTAACCTTCAGGAATCCCAGCCATTTTCTTATGAAAATAAAAAATTAAGTAAAGGAATTTGTTCTCAAAGCCTTATCAAGACCAGAATGCAGAAAGTCCATAATATAGGGAAGTTTAAATTGCAGTAAAGCAAGTTGTGCACATTTTATGATGTAGTTTAGCAGCCACAGCTTTGCAAACTTTCAGAATAGTCTGGATAACCAATTCACTGAATCCTTTGTGCATCAATATTTGGTTTTCAAGTTCCATGTCATCAAGCTGAGATTGGACAGACTAGAATATCTACTATATATATATATTAGAATGGAAAATTGAGTGAGCAGGTCCTGCAAAGGAAGAAGATGCCAAGGAACCTCTATGAACATGGCCTGTAGATGACGCAACTACATAGCCTCATTCCATTTATATTTTGTTTCATTTTGCTAATTATATACATGTGTGTGTTTTACCTTTATTAATCTAATTTCTTAACTTTTCCTTTTATTGCACAAGGCTATTTACATATTTGTTTCATAGCAGTGGAGGGAGAATCTTTACAGGGACATATCTCTGGACATGTTTCACTTACAAGGGTCTGTGGGGGCTCAAAATGAATTGCTGGGCATATTCTATCACATGGCCAGCATAGGGACAATGTCCAGACAACATAGATTGTCTGTTGTGTGTGTCTGGAGAGTCAAATTTTGCTGGGTATAAACTACATTCCCCAGGATCCCCTATTTGACAGACTTTGTGGATTGGACAGGGTGGTGCTTTGGCAACCATCTTACTCCACTCATTGCATAGGCTATGCAGATACTGTGCTCTCTCTTCTCTACCTTTCCAGTTTAACCTTTCAGTCAGATAAGTAAATTTTTGTGTATCTCTGTGCACTTTCTACTACTTTGGACTACCTTGTCCTACTTTGGAGAGTTTTTCTCTGAGCATGTCAGATCATAAGGGACACATGGGGGAAATCCAAGCCTAAGAATTCAGGGGTTACTTTAACACCTTTAAAACACTCTTTCTTGTGCCAAACTGGGTTTCCATGTGAAAAATGAGGCACCCTATGTCCCTCTTGCACTGTGGCCCCTACTACTGTCTGGGGCCGTCCACTGTAGTAAAAGAGCCAGTTTAGGTTAAGACTCCACTTGCGTTTATTCCTTCATCTATTCAAGGGGTTCTCCATTCTTGATTCCCTGTAATACACATTGATCCTGTCAATAGGGGCCTTTCTTGGTTGGAGATTCCTCTGTGTAAGAAGTTGACACTGATGAGGAGGATATTGATTCTTCCTTGCCCTGAATTCGACATAGCCATCCACACAACAGGATCTTTCAGCATCACATGATCCTGTAGCTGTAGATCCAAGAATGTAGTTACATTATTGAAGGCAATATCTGCGACCAAGCATGCTAAATTGGAAGAGCATGCCAAAAGTTACATACTTCTATGTCTTCACAGACATAAAATAACACATAACAAAGGGAAAAAATTGTACTCTAGTTGGACAAAAGCATAAAGGAAAGAAAAACATTTGAACTCAGGATGATAGCTCTCTTTAAAACTAATGAAGGAGGACTCAGTATAGATCTGGGATTCTCATTTCACTACCAGAAATTTCTATAACCAGTGCCTCCTCTGTAGTCCCCCCTCCCCTCATCTTTACTTTCCTCTGCATCCAGACTACTGTTTAGATGATATTTATTGCCTGTTTATGCTCTCCAAGCTTTCCTTGTTGTATACTAGATTCTAATCCAACTTTGGAACTCTGAACTGTGTTGAACAAACTTTGTAATTCAGTACTACTCGGCCTGAGGAAGAGAGCTGACCTCTTGAAAGCTTGTCTTAAAATATAAACTATTAATCCAAATAAAAAAGCATCACCAAATACCAGCTGCATGCCACTGAGTGTAGGGGAACTTTCATTGATATGTCATGGCGCTACCTCCAAGTGCCTCCACTTACCACAGAGCATGAATGGAAATAACTATAAAATGAGAATAGTCAGCACTACTCACTTAAAGAATGCTGAAAGTGGGATGGAGACAGAGACAAAAAGATAAGAATTACATATATTTGTTACACCATAAGGTAAAGGACAATTCAGTGTCCCTAACTATAAATTGATTGTTCCTTAAAGAGATAATATTGGATCAATTATACAAAATGTCATCTTGTAGCTATTAAAAAGATATATCAAACGATGCCGTCCCATCTCTCTAACAATAATTGCAGCTAAAGTTCCCCCCTCCCCCCTTTCTCATACGTCAGCTCTCTAGCTGACAGAGGCAGATCCTGGTCCCAGGACCGGGGGAGGCTCTTCAGCAGAGCCAAAATATCGACATTTAAAAAGAAATACTTCATTGGAATGGTCTACAAAGTGTGCTTGGCTGCATCATCCGCTGCCAAGACTCCTCATCAGCCTTTCCACTTTCAAACTCTGGCCAGGCTAAAACAAATGATGATGCTTGTACTGCTGGTGAAGATGATGATTTTGTTGCTATGAAATTCAATCTGTTCTTTCTCTCTACTTCTATTTTTGGCCTGTAATTTTACCCCAGTCTCCAACAAAGACAAACCACTGTCACCTATCAATGACTTGCCATCACCTTTGCACTCTGCCTCTTTCACATATTTTTATCCTAAATGTGTCTGCATTACTAGTCCAAGAAGAGACCTCCTTCGGGACTGACAAGTTTATAGATGAAGGGGGAAACTGCTCCTCTTCTTGCTTTACCACAGAACATACTGAGGAATGCAAGCCAAGGCTCAAATGACCACATTGGTCACACTATTGCTACTTGCCCATCTTGACGTCTAACATTTTTAAGGACATAGGGGACTCAACACATTGCAAAGCCATGTGTTACGCATCCCTCTGCTACTCAAACACTTAATAATAAAAAATAAAGTTGCTACTATATGACAAAACATGTTGTACAGCAGTGTTATTTTGTTAACCCTTTGCTTGCCACAGAAGTAGTAAATGTATTCCCATGTATCGGCTACCTCTTTGACACTTTTTATTTTTACTTTCTGTAACCCTTTGAGTGCCAGAGAAGTACCTCTTTGGCACTCAAAGGATTAAACTCACTACACTGAATAGGTACTGCTTTGTCTCAAAATATTAAGCCCTTCAGCTCCACTGAGCTATCCAAAGCATTGTAAACACCTCTGGTACATAAAGGGTTAAACCACATGGTTTATATATATATTCTTACTAATACCCTTTTTAAGACATTCCCTTATCCATAGATTGTTTAAGTGTGTATGTATTATTCATCTGTATCAAAATGTTGGATGTTGAAAGAGTCACAGCATAATGTATAAAGCTGATACTGCTTAAACTGACTAACTATTTATCTGTATGACTCAGCCTTCAATAAACATTACAGATCTGATGCGTTACGTCAACCAATGGTCAAATGACTGAAACAATGTAATGCATGATCGGTTTGTCAGTCCTTATAGATCTTCCATCTCTTTCACAATTAACACACCACTCCCTAAAGCAACCTTAGCATTCCAAGATTCATATGATTATACAGGTGTGACTTGTATTAAAATAGAACTTAAAATACCATAATTTCAGATTAGCAACGTACTTTCATGAGTAACAAGTTCATGAACTGGTAGAAGCTAGCCAATGATTATTGTTTTAGGAAACAATGACATTATTTGTATCACTGTGTATAATTATATACATAAAGACTATAAATAGAACAATTATAAATATTACACTCCACGATACCATGTCCTAGAATACTAATGTATATTAATTCTGGATTTCTGTTGTTGATTCATATTTCCAAAGTGATACACCAGTGGTTCTCAGACTTTCTGGGGTTGGTGTAACTCTTTAAGTTCAAATGGAACCCTGGAACTCCAACAATAAAAATGTTTACTGCTTTCATGCAAGAAAGGTTTCCACAAATTGCTCTAAAATGCTCTAAATGCCTTTCTAGCATCCATGTGCTATCATAATATCAATATCAGATGTATCTGAAAAAAGGTAATTAGTGTAGATTTGATTATGATATCGTTACTAGGTAGGTGGCTAGGACAGTTGTGGACAAAAAGGAGTAGGAGCCTTACAAATTCCAGAGAGAGAAAGTCCCTATGTCACTGAGTATGCCAATCATTGTAATGTTTTTTTTTCCATAGTTGTCTCTCATTAACATGGAGATATGGCAACCTTAGTAAACACGTCATTATACAAGACCGGCAGGGCAATACATGAAGGCTAATAAAATAATACATGAGCAATAGACCGATACACATCAGGGTGATTTGAGCACAGAGAAGAAGGGGCAATGTGGTGTGCGAGACAGAGAGGCAAGTGCAATGTGAACAGATCCCCATTTTATGTGTTGCTTAGGAAAAACACACACTATTTAGGAACAACACAAACTGCAGGACTGCACTGATTTCTCTGCAGTTCTACAGAGCAAAATTTTCATAGGCTCCTCACATTAAAATGCAGATATGGTGACAGAGAAGGGAAGGGGAAGTAAGAGATAGACAGTCAAGGGGTAGGTGATGTGGGAAACAGAAGCAGATGAGAAGGTAATATATCCAGGGGACAGGGTGACGAGAAAGGCAAAGAGGCAGGAACAGTGTGAAGATAGCAAATAAATTCAGAGGGTGGGAGAAATAGATGAGAGATGAGATGAGAGATTGCAGAAAGAAGGAGATTTTTGCATAATTTCTGATAAATCTTTGTCTTAGTTAGAGTAAAGGATTTATTGGTAATTACACAAAAATCCCCTTTCTTATTTTGAAATACAGGAACCATGGGGATATACCAAAGCTATCCCAACCAGGATTCTGGAGAGTAGGAGAAAAAATTCCTAACAATTAAATCTCACCAGACTCAGGTGTTGACAGATACCACCACACACAAAAAAATAAGTAACAGCATAAAGGTTACTAGAAACCAAGAAAAAGAGGCAAGTATACAGGCACTACCACCTGAGGCCAGGATTATGGATAGGCAAAAATTTTCACCTCAAACTGAAATCGGCAAAAAATGCCATTTTCTGCTTTGCAAAAGTGCTGTTTTCCTGCTTTTTTTGCCTAGCTCATTGCACTGAAATCAGCAGGAAGAAATATTTTTCTCCACCACAGGAAATATATTCTTTGGAGAAGGCGCTAGATGGTAACATATTTACTCAAGTGCCTCTTCTTACAGGAACTTAATTCCACAAGAATCCAAGTATAAATATTTTCAGGGCAATTCAACTCCCAGGGTGGTGCAACCGCTAAGATGTTTCCACCCCAAACCAAAGGGTAGATCTTATCACTTTAAAATTTGAGTTTGGCGCTTCTGGACTCCACACAGCCCTATAACAAAAAATATAAAAAAGAAACAAATTTTGTTTTGTGGTATTTGAGGCCAACCTCCTTCCTCCTTTCTTCTCCCACAGAGTGCCCCCAGACTCCCCTAATACAGAGAACACATGTCCTACCTAAATGACTCCTTAAACTAAGCTTCAGTTCCTCTTTATTTTCCTATCTTATGTAGCCCAAAAACAGAATAGCATGCTGTGAGAGCCTGACACCCTTGTATATGGCTGTAAAAAGGTAGAGAAAACTTTCCTGTGGTGGATCTTATCACTTTAAAATTTGAGTTTGGCACTTGTGGACTCCACACAGCCCTATAACAAAACATATAAAAAAGAAGCACACAGTATCTCAATCTTACATAAAGTTAAAAAAGAAAATCCACTTTATTCAAAAACACATATATGTAGGTCAGGTATATAAATTTAGGAAAACATCTTCAAAAGTTAATCCAATAATACAAGCACTTACAAATATATCCTATAACAATTATATAAAAGGGTTTAAGGAGATAAATTAAAATGGACACAGCGAGCGAGTAATATTTGCTCAATCTCTTAGGGTTTAAATGTGGTAGAAGCACAGTTTAAAGTCCGGTATTGGTGATTTTTTATGGTGCTTTAGTTGGAGTTATTATTTTGGATATAAGATACAAACTGTGTCCATTTTAATTTATCTCCTTAAACCCTTTTATATAATTGTTATAGGATATATTTGTATGTATGTTTTTTGTTTTAGGGCTGTATGGAGTCCACAAGTGCATAGGCTCGTCCCTGCCCATCTCAATACTAGCAGGCATGAGAGGCAAGGGAGGAATGGGTGGGAGCGCAAAACTTGGTGCCAGTCGGGAGGAATGTTTCCGCATCCGTTCCTTGAATGGGGATCTTTCTCTGATCCTACTATCAATTAAGATAGTAAAGGAGATGAGTTCATCTAGGTCCTCCGGCAGCTCACGGTTTGCCGTCTGTTATGGATCTCAAGGAAGACAAGGAGTTAGACGATATAATTAAAATCACCTTTATTTAGAATGATAATAGAAATGATATCAGCAGTAGTATAGAGCAGAGGGTGACTAGATAGGCTAAGACTCTGTGAGGAATAGGAGCCCCCACAATGTCAACCCCTAGGCTGGAGCCAACTGGTAGTCTCGAAGGAAATAGTAGAGCCCAGGATAGAATCCGAAGTCTCCCACAGGGAACGCCAGGGAGAACACTGACTCACGCCTGCAGTCAGTAGGTAAGAGCTCATCTCCAATAAGGATGGTAACAATGGAGACTACTGACTCACGCCTGCAGTCAGTTAGGCCGGAGTCTGCCAGATCCCCAGATCTGCACCAGATGGATGTCTGGGGAAGACGGGCAACACAGAAGAGCGAACAGTCAGAGCCACAGGTAAGCACCAGTTAGGATAGTCAGACAAGCCAAGGTCATATACGGAGCGGGTAGTCAGCCAGAGCCACAGGTCTGCACCAGATAGGATGTCCGATAAGAGTAGGCAACAATGGGAGGATATTAGGACAGAGTCCCAGGTCAGCATCAGAATGGATAGTCAGACAAGCCAAGGTCATACAATAGGAGAAGGCGGGACCAATTAGGTCCCCCAGGCTGGGCCTAATTCATGATGCCAGTAACAATGAACCAGACGTGACCAGGCCGCAGGCAGAGAGGGACGCGGCTAGTGACACTGGAGCGTCAGTCCAGAAACCTGGACAGTGACAGTACCCCCCCTTAAGGGCCCCTCCTCTGTGGACAGGGTTGGGGCTTCATAGGAAATCGAGCATGAAATCTGTGCATCAACACAGGAGCGTGAACATCATTGGCAGGTATCCAGGAGCTCTCCTCTGGACCATATCCTTTCCAGTGAATCAAATACTGAAGGCGCCCTCTGACCCATCTGGAGTCCAGAATGCTCTGTACCACAAATTCCTCATGATTGCCAACCTTCATCGGAGCTGGTCGAACCATACTGGTGGTATATTGGTTTCAAACCAGAGGTTTGAGCAAAGAGACGTGGAACATATTGTGAATGTGCATGTAGACGGGAAGCTCCAAAGCATATGCCACAGGGTTAATTCTGCGCAACACACGGAAAGGACCAACAAATCGAGGAGCCAGTTTATTACAAGGTACCTGGAGGTTAAGATTCCGGGAAGACAGCCACACCCTCTCTCCCACCTGAAAGGTAGGTGCTGGCAAGTGTCTACAGTTAGCCTGCCTCTTCTGCCGCTGCATGGAGCCACGTAGGGTATGCTGTACCCGTACCCAAGAGGAAAGGAGCGCCCTCAAATGCTCATGAAAAGCCGGAATCTCCTGTGCCTGAAAGACTTCGTAAAGAATAGAGGGTTGAAACCCATAATTAATCAGGAATGGAGAACTCTGTGAGGAAGAGTTCATGGCACAATTACTGGATACCCTGCCCAAGGTAACAGGGTAGCCCAAATATCGTGGTGGTCAGAGATATAACAACGGAGAAATTGTTCAAGGGCCCGGTTAGACCGTTCAGCCGCACCATTAGACTGTGAGTGGTACGCAGAGGAAAATGCCAGCTGACTCCCCATTTGAGCACAAAAGCTTCTCCAGAACCAAGACACGAACTGGCTACCTCTGTCCGAAACAATCACCCTGGGTATGCCATGGAGTCAGAAGACCTCTCTAACGAATACCACCACCAATTCCTGCGTGGATGGTAGTCCTTTAAGTGGTACAAAATGTGCAATCTTAGAAAATTTGTTGACGATCATAAAGATGACCGTGAAACCAGAGGATGCCGGCAGATCAACCAAAAAATCTATGGATAAATGAGACTAAGGACGTTCTCTGTTGGCCGCAGGTTGAAGGAGACCGACAGGCAAGTGTCGCGGTGATTTGTTTTGTGCATGCTGAGGTAAAAGCAGCGCAATTGGAATGAAGACTCAGCCACCAGAACAGTCGAGACAAAGACCAAATCAATTGGTCTCTCCCAATGTGATCTTAGAAAGGCATGGTAGGTTTCAAGTAGTTTAATAAGGAACTGAGCAGGAACAAAGCATTTCCCACTAGGTCTCTCTGCCGGAGCAGATGTCTGCACGGCCAATATTTGTTCTCCCAGAGGAGACGTAATACATGTGCGTAGCCAGAATATTATCAGCCAGAATAATCAGTGAGAGAGGAACCTCCTCCTTAGATAGCTTGCAAAATTGAAATGATAGGGCATCTGCCTTCACATTCTTAGAACCCGGAAGGTATGAAACCACAAAATTGATCCTTGATAGGAAAAATGCCCACCTAGCTTGGCGGGCGACAGACGTTTAGCCTCGGACAAGTAGGTGAGATTCTTATGATCAGGAAGAATCAAGATTAGGGAACTAGTACCCTCTAGGATATGTCACCAATCTTTCAGTGCCAAAATAATAGCCAGTAACTTTCTGTCCCCAATCTGGTATACCGTCTCTGCCTTAGACAGTTTCTTCGAGAAATACCCGCATGGGCGTAATGCCTCCCCTGGTGCCGAGCGTTGAGAAAGGAGGGCACCTACTCCAATCTCAGACGCGTCAAACTCCAGTGTGAATGGCAGGGCGGGATTGGGATATACCAAAATAGGAGCTACAGCAAATGCTGCCTTGAGGTCTTCGAAGGCACATAACGCACTAAGGGAACATTCTGTAACCTTAGTACCCTTATGGGTCATATCAGTAATAGGTTTGACAGTAGTCAAGAAATTCTTAATAAACCTTCGGTAATAGCGAAGCCCAGGAATCTTTGAATAGATTTGAGTCCCTCAGGATGAGGCCATTGTAGCACAGCGGACAATTTCTTGGGGTCCATGGCCAACCCAGAAGAGGAAATGATGTAGCCCAAAAAGATAACCTGGGTTTTGTGAAATTCACATTTCTCCAACTTGCAAAACAAGTTGTTCTCTTTTAACAAACTTAGGACTTTGGATATATCTAAGTGATGAGTCTCCACTGTAGGAGAGTGAATGAGGATGTCATCCAGATAGACAACAACACAACTTTGCATTAGATCTCTCATTGACAAATTCCTGGAAGACAGCAAGAGCATTGCAAAGACCAAAAGGCATGACAAGGTATTCATAATCCCCGCTCTGGGTGTTAAATGCTGTCTTCCATTTGTGGCCTTTATTCTGATCAGATTGTAGGCTGCCCTTAAATCAAGTTTCGTGAAAATTTTGGAGCCTTTGAGTCTGTCAAATAGTTACTTAATCAGTGGTATAGGATAAGCGTTCTTAACCGTTAATTTGTTTAAGCCATGGTAGTCAAAATATGGGTGTAATGATCCATCTTTCTTTTTGACAAAAAAAAATTCAGCACCAGCAGGGGATGTGGATTTGCGAATGATGCCCCTCTCCAAAGCATTGGCAACATAGCCCTCCATCGCCTTGTTCTCCTCCATAGACAAGGGGTAGGTACGACCCCTAGGAGGAGTAGTCCTAGGCATTAATTCTATCACACAATCTTAAGGCCTATGAGGAGGTAATGCTCCAGCCTGAACTTTATTAAAGACCTCCATAAACTGTGAATAGACCTCCGGTAGGCCAGAAGACTCTGCACATGCAAGTCTAATAGGGAGCGATAGACAGGATCCGACCCTACGACAGTATTTCTCAAGTACTCCAGTTAATCCTAGGGTTATGTGTCTGCAACTAAGGAAACCCTAGGACGATGGCATAGTGAGGAGAGGAGATAACCTGAAACTTCAGGGTTTCTTTATGAAGGGCTACCACTTTCAGGGTTAGCAGACCTGTTTCATGGGTAGGCAACAGAGGTCTGCCATCAATGGCTTCCCCAGCCAGGGGCGAGTCTTGTGACAGTAAGGGAATACCATCCTAATCAGCAAAAGCGGCGTCCATAAAATAACCTGCCGTTCCCAATTCTATTAATGCAGGTACTGATACAGACTCACTGGCCCAGGTAAGAGCCACCTCAAGCATGGGTTTATCCTCCGTGGCCTCAGGGGACTGAGAAATGCCACCTAAGATCTGTCCCCGACAGCCAGAGCCACAGGACTGCACCAGATTGGATGTCAAGACAAATGGTAAGCACAGAGAGAATGGTCAGACAGAGCCACAGGTCAGCACCAGAATGGATAGTCAGACAAGCCGGGTCATACACAGGATACAGGAACAATTGGAACTCAGAACAACAACGTAAGGGTAAATGATACACGAGCCCATAGAGGTTTATAAAGGAGTAGGAGAAGGTGGGACCATTTAGGTCCCCCAGGCTAGGCCTATAACAGGCGTCCAGACAAGTGCCTGATTCATGATTCCAGTAACAATGAACAAGACGTGACCAGGCCGCAGGCAGAGAGGGACGGGCTAGTGATGCCGGAGCGTCAGTCCAGAAACCTGCTCCCGACCGAATGGCGCAGGCCAAGTTAAGGCACTATGACACTGTTTCATCTTGGATCATATTGTCTAGCCCTTGCAAGAATGTGGCTACTACAGCCTCATTGTTCCAGCCCACCTCTGCTGCCAAAGTACAAAATTCAATTGCGTACTAGGCTACTGTATGTGTGCCCTGGCGGATTGTCATGAGTTATTTCATGGCAGATATTTCCCGGGCTGGAACATCCCTAAGGAGAGCGGACACTAATTCCATGAAATTCAGGATTATGGGTTTCTCTGTCTCCCATAATTGATTGGCCCATGCCAATGCTCTACCAGACAAGAGGGAAATCATGAAGCCAACCTTGCTTCGCTCATAAAAGCATACAGTACTAGTTTCAGAAATATGCCCAACTGGTTTATAAACCAACGACATAATGTAGGTTCCCCATCATATTGTTGAGGGAGTAGAGTGGATCCAGACAACCCTCTGAACATAGCATTTTCAACATGAGCCGTTACTGCCGGTGCCGGGTCAGGAGAGGCCACTAGTTGTCGTTCAGACCTATCAAGGTGTGCTGTGTGATTGAGGAGCGTTTGCATCACCAAAGAAAGCTGATCGATTCGTTGATCTTGGATCTCCATTCTGGTTAGAATGCTAGGTATCTGTGGGCTACCTGTACCTTCAGATGTCATGGCCCTTACGTACTGTCACGGAGTGACTAGACAAATAAAGATTCTGACAGGTACAGGTAAAATCAATAAATTTCATTATGAACAAATGCAAACAAGATGGCAATAAGCACTTCCCCAACCTCTCTGGGTAAGGCGTGAGGAGAGTGCACAGTCTACTACCAGGATTAGCACTGATCATAGCCAGACAACGCGTCCAGAGTTAGAAAGTGTACTAGCACTGACAGAGTGCAGAGACTGAAGGCCCAAAACCCTACAACACTAGGGTCCACTGACACATTACCCTAGAACGCTAGGGGACACAGGAACTGCTACATGTCCTAGAACTCTAGGACTACAAGCAACCGATAGGACCAAGCTCTGCTGGACTACAGAGTGAACTCACCCGGAGGCGACCAGGCCCTTGAGCCTGCATTGAGTGAGCCAGACCCCAGGAAGCACAGATAGGGACAGACTAAGCAAAGGTTATACACTATTCAGGTAGTTAGACAAAGCCACAGTATAGCACAGAGTGGGTAGTCAACCAGGCCAAAGATCATACATGGATCGGGCAGTAAGATGGAACCAGGAGTCAAGCACGGAGCGGGTAGTCAGACGAGGCCAGAGGTATAAGCACTAAATGGGTAGTCAGATGGAGCCAAGGGTCATACACAATTCAGAATCGGCAGCCAGAAACGAATCACAACGGAAGACTAATGTGCGCTCAGGTACACCATGAAAGGGCACTGAGGCTTGGACAGAATGCAGCATATAAGGCATATCAAAGAGGTGGGGACATGCTCAACCAATTCAGCCTAGCCTATAAAAATAGAGAGCTTGCCGAATGACATGCATAGCAACCAGGAAGTCAGCGATCTGCAACACTGCCACTGAGCATACCAGGAACAGACAGGTAGAGCCATAGGCCCGGATCTTGGCCACCGTGATAGTAATATTGTGCTGGGAAATGTTGCACCATGGGAAACACAGGCAAAAAGTGTTGGAATAGGAGAAAAATGTGTTGAATAGGAGAAAAATGTGTTGGAATAGGCAAAACATTTGCTGGAATAGACAGAAAAGAGGAACATTTTGCATTGGAGGTGTCTCTGAAACTCTGTACTCAAGCAGGTCAGCTGAGACCCAGAGTAGTTGGGCCCCCCTTAACGTAATCTTCCTTAATGGGGCATGGGTATTATACACCTGCAAGAATTCTGAGTTAAAAAAGTCTAGATGAGGTATTAGGTGTATTCTGTACCACGAGGAATTTCTTAAATCATTTAGGAATTATATTTTCTAAATAATTTAGTAAGTATGAGTTTGGGACATGATTTGATCGATTTTATTTTGCAAACTCAGTAGACTATGGAATGAGTCCGGATGGAGCTTCCAGTGTCCTGGGTCTACATCTGCCAGTACGTTTTCTATGGCTGAGATGGTTGAAACGTGAGCTTCTGCCTAAGTGAGGAGATCTTGCAACCTACTTCCATTCTATATCACTGAGGGTTCTGTTTTGGCGGTGACTGTATACCACCACTTTGGAGTTGAATGAACTCTCACTGAAATCCTCATGAGTACCTTGGACCAGTGGAAGTGAGTTTGATTAACATCTCTGAGCTCTGGAATACTGGTGGACAGTAAACTTTCCTGCCCTGTCCACCTGCCCTGGGCACCCAAGGGACCCAGGGTCACACTCCAACTCCTCAGGCTGGCATCTGACATCACAACAGTCCACTCTGGAATCACAAAACATCTCCCTCTCTCCAGATATGGCCCATGAGGCCACCACTGAAGATCCTCCCTGGCTATTGGAGACAGGGTCAACTCATGGGAGAAATGCTCCTAATTCCTGGACTACATCCGAGAATGTCCCTCTGAAGCTTGTGTGGAACTGAGCATAAGGGACTGCTTCCAGTGCAGAAAACAATCGACCCAGTGCTCTCGTGTAGTTCCTGATCATGGCCTACTGCCACATCCTGGAACAGAATCTGAATCTTCTCCTCTGTTAGAGCAACCTCCCCTTTAAAATGTGGAATCCCGTGCCCAGAAGCACCAAAACTTGGGATGGGATGGGAGAAGATTTCTTGAAATTGAGAATCCATCCATGATGCACTGGAATGCAGGCACACTCTTCTTGAATACAGTGAGCCAAGAGGTCTTCTAAAGGCACCCTGAGCTAGAGTTCGTCGAAATATGGCATCAGAGAATTGTCTTGGGCATAGATGTATATAGCCCAGGCTGTCATGATCTTTCTGGGCTCGGAAGCCAGGCCAAATAGCAAAGCCGTGAACTGGTAGTGGTTGCTGCCAAAAGAAAACTGCAGGTAGTGTTTGGCAATCCGGATGGATCAGGACATGTAGGTACATGTTGTGAAGACATGTTGCATAGATGACAGAATGCAAAGTTTCCACCTTGGAGAGCATAGCAAATTACACCTGTTGAGACTTTGCAGGTCCAGGATAGGATGATAGCCACTGTCCCTTTTGGGAACCACAAAAAGGTTGGAATAGAAACCTGAAAAGAGCTCTTTGGCTGGGACCGGCACCAGAACCTGTTTTTCCCACAGAGTGGAAATGGTTAAGTGAAAGAGCCTCCACTTTTCTGGGTTCTGCGGAATCTTTGAGAAAAGAAAGCGAGGAAATATTTGTGGTACCCTTCTGATACCGCACACAAAACCCACTGGACCATTATGGAGGATACCCGTGTGTCTCGAAAAAGACAGAGATGGCAACCTACACGCAACGACAGACCAGGATTCAGCAAATAATGAGGAGGTTGATTTGTCAGATATAGTCTATGCAGCTGATCGCTTGGGCTGCCAGATCTCTCTGGGCTTTGTTTAGGGGCACCTGTTGGGAGACATGAGGGGTTTGCACCTTCTGTGGCCTGGTTTGTGTGTTGAGGGAACAAAATCCAAGTGTTTTTCTTTCAAGAAACCACTTGGTAGAAATTGGGGGCAACAGGGTGCTCTTTCCACCAGCAGCGTCGCTAATGATCTGTTTCAGGTCAGACTCAAAGAGGGCCTTGCCCTGAAAAGGCGAGGACACCAGTGACTTCTTAGATGATTGGTCCACACACCAAAACTTGAGACACAGGGTGCAGAGCACAGAAAAAGAAAATGTTAAGGCTTTTCCTGAAAATGTGGCCATATCAAAAAGATCCTCATTAATGTAGGCATTGGCTTCCATGATGTTGGCCACCAAAACCAACATGTCCTCCCTAAGGACATCAGCACGCATAGCTCCAGACAGCTGCTCTCCCCATACATCAATGACCCAGGCAGAGGCAAAAATAGGCCTCAGAACTTCCCCAGTACTCGCAAAATCCTCCTTGAGTCAAGCCTCTTATCAACCTGGTCCTTGAGCCTCACAGCGTCTGCCAGGGAAGGGCAGTTCTCTTCACCAAGTGGGAGATGGGGGGGCAGTCAATGGGAGGGGGAGAAGCCCACTGCACCAGAGCCTCAACCACGAAAGGGTATGGCTTAGAGAAGTGTTTATAAATGAAAAGTCTCTTATCAGGCATTTTCCACTCATCCATAAAGATCTAATCAAGAGTGTTATTGGGTGGAAACACAGGGGAATCCTTCCTGCACCTCTGGAAAATGTACAGAGGTAAATCCCCTGCTTGTCAGAGACCTGAAGGGTATTCATCACCACTTTGATGAACCCAACAACAGCGGGGACCGATTCTCGATAAGGGAAGGAAGAGCCATGTCCTCATCATCATCATCCCGTGAGTTAAATTCTTCCTCAAAGGATGCCCCAATAATATGAGTGCACCCCTTGAATACAGGATCAACCTGTTTAAAGTTAGGCAAGGGTTTCCAAGAATGGAGAACCCCCTAAACTGAAGAAAGGATTAGTGCTACTGAGGAAAGTAGTATTTTAACCCATGCAGGATCTAGTTCTGTGCTGGAGGGGCTCAGAGGAGTGGTGGTGCCATAGCACAAGAAGGGCATAAAGACAAAGAGTATTTCCTTGGAAGCCCAGTGTGGCATGAGGAACAGTGGGAGAGGAGTGTAAAGGAAGTCTCTGACTCAACAGCCTAGGATTTCCCCATATGTCACTTTGAGTCAGACATGTCCAAAAAAAGTGTCTTAATCTAGTAGAACTAGATTAAATGTCCCCAGTTTAAAGAAAAACCCAAGAAAGACCAATAAAGTAGTTTTATACCATGCAAAGGATTAAACTGGAGAGGCATAGGAAGGAGAGGCAGACTCTGCATAGGATAAGCAAGGTAGAAGTAACATGGCCACCATTAAGTGTGCCAGCCAATCGGAAGAAAGCCCAGGAAAGGGGCATTCTGGGAACTGTCATATTCTTCCTTGCTTGTTGCCTAGCAAAGCCTGTTAATCTTACCACGGGCCACAGTGTGTCCTGTGGACCATATGATAGAGCATGAAGAGACAAGAAGATAGAGCAGAAACAAAAAAATGGAAAGCACAAGGGAACACCCTAGTGCAATCAAAACAAGGACCATGTTCCAACACCAAAAACACCCCACACATGGGTACTCACAGAGGAAGAGGCTGTTTATCATATGTATAGGGGTGGGCAAAATATCTCTCTGTGTTCCCACGAGAAATTCCACAAACACCTTGTTGTTGTAGTCCACTTTTTTGAGGGAAAATCCGCTTTAAAACTAGAGATTACAATTTTTGCATTTTTCGCCCATTGGCGAAAATTTTTCACCATTTTTTCAATGGCTAGAAAGTTTCCGCTGATTTACTTTGTTTTCACTTTTTCGCTATAAAAACGTGACATATTTATGGAAATCAAACACATTAGAAGCAGCTGCAGAGCAAGGTAGACGTGCTGTGCTATTCTGCTGTGATCTTTCAGAAAAATTGAGGCAGGAGAGGCTCATAGTGACTGCTATCACTATGAGCAGGTTTAAAAATAATAAATGGAGGAGCTGGAAGGACCCTTATGTGTCGACTGAGTCTGAGGAGGAGGAGGGAGTGAGCACTACTGAACCAATGTTGTCCAGTCCCCCTAAATCACCCCAAATGATCTTGTGGAATTTAATGGGAAGAGAGGGAGAAAAGGGAATGGGAAGGGTGGGAGAAAAGGGTAGTACTAGTGAGAGCAGGACAGGTCAGCTGCCTGTGCCTGCTGCTTGACATTCTGCCTCTGCTGCCACCATTACTGCCCCTGCTAACACTAGTGCTGTGCCTGCTGTCAGACATGCTGCCCCTGTTGAAAACAGTGCTGTGCCTGCTGCCAGTGCTGAACCTGCTACCACCAGTACTGAGCCTGCTGTCAAACGTGTTGCCCCTGTTGCCAGTGGCACCAGTGCTGTCCCTGATGCCAGTGTTGAACCTACTGCCACCAGTGCTGAAGCTGCTAGTGTGTCTTGTAATACTCAGAACGGGGGGGGGGAGAAGATGATGCCAAGTGTGATAGCAGGGAACCCTTAGTCACACTTGCCATCCCCAAGCAATCCAACCAGTGCTAGTACTACTTCTAAGAAGGTCCAGCATCTTGTTAGTGTTAGGAGTGAAGGAGCATGTAATCATCATATTACTAGTGACTTTGAGGACGAATACTCAGGGGCTGAAACTGATGTGGTTGGTGTTAGTGGTAGTACTAGTAACAGTGATGGTGAAGCAGCTGGTGGGAGTAGTGTTAGGACAGAGATAGGGGAAGCATTTGAGAACATCGAGACTAGCGGTCAAGAGAGCCCACACCATTCTTCTGGCTCTGGGAGTCCTCCTTCCCTTTGCTACAGTGTCCAGGGGGAACATGATCCTGAAGAGGCCAGAACTGGTGTTAGGGGAGAACAGGCTCAGAATTAATATCACCGCCACCAGCAGGAGCACAGATCAGCTGATTGTGCCTGCTACTACGTTGCTAGTCTGTCTTCTTCTTCAGGTCAAAAGGAAATGGCAAGTGTGACATTAGGGGACCTTCTGCAGCAGTGAGATGTCTGTAATAGTGCAGCAGCAGTATATAGGGAGCGGGACTAGTGGTGGTGATGATGATATTGGTAGAGAAGCTGGGGTGGGTTGATGCCTTTTTATCAGAAACTGAGAAGGAATGGGAGACAAGGATGAGGATGGGCATCACCACCACCACCACCACCACCACTAGCAATGTGCTTTTGGAATTTGCAGAATTTGCAACTGCTCTAATTCATGCTGCTGCTGAGATGCAAGGGCAGAAGGATGCTGCAGGCTAGTGTGCCACAGACCACCATGGACACAGTGGGAGTGGGGTCAACAAGTGATGCGGGACTAGGACAGGTTCCACTTGCCAGCACCAGCAATACTTCTGGTCCTAGTTGTAGTCCTGATTTTGATGCAGTAGCAGGAACAGCAGCAACATCATCCGCTGCCAGAACAGACAGTGAAGGTGAATGTAGAGGACAAGAATAAAGAGGCCATTCTTCTCTACCTGTTCCCTCCCCACTGAAGTCATGGGCGTGGGACTATTTTTCTCTTAGGGCAGGCACAGTGCAGTCATCACCAACAGCACTGTGCACAATTTGTGACAAGTCAAGGAGAAGCGGAAAATAGGGAACACACCTTGGCACAACCTCCCTGATATCACACATGAAGCACACCATTACATTTATGTCAAAAATGTTAAAGCCAAACACCCATCATAGAAATCAAGCACCCTTGTTACTGTACCTCCCCGAGGTGGAGATCAAAGAGAAGGAAGAATAAAGAAACTCAGACAGAGACTGGAAGTTCCATGACAAGCTAAACAACTAGCTCACCATCACCACCACCTTCTTCCTCTAGGGTAACAACTACATCTTCTGCCAGTCCAACACTTTCATTGTTACCTCCCCCCACCAAATGATAGCCACTCTGTTGATGTTAGGATGTGGCAGTTCGTCTCTACCCATTTCACACTTTGTGGTGCACTGACCACACATGCCAGTGTGGTGGAGGAGAATCGATACCAGGTCATCAAGCGGCATCTGAGGAGATTCCATCCTGCAGAATATGCTAGGATGCTGGCAAGGAGGGTTCATCATTACTATTAAACTGTCAGCAAGTTGTCATGTGTCAGTAGAGGGTTCTGGACAAGGGGTATAGTGACAGTGGAAGTATGTGTCATGATGTTTGGATACGATTGTGCCCCCAGATGTTTCACACATTGCACATTGCAGCTGCTGATGAGAGGCACAGTTTCTGCTCTGAAGGTATACATTTATTTTCTAATAACAACACACCCATGATTTTGGCGGAGGGGCAGGTGAAGAAGAATTATTGGCCAACTTCTTCTTTTCTCCACATAGACTGGGGGCTACTTATTGTGCTGCTACTGCCTCAGGCACATCACTGGAGATAGTAGTGGCAAGTGGAACCTTCATCATCCATCTCCCATGTTACTGCTGTTGTTGATCCCATTCCCTTTCAGCTGCCTAATCATCCTGCTGCTTAAACAACTCAGCAGCAGCAGTAAGAACAGCAGTTGCAAATTCTGGATTATGGACTCAGGTGGATATTTGACAATGGCCACTGGCCAACATGACTGGTGGCAATAGGCCAGCAGGGCATTTTTATTTTTTTCTCAGGGCTTGTGCTTTAAAAAAAATAAATAAAAACCATAGTCCTAAAAAAAACAAAACAAAAAAAAATGATTTTGGGGGTTTGTTTCTAACATGCCTAAGTCCTACAAATCAATGTTTCCTTAGGGCTTGTGCCAAGTAAGTCTAAGTCCTACAAATCAATGTTTCTTCAGGGCTTGGGCCTCTAATATGTCTAAGTCCTACAAATCAATGTTTCCTCAGGGCATGTGCCTCTAACAAATCATCCTCTACAAAATATTCTATCAAGTCAAGTACCAGTCCACCTCAGTGGCAGCTTATATCAGAGGGTTCCTGTCTCTATCACTTTACATACACATTTCTTATTTTATTTTTGGATTTATTTTTTTATTAACTGTCCCCCCAAAATAGCAGTCAAGAAACCCCCTAAAACAAATTCTCTGTTCAACTGATTAATTCCCCAGACTCCCTCCATCAATACAAGCACCCTCCTCAGACCCCTTTTATACCATGTTTTATGAATGGTTTAATTTTATTTAGGATTTATTTTTTATTAACTGCTCCCCAATACCAGTAAACAACACACCAAAAATCATCCCCTATTCAACTGATTCTTTCCTCACACCCCACCAACACAGGCACCCTCACGCCACTTTTATACTATGCTTTTGAAAAATAAGATATTTGCTATGTGTTGTGTGTAAATTCAATGTTCCCATTGATTTCAATGGAATGAGTTAGGTGAAAAAAGTGGGAAAAAGCGGAAAATCTGCACTTTTCATAGGAAATTGTTCGCCTAGCAGAAAGTGCCATTTTTCGCCGATTTCACTTTGAGGTGAAAATTTTCGCCCATCCCTACACATATATGAGAAACAGCTAAAACACTGACTGGGGAAATATCCTGAGCCAGATACAGGATACTGCTCGATCTGTCAGGCTGCTAGTCCTCTTCACACTCTCTCCAAGTGGTACAAATACTCCAAAAAAGAAAACACAAGGGAAAGCGCCCAGTAGTGAAATATTGTAAAAGTAGCTATGTATGAGTAAATAATTGGTAATATACCTACATTTAAGAATGGCCAGCATAGGGGATAACCAAAACTGACAATCAAGCAGATGGCGAAATCTCACCACTTGATGGTTCACAATCAGCTGCTCCACTCACTCCCACACCAAAGGCATCCACAAGATCTGGTATCCAAAGAATGTTTCATATAAAATATATCCAAATAAAAATGTACAACATCAATGTTGGAAGAAAGGTTTAAAAAGGGCTACGCATTTCGTGGCCAAACACAGCTTTTTTATACATATATATTATTGGAGGCTTGAAAAAGCTGCGCTTTGCCGTGAAACGCATTGTCCCTTTTAAACCTTTGTTTCAACATTGATGTTGTACATTTTCTTTGGATATATTTTATATTAAACGTTCTTTGGATACCAGATGTTGTGGATGGCTTTGGTGTGGGAATGAGTGGAACAGCTGATTGTGAACCACCGAATGGGGGCGGAAGGACTTCTCCATCAGTCTGATTGTCAGCTTGGTTATCCCCTCTGCTGACCATTCTTTAATGTGAGTATAATGTCAATTATGTATTCATACATAGCTAGTTTTACAATATGTAACTATTGGGCACTTTCCCATGTGTTTTCTTTTTTGGCGCAAGAAGATAGAGCCCTCCCTGACCATTGTAGCCCAAACGGTTGCAGAGATATGTCCCGAGGAAGTTTCTCCCATAGAAGACAATGGAGCAAAAATGGCCATGGGTGGACTCCAGTTCTTAAAGGAACCGCTACCTTAAAATCTATCTAAATGTAAAAGTAAAGGAAAAAATCCAAAACCCCAAAGGAACACCTAATGGAGTGAAAAAATGAATGTAATAGTAAAGAGAGAGCAGAAATAAGAACCCCCCCAAGCATCCTAACCTAAGATATACAAATAAAACAATAATAGTGCAGAGACCGCAATGAAAGGGTTAACTACTAGCCAAGAAAACAGCCATCTATTCTTCCAGAACCCAATGAATAGAAAAGAATAATACATGAGTGCATAATCTGTATAATATAAATTGCTAGGCTGCGAAGCTCCCTGTGTGTGTAAAAGCACAGGCACAGTAGTGCCTGCCGGAACAATGTAGTCATGTGCAGTAGAGACTGGGCGAACGCACTGATCCGGAGCAGGGCGCTCCGAACGGCTCACCGTCTGTTTCTGCTCCAGGCTCTGGGACAGCAGCCGAGGCCGCTGGGTGGCACTTTAGCCCGTGTACAAGGGCTTTCATACTAATATATATATAAACACACAAAGTGTGTAAGATACCTCAATATGGGACATATAGTGGACCAAGGCACTCAAAGGTTACTCCACTATCTTGTGTCTTCAGGCTCCCATCATAAGGGCAGAATCTCAGAAAGACTCGGCCATTAGGAACAGACGTGTTATAAAGTCAACTTCTACAGGGCAAGAAAGGTTCACAAAGCACCTGTGAACTGGGCAATCAAACTCCAGGGAAGCCCAGTAATATTAGCCAATAAAAAAATAATAAAATCCTAAGAAAAACTAACAGGATGGCCACTGCACCTCCGACTGCTTTGCAGGACACATTCATTCTGGGAAGGCGGCGAGGTTGAGCTGGAGAAAGAGGAGGGAGTCTCCAACCCAAAGACCCTGTCTTTTGTGATGTGCCCTGTCTTCCAGGAGGAGAGACGCAGCCCTATGGTTCCTGTGTTCTATATTAGATATAAGAAAAAAATACTTAAGATGACAATAGGTTGAGTTCTAGTGTTGATGGCATAACAGAGGAAAGTGTAGATATTCAACCAACTGCTGTGTCTTACAGTGAGACAAACAAGTACAACAAATGTCCTGAAAGTAATAGCAAACACTATGAATAACACTCTAAGGGGAAAAGTAAAAATAAATTGTTTGAAATGTCAAAACGCTTAGAGAAATAGAAAAGTAGTTTGTGTGTGGGGGGTTGATGTATAGGATTACCTAATTTTTGATGATGATGTTGATCTAGAATATATCCCTCCAGCATCCTCTTCTTCCTCAGATATAGATGGTGATTCACGGTTCCTTTGATGGGGTCTCCCCATCCACAATATTAGTTTGTAAGACTTCAAATTACTTTTTGAGTGGTAGATTTTGGGGAAATGTGCCCTTGGATGTTGATGCTATTAGTTCTTTTATTGTAGGACATGCATTTGTATTCTCATTAGATGCTATTTTTATTATTGTTATGCCTTTAATTTGAAATATTACAAAATAATATTGTGGATGGGGAGACTTTATCAAAGGAACTGTGAATCATCAGGGTTCTTTTTAGTGATTTCCCAACAAGTAAAAAACAAATGGAAAAACAAGGGGAAATGCAATGCTCAGAACAAAAAGAGAAGAAAAAGAGATTACATAGAGGCCAACAAGGTGGAGGAGGAAAAGGAGTCAGAAACGCTGAAAAATTAAGTAATTGAACAGATAATCTAGGAAATTTTTAAACTTTCAAGTAGAATTTTAACTCAAAATGAAAGATATCTGTTAGAAAAGGGTCTAAATGTGCACCATGTGCAAGCCTGACAAATTCTCCTTCTTTCTAAACTTCAGAAGGTTTGTTAGAGAACTGTCTCTACGCAGATATTTTGCTACCAAAAAAATCAATCATCAACTAAAAGAAGAAAGCTCGGAGTTGGTCATAGTTAATCACATATTTAAAGAAGAAAAAGACCTAGAAAATCTGATGGTGTTGGAATATCATTTAACAGAAAACTCCATAGAAATAGGTTTAGAGATAGGAAGTCAAAACCATATAGATCTATCATCCATTCAAAAGGCGCTTACAGTTTTTCCCCACCCAATACAAGGGTCTTTTTTCAACTTAGTTTTGGACAAGTTTAAGGATAAAACCAAGGATAATGGACATTTTAAACTGAGGGATAATCTTAGTGATAATGAACAAAAAACTCTGACACAGTTGTCCAGGGAAAAATCAATCACAATTGTCAAACAGGACATTACAGTCTATTTATCTGAAGCAATAAGACTCCTCTCAGATCAAGAATTCTGTCAAAAGCTATCATACAATCCAGCTTCAGTATATAATGATCTGGTAAAGAGCATCTTAAGCAAACAAGAGTACCAATATTTTTCCTATCATATTCCTAAGCTGCACAAGAACAATAAGCACCCTCCTGGTAGACCCATTATCTCTGGTCTTAATTCATTTACCTCCCATCTGTCAGCATATATATTGATTTATTTCTACAAAAATATGTAGCCTTCCTCCCTTCTTATATGAGGGACTCACAAGATGTCTTGAAAAATGTATCTAATATTCTGTGGAAGGAAGGCTATGTTTGGGCCACACTAGACGTATCGTCATTGTGTATCTGTATAGACCTGGAAGCAGACACCAAGTTACCTTTGAGACAGGGGGGTAATCAAAGGTCCTTTTTAGGGCTGGTATTTTGATTTTGGGTAATAAAGGCCCTTTTTAGGGCTGGTATTATTAGTACTGGGAGATTTTCTTTTTCTTTTTGGCAAGCCAGATTGTGCCCCGGTGTTAGATTAGCACTCTTTTTTGTTTATATAGCCTTATATGTTTTAGAGATGCTGTTCCATGGTGCTTTGCACATTCATAGTTGAACCAGTTTTTTCATCTACAATGGTCCTTTTCAGGGCTGCTAATCATATATAGTTAGAACAGTGGCTTTCTATTATGCTCTGTTAACTATTTACTGAGCATTTTTTCAGCCTTTTTGAGATTGGCTATCATAGGATTTTTGTGGAGGTTCACCATTGTGCAGCATTCTATTCAGGAGGTGAATTGTATATATCTCTCTTATACTAGTTGATAGAGAGCTACATTCATTAATGGCAATTAATTTCTTTTCTTTCTAGCCTTCAAGTGCTTTTCAATGACCCTTAGGAGTCATATGTGTTGCTAAGCCATATATACATTCTTAAGAATATTATCCCAGTAATATTATTTCGCCTTTTTGTTTTTAATTATATGTTCAATAAAGGTTAAGTTTTATTCATAATTACTCATAGTTCTATCAGCATCATAGATACTATATCTTTGAGTGCTATTTAGGCAGGTTGTCTGTGTGGTTTTTTACCTTTGAGACAGGTAGAATTTATCTTGAAATGCGTCTCTTTCATTCTCAATCATAATTTTTTCTCATTCTAGGAAGATACCTGCTTACAAGTTACGGGTACAACCATGGGGATCAGGTTTGCACCCTTGTATGCACATTTCTTCATGGGCCTTTGGGAAGACTTAACAGTCTGGCCTAGGAATAGATGGGGGGAAAACTGGTCTACTATGGCTGTTACATTGACAATATTCTCATATTGTGTGGAGGCTCTATACAAGAATTATAACGCTTGATAGGACAATTCAGTAACAACAATATGGGCTTGATCTTTACATCTGAAATCCATCCCAAATATATACATTTTTGGACCTAAAACTGTAAGGTATCCCACAACAATTTATTTCCAGTTCCATATTTAAAAAAGAAATCTGCAGATATCAATATTTACGGGCAGACAGTTGCCACCACTCAAAATGGATAAAAAAACATCCTGTTTGGTCAGTTTCACCGATTACTGCAGAAACTGGAGTGATGTTGACGATTTTATCGAAAAGAGTGAAGACCTAAAGAAGCAATTGTTAGAAAGGGGGCATAAATTGTCAGTGGTAGAATCAGCCAGAAATAGGGCTTTAGAGCTGAATATGGAGGCACTTTTGATCACTAAACCTAAGGATGTTCCCTAAAGTAGAACACCATCTTTGATCACTCAATACAATTGTGCATCTAATACCATCAATAACATCATCCAAAAGTACTGGAATATTCTGAAGCAAGAATCTCTAATCCAATGTGTCATTCCAAATAGGGCAAAGATAACATATAGAAAAACAAGAAATATAAGAGGCTCCATAGCTGCTAGTAGACCAAAAGTATTACATGAAAATAAGTAATTTAAATATACCTTTGGATCTAATGCCCCAGTAGGCAATTATATAGTAGATGCAACAAACGTAAATGTATTCTTAATAAAAGCAAGTATAAAAAGCTTCACTAACCAAAACATCTTTAGTGTAAAGAGTTTTATAACCTATGAAACTACATATGTGATCTACGCGATAATCCGTGGATCCACAGGGATCCAGATCACTCAGTTTCCAGACACTTTAACGCATGTTCCAAAAGGGGGTTAAACAATTTTCATATCTTCAGTTAAGAATATATTTCAAGCTCTAGCCCTAATAGATTCTCAGTCCTTTGCTGCAGAGAGGCATTTTGGATTTTTACCTTAGATACACTATCTTCTAGGGCCATGAATGAAGAATTGGAGATCAGTAATTTCCTCCAATGATAGGTTTATATTAGCTTAGGGTTTCCCTGTGTGGAGTTGCTTTATTTTCATTTTTAGTGATCTTTTACATTTTCACAGTTATGATATTTTTAAGTACATATAAAGGTCACATATTAGATGTTTAACAAATATATGTTTAGATGTATTGTATTTATATAGCATTGTGTGTTCTTAGATGCTCTTGCATTTCAGTTGATTGCTTCTGGTGTTCCCTTTGCTATGGACAATGTCGGAACGAGGCAGCAGTTCCAAGTGAGGCACAAAAGTATTTTCCGTTATCTTCGTCTCTAGCCTCATTGTGGAGCAAACCATATGGAGGAAACACCAGTACTTGTTTGATGTAATGACATGTCTCTTTTTATTTATATCTAGATAAAAATGGTATCACACATCATTAGTCTGTCCCCTGACTAGGTGAAAATTATTCACAAAACACGTAGGAAAATAAAGTGTTATTTAACTCCTGTTGGCATCTTATCTCAGAGCCAGATCGGGCTTGTTATGTGCACTAATCCCAAGGTCATCCGGTGAGTGGCATATGTTGGGGGTCCATTCTGGTCTACATTTCTTACAGACATACCCTTAGAGATAGTATTTATTTCCCCCCCACTAAGGACCACTCTCTGTGAGAAGTCAGAGATCTCTGGGTTATAGCTCATCATCACCCTCAATGTGAATCAACATTCCTCAAGCTAGCGAATTGAAGGTATTATACTTATATCCACTCTGTTCCACAAAAGATTTATTTGGGCATCCCTTACAAGAAAAAGTTCTTATAAGTATATTCATTTAAGTTACTGAAACTTACTAGACAGAGGCTACTCTTAAATGGTTTGCGCTTTTCCTCTCTTCTCTCCTGTCTAGTTAGAACATATAAGGTGCCGCTGAGGACACCACGGATTTAGCTGCATCCAAAAGACATTTGTAGCACCAGTATGTTTTAAAATTGTTTTGGACTTTCTGACATATCTGGGATTGTCTTCTGTATTACAAGTAGGAGAGCTTTGTGTCTTTTCTAATTATAATTTGTTTTGCATTTTGTTTGGTGTTCCTATTGTTAGATGAACTCAATCCACTACTTTACCGACTGGGAGTTTTCCACTTACACTCTGGCTGGTGTAGATTTGGAAGCTGCTGTTTCATTTGTTTAGATTAATATTTTTGTATGTTTCTTGAATTTGTGTATGTCAGCTGCCTTCAATCCAGCAGTTTTACCTCTCCACTATGTAAGACAATCATGGTCACTTGTTCCTTTGGTGATGTAGGTATTATCCATACATCACATTTGGAGTCTCGTTCTTCTGATCTTGTTGATTGGTGGTCGAGCCTCTGAATAAGAACCAATGAGCTTGCAATATGGGTATTTATAAAGGGGCCGTCTGACATATACGTATACTTTGTGGCTTTGCTAAATCGGTTGATCCATGAAACACATAAGTATTTGCTTTTATACACACAAGATGATTATTAATTTTTTTATACTTTTATTAACATACTTGGAACTTCTTTTGATGTGGTGTAGCAGATGCAGTTATTTGTTATACACCGAGTGGAGATGTTAAGATTTCTCCATGAGCATGACTGTCAGCTTTGGTTATCCCCTCTGCTGACCACATTTACATGTAAGTAGATTGGAGTTTTTTTCAGTTTTTTGTTTACTTTTACAATATCTCACTAATGGGTGCCCCCCACTTTTTTCTTTGTGCCATTTGGAGAGGAAGAGAGGAGGAGGAGCAGCAGCCTGTTTGTTGATTAAAACTACATATAGAGTGTTGCTTCTGGGTCAGGTATGTAATCCAGTACTGCATTCTTGCTGCCTTTCCTATATGACACTCCCTTGTGCTCTTCCTGTGTTTATTTTGTTCTGAATAAAGGTCAAACTAGCTTCAAGTTAGGCAGCCACATACAGCATTACCCTGGTCCCGTACTATAAAATTACCATTACTGAGTTTATCTTGAGAAAGACGTGTTAAAGGACTTTAAGGCCAGATTTCACTGAATATGGATTATATCTAATGAAATCTAGTGGTGTGGATGAGTGATTGTAATTATTTTGTTTTATGTACAGTATGCTTTTCATTTGCCTTGTCTGGGTCAGGAGGTGGGCTGCCTCAGCTCACCTCATCAGGTAGGGCACCAGGATGTCTGCACACTCTCTGGAGAGAAATAACCTGTGAGTTAGTGGATTGCCCCTGGAACAATGGGAAACCCTCCAGGGGGTCCACAATTGTGACAGATGGATGGCACTGAGCTACTTGGAGAATGGAGCTGGGGCAGGGAAAAGATTTTCATCGCCTTTCCTGTTGTAGGAAGAAAGAAGCAGGTAATTCCCATATAGGATAGTCCATATCACCAGGCCCAGATCCAAGCTTCTGATTGGCCCTCTCCTCCCTGGAGCTCTCCTGGGGGTAGGGGGCAGTTGAGTGTTGTGGATGACCCAGAGTTACAGGAGCCTGGAAGTTTGGGTCTGTGTTCTGGGAAAGTTGGATAGATTATGGTTGGGCGCCTAGATGTATAGGTGAACTACAGCTTGATTTGAATGTATTATTTCAAGTTCTTTGCATGAAGCCAGGACACATGCTGCAATACAAGCAAGGTAGGTGATAGGATCACTGTCTCTCCTGTTACATTTCAGATATTGTATTAGATGAGTAATCGCTTTCAAATCACTACCAGTTATTGCTCCCTTTGCTCCCTAGACACAAATATCAGAAGCAATGACTGCCCAGTCCTGAGTGTGGGTGCACGTTAAGGACCATGGACCTTTTTTTTTTTTTTTTTTTTCTTTTTTCAATGTATTCTGTGATGGCAGAGCAGAGTGCAGCCTCGCTGCCATCCCAGAATTCCATGATATGCCAGGACCAAGTGCTGGAACCGACGTGATGTTCCTTGCACGTCATGTGTCACTTAGGGGTTAACATAGTTACAGTACATACACATACATTAATATAACTGATCCTTGACAATCAAATAGCTTAGTTTAAACTTTAAAGGAGCACCACCGGTTGTGGCTTACTTCCTGAAAGTTCTAACTGACAGTAATTCACTCACCAGTTTCTATCACATTCTATGGAGAACTGTTTGTCAGTGACTTTTCTCTCAAATAAAATGTAACAGAATAACTAATTGGAATTTGACCACTACAGGGCACTGTTAGTGTAAAAAACCCCACAGGGTTAAACTGTAGTAACTCTGGAAATATGTATCTCTTAGAAGTAGAAGTTCCCTTATTTTAATCAACAGGAAAAACCTTACAATGTATATTATGAAAAGTGTACTGCTACTTTAAGGACCAGTAGTGTGTGTGCCTCTCTTTTCTTAATGGGTGAACATAACCGATGCCAGCTACTGGTTCTATTTGAAAAATAAAAAAAGAAACGTGTTCACCATTCTGAAAAACAACACAGTAATCACACCTATTCTACCCAGTACTAAGCATCCTCTGCTATGACGTACATCAAAATCAAATAACTCATGTGGGCATGGCCTGGCACCATTTGGAGATGGCAGCATAATATGTTTGCTCTGTTACCTTGAACATATTGTATATTCAACCACTCCCTGCCTTTTACTTGGTCTAGAACCAAACATATTCTCCATCACTATGCATAAATATAGCCAGCTCAACTCCAAAAATATTGCGACCTTAGGTGCACCCAGTGAACTATTCACTAGGTTTACCATTTAAAGGGGCAGAAGCACATCCCATATGGAGGAACAGAGGCATTGCTGACACTCTGTGTGAATCCCTCATAAAAAAGTGTTAGAAATGTAAATAAAATGTAAAAATAAATATTTTATTTATAAAATAAAATGTGCGTTTTGTATTTTAAGTCACATAGTTGACAAATTACATCAAAAATCAACATGATGTTTTTGAAAACAGAAGGACTAGTAGAATTTATATAGGGTTATTTGAGGACAAATACAATAATTGAAAGCAGTCAGCAGAAATTGTTATTCTTTTGTTGTTTTTCTCACAAGTATTATCTATGTAAAACTAGGAGATATATATATATATATATATATATATAGAGAGAGAGAGAGAGAGAGAGAGCACCAAATGAAAGTTTAGTCTATTCCAAGAAAAACAATATATAGTTTGAGTGGGCACACTATAAAATAAACCCACAAAAACCTCCTTTAAATATAAAAACAGCAGGAAACATCAAATTTGATTCTGTCCTTGAGGCTTACAATAACCGTGGTCTTTAACACCTTAAGAACCAGAGATCCTAGGACATACTTGAAAACGAGAGAAATCTCAATGTATTCTTCCTGGTAAAACATTTTCTAAATAAATAAAAATAAATAAATAGGAGTGGATTGCAGTTATGGACCACATAGAGGACTTCGGCGCACTGGCACACGTGACTGATGATGTGTACTGATGCGTCAAATGGGGTAGTCTGAGAGACCTCTCCAGTCTTGGAGCAGTCAATTTCAGACCCCGCTAGTGTTACAGTGTTCTCGAAGGAGCGTGGTAAGCACAAAATATGTGACGTGCTATATAAATAAACATATTCATTCATCCAAGAAAGGTAGATGAATTCTTGTGCAAATCAAATGCACAAGAGGAGAGAACTAACAATCCCATTTAATTTAAATGGGGCTTCTAATGCCTTTAATGCTAGGGTTAAAATCCCATTTAAATCAGTACAAGTTTTTTATTTGTTGCCAAAAATGCATTTGGTTTGCTCCAGAATTACTCCACTTTCATTTTTAACATTCCAATGATCGGAGTTGTAGTCTAGCAGCAGCTGGAGGGCTTCATGTTGCCCACCACTGCCTTGGTGTAAGACAGCATTAACCAATGGAGGCTAGAGATGTTGCAGTGCATTGGCTACTTCGCTGGCAACAAGGGGTTAAATGAGCTGTTGCAAATTTTCAGCCCCAGCCTATTGTATTAACACTGCAGAGCCTTGAAGATCCCGGGATACAGGAGGTGAAGAAACAATTCAAAACCAAGTGCCATAAATAAGTGAAGGAATTTTGGAGCTAACCAAATGACATATAGGGGAGAACAAAAACATTCCAAAAGTTTCCATTGATCTAAATGTGGATTATAACTCCTTAAATGCTTAGAGGTATCCAGTGCATTATGAAGCGCTATATTGAGAATGAGATACCTTTCTAACATTCAAGTGGTTAAAATACGCATTTAAATCAATGACAATTTTAGTTCTCCCATAGTGCAATTGGTTTACGCCAAAATTCCTCCACTTTTCTTTAGAACATAAGTAATCACTCAAAAGAGAAAGATGTTACAGACACATACAATACAAATCTTTTTTCTGCATTAACAAGTAGCAATAAGTAGATTACTATGAATTTAAAGCGGAACTACCACATCAACGACAGTCTCGCTGTAATACTTAAGCAGGTGGTAACTAGCTTAATAATCGTTATTTTACCTCTTAAAAGTGCCCAGAGTAAAGTTATCAGTAATATTCCGAGACCGCCGGCCAGGTTAGTGCAGCCTGCGCACCTGCGCGTCAGTCTCTTCCAGAGCCGTTCAGGCCAGTGCAATCCTTCTGAAGGGTGATGGAGACTGGAAGAGCAGGCACACAGACAAGGTGCCTGCGCTGATGCCTGGTGTCCGGTATAGGAAGTTTAAGGATTACTTTACTCTGGGCACTTTTGAGAGGTAAAATAACGATTATTAAGCTAGTCATCACCTGTCTAAGTATTGCAGGGCGACTTTAGTTAATGTGGTAGTTCCACTTTAAAGTAGACCCATTACCTTGAGTTTTCTTTACATATTTGAAAACTTAATTCAAAACTGCCTATGTGCCACTAAAATTCTAGCACATGTATAGTTTAGGAGATAATCACACTTTTATTTTAGGGAAAAAAGAAAGTGAAAATGTCCTGGTACTGCACACAGCCTTATTAGCATATCAAATGCCTCTAAAACATGTATTAGCTTATGGCACATTACTGAAAAGGCTTCATTAGCATATGAAACACCACTAAAAAGCTTAATAAGCATATGAAATATCACTTGTACGGCACATGTACTGCAATTAGCATACATTAGCATATGGTAACAAGTATGAATAGCTAACTGTATATTTGCTGGTCTTTTGGCTAACATTATATAAGCAGTTTTTAATGCAGTTTTAAAGTCCCACTTTAAAACAAACAAAAACAGATTGACAAGGGTTGATTTAGCAAGCAGTGAAGGAAGCAGAGTGTTAGATATGATGATCTCTGTTGCTATTTCATTCAGTCACTGATAAAATCTCATTGAGGCTGATGAAGTATATAAACCTACCTATTGCCATATACAGAAGAAATACAAATTACGATTGATGTAAATGGGACTTAACCCCTTAAGAGGGCATTTTAGGGAATTTCCACAACCACCACAGACAAGCAGAAATTCCCCAAATACCCATTGATTTTTTTTTATCCCATGAATGCTAGAAAGGACTCAGATGTATTGGGGACATCTCTGGCATTCAAGGGGTTAAAAGCCCCATTTAACCATTTGAGTCCTAGAGGGGTACGGAATGCATTGTTTTACAATGCATTCCGTACCCCTCTGGAACTCAAAGGGTTAAACCAAAGGAAAGTTTTATTTCTCCTCTAAAGAACAGTTGGTTTGCCCCAGAACTGTACTTGAACCCCACTGGTATCAATGAATGTTCAGGTATATTTCATTGAGTAGTGGTATGGGCATGCACTGTAGACCAGTGGTTCTTAACCTGTGCCCTCAGTGGCCACAAACAGACCAGGATTTGAGGATTTCCTTGTGAAAGCACAGGTGAGTCAATCAATGAGAATGAGCCTCTGATCACCACACCTGTGCTCTACCAGGGGAATTCCTAAGTCCTGGCCTGTTAGAGGCCACTGAGGGCACAGGTTGAGAACCCCTGGTGTAGACCCTGAAATACAGAGAGACTACAGTTTTGGAGCAAACCAATGCAACATAGGGAAAAATAAAAAGGTTTGGAAATTCCTGTTAAACTAGATAGAAACCTACAGAAATATAGAATCTGACAGCAGCTAAGAACCATTTGGCAAATTTAGTCTGCCCAATTTTCATACTGTAAAAACCTCAATCCTTACTCAGTCCTTGGTCTTGTCTTATGTTCAAGACAGCCTTATGTCTGTCCCATGTATACCTAAATTCCTTCTCTGTATTAACCTCTACCACTTCTGCTGGTAGGCTATTCCACTTATCTACCACCCTCTCAGTGAAGTAATACCTTCTTATATACATCTCAACCTGTGTCCCACTAGTTATAGACAATGACCTCTTGTCCTAACATTTCTTCTCCTTTGAAATGTACTTCCCTCACATTTATCAACATTATACTGCAGCTTCCACACTCTTGTCCATTTTTCTAAATTGCCTAAATCATTTGGCATTTGGCTTTTTCCCCCAGGAATGTGTACCCTGTTGCAAATCTTTGTATCTTCTGCAAAAGGCATACTTTACCTTGAAGACCTTTAGCAATATCACTTTTAAAAATATTAAAATGAAAGAGTTACAGTACAGATCCCTGAGGTACCCCACTAGTAACATAACCTTCCTCTGAATATACCACATTAACTACAACCCTCTGCTCTGTCTCCTGTCACTCAACCATTTTCTTATCCATTCAACTATTTTTACATCCAGACTGAAACACTGGAATGTTTTAATGACTCTGCTATGAGGAACAGTGTAAGCTATATTTATTTATTTATTTATTTATTTATTAACACACACAGTCCCTCCCACCACACTCCCTGGTCTATTATTTTAGTTGCCAAGTCAAATCTATTTAAATTCAGATTTTTAACAATTCTCTCCTTTAATATGGTTTCCATTCATTTTCCTACTACTGATGTAAATGGATCTTTTAACCCCCTCGAATCCTAGTCGACTCTAGTGCTTTCTGAAGCAATGCCATAGAGACCTTTCTAGCATTCACAGGGTTAAACACTACATTTAAATCAATGAGAATTATTTGTTTCCCTTAGTGCAGTTGGCTTGCCTCAGAATTGCACCAGTTTTTCTCAGTACATTAGCCTTACTAAGAAATTAGTTACAAAATTGACTATCCACAGAGCAAGTCATGTTATACTTTGGTTGTTTGCACATACTAGGGATATGTACTAATACAATTGCAAGCTAAAACAGGCACAGTAACCAATAATTGTGTGTTGCTCACTAAGAAAACCTTTCTCTTTATGTCTCTTGTTCCAAGGGGTAGATTGTGGCAGAGTGTATGGACTTTTTGGGGAGTTCTGGTCCAATGTACCATGTTTAATGCAATGTACTAACAAGGTCAGAGGAATTTAGGGGTAAAATTCTTCCATTTGTCTGAGCATGCTATCAGGGTGGTGATCATGGTTTACACATATTATAGTCTTAATGATGATGGATTGCGTGTGCAGTGCGATGCAGTAAAGCAATCATATGTGTTTGTACAAGTACAAGTGCAGGTGCATTATTTTTATGCTACTAAATTAGCACAGAAACTGAAAAAAAAAAACTTGCATTCAGAAACTGTATTTTCCTGCAGGATCTTTGTATTTGCCCATTGATAAATCACAGATTACAACTATTCAATCTACCCACTGATAAAAGAATGGCATTCCAACCCTGTCTGTTGTTTTTTTTCTAAGTTATAATAGTTCAAATAATCAGGAAGTACAGTGAAGTGAAGATGGTAACTCCGGAACTGTAACAGGTTTATTATACTTCAATTTCCAAAGAAAAATACGGTACCCCAGCACCTGAGTAAGATACTAAATGCCAGATCCGGTGAAGATACCAAAAAATATGCAGAGCATTGGAGCTCACAGATCAAAGATCTTGCTAAGGTATGTTGCGACCACTACAATATCAGATGCACGTTGAAGCAAGGTTTAAGCCAATGACATGAGAATCTTGCGCTTTCAATGCAGGGCGAGATTCTCATGTCGCCCTTTTCATCACAGCAACATGGTGAATGTGCAGTTTAGTTGCTCTCACTTTTTTGTGTGACATTTAAAGGTGAACCGAATAATGACTTTCAGGAGATACAGGGAAATATTTTTCAGCTTACATAAATATAGTTAAAGAATACTATTTTGTATAAAAGATAGCTACATTATTTTCTGTTTCTGAATATAAGTTTAAAGGGAATAAATTGATGTTCCCAATCAAGAATTTAATATTCATTGTTTTAAAAGATATTCAACTTTAATATAGCTCATCCTTACCCTTTGTGTAACATCAGCCCATTCTCCAGTAAAGAGGCTGATCCACACGATTAAGCTGTGTCATGGAAATTCATCTAGTACTCACTTACATGGAGACATTTTTTCTTCATGTGAGCGGTTTTAATGCATCCTATGTACTGACTGAGCTTTAGTGTCTGTGCTTTTAGACAGTGCTCAGGACACAATTAAAGTATTCAAATGGAGACAAAAGTCTCCATTTCACTGTTAGGGAGTGCTGGGTTGGATTGCCATGGCAACTGATCTACCAATTGCTCAGCCCTTAGCTGGAGAAGAGGCTGACATCAGGCTAAGGACTGATAGGGGATGATATTAAACATTTACTATATTTTAAACTAGTGAGTATTAAATACTATGACTGACATAAATCACATTCTTCATCACTTTGCAATGCACATGAAATAAAAAAAAAATGTCTTTCATAAAATATACCTACCTTAAATGTGTTTGCCAGAAGTGGGTTTCTAAAGATCTGCCCATGTTGTGGGGCCTGCCCGTTGATAAGAAGGTCTTGTCCATGTTCATTATTAGGAGCCCGGAGGGTGGAGGCTCTTGCATTCCACAGGTAAGCACAAACCTCAGAAACTGGGAAACCATGGTCGGCTAATTCAATGGCAGGTTGTAAAATCTGTTCCAGTGTCAACTTTAAAAGAGCACAAATGCTACAGTTATTTGTTTTATTAATGATAGTTAATAAAAGCCTTCATATTTTAATAATTTAAACTGTGTGTCAGAAGGTGTCGGCAACACGATCTGCCTTATAATGTGGCACCCATAAGTCATGAATTATCCCACCTAGGTGAGGGTGTTGCCCCTCAAACATATTGTGTCTTTGTGCCCTATTAGTGTTTGTGACTATCAACAGCCTACTATCACGGTGCCCGTGATTGCTCTTTTGTTGTGTCTATCACCAGTAGGGGGCTCCCCATTGGCTGGCTATCTTCAGCCCTCCCTGTATTGCCTATTTAAACCTAGTCTGGGCACCCTTTGGTTGCCCTTTCGTGTTGTCTCTGTGCTGTTTGAGTCTACACCTTGTTCCTGAGTATCCTGGGCCCCTGCTGTGTTCCTGCAACTTGTGTTCAACTTGTTCCAGTGTTTCCACTCATTTGTTCCTGCCTCCGTCTGATCCGGTTGAGCCACCTCTTCCTGCTGCCAGTCGCTGCCGTTGTTCCTGATTCCGGTTGACCGTCTGCCTGCTGGTTCCTGCTTCCATCTGCTGGTTCCTGTCCTGATTGCCTCCAGTTAGCTGACGTTCCTGAGTCGCCCCGGCGACATTTCTATCTTGCCGGTTTACAGTACGCGGGTACTGGTTGCTTGACAGCCAACCGGCTGTCTCAGTATTGTAAGCGTTCCACGTACAGGGTACTGGTTCACTCCTCTACCCATCCAGCTGTCTCAGCATTACAGCGTTCCACGTACAGGGTACTGGTTCGCTCCTCTAGCCACCCGGCTGTCTCAGTATTGTAGCGTTCCACGTACAGGGTACTGGTTCGCTCGTCTAGCCATCCGGCTGTCTCAGCATTATAGCGTTCCACGTACAGGGTACTGGTTCGCTCCTCTAGCCATCCGGCTGTCTCAGCATTACAGCGCTCCACGTACAGGGTACTGGGTCGCTCCTCTAGCCACCTGGCTGTCTCTGAATTGTAGCATTCCACGTACAGGGTACTGGTTCGCTCCTCTAGACACCCGGCTGTCTCAGTATTGTAAGCGTTCCACGTACAGGATACTGGTTTGCTCCTCTAGCCCCAGCTGTCTCAGTATTGTAAGCGTTCCACGTACAGGGTACTGCTTCGCTCCTCTAGCCACCCGGCTGTCTCAGTATTGTAAGCGTTCCACGTACAGGGTACTGGTTCGCTCCTCTAGCCATCCGGCTGTCTCAGCATTATAGCGTTCCACGTACAGGGTACTGGTTTGCTCCTCTAGCCATCCGGCTGTCTCAGCATTACAGCGCTCCACGTACAGGGTACTGGGTCGCTCCTCTAGCCACCTGGCTGTCTCTGAATTGTAAGCGTTCCACATACAGGGTACTGGTTTGCTCCTCTAGCCATCCGTCTGCCTCAGCATTGTAGCATTCCACGTACAGGGTACTGGTTCGCTCCTCTAGACACCCGGCTGTCTCAGTATTGTAAGCGTTCCACGTACAGGGTACTGGTTTGCTCCTCTAGCCCCAGCTGTCTCAGTATTGTAAGCGTTCCACGTACAGGGTACTGGTTCGCTCCTCTAGCCACCCGGCTGTCTCAGTATTGTAAGCGTTCCACGTAGAGGGTACTGGTTCGCTCCTCTAGCCATCCGGCTGTCTCAACATTATAGCGTTCCCTGTACAGGGTACTGGTTCACTCCTCTAGCCACCCGGCTGTCTCAGTATTGTAAGCGTTCCACGTACAAGGTACTGGTTCGCTACTCTGCCACCCGGCTGTCTCAGCATTGTAAGCGTTCCACATACAGGGTACTGGTTCGCTCCTTTAGCCACCCGGCTGCATTGCAGGATTGATAGCGTTCCATGTACTGGGTACTGGTTCGCTCCATTGCTACTTAGCGTCATGGCATTCCATCTGTGAGGGCACTGGTCTTCCCCTCATCTATCCGCTATCCCTGCTGCCTACGGCTTACTTACTGACTTAGCCTCTTGTCTATGTAGTGACTGTTGCTCCACCTTCCAGTCACTGAGGCTTGTGGTTACTATTATCTCCTGTCAACTGGCTGCCTTGCCCGGTATATGGTAAGGCCGGTAGAACCTGTCCTGTCTCATGGGTTGCACTTACCACTGCCCTTTCCTTGGCACAACTGGCACATAGGAGACTTTTTGGTATACTTAGCTTAGTATACTGATGTTAGTAGACGTAGCATTAAGAATTTAATTCCAGTGCCTATTTTTACATGTAATTATATTTGAACACCTTCATACCTCTGGATGGACCAAGAAAAACTAGAGACTAGTTACATTTCGGCTAATAAAAAGGCTCAAGGTCTAAAAACACATCCAAAAATACTCCAAGGTCTTAATGTGTATAACTTGGAGGATAGAAACATGAGGGATGGTATGACCGAAAGCTTCAGATATGGGATGTAGTAAAGTTTAAGAGGGAAGCATTTTTAGGATAAAAGGAATACTAAAACATGAAGATGTGTCCTGAAATTAATGGGTAGGAAATAAAAGAGGAAACAGAATAAAATCACTTTACAAAAAAGGACGATACATACATGGAATAGGCTCCCAGAAGAAGTGGTAAAGGCTAAAACAGCAAATGAATTTAAGAATAAGGGGTAAGTGAACAAGGTTGGGGGCAGCTGGTAGTCACAAATCTCCATGGATGCTGCCTGACCCCAGACTTGTTCTCCTGTATGTATGAATATGAAATATGATACAGAGCTGAGGGGATAATTGTGTAGTGTTTGGTTTAGTTTTTTTAAACCCTTTGAGTGACACAGGAGTGAGCAATGCACATCCATATGGCACTCAAAGGGTTAAGGGAGTGCTGAAAGAGTGCTGAAAGGGTCCTCTCCACTCCCTACTGACCCAGTTGGGAAGCAAAGGGAATGCTCTCAGACTTCAGGTCTACTGCTGGCAATGTGTGAGAGAGAGCATCCCTTTCACATTGACAGCAGTTTGAAAACCCTCCATGCTTATGATTGAGGGCTGTGACTGCATAGGAAACTACAGGGAGATCCAAACTTCTCCAGCCTCAGGTAGGTGGAGTTGAGATTCTCAACACCGACAGCAGAGGCTGCTATTGGAGTTTAGTGCATGTGGTGCAGTGCCACATTAACATATAAACACACACCCCCATGAATATGACAATGGCTCATTATCCTGTATTTTCATATGGAAATCACTCATTATGCTGCATGGAAATAGGTTATTGTCGATGTGATGAGTGAAAATTCATAAACCTGTTGAACGCAGATTGAGGTTGATGTGGGCAGATTATTGTCGGACGCTTAGGGCCAGATTCTATTGCAGGAGGTAAATGTTACTTCCCGTTTTAGCAAATATTTTCCTATTGAAGTCTATGGGGAAACCTGGAGATAAATGCAGTGAGAAAATTAGCACCTATATTAGAATCTAGCTCTTATGTGCACACTGTCGATGTGCCTTCAACATTACTACAGGATATCTACATCTTTGACCTTAGTGCATCTTCCCTTGTGTTTGTACAGTGTGTCACAATAATTATCACTAGTGTTATTATCATGATAATTTGTTACTTCATTGTAAAATTATGGAATATGTTTTGCAATATAATGGTACTATAAATGCTAATAATGTTATAATCATGTCATGAATTACCTTTTTGCTTCCAAAGAGGCAAACAGTGTCAACCCAGGCAGCTGCAGCCCCAGGCACAGTGACATTGTGAGCGTGGGTAGGAGGGAGAGGGTTTTCCGCTTTAAAACCTTGCTGTTCCAACAAATCAATACTTAGAGCTCTTGGAGACCTGCCACTGCACACAGCAGATAAAGATCAACTTGTAAAAGGCAATGCATTAACAAAGTGCAAGAACAGATCATGGAGCTATGACACACTAACTGTATTGAATTCTAGATTGTCTGAGCGTTAAAGCTTATGAAACATTGTAAAGTGATATCTATGTCAAATTGTAAAAAGAACCACTTGTTGCTACACATTTAGCTGGAGAATCTGTGGTAAAAACTGCCATTTTGTTAGGTGTATCCAGAAAAACTATAGACAAGAGTATGACAGCAGACACAAATGATGAGAAGACACCACCTGTTAAATCGTTGCATACCAGAGGGATGAATAATGCATTGCTTCTCAATGCATTGTGTACCCCTCTGCCACACAAAGGGTTAAGAAGAACAGTGGCTAAAAACCTAAGCTAACACAATGGGATTTCCCTGCTGTTTCCATTATTTCGGTCACCCCCTACATAATGTATTTCATAAAATATAAAAACTATGTATGGCCTATTAAAATATACATAGGAACCAAGGTCCATATTCAGAAAGAAAAGAGGAGCAATTCTGGAGCAAACTTACTGTACCATATAGGTCAAAATAAATTCCCAACATTTCCATTCATTAACCCCTTGAACGCTAGGGAGGTCTGCAATGAAATATTCTTGATTTCGTTTTAATAATAGCAATTGTGTTACATTACATAAATGTGAATTTGAGGAAGGAAACACCATTGTAATTAGAGTGAATCTGTCATTGTGAGTTTAGAATTAAAAATTGCCCATATATTGTGCTTGCCATTTCTTTTGAGTTAAAGGAGCAGTAAACTTTTTTATGAAAAAACATATATTGTAGGGCATTTCCTGCTGCGTAATATAAGGGTGCTCCCTGACAGATGCATATTTCCAGAGTTATTACAGTTTAAACCCATGTTTATTTACATTAGCAGTGCCCTCTAGTGGTCAAATTCCAATTAGTTCTCCTGTTACATTTTAATGGAGAGGAAAGTCAGTGACTTATAGTTCTCCATAGAATCTGATAGAAACTTCCTGTCTCTTCCTGCCAGAACTATCAAGAAATAAATGCACAGTAAATTCACTTCTGATTATTTGAACTTTTGTAGCTTTTGAATAAAACAACTGACAGCAGAGTGAGTGAACTTATTTTATTCAGCAGGAAAAGCTCTACAACATATACATTTTCATAAAAAAATGTTTACTGCTCCTTTAATTTTTTGAGAAATTAACTTTTATTTGTTGGTTGCACAGCGTGGCACTGCCTGTTAATTAGTATCTGTGCTGAGTCAATATTACCACACACAACTCCGTACCGGTAAGTTTGACTGGAACATAACTAATTATCATATTGTGCAGGGAAATAGCATAAAATACCACATTGTGCCACAAACAGAGCAGTTAATTTCTAAAACAAAATAAATAAAAATGTCTAGTAAAACACATAGGCAGGTATTAATCCTAAATAATAATTTGCTAGAAAGTTTGTAACGATGCAGTCATGCTCAGTAGACACTGCTGCGCGTGCTGCAGTCATGTGCAGTAGAGACTGCCCGTGATGAGGCTGGTACAGAGTGGGGTGCTCCGAAGGAGTGTCCAGCTCTGTATCAGCCGTGGCGTGGGCAGTCTCTACTGAGCATGACTGCCCCGCAACCGGCTGGCACTGTATCAGCCGTGGCGTGGGCAGTCTCTACTGTGCATGACTGCCCCGCGACCGGCTGACAATGGCATTGTGGCCCGTGTAATGGGCTCTTCAACTAGTTCAACTATTTGTATCTTAAGGGCACAGGTCCACTTTAACAGACTGTGGGGGTATATGGTTGTGGAGTACATGTAAGATGTCCAAAGGCTATAAAGGTTATAAGAAAAAAAGCAATGATTGCATTGTTGAAAAGGGACATATTGCCAGACATTTTTCATTAGTGCAGTATGCTCAAAACAAAAGTGGAGGATTTCTGGGGCAAACCATGTTCACTATAGAGAACTAAAAAATCAGTTTGATCTAAATGGGGACTTTAACCCCTTGAATGCTAAGCAATGAGTTAGAGACATCTCTAGCATTGAAGTGGTTAAATTCTCCATTAACGCAATCTGATTTATTTTTAAATGTTAGTTCTCCCCTTTAGTGCAAGTGGTTTGTTCCAAAACTCCTCCACTCTCTTTTTTAAACATACAACCTTAAAGTCTGAAAAATACAGTAACTCTGAAACAAAACTATTTGACCGCATGTATCAAAGAAAAAGCACCTTCAAAACCAACTGGATCTTTTTTTTATAAATACGGTGTAATAATTTTGCTGTGTGTTTATTAAATATTTGTCTAGGTGCATATTCCACAGAGATACCGTGTTGTAAAAAATTCTAACATAAGACTGAACACCCCACTCCCACACAGTACAATTTAAATGCATGTGTCTACTTTTGCATTTTTTTAAAGCCTACCTTCCATTAAGACCATAGACCTGTTTAGTTTCTGCTCTGTAATAGAGACAAAAGCAGTCACCACCAATGCCTGTACTTGTAGGTTCAGTGACATTGAGGGCAGCAGCTACAGCCACTGCAGCGTCAGCAGCATTTCCACCTTGTTTCAGAATATCTGCAAAATATGAATGCGCAATCCATCACTTCTATTTCTGTTCTATGTATTATACTGGACAGTTTGTTGAAACTCAAATCAGCAGATATACAGATGAAATGCTTTCCACATTTCAAACTTTAAAAGGCAGATGGAACAAAATTATTTTACAGGGCATTTGTTTTAAAGTCCTGTGATGATCTTAGTCAGAGAAGTGCAGTTATATTAATCCATAGTCATATCTGGGAATAGGGATGGGCGAAAACTTTCGCCTCAAACCAAAACTGGAGAAAAACGGCATTTCCTGCTTGGTAAATAATTTCTCATGAAAAGTGCAGTTTTCCTGCTTTTTTCATCTAGCTCATTGCATTGAAATCATTTGGAAGAAAACATTTTCTCTACCACATGAAAGTTTTCTCCACTTTTCTACAGCCATATAAAAGGGTGTCAGGCTCTCACAGCAGCCATTATGTGTTTGTGAGAGGAAAGAACAGTATGTTTTTGAGCTAGAGAAGGGAAATAAAGGGGAACTGAAGTTTAGTTTAGTTTAGTTCTTTGTATTAGGGGAGTCTGGGGACACTCTGGGGGAGAAGAAGAGAGGAAGGAGGTTGACCCCAAATACCCCAAAAATTTGGTGTGAATGACTGGAAAGACTCAGGCAGCTGGAGTCCATATTGCTTACTGATTTTACTTTTATTGTCTCTGTGCTGGAAAAATCCGGGGAAAGAAGTTGTTAATTTTGTTTTTTAGTCAAACATTTTTTGGACTGACCGTGATAAGACAGGATGGACAACTTAAAAAAAATAATAAAGTATATATTTTTATTAATACATATATAATTAAACAAATAAATATATTAGGTGACAGTTGACTGGAAGCTGGTGTGAGTTCTATGACTGAGGCAGACTTGACAGACAGCAGATGACACTGAAAATTTTTTTGAGGACTAAGATATCACACTCCATCGGGTGTGTAATGTAGAGAGTAAAAACACAAACTGTATTTGAGTAATGTCCAGCAAATGCACAAGGGCCAGGGGAAAAGACAGAGCAGTGTAGGGATGTGGGAGAAAAATAGTAGCTCAAAACTGACTGCAGCAATGATGATGATCCCTCTCCTCCTGGAGTGGATGCAGTTTGTCATCGGTTTGACATCATCATGAATATGTGCCAGTTCCACTTAAGCAGGAAGTTAGTGGGCAAATGCACTCTGTGTGCTAACACATTTTTCAAGGTATATGTTGCTGCAGGACTCACAACTTTGACTTTCAGCTACTTATTTCTGCACTACAGCCCTCAGAAGAAGTAGTATTGTGCTGAGAAATGTTGCACCATAGAAAACATAGGTGAAAATGTGTTAGAGTAAGAGAAAAATGTGTTAAAATAGGAGAAAAAATTAGCTGGAATAGGCAAAAAAGGAGGAAAATTTTCATTGGAGAAAAGGAGACATTTTTTGCGAAAAAAGAGAAAAATGTTCAGTTTTTTGCAAAAAAGCATGCAGGAAAATGTTCTCAGTTTTCACACACCCCTACCTGGGAACTCTCAGAGTTTGACCATGGGTTTTGACCCAAATCTCAGGGTATCAAGTTGAAGGGCAAAAGGGTGTGAGAGTCCAATATTAATTACTATTTCATCTACATAAAATAACTGCTTATTTAGTCCCTATATTGCTGCAGTTTCTACCAGAAAGACAGAGGGTGATGTCCTGCTTCACTTTTTTATGTTCAGACAGTGGAAACTCTGTACAGCATGTAAAGCGTTCCTTGAAGACTAGTAAGATCACCTCCTGGTTAGAGCAAGCAGGGATACATCACTTGAAATCTACATTTTAGGGAACCTTAATATTTCAAAGATCTCAGGGTCAGCTCATTTTGAAAGTATCATCAGAAAGGAATGGCCTGCTAGCCACCAGCTTAATGAACCACTTAGTAAGAACCACTGGCCCTTATTTATAAAAAGCGAACTGGAGTTATTCTGATGTACACCGTAGGGGATAAAAGCTCCTGTTAAATTAAGTTGGGCTTTCAAACGCTCGAATTGGAAACCTCCCTGGCATTCAAGGGGTTAAAAAGCTCTATTTAAATGGAATTTGTATTTGTCCCCTATGGTGCAGCTGGTTTACTCCACAATAACTCCAGTTATATAAATATGGTCCATTGTTCCCTTTAAGCTTTGTATTAAAAATATAATGCACAAGTTCTATGTTCAATGATGATCATCGATTAAGAGGAACTGAGTAATTCTAGAGCAAACAAACTGCACCTAGGAGACAAGTAAACATTTGCATTGTTTTGAATAGGGCTTTTAACAGTTTGAATGCTAAGTCCCCAAATATTTATTTTTTTTTGTAATGCACTGGAGACCTCTGTTGTATTAAAGATATTAAAATATTCAGTTAAATCAATTGTCTCTGAATTGCTCCATTTGAATTGCTCTGAATTGCTCCATTTGAGAGCTAGAGGGGTTACACAGCAAAATAAACTGATAGCAGTACAGTTTGAATGAGAAAATATATGCTGTTTGTCATGCATTTACTGATTAGCAAAAAAAACTGTACTGTCACTCCTGGGAGATTTTGAATTCACAAAATCATTTTTTTCTTACATTTCTTCTTATTTTTCCACCCTCCAATTTTAGGGTCTACAGGGGTAAAGGAGCACCCATTTGACCAGAGCGGGAGTACCAAACATCAATTTTCTATTCTGGCTAGTATGAGATTTTGTTCCTATCACTTCCTATGGAGAGCCATAGAGTACAGCTCAAGCATCACCAAATAGACCATTTAACCCTTTATGTGTCAGAGATGTATCCAATGCATTGCAATTCACTGGATAAACTTCTGGCACTCATAGGGTCAAAAAATGAGCCTTTTGGATACTATTTGATACAGTTGCTAAGAGTAAAATTATATGCTAAGAAAAAAGTGTTCATTTAATTTACAGATAAGGTGATAAATGGAATAGCTTCCCAGAGGATGTGGTTAAGGCTAAAACAGTAAAGTAATTTAAGAACTATTGGAATAGATATATGACTAGTCTAAAAAATAAAATGTCAGGGTTAACTAGATACGGAAATGAACTGACAAAATTGGCCAGTTGATTCTAATCTACAGTGAAAATCTATGGGCCACATATACTAAGGCTGATCAAAGTATATTTTTTATAAGGATTGGCTCATTTATTAAATAAAATTGATCATTTTAGATACATTTTGTACCTGTAAAGACCAAAGAAAACTTGCTCACCAAAGTCTTGGCATATGTTTTTATATGTTTATCAAGTAATGAAATAGGATTTTAGTAAACTTACTGTTAAATAATTTGCTCTTTAATCCATATAGATCATAGAAACCATGAGTCTTGAGCTCCCTCCCCAAGGAGGGCAGCGCACCTAAAAAAAACAGGGTCCATCCTCCTCCAGCTCAACCTCCTGCTCATCCAGGTTCATGTGTGATAAGAAACACAGAAATGGGGAAAACCAGAACAGGGAAAGAATAAAAGGAAACACACTAGACTAAGACCCCATGAGGACAGCTCTGCCTGGGTAAAGGAACATTGGTATGTTTTTCTCTGTGTGGGACTCCTGTGTTCCATAGGGACTAAAGAGTAAAGGATTTAAATCCTATTTTCTCTGACACCCAATATGGGGAACCTTGAGATATACTAAAACATTCACAGAGATTCTGGGGAAAGAAAGGAAAAAAACACAAACTCTCCCCTATGATACCAGAATTCCACTAGACTGGAATGTAACCTCAGTTGTCAATGGACGCCAAACTAGAACAACAAACCAACCAAACAAGAGCCAACAGGGCTGAAACTACAGAATAAAAATGTGGCAGTAGAGAAAAACGGCAATAGTCCCTAGACTGGCAAAACTGCCTGAAGGACCTTCCTGCCTAAGCTGTCTTCAGATGGGGCCAAAACATTGACATAGTAGTGTTTGGTAAACATGTGCAAGGAGGACCAAATGGCAGCCTTACACAACTGCCTGTTTTTTCAGGGTGATGAGGCACCCACAGATCTGGTGAAGTGTGCAGTGGCCTTGAAAAGGAACAGGTCTCTTCCTGATCAAGTATACTTGGTATATGGTAGCCTTGATCCAAGAAGCAATAGTGACTTTGGATGCTGCCTGACCTGCCCTAGTGTGCCTCAGGAATGACAAAAAGAGAATCAGCCTTGCGGAAAGGCTGAGAATGATGCACATAATACTTTAGGCAGTGCACCACATCCAACATGTAAAGATCCATTTCATGTTTGGAGGTAGGGTCAGGACAAAAGGAAGGCACGATGATCTTCTGATTGATGTGAAAATGAAAAAAAAAACTTCTGAGATGTAAGAAGTAATGCCTTACACTGATGAAAAACCAGGAAAGGAGGTTTGCAAGACAGAGCTTTCAACTCAGCAGAGAAAATGGCTAAAAGGAGTTCCATTTTGAGCATCAAAAACACAAAGAAACAGAGAAAGACAGTCAAAGGGAGGTATCTGAAGGATAATAAATATCAAGTTTAGGTTCCATGGAGGTTTGGGGTCTCTGAAGGAAGGGAGGGTGTGAGCCACCCCTTGAACAAACATTTTAATATCCAGAAGGATCACAATGTGCCTCTGAAAGAGGACAGAAAGAGCTGAACTCTGTACCTTAATAGCGCTCAGACTAAAGCCCTTGTTTATACCATCTTGTAGAAAGGCCAAGTCTGTTGGAAGGTCAAAGATCTGGGTAGATACTTCCTTGTCAGGGCACCACTGGTGGAAGATGGACCAAATTCTATGGTATGCTTTAGAAGAGACAGGCCTCCTAACCTGAACCATGCTAGAGATGACCTCATGTGAAAATCCTTGAAAGGTCATATATATTTCGTATGATAGCCAAGTACAGCAGGAACCCAAACCTTTTTGAAAAGATTTCCAAAACATATGATGATGCCTCAGACCTTAATGTTTGTAACTGTGGCCACGTTGGGTCATTTATACATATTTGGTGGTACTGCCCCAAGATTAAATTTATATGGTCTGAAATCGTTAAATTATTATCTAAACTATTTAATAAAACAATTGTTTTAGACAAATGGGAAGTTTTGTTAGGGAGGAAATCAAAACTTATAACAAAATATGAAGATAAATTAACTTTATTAATTTGTTTAGGTATAAGAATGTATGTCGCTTCCCAATGCAAGACTAGCTTTCATGATACCTATGAAAGTTTAAAAAAAATATGGTCACCCTGGTTGAATAGTCTGGCCCTGGGTCTGTCCATTATCTCTTAAGCTCCTCCCTATATTCCTATTGGAGGATCCTTGGTTAAATACCCATTAGCCTTAGCCTCTTTGCCTGATTATTCAAGTTTGTTTGCTTACCAGATTTTGTTGCAGATTGACCTTGGCTTGTGTATTCTTTGGGTTGTAAGAATATTCTCTGGCTTACATTTACTGACTATGGGTTCTGCTTATCTCTTGTACCCCATACGCTCCTGGTGACCTCCTTGTTTTGACTTTTCTGTTCTTTTACGTTTTCACACAACCAGGTACATTCATATCTTGGGCCTTCTGGCCCGGGAGGCATCTTATGCTAACTGCTTTACCTGATTTATATGTGTATCCTCCAACCCAGGCTCCTGATACTATTTTCGGTATCCTCCTATTGGCATTCTATCATTACCTTTGACTTGGGCTTCCACATTTGTCAAGGTGTCCTCTGACTGACTCTGCTTGACAGTGTGTTTCCACTGCCGGGCAAGTTTTAACCAGGAGTGTCTCTTCCCTCAGTGGTCCCATCTCATAAGTGTTACAGGGTGCCCGACTATACGGGCATCCAGGCCTTGAGGTAGGAGTTAACCAGAGTTAGTAGTTGTTATCCTCCTGATCGATCATTTACCTATTATCACGGTTCCCGTGCTACACTGTCAATCAGGGTTGTGCTATCTGTGCATTGGAGGAAGCTGATTGGCCCGCCCAGGATGTGCCTTTATACTCTGGGGCTTGGGCACTTGTGCTTTGCCCTTTCGTGGTGTTCCAGTATCTGCGCCTTGTTGCTGTGTTCCAGTTCTCCAGTGTACCGACCCGGCTTGTCTGACTCTTCTGTTGATCCTGCTCCGTGTATGACCCGGCTCTGGCTGACGACCCTGCTCCATGATTGATCCGGTTCTGGCTGATTATCCTGCTCCGTGTATGACCCGGCTCTGGCTGACGACCCTGCTCCGTGATTGATCCGATTCTGGCTGATGATCCTGCTCCGTGTACGACCCAGCTCCGATAGACGACATTGCTACGTGATTGATCCAGTTCTTCGGCTGCTGTTCCTGCGGTGCTCCGGTTCCGGTTATCGCCTGTTCCAGTCTGCTGTTCCGGTGTACCTGCACGGCCCGGTCGCGTCCGCGACATTCTGATCACTTGGTGTCTCACTATTACTCTCACTACTCTAGCTGAGATTAAGGTTGCTTTGCCATTCTTAGTACGTTGCTGTGTTCCGGTACAGAACCAGTTAACTCCTGCAGTACTTCGTAGTCTCAGTCTTGTGCCTCAGTTCTTGCCAAGCATAAACTTATCATTAAGAGCCACTCCTTCTGTACCTCTGAAACCCTTCATTACCTTCAGCAGAGCATTGCCGGTCCGGTGTTCGGTGTGCACCGTGACCGCGCCTGTGGGCATTGCTATCCATTCGCCTCTTGCTGGGAAGGTTCCGTACGGCACCGGAGGGGTGTCCTGGCTCCGGCCTACTGTCATACAGAGGTTACGCTATCCATCTGCACTATCCAGTGCTTGGCTTTCAGTGCTTGTGCATTCGCTACCACTATTTGACATCCAAGAGGTGTCAGGGCACTTTCCATTGGGTACATGCAGAGTTAACTTCCATTTTCAGTTAAGGGCGGCTCAGGTTCTTGTACTACAGTTTGGCAATAGCACTTCTTCATATCCCACGGTGGTGGTATTTACTCAGCTCTGGCACTTGTGCCTTCCGTTTCCATTTGAGAGTAAATCTAGTACAGACACCTTGCTTCAGCTTTGTGATTCAAGAACTGTGTTCCAGAGACTGCTACTGAGTTCCAGCTTTGTGATTCAAGAACTATTACCCAGAGACTGCTATATATCCTGGGCGTTGGCCAAACTAGGACTGAGTTCTCCTCTTGCACTTGTTAACCCATTGGGGTAATTTACTATCTATCCATTGTCCAGTATTATTTGCTGTACTGCATTCACTCTGTTCGTGTTTGCTATTTCTGCTATTCCTGTACTGGCCCCTAGGGGCATTGTCTTACTCTTTAATTCAATAAACTGTGTTTTTACCTTACACCCTGGTCTGAGTGTCAGAAAACCGTTACACCTATACCTGTATTAAGCTATACAACTGTGGGTACAAGTGGTGTGTTAGTCATACGATTACTTGTCGATCCCCAGGTGGCTGTTGTGCTCCCTTCTGCTCTCTCTGTAAGGGTGTCATTTACGACTTAAACCAAGGTTGGACTTCCATCACACTTGTCCTTTCTGTCAGACTCTGTTCTACTAGTTGTAGACTATGTCCCACGTCTCCTGTTGGATGTTCTTCGACTTTCAGTCGGAAATGTTCTCTTCCAAAAGTAACTGGGTTATATCGGACTCCTGGTGCTAGCTCCCCTTCGTTGCATCATTCTTGTTACATCAATCTGCATCTGGAGTTCTCTTGTTTTCCCTCGTCTGAGAACTATCCTGGTGTGTACCTACTCCCATCCTGGTCTGGGTCCCGGCTCAGGGTCGCACTCTAGCTACACAGATTTCTGACCTTTGGGATGCTCCTTGTGACACCCTTTTGCAATAATAATACCTTCTTAAATTTAGTTTGAGCTCTTAGTTTTCTTAGATAAAATGTACGTGTATTTCTAAATCTAGATTTTTTCCTGGTGTTTTTGCTTTATTGCCTACAACAGTTTAAAATATTTAAATCCTAATAAATACATAGCTAAAAAAAAGTGAGAATTATTTCCAATTTAGGATGGTGGTTTCAAGAGCCATACTGTTAAATCTAGTCTTTCTACAGATGAGACCTTGGAGAAGGAGATCTGGTCTTGGTGGAAATTGCAACAGCTCCTGGATGGACAGGTGAGAAGGTCATCAAACCAAGCCAGACAAGACCAGAATGGTGAAATTAGAATGACTAGTGCATTCTCCATCCTGACTTTCAGAATTACCCTAGTAATAAGGGGAATCAGAGGAAACACTTAACAGATTAATGTTCCAGGCAATGGACATCTCTTCCCTCACAAAAGCCAAAGGATCCTCTGTCTTTGTACAAAACAGGAGGGGGCTTCCGGCTCTTGCAAGAGGTCATAAGATCTATTGCTGGAAGATCCTAATGTTGAACTACCAGGTTGAACACCTTCTACTTCCGTTCTCAGTTGCTGGGATTTGGCTGAGAAAGTCCACAACCACATTTTCTAACCCTGGTATGTGGACTGCTGAGATGGCCAGAAAATGAGTTTCTGCCCAATGGAGAAGCTCCTGAATTTCCTTCTATGCCAACTCACTTTGAGTTCCTCCCTGCAAGTTTATGTAAGTCACTGCCTGTCGAGTTGTTTGACTGTACATGTGCTGGAGTCGCTTTCAGTTCTTGATACCAATGAAGAAGTACCAGAAGGATGGCACAAATATTCAGGGTGTTGAGTGACAGGAGGCTGTCCTCTTCAGTCCACAGTTTCTGGGCTTTCAGGTGACTCTAAATAGCAGAATGTGGGGAAACTCTTGGATAAGGAGTGCCAAGATCAGGAGGAGCCTTGATCAGCAGATCTTCCCAATATGGAGTCAGTGAAATGCCTTGAGAATGGATGTATGTGGCCAGACCTTCCATGATCTTCATGAAGATTTGTGGAGCAGAGGCCAGACAGAAGGGTGGTGCAGTGAACTGGTAGTAACTGCATGCAAATGAAAAATATAGGAAACACTGGTGGCCTGGATGGATTGGGACATGCAGGTGGGTATCCTGAAGATTCAGAGAGATTAGGAACTCACCTGGACACATCACTGAGATGACAGAGTGCAAAGATTCCATCTTGAAGCACGTAGCAATCACGTATCGGTTGAGACATTTCAGATCCAAACAGATTGGCATCCACTCTACTTCTTGGGAACTACAAAACTGTTGCAATAAAAACCTGAAGAGCGGTCTTCAGCTGGGATCAGTACTAGAACCTGTTTGTCCAGCAAAGAGGAGACCTTTGACAAAAAAAAAATTGATGAGGAGGAAGGGACTTGAAATCTATGCAGTACCCTTCCTAAACTACCCGCAAAGCTCACTGATCTGTCAAGGAAGATGCCCAGATATCTTTAACCCCTTACCGCCCGAGTAAGTACATGTGCGTCCCGAGCGGATGTCCCAGGTGGACAGAGGACGTACATGTACATCACGGAAATCATTTTAACCCCTTAAGGACCGGCGGTCATGGGACATTTCCGTCCCATAATGGCCGCATAGGCGCATTTGGACGCTCCTGTACACGTGACCTGTCACGTGTATCGGCACGTCATTATGGGGCTTGAAAGAGATCGCTCCGATCTTGGAGCGGTCTATTTCAGGCCCTATTTTTACTTACAGCGCTCCTGGTAGAGCGCTGTAAGTAAAAAGTACGTGACGTACCATGACCGTCATCGGTCCTTGAGTAGTTCAAGGACCGTGACGGTCCTGGTATGTCAAGGGTCCTTAAGGGGTTAAAGAATGAAAAAAAGTTTGGGGGGGTTAAGTGCCGTCTGTGTGCGCGTGCGGCCAGTCACTAAGGGGTTAAAAAGGTAGATAATATCCCTACAGGCAACAACAGACAATGATTCCGTAAGTCATGCAAAAGCTAGCTTGTCAGAATTAAAATTTGAAGCAGACTCCATGTTCTGCCAAGTCTGTGTCAGGGTTCTCACCCCTCCCCCGCTCCACTATGGCCTTTGCTCAGCAATACAGGTACACACCTCAGATCATCACTAACGAGCAGCCTTACTTCCCTGTTTCAGGCTTACTAAGCTGATAGGTTACTACTGTCTGTCAATCTCAGTTACTACGGTTACCTGTCAATTAGCCAGCCCTTTCCTGCTGTGCTCTGGCTATTTAGCTGCTAAGGTTCAGTATCTCTCTGCTCTTGCGTGGTCTATGGTCTCCCTGTGTATTCCTGCTGTTGCTGCTTTGTTCCTGTGTATGACACTGGCCTGGCTGACTGATTCGTCTGATTCTTGATCCTGGCTTCCATTTCTGACACCGCTGCTGCCTATGTTCCTGACTCGGCTCGTCTGACTACCTGTTTTAGCTTTGATTCCTGGCTTGTATTTTTGTCTACGATTCTGGATTGTGCTTTGCATTTATTTTCGCTATTAAAAAGGATGTTTGTCAGAAGCCATCATGCGCAGTAGAGACGGCTGCGCGTGCTGAAGTCATGCGCAATACTGACTGCCAGCACCGTGGCTGATTCGGAACGGGGAGCTCCAAATTCAGACCGGAGTCCTCTCTGCGCAGAGAGGACTACGGTCTGAATTTGGAGCGCCCCGTTCCATATCAGCCGCAGTGCGGGCAGTCAGTACTGCTCATGACTGCAGTGCCGCCATTGTTGGCCTGTGCACACAGGATTTAAAACTAGTTATTTAATAAAAGGTATTTTATTTACCAGCATCTCCTGTTTCCGTCTGTTTTTTTTTTTTTGTTTCCTGACAGTCTGTCTGGGTTTTGCAGTTTGCTCTCCAGATTGGGCCAGAAAGGAACGTTTAGAAAATTTCTGAGATAAAAGCCTAAACAGTGTTTTACTCTCAAGTGGCAAAAAAACCAGTGATTTCTTGGAAGATTGCTCTTCAGACCAAATCTTCAACCACAAGGTGTGGACAGAAGCAAAAGAAAAGGCAGAGAACTTGCCAGAGTACCTTGTCGCATCAAAAAGGGCTTCAGTAATATACATATTGGCTTCCAAAATGTTAGCAAGCATAATTAAAAGATCATCCCTAGAAGTTTCATAGCACAGCTAGTTAGAAAGCTGTTCACCCCGTACAGCTATAGTCCTATTCACCCACTTTGAGGAAAAGATGGGCCACAGATCTGCCCCTCTGTCCTCAAAGCTATCCTTTAGAAGGGAATCAAGGTGTTTGTCAGCCTGATCCTTAAGACCAGCAGCATATGCCAGTGGAAGAGCTGTGTTTTTGGCTAAGTATGATATAGGAGAATCAACTGGCGGAGGAGAAGTCAACTGTACTGTTTAGATATATATTTATTAAGGAAAAGCCTATTGTCTGGAGCTTTCCACTCTTCTACGAGAATTTGATCAAGGCTGTTCTTAAGAGGGACGAGTGCAGAGTTTTTCTTGTATCCCTGGAAAATATCCAGTGAAGAATACCCCTCTCCCATCCATTAGAGGCCCTAAAGACCTGAAGGGTCTCCAACACCACTCTGATGAGTTCTTCCACAGTGGGGACAGCATCAGCCTCATAAGAATCACTAAAAAGAAAAGAAAGAGTCCAAATCTTCAACCCCCATGGTTCCTGTGTTTCATATTGGATGTAAGAGAAGAGATATTAGCACTTATGTAGACTGGCATATAGTATTAAAATCCCAGAGTGCATTGGTTTAACTTTTAGCATGGCAATTGCGGTTGCAATGGATTGCACACCCACTGAAACTTAACGTTTTGAGTGACAGAGGGGTACCCAATGCATTGCTTTACAATGCATTGGATACCCATATCACTCAAATGATTAAAGGTAGAACAGGTTAATGAATTAACTACATAGAAGGAGTTAATTATTGACATCACAAAGGGCTCCAGCTACCTTCTGCCTCTTAATCAGTTAACTCTTTGAGTGCTTTACAGTGCACTGGGCGCTCCCCAGAGCAGCAAAGGTGTTAAATATTGATATCTCTCTATTTTTCACCCAGGAAAACTCCTAGAGGAAGGCATGAAAGGATGCTTGTACAGTAATAATAGTGATTATAGAAATGAACAGTATTGGTGAGCATTGTGGGTTGGGAAGCTGTGTGTTCTGCTGTTGTCCTCTTATCCTTCACTGGTTCCTGCAGTGGCAGCACCTCCCTGGACTGCCTTCACTCCACCCACCTTTCTCAGGGAGTACCACGGGAAGATCTTTGTGGGAGAATTCCCCTATGACACCACAGACTCCAGCCTCAGGAAGCACTTCAAGGTGTTTGGGAACATAGAGGAGGAGGAGGAGGAGGTTGTCATCATGGACAGGCAGACTGGCCTTTGGTTAGCACCAGCCACAACAGTTACAGGCTGACTGCATGCAGAGACACTTAGACTCTTGAAAAGGTTATGAATTTCTCTTCTTCTGTTTGCTTCACTCTGGCAGATGTTTCAGAAACTTTTTGAGTGAGTTTGGTTCATCTAGTCCAGGTTCATCCCATCTACCCATCTTCTCTTTCCTTCCTCCCCCTCGGGCTTCATTCTTTTCTTCCTCAAACCTCCTTTCCTTTCTCTTTTTATATTCACCTTTCCCCGTTTCTTATTTTCTACAAATCTTTTGCTACTCTCTTTCTCCTCATGGCTCGGTGGTTGGAGTTATTTTGTTTATTTATTTTATAAGATTTGGGCTATTTACTGTGAGCCTTTGACTCCTCAGTGCTCTTTACTAAGTTCTCCTATGTCTCCTTGTTATGTTTAAAATCCATTTCTGATTCAGAGTTATCTTATTTTCTTACACATAGAAAGAAAAACCAGTGCACACTACCTTTGTTTTTTACAGTTTGCGGGAAAGAGAATATTTTCTGATGTCAGTAGGTACAATCAGGGTAATTTTTGTATCATAACTTAACCTTTATTAGTTAAATAAAAAAGTATGAGTATGTAAGTGACTGAGAAAAAGAGAAAGGATGTAAAGTACAGAGTAAGGAAGCAAAGGGAATGAGGTGTGGTGATAAATAAAATGTCTTACTTATCTATAATGCTAGTACAGCAGGGGGGAGATGTACTAAGGAGAGATAAAGAGATGGTAAAGCGTAGATGACTTCTCCAGTGATATCAGTACTCCAGTTCCTATGTTATTCTATGGAGCATATGCTCTAAGATTTCTCCAGTTGTCGACATCTTAGTGCATAGGCTCTGTAAAATAGCATACGAGCTGGATAAGTGATATCACTGGAGAAGTCATCTCCACTTTATCACCTCTTTACCACGCCTTAATGCATAACCTCCAAGTCTGTTTTTTGGATAATATAAGCCCAAGTAATCAGTCAAAACTGGTCTAGTTCAATGTACCAACAAGTACCAGGCCCACATCTTAGGATTCCCTACTTGAACATAGGTGAATCAATGAAAGACTCGGACATAATTACATTTACTCACCTGTGCTCAAGCAGGGAATTCCTGAACACATGGCATGTTAGTGGAACTTGGATGTAAGTTCAGGACCCTTGACAAATTGGTTCAGAAAGTATTCATAGGCCCTTAAAGGGTTAATTACAGATCACAAATATGTCATTTTAATGGCTCTCAAGGACTGAATTTGACCATCTGTGCATTAGTTTTAAAAAGTCCATATCTTCCTTTGAAACTGACCTTTAACATGCTACCTAAACTCTAACCTTTGATGTTGAACTAAGTGACCACATTCCTCATCTATATAGAAACTTCCAAACAGAAATATCAGCAATGATAATAGTTCTGTACAATCATTGTTGTTTGTTCTTACATATTTTATGAATTGAAAGCATATATTATGAAACTTTAACCCAATGAATGCTAGAAATGTTTCAAATACATTGCAGATAAGAACCAGCTGGACCAGCCAGTCTTCCCCATTTTTAGCTATAAAAAAGCTGACTTCATAACCCTTAGAAAAGCCATATATCAATCTCAAGTGTTCTTAATTTACTGCTTTAGCCCCTGCCATTACTGATGGGGAGCTATTTATTTTCCCATACAGATCACCCTGTCAACCCTCTTCATTTCTTCCTTTCAATTTTAGGCCATATTCATTTTTTATACTTAAATATTTTTATTTAAACCATACACCATTTTACTAGTGCTTCTTTGAATAGTGCCTCATTTACTGATGTTTTTCTAAAGATATGTTTTTCAGAACTGCATATGGTACTTTTGGTTAGTTCCATCTAGTAATCTAAAAAGTGTCATTAAAATACCTCCTTTTTCTACTGCAAATACCTCTTTATATACAACCTAGTATATTGATGGCTTTTCCCACAACTTTGATGCATTGCTTTTCTGTATTTAAATCATCAGATATTATTATTCCCTGCTACTAGTCCCTTATCTCTGCTGTTGTCATTAGTAAATACCATTGTCTAGGTTCTGCTTTGCATTTTTATACATTTGTATCATTAACTTTTAGATATGATACTTCTCCGTTATGTTACATTTTAAAAACTGCTTCTCATTTGAGTTATCCCAAAAGTAATGTCAGCACAGTTAAAGAGCTTCATATAATCTTCAAGAAGGCATGCCTTGTCTTGAAACCCACCAATACTATCCTTAAAAAGGATATTAAATAAAGCAGGACCCATCCCTGAGGTACTTTGCTAGTTATCCATCCTTCTTCTGAATGTGTTCCATTGATTTACCCCTATCCTTCAAACAATACTTTATCAAGTCCACTATGTATTAGACTTTCTATGTGGGGCAGTTTCAGAGGCTTTATTAAAATGCAGATAGGCTACACCTGCTGCCCATCCTGGTCTATTACATTAGTTTCATTGTTGATCAAACCATATAAGATTTTTTGGACAAGTTCTTCCTGAATTAAATCCACGATGATACAGGTCTTGTAAAACTGTTGATTTAAAGTATGCAACACTTCTTTTTTTTTCAGAGAGTGTTTTAATGAATTTACCATCTATTGCTGTCAGTTTCATAGGCCTGTAGTTTCCACTAATGCCCCTTTTTGTAGAGTGAGTCTACATTAGCAATTCTATATCATCTGGAACAACTGCTGTTAAAAGCAACTGACTTAAGATAGCTGTGTCACAACTATAGCCCTAAACACTTTTACTACTCTTATATGTATTTAATTTGGCCCAAATTACTTTTTGACTTTTCATTTAGATAATATCTCTAAGATGTGCTCCTCCATAATGAGGCCTGATTGCTCTTCAATATCTACATAGATTTATCTATCTACATAGTTGTAAAACCTGAGCAGAATTATTGCTTTATTTCTCTCTGACTATTCTCTTTTTTCTGATGTCTCCATCAGCTTGTTAATGCACCAGCTTTGGAATCTGTTCAAACTCTATCTCTATCTCTATACTCTGTTAGATAGAGCCTGACAAAGAGAGGGAAGAACAGTATCCTGATTACTATCCAAATCGACCTTGGGAAGAAACCCAAAGGGAGTCTGCAAAACCACCCAATTTGCATGAAAAGTGAGAAAAGGGGGTCTATAAGTCAAAACCTGCAAATCAGCCATGCAATGTACAGACAACCACAAGAAGTAAAGCTAACTTGAAAGTAAAAAAATAAGCGATACAGAAGCCAAAGGCTCAATAGGAACCTTAAGAAGCATTCAAAGGACTAGGTTTACATGAGTAGGATCCTGAAAGACAGGGTATGCATGGGCCACCCCTTGCCCAAAGGTCTGCACATATAGCAGCAACACAGTGTGCCTCTGAAAAAGAATAGATCAAGCTGAAATATGAAAGTTAATAGAACTAAGACATATGGAGACCTTCCTAAAATAAAACCAAAAAAAATGGAAGGTGAAAAGGATATGGTCCTAATATACCTGGTCATCATAGCAGACCCCGTGATATGCCTTAGATGAAACTGGCTTACAGGCATTCAGCTTGGTGTTATGGTTTTCAGACACTCAGACAGAGGGTTAGATAAAAAAATACAATTTTATTAAAGCAAAAATAATAACAAGGTTGCCCCAAGGCAGTACTGACGTAGCAGAATATGGGTAGAAATACCAGGTAAAATAGAGAATAAATCACTAGATCTGGCAAACAATAACAGGAGACAAATGGTTAATAGCAATGGTAATCAGTCTCAAATGTGGTGTTAGGCACGCCCTTGGTGATGTATATTGCGATATGTGCTAGGTGATAGCACCTAAAGTCCATCCAATGTGTGAAGTTGTAGACTAGAGCTGCGACTAGAACTGGAGCTGCAGAGTGATAAGGTGGTAGCCCCCACGGGCGTAACGGAGACCAACAGTATCGTGATTGCTTGAGCCAACAGCCCCCTCGGGCGTAATGGAGACCAACAGTATTGTGATTGCTTGAGCCAATAGCCCCCACGGGTGTAACGGAGACCAACAGTATTGTGCTAGCTTGAGTCAATAGCCCCCACTGGCGTAACGAAGACCAACAGTATTGTACTAGCTTGAGTCAATAGCCCCCACGGGCGTAATGAAGACCAACAGTACTGTGATAGCTAGAGTAATAGTCCCGCGGGCATATACCAGAGACCATCAGTAACTGAATCGCTTGAGCTAAGACCGCCCCATGGGCGTAACGGAGACCACTGGTTACAGCACTGCTTGCCAATAACCCACGGGCGTAACGGAACCACTGCTCTGTCGAGGTGGAGAGCCGCCGACTACCGAGGCCCACAACGTGGCCGGCTCACAGAAGCAGCGTAACAGGCTAAGGCAAATGATGGTAAAGTGGCAGTGGTAAGATGGAAGCAACACAAGTGTCTAGGCTTCACAGTAGCGACACGGCAAAGCAATGGTACTAGACTCAGCACTACGTCACCAGACAAAGCAGACGGAAGGCTCAGCTCAAACAACACGGCTCAGCAATGGTTAAATGGAGGCTCAGATCACACACTGCAGCGATCAGAATGTCGCCGAGGCGACAACAGGAACTGTAGACTGGAACGGCAGGAACAGGAGCAAACACAGGAGTCAGTCGTCAGCCAGGCCAGGTCAGGACATGTAGGAGATTCACAGACAAGCCGGATCAGCAACGGAGCGAGGACGTCAGCCGGGCCGGGTCAGATACCGTAAGAGATTCGCAGAAAAGCCGGATCAGCAACACGCAGGAAGTCAGCCAGGCCGGGTCAATCACGGAACAGGAACGTCGTCGGTACAGGCCAAGTCGGTACACAGGAGATCAGAATACTGGAATACGGCAACAGCAACACTGGCTCAGAAACACCACGAAAGGGCACCTGACAGGAGCCAGTGGCCAGAATAAAACAGGTAACCAGGGGCGGGCCAACACAGCTCAACCAATCAGGGAGCAGCACAGTTGAGAGTGACAGAAAGGATCACGGGGACCGTGATACTTGGTTGAGAAGACAGGTTCAGGAGAAACTTTCTTCTTAAGAAAAGACTGACTTCAAGTGCTAAGTCTTCAAAGCTAATCTCTCCACTTTGACACAGAGGACTATGGAAGAAGAGAAAGATGATACAGTTTTGCATTGAATGATGAGATCCAAGAACCATGCCCATCAGGGCCAGTACATAATCAGGATCAGAATGACATGTTCTTGCTCCATCCAGATTCCTGACCTTCCTTAACAAGCAAAACAAAAATATAAAAGACAGTGCACCAGAGAAAATTATCTAATCGTAGTAGACCAGTACTTAGGTCTCAAAAATATCAGAGAAATAGACCCAATATTCTCAAAAAAAAGAGGTGCAGTGTGTAATACTCTAGAGAGGTGTCACTCAAATTAATAGAAATTACTGTGTGAACACAAAAAGGATAAACATAAGATAGTGTCTTGTGGGGTTGTTGAGAGAATTATAGATATGGCCGGACCAAAATAGGACAGTAGTACATTAGAAAGGATAGCAGAAATCCAAAAACAGATAAGAGCCCTCCTCCCTTCCCCATAAGTTGTGTTTGTAGGACTGTCTCAAAACTCTGCTTACACAAGGTGGTGTGATGATGGTATGGGCTATCCTGCTGCTGCTGCCTTTTAGTCACACTGTCACAACCAGAAGCACGATTACTGGCTGTCACTTGATGCTGTAAGCTAGCGTTATCCACTGGGATATTCCAGAGCGGAGCTACATATGACATCAGTTCTCTGAAACCTTGGCTTTTTACAAAAGAATATGGCAGCATGTCCATTGCCAAAATCTTGGAAACATTGCCATGCCATAGGCGTACTCTGGGATTGTTTTTGTGAAGTTTTTGACTCCTTCCCAGGGACTTAGTCAGTGTGGGTTGGAAGGACATGAAGCCTGAAACTTTAATGCTTTAACAACATGACTAGAGGAGGTGGTGGTAGAGGCAGCATGTGTGGGCAGTCTATGACTCTTGCCATCTCCTACAGCGAAGTCAGAGTCATCATACTCCTCTGCAGCAGGAGCCATAGGTGTTGTGGAGTGAACTGTTGGCAGTAGCACACTATGACACATAAATAACTTAACTACTTCTTTTTTCTACCTAGAGCCCTGGGAAATTTTTAAAGTGCTGCTGCTAGTTGTGGCACATTTGGCCTGCTGATAGTGTGTCTCCCAGTCAGACCTGTGGTTGTGCTTCAGGTGGGATCTCATAGAGGAGGTGTCTAGGTATGAGGCTGCTTTCCCCCTGCTCACATGCTTTTTGCACAGACAACAGATAGTAACATGCTTAGCTTGAGGATCCTGAATGATGTATCCCCATACTATGGACTTCATGGACTGAGGGGTTCCTGAGGCACTGCTGCTATTACTACTAATACAGGGGCTAGATGTTGATGCAGTTCTACTGCCACTACTACTAAGGTGCAGCACTTACAACAGCAGAGCCACGTCATATATAACATTGTGGATGTTAATAACCTGTGTTTCTGTTGTTGTTGCTGCTTCTGGGTGCTTAAAACAGGTGTGTATGGCTGTGTGGGACTTGAACTTTGAAGAGGAGATGTGCTGATGATGACTGATAGGGTGTCTTTGTACTTTTTGACATCTGTGCTTGTCAAGGGTCAGACTTTCCATAGTTTTCTCAGATTATAGACAGGCACAGTGCTGCTTTTCAGTGGTGGAAGATTCAGCCTTTGATTTTCTGCTAACCTTATAGCCATGTCATCATACTCACTCTCAACTTCATCTGTATTTCAACAAGAGAAGGATGCTGGAGGGGTATATTCTAGATCTGCATCATCATCAGTCATCATTAGGTCATCCTCAGCAGCATCAGCTTCACTTGACAATTCTTGCCCACTACCCTTATATTCCTATAAGTTTTAGAGGTCTCAAACAATTTCTTTTTACTTTCACTGTAACAAAGTTTGCTACTACTTTGAAGACAGGTGTTTTGGTGCTTGTTTGTCTCACTATCTGATGCAGCAGCGGTTCAGCTGCTACACCTTCCTCTATTATGCTATTGCCATCATCAACACTTGGATGTTGTCGTCTTCAGTGTTTTCCTTAAATGGTTTTTTATTTGTACTGACATTGGTGATGCTGGAAGCTTTGCTGGCACCTTGACAAACTGCATTCACCCTTGGAATAGAGGGATCATCACTGCTGATTGCACATGCTGAAGCAACCATTGCTGCAGTTAGTTTTTGAACTACTACTTTACTCTCATGTCCATGCAATGCTCCACCCTTCCCACTCCCCCTACCCCTTGTGAGTTTGCTGGACATTACTCAACTACCGTGTGTGTTTTTACTGTACACTACACAGCACAACTGATGGAGTATAATCGATTGCCTAAGCCCAGTCAGCTGTTTGTCACTGTCATCTAATATATTTTGTTCTTTGTTTATTTCTTTATTATTTTTATTTATTATTTTATTTATTTTTTTATTTTTTTATTTTAAGTTGTCTACCCTGTCTGATCACTGTCACAGTCTAAACAGAAAAAATTATAACTGAAAAACAAAATCAACAACTTCTTTCCCCAGACATCCACACCCAGCACAGAGATAATAAGAGCAAGATTAGCAAGCAAATAGGTCCCCAGCTGCCTGTGTCTTGCCAGTCAGTCACGTGAATTTTGGGGTATTTGGAGGTATTTTGGTCAAACTCCTTCCTCCCTTCTTCTCCCCAGAGTGTACCACTGACTCACCTAATAGAGAAGATAAATGTCCTACCTAAAAGATTCCCTAAACTAAACTTCAATTTCCCTATCTTCTCTAGCTCAAACAACGTGCTGCTCTCTCCTCTCACAAACACAGAATGGCTGATGTGAGAGCCTGACACCCTTTTATATTGCTGTAGAAAACTAGAGAAAACTTTCGTGTGGTGGAGAAAAATATTTCTTCCCATTGCATTGAATGCACAATGAGCTAGGTGAAAAAAGCAGGAAAAACAGGAAAATCTGTACTTTTTGCAGGAAATTAGTCGCCAAGCAGAAAGTGCCATTTTCCACCGATTTCAGTTTGAGGCGAAAATTTTTGCCCATCTCTACCTGTGATTGAAACAGAGAAGTCTTTTTAAGAGTGATTAGCCAGCCAGGATGTTCCAGAATGGGCATGCAAAACTGAAGATGGATAGACAATGCTTCCACTGTAGGAGCCTTTAGCAAGAGATCATCCAGATTATTAATAAAGGAGATCCCAAATGAGTGAATGTGGCTGGACAATGTTGCCATAATGTTTGTGAAAACTCATGCAAAGGTTGGCAGGCCAAAAGGCAGAGCTGTGAATTGAAGGTGGTGATTCTGAAATGCGAAGTGCAGGACATGCTGGTAATGAATGTGTATAAGGGTCTGGAGATATGCATCTCTTATTTACAGAGAAGTCAAAGACTCCCCTAGACACAGAGTGGCAATGATGGAGAGCAAGAACTCTATCTTGAACTGTGGCATACGAACAAAGTGATTGAGAAGGTTCATGACCAGGACCTGTTAACATAGTTGCTTTTTTGGAACTACAAATCGATTGAAATAGAATCCCATAAATCTCTCCCGAGGAGGAACTGAAACCAAAGCATTGTTACGTGCCAGATTTTGAAAACCTCTACAAATTGAAGGTCCCTCACTAGAGTGCAAGGGAATATGGATATAAAGAAATGACAATGAGTAAAGGATTTGAAATCTGTGCGATACCCCTTCAATGTACCCTTAAAACCCATGGAGCTGCTATAGATAGGGCTCACTTATCGTAAAAATTATGCTGACAACCTCTGATTGCCTGGGTGATCAGGACCTTCCCAAGGCATGTAGTAGCAGACTTGTCAGTGGGAGGTCTGGGCTAGGTTTCTTACCCTCCCAAGCTTACTTGGGTTTTGAGAGAGTTCACTTCTGGCTTGTAGAGAAGTCAGGTGCCTTTTTGTATATCCAAACTGGTGTGTGTGGGGGGGGAGGTGAAAACCATGAACCTTCATAGAAAAGATACATTTTGGAGTAACCTGGGGGAAATACAGCATAATGAATGATTTTCTTCGGTTCTGGGCCAAATTGCTGTTTGCGCACAAAAGAAAGAGAGACTTTTATAGAGGACTGGTCAGCAGACTAAATCTTCAACCAAAGAGTATTCTGCTCTGTATGCTATCAAGGATTTGCCAGTGAATTTGACAGTATCTAAGGCTTCTTCACTAACATATGCATTGGTTTCAGGAATCTCCTCTTTAGGAGCATCATAGTGCACTGCTTCCATCAATTCCTCACCCCATATGACATCCCCAGCTGGTAAGGTTGAGTTCTTATAAAGTTGATAAATAAGGGCAACAATGCCTGGGGAATAGTCCATTATTGCAGCTGCTGCAGGAGAAAAAGCATACAAAAGAGAGAGGCATCTGGGAATAAACAACTTTCTATCACATGATTTAAACTCCTCTAGAATCAGCTGATTCAGGAAATTATAAAGAGAGAAAAATCAAGCATCCCTCTTTAGAAATGTCTGAGGAGGAATAACCAGAATCTAACGCCTCAGAAATCTTCAGGTCTCCAATACTGTAATAAGTTTTGGATTACAAACCTCTCAACATTGGAAGTAAACTTATATTACTTAGCAGTAAAAGCCCCATAACATTTAAGTTTTATATAAAAAGTGTTTACTGATCCTTTATAATAGAAACTGACCAAACTGGTTTGGGTTCATTTTGGCTACAAAGCACACTAGGGATGTGCAGTCCTGCTCACCTTCTTAGGTTTCTGGGAAAGAAGTATATTTAAAATGGGAATGATAAACCCTGATTGTGCAAATGTAATATCAAATATACCCATTTAACTATTTGATAACTGTGCAGTGTGTTGCATCCAACTGACACTCATACGGTTAACCCTGAAAAGTCCAGATGGGTGTGTAACACACTGCTTTGCAATGTGTTGTGTACAACTCTAGGTCACAGGGTGTGTATGCCTGCTACCTACTCTGCTTCTTTGTCTAGTTTTATTACCTACAAGCTGTGCTTTTGTTTTGAAAACAGGGTAATGGTTTTAGAGGTGTTTTATTCAGTAGCTGGGTAATCTAAATTAAAGAGAGCTTTATTCAATGGCTTGGAAAGATAAAGCTGCATAATTAATTCCCCACATGTCCTGAAAATCTCTCCTCTTCTATAGACTGCTAGCACCTATCATTTTCTACCAGGTGATTGAATAAAGGAGGAATAATCATGCAAATCGTTTCAAGATGGAAGCTCCCACTTAGACAACTTGGAAAGATGATAAGTCCTCTTTAACCCTTTGTTGCAATGCATTGGATACCTCTCTAAATCAGTATATCTTAAGAAAAAATTAAAAGCATAATGCACAGTAAACATTTCATTTTAAAATACCATACACAAAGCATTTTTAAAGTAATAGGTCTACTTTAAGTGAAAAAATATATATTATTACCTAAGCCAATATTTGTTGCCAGTGGCTGACTGGATGCTACACACCCCCCTGTGCAGACAATAGGTGATCTTCTAGAAATGAAATCCAGCTTAGAAGTCATCTTAGGTCAGCTAAAGAAGAACAGCAACTGCAAAGGAAAAAAAATCACATGATGTGTGCACATTTTGCAAATCGACTTTCATTCTTGTTTTGTCCCTGCTTGTATTGTGCTATAAATCTCTTAATTAATCAGAAGGCTTGCATTTAACAAAATTAAGTTGTTTAAGCTCATATTAATCCAATCAGTCAGCACTTACACTTTGCTTACACTTTGCTCTGAAATGCACTACAGGCCTAAGTGATATCTGCAGGAAGCAGGTAATTCAGTCTGTGATTGACAGATTTTGCCACCAATCAGGATTAGATCTAGTTTCCCATAGTGTGATCACATGTCCCAGAAATCCTGGGACAGTCTCTTAATTTCTCTGGGTCTCAATTACCCCCCATCCCCCACCATCAGGACAATAAACAGTTCTGGAATTAAGCCAGTCTGCCACTCTACTTGGTCTGCTACCCCACACACATAACAGCTGCCAGCCAGCCTCCATCTAACAGTATTGTATGTAATGCTTAAGCAATTTCTGCTGCTCTCATCATACTCTGCTGCTGCTGCCCCATTGGCACAGGCAATGAGGCAGCAGAGACTGGACACCACCTGAACACAATGGACATACACTCCAGCACCTTTCCAACAACATTATCATTAGCCAATGACAGAGGAGAGTACTGTCATGATGCTCCGCTCTCATTGGCTGGCTGGCGTGTGAGACAGCGGGGACAGCAGTGCTGAGGTGCATGTATATCTATGTGAGAGGGAGCCAGTGTGAGTACATCTGGGAGCGGTCATGTGAACCAGGCAGGGTGGGTCCCAAGTCCCGGCCAAGTCACTGACCTTGAGTATCCATAGGTTTAAATTTAAAACTAAGGTGACTGAATTCTTTGTGCATTTACTGCTTGTTGCCCGATCCTTGAGCAATGTTGTTGTTAACCCTTTGAGTGCCAGAGAGGTGCACAATGCATTGCTTTGCAATGTGTTGCGTACCCCTCTGGCACTCAAAGGGTTAAAGATGTCTGACAACATTAAGTGCTTCCAAGGGCCTTATTTTATTAAAACTCTTAGCACCTATTCCAAGCATATTTAATCCTTTGAGTGCCAAAGAGGTACAAGTCATTTTTAATGGGTATTTAGCACAACTTGTAAAATTAACGAATGTATAATGAGCAGGTAAGGGTACGTAACAGCAGAGACAAAAATGATATCTATCATCAGTTAAAGTTTTGTTAAAAATCAGCATATTTGAAGATTTAAATAACCAATAGGTGTTTTAGTAAAGTAACATCACAAGATTTGCATACAGAAAAGGGAGAGAGGTCTGTTCCAAGGACAAGGATACCATCTTCTAACATGGCAAGGTATATTATCTTCTGTCATGGCTACTGAGGGGTAAGATCTCCAACTGCTGGAGACAACAACATCCATTATAATGTGAGTTTCAGTGTTCATCATCTGAAGAGGCCATGGTTGGTTTCTCTGGTTCTAATCCCTTCTATGCTTCCCAGTGTCACCTTTGATGGGTTCCCATTCTAAGTGAGACATTCCAAGTGAATTGGACATAAATCAGGAATATGTTATGTTTTCATCCACTCCATTTCTTTCTCTTCTCAGGTATGTTTTAACCAATGATCCTGCATCTACTCCCTGTGTCTTGTACCCCATCTGGTTATTTATTATTCATAATCCTGGTATGTTGAAACCATCCATACTGCATCTTCTCCCTGTGTCTTATACCCCATCTGGTTATTAATTATATAGTGTCCTGGAATCCTAAATTCTGTTTACTTTTGTGCCCTGCATCCTGCCCTTAGACTGAGGTCTCCACAGGTAGTTTCTTATTGTATATAGGTGTGAAAGATCTTGTTAAGCAACTCTGATCAAACATATGGTCAGGGTTTTATTTGTTAACCCCTTAAGGACCCATGACGGTCCTGGACCGTCATGGGTTGTTATACCCTTATGGACCCATGACGGCTGCACACCGTTCAGGGAGTCTGGACTCGGATCACGGAAAAAAAAAATGATCCGTGGGCCTTAACCCGGTTAAGTGACTGCTGCGTGCGTGTGTGCAAGGCCAGTCCTTAAGGGGTTAATTAACCAATTTCAGACTGTGTTATATGCGTAAGATCACTATATAAAGACCACTGGTAAGGGTGAAACGCATTGAGTTCCCATTCTAAGTGAGACATTCCAAGTGAAGTGGACTTAAGTCAGGATGTGGTTAAGAGAAGAACCAGGGTCCACTGGAGAAAAAAAACTCACATTTGAGAACTCTGCAGTTCTCCTAAAGAGCCAGCTTCCAAAATCACCATCAACCTGTAGAGTGTAATACAAAATAAAGCACTCCTAGCACTTGGACATTATAAGAATCTCTATACTAGGATGAACAAGAATCTGAAGTGTTTCTGTTAAGGACATAATGGCTTAATATGGAGCAGAGGTGGGAGGTGGGAAGTGGGACTGAAGATGGACATCCTTTCCTGCAGAAACACTTGCTTCTAAAGACTTTTGTTTTGTTTTTCCCTCTACCTGCTCTGTTACTCCACCCCACAATGCAGCCTGCACTTTTACTGCTATATACAACTCTACTTTTATACTGTAAATCCAGCACTCTATTTATTTGCCTACTTCTCCACCCATTCATATTTCTTCCTCCCTACTCTCATCAAATCCTTTTTGCAACCATACTCTGGATCTATGTTTCAGACCGGTCTATCCTTCCTATCCAACCCCAAGCAGATGCAAATCATATTCCCAACTGCTCGGTGTTTGTATTGATCTCCTCCTTGTGGCTGGTGACATCTCCCCTAACCGAGGACTGTCACGGTTTGGTAAGACTCTAAGACACAGAGTTAGGTAAAAACACAGCTTTATTGAAAAGTTTAAAGAAAATCCTATTGGGTAGCATACACATATATATATACTAGTTGAACAGCCCGTTACACGGGCCACAGTGCCACTGCAACCTGGTCGCGGGCAGTCACGCGCAGTAGAGACTGCCCGCGCCGCGGTGCGGGCAGTCTCTACTGCACATGACTGCAGCACGTGCAGCAGTGTCTACTGCGCATGTTGCGGCGTTACACACGATTTAGCAAATTATTATATAGGATAGCGATTTACATAGTAGTATAAGCAATGGTAAGGAATGAGACACAGGCTCTACCGGCCTTGCCAATACCGGGTAAGGCAACCTACGTGGTACAAGATGGAAAAGGTTCTTCCGGCCTTACCAATATACCGGGCAAGGCAGCCTGGAGGCTGGTACAATGAATAGAGTAGGCTCTACCGGCCCTGCCAATATATCGGGCAAGGCAGCCTGGAGACTGGTTCAAGGAATCGTATAGGCTCTACCGGCCTTGCCATATACCGGGCAAGGCAGCCTGGAGATTGGTACAATAAAATAATGTAGGCTCTACCGGCCCTGCCAAAATACCAGACAGGGCAGCCTGAGACTGAGACAGCAAGTATAGAGGCTTTACCGACCTTGCCAATACTGGGTAAGGCAACCCAAGATGGTATAGAGAAGAATAGGTTCTACCAGCCTTACCAATATACCGGGAAAGGCAGCCTGGACTGCAGAACAGGATGGCAGCAACTAAGGTCTCAGTGACTGGCTAGTTGGATAGACCAGTCACATAGTATGACAACAGAGGCCTAATGGATATTCAGTATGGCATAGCCAGCGAGAGGTACAGGAGCAAACCAGTAATCGTGCAGTGGTGACACAGTCTCTACCGGTGCTAACAGGACTTGCAACAAGCAACCGGTATCTATACAGGGAGCGAACCAGTACCCGTGTACTGGAGAAAACCACCAATCTTCCGGTGCTGTCTAGGACTGAACAGCGACCGGCAAAACAAGGAGCGAACCAGTACCCACGTACTGGGGTGACAGGAGGACTACCGGAGCTGTCTAGGACTGGACAGCAATGATAAACATGGAGCGAACCAGTACCTGCGTACTGGAGAAACAAAGATCTCTACCGGTGCTATAGCAGCTGGTCGTTTGAGGAGCGAACCAGTAACCGCATACTGGGGAGACTATATCACTACCGGTGCAACAGCAGCTGGTTGACAGTGGAGCGAACCAGTACCCACGTACTGGGATAACCAATAACTCTACCGATGCAACAGCAGTCAGTAGTATGTGGAGCGAACCAGTACCCGCATACTGGGATAACCAATAACTCTAATGGAGCAACAGCCGCCGGTTATTTCTGGAGCGAACTAGTACCCACATACTGGGGTAACCAATAACTCTACCGGTGCATCAGCAGTCGGTTGTTTGTGGAGCGAACCAGTACCCGCATACTGGAGTAACCAATAACTCTATCGGGCAACAGCAGCCAGTAGGCTGTGAGCGAACCAGTACCCGCGTACCGGAATAACCAATATCCCTACAGGTGCAATAGCGGCCAGTTGGTAGTGGAGCGAACCAGTACTCACGTACTGGGGATAACCAATATCTCTACCGGTGCAACAGCAGCCGGGTGTATGTGGGGCAAACCAGTACCCGCATACTGGGGAAGGCAACAAGTGAGTAAAAATGTTGCCAGAGCGACTGGGAAGACAAGCACACTGCAGGCGATCTAGGAGCAGGAACCCAGCTGAGGATGGACAGGAAACAGCACGATGGACAGTCAACCGGATCAGGAATGGCAGCAGGAAACTTCAGCAGGACAGCAACCCCAACAGGATCAGGAATGGATGCAGGAACCAGGGTATCAGGTGAGCAGGAACAAGACGATTTCAAACAAGCAGGAATGTAGACAGAGCCCAGGAAGCTCAGGAACTCAATGCAGGAACGAGCAGCATACAGACAACACGAAAGGGCCACCAAAGGGTGCCCAAGCTCAGTCTAAATAGGCAATGCAGGGCGGGCTGAAGGCAGACAGCCAATGGAGAGCCCCCTTCAGGTAACTGACAAAGAAAAGCAGCAATCACGGGCACCATGATACCCACAGAGGCTCTAATCTTTCTAACCTCATCCCCATACCTACCCTCTCACTTCTTGCCCATCCCTTCTCATGTGGTCTACTGAATGTCCCTTTACTTACTAACAAACTACTGTCATACACAACATTTTCTTCTCCTGTGTACTCCAGCTTCTTTCTCTTACTGAGACCTGGCTCTCCCAACATGATTCAGATGTGGAGGCTACAGTCTCACATGGAGGCCTGTACTTCTCACACACTGCACACAAAGTGGGCAGAGGTGGTGGGACAGGTGTACTGCTTGCTTCCCCGTGTTGCTTTCAGCAGATACCTATTCCCCCATCCCTTTCCACTAACTATTTTGAGGTATATGCCATCCATTTATTCCACCCTGTAGCACTGAGTGTTGTGATTGTATATAGACCTCCCCAACCTCACCCTCTACATTTTTCTTGGACTTTGAGTGCTGGCTTGCCTTCTTTCTATTTTCTGACACTGTTACATCTTACCTTAGTTTCAGCGTCATCTACAGGAGCGAGGCTTCAAGCATGCAGCAGCCTCTGTTTTATGTGTTTGCTTCCTGTAGTCTCCTCCTACCTACTTCCTCCCTCTTAGCTGCTCCTCCTACATACTTCCTGTAGAGGGGTTTAAAAGGCAGACTGAGTCCTGACTCAGTTGCCCTTGAGTTGTTGTGCTTAGCAGTTCTCTTACCTTGGGCTAATACAGCATCCAAGATGTGTGGGATAGACTGACAGTACCTTAAACTGTTAACAATATAATTATGATGTATCAAGATACAAAATGTACAATGGCATGTGTGTGAGAGCAAGCATATAAAATAAACAAATTTATAAAACATGCATCAGTATGTGGATCTGAAAGTATGTATATACCATTGATTTAAAAAGTGCCTTTTAACTCCATCTAGGTCACTGGGAAATTACATCACTGTCTGTCAAACTGGTGGACTGATTGGTTTTAGATGCTGAAGGTGATGGTGAGGAGTTTTATTCCTATGATTGATAGAGGTCATACAGATTAGTTGTTTATCTACAGCTTTTTCATGAGTTTATTTAATCTATATGTACTGCATTTTATTAGAATGCAACTTAATCCTCTGATCACAAATTCCTTAATTTTACATTGTAATATTATCTTCCTGTAGTACACATATAGTCCTCTATACTCATTCCCCTTTATTCTTCATGAATTTCTCCATGTAGCATATTAAGCTTTTCTTTCAGCATTGTCAATTAATTTCTCTATTTCTCCTTTATTCAGCATGTATTCATTTATGTTATCTGAAATATCTTAACACCTTATTATCCATAAAATCGTGTTTATTCTTCCTTTAGTCTTCATGAATCCCATTATATTTTATTGGAATATCTTTTTTTCATTTTTGTATATTTTGTGTACATCTTTTATTGTTAACACCATGAAACCAGATGTACAAGAATCTGAATTGGACGTTTGAGGTACTCTCAGTATATCCCACACATCCACGCATCTGAATTGGAAGTTTAAGGTACTGTCAGTCTATACCACACATCTTGGATGCCGTAGTAACTCATTAGTAATTCATTCATTGCAGCATAAGTGATGGCACTCTGTTCAACTATGCAACATTCTGAACAATTAGACATCAGAATGATGTTCCCATTTCAACCATGTGACATTTTGAACCATGCAAAATGCATAATGCTCCATTTTCAGTTCTCCCTTTTGACAATATGACATTTAGTACCATGCAACATGTGTAATGCGCCATTTGATGCAACCTTTTGTTTGACACCCAATAGTGTTCGACATTTCAAAAGGATACCCACTACCCAGTCTGTATCACTCTTGCCCTTTGCCACTAAGATCCTTGAACGCATAGCTTACTCTTTTCTACTTACCTTCCTCAACTCACATAACACTCTGGACCTGCTACAGTCTGACTTTCAGCCCACCTTCTCTACAGAAACTGCTCTTATGAAAGTAGCAAATTATCTCCATATTGCAAAAAACAATAACCATTTCTCTCCTCTTATGCTCCTTGACCTATCAGCTGCATTTGACAATCAACCATACCCTTCTCCCCCAGGTTCTCCAATCACTTGGCAATTGTGGCATGGTACATTTCTGTTTTCTATCCTATCTCTCTCAGCTGTCATATGCTAACACCTCCGATCCCCATCTCATTAGGTGTACCACAAGCCTGTTCTGGGCCCTCTTCTCTTTGTATATCCTCTCTCTGGGGCAACTGATAAAATCCTTTGGCCTTAACTACCATCTCTATGCAGCTGACACACAAATCTATCTTTCCGTACCCTCAATGTCATCTTAAATACAGCAGTGGGTCTAAAAATGCCTTTCTTCTATCTCTTCCTGGATGGCTCATCGTCACTTAAAACTTAACATGTCTAAGACATTATCTTTCCTCCTAAATCCTGCACAATACCTCCATTTCCTATAAATGTCGAGGGCACTATAATTTACCCTGTAGACAAGACACACTGCCTCTGGGTAAATTTGGACTCTTCTCTTTCCTTCATCATCCACATTAATGAAATTATTAAAACTTGTCCCTTCTTTCTTCGAAATATAGCAAATATTTGGCCATATCTCCCTCACTCTACAACAGAAACTGTTATGAATGCTATTATCCTTTATTGCCTGGACTACTGCAACTCTTTATTTATTGGTCTTGCCTGCTAGCCATATCACTCCACTCCAATCAGTTCTTAATTCAGCCACCAGAATACTCTTCCTCTCCTCCAGAACAGTACTTACTCCTACACTTTTTAAATCACTTTCATGGCTTCCCATAAAACAATGTATTACATTCAAAATCCTCCTCATTACTGTCAAGGCACTCCAACACTTGTCCCCACCATATATTTCATCTTCAATATCCCACCATATACCTGCAAGTCCTCTACGAACCACGTATGGTGGAAGACTCTCTGCTTCTTTAACCACTATCAGTGGTTCATGACGGAAGGTTTTTTTCCTCACTGCTCCCTACCTCTGGAACGCCCTATCATCCAGCATTCTCCAAGCATCGACCTTCAACAAATCCAAGCTAAAAGAGCACCTGTTAAATGTAGCACTACTGTAATATAGAAATATTATCTCATATGTCAAAAATTGTACATCCTTTACTACCAGCTTGTATCTGTTTGTCACCCATCCTATACTCAGATTGTAAGTTCTGCTGGGTAGGGAACACATATCCAAATGTTTACTCACCTGGTGTTCTCCTTATGATAGTCTATATAACCACTTAATTAACTTATTGTACTCCTCCTAGCTGGTGCTATCTAAATTAAAATATACACACATACAAATATCTGTAGATGTAGAGTTTATAATATTTCTGTATACAGTTTAAACACACAAGATGATATAATCCGAATAGAGCAGTGACTTTCAACCAAGGTGATGTGGCACTAGGGTGTGCCATGGACATCCGGCTAGGGTGCTCCCTTTTTTCCAATAAGACCTTGACAATAATGAGACTATTGTCTTTAATATATATTTATGGAAATTAATATGCACTGTGTGTTTGTTTTTATTATTCTAGTTGTGAGAGCTTAAAATAAATAGATTTAATTGCTTGTAAACCTTCATTAAACCCTTGACAAATAACATGTTATATTTTAGGGGTGTCCCAAAAATTGCTGATTGCATGGTAGGGGTGCCTTGTGAAAAAAAGATTGAGAGCCACTGGAATAGAGGAAGACCTCCATTATATTTGAAGGAAATGAGATGCACACCATTGTGCAAATGAGCATCAGCATCAATAGCAAAAATAAAAAATGTAGGATTTGATGGGTGTCTAAGTGCTATGGACTTGTATCAATGTTACCTTAGAAAAAATGGAAAGACCTGTAATGGGCAGGGTCCAACAAGCGGACCTCTATATCTTATTGGACTTGGTGCATCTCCCCCATGGTTACCTTAAGGGGCCAAGATGGAGATATGGTGGCAAGATTGTGTCAATGGTGAGATGTCTTTTCCATCATCTCCCAATGAATCTAATGGTTTAGTACTCTACTGCAGTTTCCCATGTTTTTTCTTTATTAGTCAATATGTTTGTCTTTGAAATTTTAGATAAAAAAAATCTCTGAATCATAACCCTAACACATAGGAGAATATACACAAATGAAAAGTGAAATCCTTCTGGGTCAAACCAACAGCACCATAGGGGAGCAATGTGTTAAAAGGCACATTCAAATCAATTAGAATTTGTATTTGGACCCTCTTATGGAGTTGGTTTGCCATAGAATTGCTCATAGAAACATATTTTGAAGGAGGAAAAGGACCACTTGGCCCATCCAGTTTGCCATTTTCTTTGTATAATAAAATATACAATTGTACATACCTCCCAGAGTATCACAGGTATTTTTGATTTCCCTAAGAGTAACTCTCCCTACAAAATTTGCTGTGAGTCTATCACCCTTTCTGTAAAGCAGTACTTATGCACATTACTTTTGAATTTTCTACCATCTAACTTTAGACTATGGCCTCTTGTTCTAGTATTATACTTTAAAAAAATGCTTCCCTCCAGAACTATATTAAATCCCTTGATATATATAAATGTTTCTATCATATCACCCTCTTCCTCCGTTCTTCCAAGCTGTAATTTTTTTAATTATTTGGGCCTATTCTGGCACCCTGTATCATGAACTCCCTGCACCAATTTGGTGGCTATACTTTGAACTACTATTCATTAATGTTCTTCTGGAGATGTGGTCTCCAGAACTGTACAAAGTACTCCAGGTGATATCTTACCAGTGATCTTTACAGAACCACTCTCTTCCTACTGCTAATGCATCTTCATACAATCATAACCTCAATTGTGTCACAGTGATTTACTCCATTTCTTTCCTACCTGCAAGTCTTCTGGGATAATAACTCCCAAGTCCTTTTCCTCTGGTGAATTTGTCAGCACGGTACTGTTAAACCTGCATTCCACTTCTGTGTTTCCTAAATGTCCTAAATGCATTGTATATTGTGCTTTTCAACATTGCATTTTAGATCACAGACCTTTATCCATTCCATTGTTTTTTCTAAATACTCATGTATTTCATTTCTCACTTCTGGTGTGTCAAACGTGTTTCAGATTTTGAAACCTTTTCAGAAAGGTACACCTTTCCTTGAGTTTCACTAGCAATATCACTAATGAAGATATTGAAGAGAACAAACACTAGCACTGACCCCCTCTGGTACTCCACTAATAACCTATCTGACTAAATACCATTGATTATTACAAGCTCTTTCCTGTCTTATAGCCAGTTATTTATCTATTAAACTACCTCTGAGTCAGATTTGTTTGCAAGATCTTCTTGTCTGTAAGTAGTTTGCAGCCAGACACAAGTGCAGCAGACAGACAGAAGTGTGTAGTTTCAAAAACTGCAGTACTTAAGTCAAGCTTGAGGTAAGCTCAGGCTATTACTATTACTTCACTCTTACTTCTCTCTTCTTTTCTATTGTAGACAAAAAACTTAAAAAAAAAAAAAAAAAAAAATCTTACTATCATTCTTTAATACTGCTTATGTTGTAGTACTTGGAATTGTGTTGCATTTAGTATTTAGTTTGAATTGTGTGTTTATTTACTTTGGTTAATTTGGATCATTAGTGCTTAAGTTTGTATTTGGCTTGTTTTGGTTTCTGCATAGTGTGCATAGGTGTCTATTTGGGTGTAGCTGGTAACTGGTTTCATTAGATTAGCATAAGAAAAGGCTTGGCTCGCTTCGTTAGCGTATCAACTGCAGTAGGTGTATTTATAGGAGGTTTCAACTCTGTGAGTTTACTCTGTAAGTAGTTTGCAGCCAGACACAAGTGCAGCAGACAGACAGAAGTGTGTAGTTTCAAAAACTGCAGTAGTTTGAAAACGGCAGGAGTTTGGTGAAGGCATTGGTTTTGTCAGTTTGGTGAGTAACTGCTTTAATTCTAAGATGTCTGGTTTGGTGCAGTGTAACACTTGTCTGGCTGTTGTGTTCCGCAGTACTCTCTGGAGTTTGGGGTGTTGTCCAGTATGTTTGCATCTGTCCACATTGTATGGTGAAATTTCCAGGCTGCAGTCTTTGGTGTGTTATCTGCAATCAAAAGAAGTGAATCTTTCCCAGCTAGAGTGTGAAGTCAAGCAACCATGTAATCCACCACCGCAGCCCCAACGGCCCATGAAGAGAAGGGCTGTGTGGAAGACAGTTGGTTCCGGGAGGTTGAGAGTTGTGGAGCAGAAGCACAACACTGTTGGTATTTCGGTGTGTAATCCCTTTGGTGTCCTGTCTGAATTGGAAAGTGAGATTTCAGAAGATAAAAGCACAGATACTCAGGTACGGGATGTTGTGAGTCCCAAAGGAGAGAATTGTAACAAGCAGTCAGGAGCAGAAAATGGACTTAAAAAGAAGAGAAAGCATCTCCTTGTTGGTGACTCGATTGTTAGAGGTGTTGCTTTAGGGCAGAATGAGGATGGACTGAAGGAGGTGAGATGTCTTCCTGGTGCTACTGCAAGCAGGGATAAAAGACGCATCTCAAATATTGTCAAGGCTGCAACAAAGGAGACTGAAGTTGATCTGATCATTCATCTCGGTACAAACGATTTGTCCCAGAAAAGTGTTGAAGAGGTGAAAATGGAATTTCAAAGTCTCAGCCTGGAGCTGAGCAGAATGACAGACTCTATCACTTTTTCAGAGATTTTGCCAGTCCGCTCTGAAAATAGTAAGAGACTTCGTATCCTGGAGTTCAATGGTTGGCTAAGACAGTGGTGTAAAGAAGAAGGTTTTGGATTTGTCAGTCACAGTGTTAGAAGGTGGAGTTGTAAAGAAATGTTCAAGAGAGATGGTCTGCACCCGTCACACAGAGGAACTGAGGTACTTGGAGAAGAGTTCAGGTGTTTCTTGGAGAGGCATTTAAACTAGATGGAGGGGGCAGGAATTTCATTGAGAAGATTGATTTCTGTCCCCGAACAGTTTTGGTGAACCAGGGTTCTGAGTTTGTTAGTGTGATAGATACAGATGTTGGTGCACAGGAAGTTGCTGGTGCTTTACATACAGATGTTGGTGAGGTAGATGATGGTGCGGTAGATAGAGTTGTTGTTGGTGATAAATGTAATGTTCTTCGTGTAATGTGTACTAATGCTCGCAGCTTAGGCAACAAGCTCAGCGAGCTAATATCAATAGTTTGTAGAGATGACTTGGACTTGATTGTAATAACAGAGACATGGTTCAGGGACTGTAATGACTGGGAAATAGCCATTCCGGGATACACGTTGTATAGGAAAGATAGGGCTGAGAGAAGAGGGGGTGGGGTAGCCATTTATGTTAAAGATAGCATAAAATCCACAGCGATCCAGAATTCATGTAAAGAGTTGGAGACTCTCTGGATCTGTCTGCAGAATAAAAAGGGATCAGTTACAAGAATAGGTGCAGTCTACAGGCCTCCGGGGCAATCTGAAGAGCAAGACAACATGCTAGTGGACGAGATTACCCAAATGGCAGTAAAGGGAGATATAGTAGTTATGGGAGACTTCAACATGCCTGATGTTGATTGGAATATCCCTTGTGCGTCCACATGTAGAAGTAGGAGCATCGTAGAAGCCCTGATGGGGATGTCCCTAAAACAGCTGGTGAAGGCGCCAACTAGAGGGGACAATATCCTAGACTTAGTATTCACAAATGGAGACCTGGTATCTGAGGTGAAGGTGGGAGAAAATCTAGGTTCCAGTGACCACCAATGTTTGTGGTTCGGAATCCAGACTGACTACGAGAAATCCCATTCTGCAACCAAAGTATTGGACTTTAGGAAGACGAAGTTTGAGGATATGGGAGAATATGTAAAGAAAGAATTAAAAGGGTGGGATAAAACACCGAGAGTGAGTACTCAGTGGAAGACACTCAAAGAAGTCCTCTTAAAGGCAACAAGATTACATGTTAGACAAATTAGCAAGAGGAAAAGAAAGAGAAATCCACTATGGTTTACTAGAGAGGTAAGAGCTATAGTGAAAGATAAAAAGTCTGCCTATAAGAGATATAAAGAGACTGGAAGTGAAGCGGACAGAGAAGGGTATAAAACTATACAGAAGAAGACTAAACAGATGATAAATGCTGCTAAAGCCTCAAAAGAGGAAGAAATGGCCAAATCTGTTAAGAAGGGGAATAAAACCTTCTTCAGATATATCAGTGACAGGAAGAAGAAAAACTGCGGGATTACAAAAATTAACAACGGAAAAAATCAGTATATAGAAGAGGAAAAGGCGGTCGCTGACCATCTGAATAACTACTTCTGCTCAGTTTTTTCAGACGGCGGCCCTCATAATCAGAAAATGGCTGAACACAGCATTGCCTCTAGTTGTATAATTTTAGCCCCAGTGTTTTCAGAGGCCGATGTTCTAGAGGAACTTGTCCGGCTAAAGTCAAATAAAGCGATGGGTCCGGATGGAATCCACCCTAGAGTTCTTAAAGAACTCCGATCTGTCATAGTTGGCCCCCTGACTAATCTGTATAACCAGTCCCTTCTTACGGGAGAAGTTCCTGATGATTGGAGAATGGCCAATGTTGTACCCATTCACAAGAAGGGTAGTAAAGAAGAAGCTAGTAACTACAGGCCAGTCAGCCTGACATCTGTAGTGGTAAAAATGATGGAGACTCTTCTAAAGAAGAAGATAATTGACCATCTAACAAAAAACAACCTGATGGACCCAAACCAGCATGGCTTCACTGAGGGCCGATCCTGTCAGACTAATCTCATTGATTTCTTTGACTATGTAACTAAAGTGCTGGATGAAGGTGGTGCTGTGGATATCGCCTACCTGGATTTCAGTAAAGCTTTCGATACAGTTCCCCATAAAGAGCTGATAGATAAATTATCAAGAATTGGATAGTTCAGTGGATCTGCAGTTGGCTGAAGGACAGAAACCAGAGGGTTGTTGTTAATGGAGTGTATTCTGAGCAGAGACTGGTTACAAGTGGAGTGCCACAAGGATCTGTTCTGGGCCCTGTTCTGTTCAACATGTTTGTAAGTGACATAAGGGAAGGCTTGGCAGGGAAGGTTTGCTTGTTTGCTGATGACACAAAAGTGTGTAATAGGGTTGATGTTCCAGGAGGTGTCTGTAATATGGAGAATGATTTGGCACTATTAGATAAGTGGTCAAAACAATGGAAACTTCAGTTCAATGTTTCCAAATGTAAAATAATGCACTTGGGGAAAAGAAACCCTCAATCTGACTATCGTATTGGCAGTTCTGTGGTAGCAAAGACTTCAGAAGAGAAGGATTTGGGGGTGGTCATCTCTGACAGCCTCAAGATGAGTAACCAATGCAACCAGGCGGTGGGGAAAGCAAATCGTATGCTTGGCTGCATAGCTAGAGGTATAACAAGCAGGAAGAGGGAGATTGTGATCCCTCTGTATAGAGCTCTAGTGAGACCACATCTGGAATGCTGTGTACAGTTCTGGAGGCCTCATCTGCAAAAGGATATAACTAAAATTGAGCGGGTTCAAAGAAGAGCTACAAAAATGGTGGAAGGTCTAAAGCATAGAACTTATCAAGAACGACTCAGAGATCTAAATATGTATAGTCTGGAGGAAAGAAGAGAAAGGGGGGACATGATTGAAACCTTTAAATATGTTAAAGGACTGAACAAGGTTCAGGAGGGAAGTGTGATTAATAAGAATCTGAATACAAGAACAAGGGGGCACAATCTGAGGCTAGTTGGAGGAAAAATCAAGAAAAACATTAGAAAATATTATTTCACTGAAAGAGTAGTAGAAACTTGGAACAAACTTCCAGCAGAGGTGGTTGATAAATCCACAGTAACACAGTTTAAACATGCCTGGGATAAACATGTATCTATCCTAAGATAACAATAAAGGAATACTAAAGGGCAGACTAGATGGACCAGGTGGTCTTTTTCTGCCGTCAATCTTCTATGTTTCTATGTTCTATGTTTGTCAGAAAGCTATGCTACCATGGATCTTTCATGTCATTAAACTTCAAAAATAAAACAAATCTTCATTTCAGCAGCGTTTTCAAAAATGTCCCAACTATTGATGTCAGACTTACTGGCTTGTAATTGCCAGAGTCCTCCCTACTGCCCTTTTTGTGTAGTGTACTACACTGACAATTTTCATGTTATCTGGAATCACTCCTGTCAACAGAGTTTGGTTTAAAAGCTCAGCTAGACTTGCTGTAAGCAAAGACAATCAGCTCTTTTAAATTTTGATAGCATCTGTAGCACCTTATCCTCTGTCCACTGGTTTAATATTAATAGTTCCCCTTCTGCACAACCTTCTGTAAAGAGTGAGCAGAAGTAACTGTTCAGACAGTCAGCTATTTCCTTATCTCCTTCACATATGTTTCATTTTCTGACTTAAATCTTACCATACCTCCTTTACTTTTTCTTTTCACTAATATAACTAAACAAAACCTTATCACCCCTTTTTTCTCAACTTTGTTATTTTTCCTTCTGTTTTGGATTTAGTACATCTTATAAAGTGCCTAGCTTTCCTCTGTTTAACCTTGTAAACATTTCTGTCTTCCTCTGACTGATTCTACCTGTGTTTCCTCTATATACTTTTTATCCATTACAATGCCTGTCATCTCTCCAGAGAACCAGATTGCTGTTTTTTTTGGATTTTTTTAACATTGTTTGTTTATATTCCTGATGTAGAATTTCTTCTGCTTTTTATTTAGTACATAAAATGTAATGCTTTAGTTGACCCTGCTCACCTTAAGGCAATTTCCTCACTGCTAATGAATATTCTTATGTACTCACCCATTAATCTGCCTTTCTAAAATCTAAGACCTTTGTTTTAGTGTTCAGTATGCACTAAAATTCAGTATAAAAGTATCAGTATATTAAACCTCAATGACTGATGATAACTGGGCCCAAGCCTCTCTCTCCCACAGATACATCTCACAACATATCAGAATATGTGAGAATAAAGTAGCAATGTTTCGTTGTGCGTTGGCTACTTCACCAACTGTATAAGATGCCCCTAGCATGTAATCCAAGATGTTCCTACTCCCTGACGATACAGCAACAGGAAACTGTAGTTACCCTAGAGCAAGAAGGCGATGGTGAGCTGGTTGTTTCGCTCATCATGAACTTTCAGCCTCTGCCTGGGTTTCTCTATTCTTCCTCCTATTTGATCTCCACCTCACCTCTTGTTACCTGTCTCGAGATTCGGGGGTACAGCAACAGCAGTGCTCGATTTCAGTGGTAGGTGTTTGGCTTTAACATGTTTCACATAAATGTCATGGTGTTTGTGTTTTATGTGTCTTATCAGGGTGGCTGTGCCAAGGAGTGTTCCCTCCTTTCCCCTTCTCACTGACTTGCCACAAATTGTGCACAGTGAAGTTGTTGATTACTGTACTTTTCCTGCTCCAAGAAAAAAATAGTCCCACACCCATGACATCAGTGGGGAAGGAAATGGCGGAGAAGAATGGCCTCTTTCTTCTACTCCTCCACATTCCCCTTCACTGTCTGGGGCAGAGGATGATATTGCTGTTGTTGCTGCTACTGCCTCAGAATCAGCACTGCAAGTAGGACCAGGATAATTGCTGCTGCTGGCAAGTGAAACCTGTCCTTTTCCCGCATCACTCGTTGACCCCATTCCTACTGTGTCCACGGTGGTCTGTGGCACACTAGCCTGCTCCTCAGCATCCTGCCGCCCTTGCAACTGAGCAGCAGCAGGAATTAGAGCAGTTGCAAATTCCACAAATTCTAAAAGCTCACTGCTAGTAGTGGTGGTGATGCCCATCCTCTTTCCTGTCTCACATTCCTTCTCATTTTGGGCTAAAAAGGACATCAATTTCTCTTCCACCCCAGCTTCTCTAACATCATCATCACCACCACCACTAGTCCCTCTGTGCTGCCCCTGCTTATCTATTACAGACATCTCACTGATGGTTGGAGGAGATGAAGAGGAATGTGACAAAGGGTCCCCTGCTGTCACACTTGGCATCATCTTCTCCTTCCCCCTATCCTGAGTCTTACAAGCCACACTGGCAGCAGGCACAGCCCTGGAGGTGGCAAGGGTAGCACATCTGACAGCAGACACAGTACTGGCAGCAGCTGGGGCAGTACTGGCAGCAGGCACAGCACTAGTGGCAGCAGGGGCAGCAAGTCTGACAGCAGGTACATTAATGTTGGCAGCAGGGACAGCAATGGTGGTAACAGTAGTAGGGGCAGCACATCTGAAAGCAGGCACAGCAATGGTGGCAGCAGAAGCAGCACATCTGTCAGCAGGCACAGAAATGGCGTCAGTAGGGGCAGTACTTATGCCAGCAGGCACAGACAGCTGATCTGTCTTGCTCTCACTGTCACCCTCTCTTTCCTCCCTTAACATTAATTTCCTTGAGTGCTGTGATGCTTATCTGAGCTTCACCGTCTAACTATGAAACACATGCTGCATCCCATGCTATACAGTAGGCTGCTGTGCCAGTGAAAGGCATAGTAACTATACGGCATGCCTGGGAACTCTGTCCTACATTTGCGAGCTGCAAGACTTGACTCATGCACTCATGTAAAGCAATTCAATGGAGACCTCACTACCATTCAAGGAGTTAAAATTGCACCTCCTTTGTGTTTTTTTACCTGGCCAATGATTAATGGGGCATTGAGCTGTGTGATTAACACCACTCTGGGGTGAATGTACAGATCTAGCAGTGTGGCTGCATGGCATTAGTCTCTAACATCAGCAGCTGCACTTAACCCTTTGAGTGCCAGAGGGGTATGCAACACATTGCTCTGCAATGCTCTGCTTACCCCTCAGGCACTCAAAGGCATAAGAATATTCAGTACAATATATGATTGCTGTAGTGCAGTGGGTCTCAACCATAGTGTTGTGGCCCTTTAGTGCACTAGCTTAGGATGCCACAGTTTTTCAGTGTAGACTTTGACAACAACGGAAATATTCAGTTTCAAATGCATATTCATAGAAACTGACATAATCTTAATTCGACTATTTCTACCTGGCGACATGTTTAATGTGCCGTTTGGTTGGTCTAGTGGGCGATATTTTGATATTGAATCAGAAATTGCAATGAACAGTATGATAGTTTTGGTCATTCTGATTGTAAGCTCTAAGAACTATGTATTTGTAAATGTGTACCCTTCATAGTGCCATTGATAAGTGATCTATAAAAATGATATGTATCCTGAGAATTCCAAACTATGTTAGAGGTGATTTGATCCAAAAAAGTTTGAAAACCACTGCTGTAGTACTTACCTGCCAACACACTCCTGCAGCATATGACTTACTGCCAGCATGCCCAGCACACCATCCATATAGTATACACAGTGGAATGGGGTACACTAACACCATGTCTTCTATGCATTGCTTAAAACATTTGTAAGCAGTGCACAAATTAAAAGGACAGTGCCAAAGTGCACACAAACTGCCCCATTGTCCTTCCTTTGGTGCAAGTACCAGTAAGGGTAGGATAACTTAGTAATCTGATGTTAGGCAGGTGCAGGAACTGTTATTGCTCAGAACAACATGATACATATGTCCCCTTTTCTCTAAACTATTCTGCTGTGTTTTTTTGCTGTCTGAAACATGCTGTACAGTATTTCACATTATTGTCATTATTTTACGTAATATATCTGCATATACAAGTATTTTATTACCAGTGAGAGTTTTCCACAAAAAATAAGTTCTGCACAGAGACATCTGCATTGTGTACTTTTGTATACAAAAATTATTAAAGGTGTCTGAGCATAGACTATGAGTGGGAAAGTTCCAGCCTTCCAGCTGTTGTTGAACTATAATTCACATCATCCTCAACTGCTTGTTGGGCAGCAGCAGATAATGAGAGTTGTAGTACAACAACATGGGAGTATGGCCACAGTTTGCACCATCCATGCTCTTATATGACCAAAATAACAGAAAGCATACCCCCTTATTGGGGTACCACAGTTTGTTTTTTTGCTGATCTGAAAGAAGTATAGTGGGGAAGAGGGGGTTACAGACAACTGGAAAACCCCTTTAGGCATGCCCTTGTGTTGACACATAAAATAAACACAGATTAGACTTACCAGCTCATCTAGCAGAGATCAGAACTGCACAGACTCTGGACTTTGGTACAGTCTAAATGGAGGCAACATTTCAGCCCTAGGAAACAAATACCTAACTTGGAACTTTAGCTGATTACTTTATTAGTTATTGCACAGCATACAGAGGGAGGTTGTTATTTTCTGCTGTGAAATTCAACTTTGCTCAACACAGCTGGTAATTCATACAATGAGCCTTATATATTCAGGCAAATCTGTAGCAAGCCAACTGGGGACAGACAGTAATTCCCCAATTACCGATTAATTTAAATGGAGCACTTTCACCCCCTGAATGCTAGAGAGGTCTCCAGCCCATTGCTTTGCAATACATTGTAGCTCTCTGTAGCATGCAGAGGGTTAACCTATTAAAATCAGTGGTATTACTTATCTGTCTACTATGGTTTAGATGGTTTCCCCAGAACTGTGCCAATTTGCGATTATACGTTTGGTCCAATATAGAACTGTAAGGAGTAATTCAAGGGATAACAAGAGAGATTAACTCTCTGAGCCCATTGTCAGGCAAATGAACTGCACCACAGAGGACAAATAACAATTCCCATTGATTTCATTTGTGCTTTTAACCCCTTTAATGCTAGAAAGTTCTTCTAAGTATTGTGAACCAATGCATTGGAGACCTCTCTAGCATTAGAGGGATTAAAATCTACAGTTATAGCAATTAGAATTTGGTGTATTTAACCCATGCAGTTTATTTTAAAAATATCGTTTTTAATGAAGTGTTAAATAAAACTGAAGTTTTAAACCATATACTCAAATTCCTTGTGAGTTTAATACAGCACCGAACTGGTCCCCTTGCTATTAGGTCTGCGGAATAACGGTATTGAACTTAGGCTGTTTATCCCTGAAAGTGACCAATTTTCTTTTCTATCTCCTGTTTTCTTTGGTATTTGGCATTTAAAATACACATATACAGGCAAGGTATGCAGCCGCATACCTTGCCTATTAACCCTTTGAGTACCAGAGAGGTAAGCGCTGCTACCTCTCTGGTACTCAAAGGATTAATTATGCAATATATATACAAAGAAAGCATGTCACATAAAATTGGAGAATAAACAATGTTGAATGGGAGCAATATCTGTCAAATTAAAATGGAGAAAGAAGGTCATGGGAGCACTATATGTTGACTTAATCTAAGAGATGACAGCTGGCATATTTGAAAAAAGTAAAAGCTCTTGTAAAATAATAATCAGTGTAAACTTGCACTTGCTAAACCTCAACACATTTCTTAATATGGCTCTGGCTATTTACTATGGAGGTACAATATCTCGGAATTAATACATATAACTATAAAAAATGTGATTGTCAACCAGGCTACTCATTCTATGTATCACTATTTAGAACATGCAAATCCATATATCAAGCATGTGCTCAAATTAAAAGTTTTCAAAGCTACAGAGATCTGGTTACATATGTAAAAATTATAACAAATAATTCCCATTATAACTGAAAAACTAACTGAAATAAGTCTATCTAAAATTGTGCATGGCATAGCATTAAAAACCAGTCTGTATCAACAGATCCATAAAAATCAAAAAACACATCCATGGAGATGACTAATATGCAGTGAGTCATTACTGAAAGTGGATGTCAGCCCCCACTACATTTTCTATATCAACACTGGTACTATACATACGTAGTTAGACACCTGTATGAGTAACCCTAATCCATATTTCATTACATATGATCCTGCAGTTACTCACTTCCTACCCTCCCCACCCACTTACTACTTCACAATTACTCACTCATTCATATAACACCAAACCTCAAAAACACTCTACCTATCCATATCTACACATATATACCCATACTTAATACACCCTCATTCAACCATACCCACTCTTGATCACTCATATCCACATATACCTCCCAAGACACACACCTACCCCAAATATGCCCCCAAACCCTAACTACTGTACCTAACAGATAGTGAATCCCTATGACTTAACCTAATGCACCTCCCAAATTTTACCTAAAATCTGACATGGCAGATCTTGCCTACAACCTAACCTAACTGACAATACAACCCCAAGAGCACCTCCCAAACATAAAATCTAACCTAGCAAATTATGAACCCCCAAACTTTATCTACTTCAATTAGATCCTGTGGCATTTTTAAAGTGTCATTTTGACAGTGGCATTGTTGTGAAGACACCATTTTGATGCTCACCTTGGAGTCAGTGTCACTGCAAAAGGAAACCTCACTAAATATACCACCCTCACAAATGTTAGCACAATCATGGCAAAAAATTAAAAATCAAAAACATTACCATCACACTGAATCCAATCCAGTTCACTGGGCATGTTCAAGTCCTCATTTAAAACCCCCCAATGTGAATGTTTTAATCTTAAAAAATAACTGACAAGTTTCTGCAATGTATCCATGGATCCAAAATTAGAAATATGCTCAATAAGGTTAACCTCAAAAACTGAAGAATGTGTATTATACATTTCCTAAACATGGTGTGAGAAACTGTTGAGCAGGTAACCTTGCTCTGCCTTACACCTTAGGGATAGTTTTCTTGGTTTGACCTATGTATAGTTTGTCACACTACAAAGGAGGAAGAACACACATGGCTTGAATCATTATTGAGTAAGGATGAACATTAAAAGTAGGGATGAGCAAAACATTTTGCCTCAAAAATGAAACAGGTGAAAATCACAAATATCTCTCCCTTCCTGCTGCTAACTCCTCTTTTTATACAGCCAAATATCTGGTCATATTTTCCAAATGTTTTAGTGCACTATTTGTCTATATTCAATTCATATGAAATAGTAACTATCAAGTCCCTTTCTGCTGCTGTTAGTGTCAGCAAAGTACCATTAAGCCTGTATTCTGTCTCTTGGTTTTTGTTCACAAAATGCATTACCTTGCACTTTGCAGCATTTAACTTTAGATCCTATGATCTTGTGTGTTCCTCCAATTTTCCAAAATCACTGTGCGTGTCTTATAACCCCTGGAGTGTATTACCTGTGACAGATCTCTGTGTCTTCTGCAAATAGGCTCACCTTACCATGAACACCATTAGAAATATCAGTAATGAAGATGATCACCTACAAATGTATTACATTGACTATGACACTGTCACCTGTCAGCCAATTTCTTATCCAGTAAACTATCCTTGAATTTCTACACTATATATCTTATAATCAACTATGTGGGACAGTGTCAAAAGCTTTACCAGAATCAAAATATGCTAGATCTATTGCCCGACCCTTGTCTATCACGTAAGTCAAAATATGTAACTAGATTGTTGTAAAGCAATACTGTCATGAATCTTGCAAGTCATTAGGCTTCAGATATGCCACAATTCACTCTTTTAACAGTGTTTCCATTACTTTCCCAATTACTGATGCTATATTTATGGTTTTGTATTTACAAGAGACCTTTTTGCTCCAAATATAAAACTTGCTACAAATGACCAAACAGAATGCATGCAGCTCAATACTGTACTGTGAAATCAATTTAAAAAAAAAAAAAAGGCATTTAAGTTCTTTAATTTTTTTGGTTCATAAATGAGTGAGTACAAGTTTTTCTGCTACTCATGGATAAAACCAAGAACTGAAAACATGTCATATTGCCGTATTTACTGTTTGCTTTGGCTTCTTAAAGTTCCAGATCAATGAGACTTAAGGAGCTTCTGAGTAACGTGCACAGTGATACTGTGGTCATCAAGTTGTGTTGATCTCATAACTTACTTAGGAGAGCCACACACAGTGTTTCAAGTAAATTATTAAAAACATACCTTTTGGATGCCACCTGGAACTATTGATAAAAGTTAACACTGTTCGTTTAAGTACTGTTGGGCCCCAGAGTTCACTCAGCTTCTGCCCATTTGAATGTGGGGCATAATAGTGACTGTTTAAAGGTGTGTCTGGTAATGGGTGATGATTACTTCCTGTTGCTCACCCCTCTGGCAAGCAAAGGGTTAAGTTGTTATATGCCTCACTAGGCCTTCCATCCGACATTAACCAGAATACAAGAAAAGACAGCTGCAACACCTAGTGCATTATTTCTTGATTAAACATGAATTAAAACAGTCAAGTGCTAAATGCAAAACTCCCAAATAGGAGTGATCAAAACATCCTCTGCCACCTGCCCACACAAGATAATGGAGAAGTCACAATACAAGTCACCAGTCTCCAGACAAAAGGAAACAGCCAGCTTCCGGACACTCCATAAGGTTCAGAGGAGCACGTTTAGCCTTTATGAATGTCAGGAAACTGGCTGTACTTTGTGTCTACATCTAACAGCTGATCAGCAATTTGTGCTCTGGAGAACAGAAACTTGGACTGTGGCTTCTCCATTCAATACCATACATAGCTACTTGGATGTTTTGTTTAATTTCATGTTTAATCTAAAAATAATGCACTTGGTGTTATGCTAGCCGCTTCTTGTATTGTGGTAATTGTCAGATGACAGGCCTGGTGAGGCAGGGTGGAACTTAACCAGTTGAGTGCCCAGGATATTTACTGCATAGAACACTATGGACAAAATCTCAAATCTGCCCACCTTGGGGAGGTAAAATTGTTTATGCCAACTATCAGATATTAGTGTATGAAACCAGGGGTAGTCAACCCTGATCCTCAGGAGTGACCAACAGTGCATGTTTTCAGGATATCCCTGTATGAGCACAAGTGGACCAATTAAAGTGACTGAGCCACTAATTTGTTCACCTTTGCTCCAGCTGGGATATCCTGAAAACATGCACAATTGGTAGCTCTTGACAACAAGGGTTGGCTTCCCCTGGCACAAACATACCCTGCAACACTGCAATATTGTAAATGTGCTGAAGGCATGCACAAGGAATGGAGATGTAAGTGTACTTGAGGCATATTCAAGCACTTGCAGTCTATGAGTTCTTGATCATTTGCCTTATTACTTTATGAATTGTTTGCAAAATTGTTATTGTTTGCATTTTTTGAGAATTTTAATGCAGTAATTCTGCATAACCATAACATTTGGAAGCTGATCAACTCTGATATTTTTTTATTTTTTAATTAAACAATTTTTGGATAGAATCTAAAATAGGATGGATGGAACTTTGGGCCTATTCACTAAGCTAAAGAGTGTGACATTGCAGGACAAATACAAATTCCTATTTACACTGAGCTTTTAACCCACTGAATGCAAGAGAAATTTCAAACACAACTGCCAGCAATGCTAATAAATCTCAGTGCCTTGGTCCCATTCCATTGCATCCCTAAATTATGTCTCCTTGTCATCTGGGTTTATGCCTAAAGCCTGGAAAGTGGCTAGAGTTTAGGGGTCAGCAAAAGGTCCCATTGTGCTCCTACAAAACAATCTGAGAAAACCATTTGGTTGTCCTCTTTTTCACAGGAAAATCCAATTTAAATAAAACAAAATATTTGCCATTTTCACACATTGGCAAAACAATGTTCACTATTTTTTCAATGGCAAGAAAGTCTTTGCCCCTTTTCACGTATTTTTTGCCTTTTGCTAAAAAACATGCAGTTTTCCAGGATGTAAAACACAATACAAACAGCTACAGAGCTAGAGAGAGGTGCTAGGCTGTTGTGCTATGAATTAATAGAGAAAGTGAGGCAGAAGAGGCAAGTTTAATAAAAATAATAAAAGGAAGAGCTGGAAGGAGTCTGAGTAAGGAGGAGGAAGTGACCACTACCAATATAAAAGTGTCTGGTTGCCCTGGTTCCCCATACCCAATGCTGGCTAGTCCCCCTACATCACCCCTAGGGGTCTTGGGGAAATTTTTGTCAAGGGCAGAGGAAGGAGAAGGTAGTAGAGTAAGCAGAACAGGTCAGCTACATGTGCCTGCTGTCAGTGTTGCACCTGCTGACAGTGCTGAACCTGCTGCCAGTGTGTCTTCTAATTCTCAGGACAGCAGTGGACCATAAGTCACACTTGCCATCCCCAGGCAGTCCCGCCACTAGTACAACTAATAATAATGTGCAGCAGCTTGTACAGAGTGTTAGGAGTGAAGGAGGGGCTGATCATCATATTACTAATGAGGAGGAAGACTCAGGGACTGAAATTGATGTGGTTGGTGTTAGTAGTAGTAACAATGATAGTGAAGCAATGGGTAGGACTAGCATTAGGGGAATGGTAGGGGAAGTAATGCAGAGCATTCAGACTAGTGATCAAGGGAACACACACCATTCCCCTGACACAGGGAGTCCCTTTCCCCCCATGGCATTGTCCAGGTGGAACATGATCCCAAAGAAGGCAGAACTGCAATAATATCACCACCACCAAAAGCACAGATCAGCTGCCTGTGCCTGCTGCTGGTGCTGCCAGTCGGCCTTCTTCAGGTCAACAAAAAATGGCAAGTACGACATTAGGGGACCCTCTGTCACCTTTCTCATCATCTCCACCAACCAGTGAGATGTCTTTAATAGAACAGTAGCAGCAAGGAGGGACTGGTGGTGGTGGTAGTGATGATGGTAGAGAAGCTGGGGTGGAAGAGACATTAATGGCCTTTTTAGCTCAAACTGAGAAGGAATGGGAGACAGGGATGGGCATCACCACCAGAAATTAGCTTTTGGAGTTTGCTACTGCTCTAATTCCTGCTGCTGAGTTGCAGGACGAGCAGGCTTGTGTGCCACAGACCACAGTGGACACAGTGGGAATGGGGTCAACAAGTAATGAGGGTCTAGGACAATTTCCCCTTGCCAGTGGCAATAATCTTGGTTCTAGTTGCAGTGCTAATTCTGAGGCAGGAGCAACAGCAGCAGCAGCAACATTATTCTCTGCCCCAGCCAGAGAAGAGGAATGTGGTAGAGAAGAAGAAAGTGGTCATTCTTCTCCACCTTTCCCCTCCTCCCTGAAGTCCTGGGTGTGGGTCTATTCTTCCATTGGGGTAGGCACAGTGCAGTCATCAATGATGGCACTCTGCACAATTTGTGACAAGCCAGTGAAAAGGGGAAAGGAGGGAATGCACCTTGGCACAACCTCCCTGATAACACACATGAAACACACATCATGACATTTATGTGAAATATGTTAAAGCCAAACACCAACCACAGAAATCAGGCACCGCTGTTGTTGTACACCCTGACTCTGCCCAAAGGCAACAAGAGGCGAGATGGAGGTCGAAGAGGAGGAAGAATTGAGAAACCCAGCCAGAGGCTGAAAGTTTGATGCCAAGTGAAACACCTGGCTTGCCATCATCTTCTTTCTCTACGGTAACTGCATCTTCTGCCAATCCACCTCATTCATCGTAACCTCCCCATCAAGTGATAGTCATTCTCTGGATGTCAGGATGTGGCAGTTTATGTCCACCCATTGCACACTGTGTGGTGCACTGACCACATATGGCAGTGTGATGATGGATAATCACAAGCAGGGCATAAATTGGCATCAGAGGAGATTCCATCCCACAAAAAAGGCTAAGCTGGTGGCAGGGAGGGTTCATCATTACTATTAGCTGTCTGCAAGTTGTCATGTGTCTTTAACGGGGAGTGGACAATGGGCATAGTGACATCAGCAGTACTTGGTTTTTGGTGGGGGGAATTTCACATTGGGGAACCTAAGTGTCATCATGTTTGGAAAGTGTCATGCCAGGTGTTTGATGTGAGTGCATATGTATCCATTGTTCCCTGTCCGTCCCTTGTTTGCCACACACACTGTGCACATTGCAGTTGCTGATGTGAGAGGCTGCTCAGGTAGTCTGGTAGATTTCTAGATAAGTGGTTGTGTACTAAGCAAGAAATGTGAAGGGCATGTCTACATTCCAATGTTAACCAATTTAGTTCTTTAAGCATATCACAGTGAGGGGTAGTGTCAAGTTGGATTTGTGGCGCTGGTGCATATACTACATCTCCACAGTTTATGACTAGCAGCAACATCTGTTGTACAATGCATTTTCTCATGAGGGGACTTAAACAAGATTTGTTTCTAAAGAGAGTACTTATTGTTTGGATGTTAATTTATCAATATGAAGACCAAAAGTGAGAATGGGGTCAAGCCACATTCCAAGATATTTGTAGGAGTCCACTGGTGCCAAGTTACGATTAGACACCGTTAAAATGGATAGGTGGGTATTGCCGAGATTATTCAGTTTTGCTTTGTATCAGATAATACTGTGACTGTTTTGTCTGTGTGTAAGAACAGTTTGTTCTTTGCTACCCATCTTTCAACTTTGGAGACATCATGTTGTAATATGGCCTCTAGTTGTAATATGTTTGCATTTTTAGCATAGATTATGGTGTCATCTGCATACATATGTTCAGAAGATGCTTTGAGACTGCATTTTCAAGTGACTGCAGACAAGTGAAGGAGTTTGCTGCTGATCTATTACCTCAGCATGGAGGAGGAAGGAGCCCCTGCTTGCCTACTTCACCTGACCTTGTTGTTGGTATCGGTGATGTGTCTTGCAACACACTGGGCTGCCTCCAATGCGCTGTCAACGACAGGAAGGCATGCTGGCCACTTGGAGCACTTCATAAGTCAATGATAAAGTGCACTGACTGGCCACCAGCCTTTCCTAGCATGTCCTTCAAAAGCCCAATGCATGACCGGTACAGTGAGGGCACTATAGTTCTAAATGTGGTGCGGGATGGAATTTTATATCGGGGTGTGACATCTGAATTCTCTCTTCTGCCTGGTGGCTATCAGGAAATGGTAAACTATCTCCCTCAATAACTGGTTCTGGAAAAGATATCCTCTCAGTGACAGTGACAGTGGTGGCAGGAAAAATATTATCCAGATCGTTTGGGCTGCTTACATGGATGTTCGCTGTAAAAATCCCTCTTTGATACTGCCCGCAGTGTCCGATCAGTAGTGTTACACACTGTAGGTGTCCCCAGGTTTATAGGACTGGCAGTAGCGGAAGTGGTGACTAGAGTGGCAGTGGCACTAGTCATTGTGCAGGTGGTTCTGGGGGGGAATCATCACAAAACAGCTGATGAGACACAGGTGATGGCTGCTTCATGGTCTCAGAGGAGGACCTGGACCTCTCTACCCTGCTAGTAGAGGTAGAACGACCTGCAGTCCCCTTCTTATTTTTATTTTTTGGTTTGGAGTGCTGCTGCTGAGTCTGACTATGACATTGACTACTAGTACTACTGACAGTCCTCTTCTTTAGCCGTCTGCTGCTGCTAGCTCTGCTTGAAAGCAACGTCACTGTGGTGGTGTTGGTGGTTGCTGGGTCACTGCAGCTGGTACCAGAATGAGGGACATCAGGTTGTTCAGGACTCAAATCCATTACTGATAGGTAGGTAGTGTACTATAATATTTGAACATTTTAAAACCTGGCCACACGACTACTGTCAGACTGGCTGTGTCACTCTGAAAATTATTCAAACAAATTCCTAATTATCACAGTGCCTGTTATTCTGCCTGAGCGACATTCTTACTTTCGGGTTTACCTTGGCTGCATTCTGAAAACTATTCAAACAAATTCTTAATATTTTTAATATTTTACACAGGAACAAAGGTGACTCTCCGTTGCGGTGGCAATAAGGTACTAGGCCTGTCTACACACATGTGAAACTGGCTGTGTCACTCTGAAAACTATTCAAATAAATTCCTAATATTTTTTATATTTTACACAGGAACAAACGTGACTATTCCTTGCAGTGGCAATAAGGCACTAATCCTGGATGCCTGCCTACACAACAACTGTCAGATTGGCTGTGTCACTTTAAAAAAAACACAGCTCCTGACAGTGGCAATAAGGCACTAGACTGACTAGTAAAATAGCTTTAGTGGGACACTCTCTCTCTCCTTCTCTCTCTGAGCTCCAACAACGCACTAACAGGAAATGCAGATTGCAGGCTGTCTGGGTGTCGGTTATGTCATTAGTCCAACACCATCATGAAACAAAGAAGCTAGAAAGGGCAGGAAAGTAGCACGTGCGTAACACCATCTGAATGTCCGAATTTTGCCTGGAATTTCAGAGCAGTCCTGTTCGGATTCAGGTTTCTAAACATGAACATCCCTTGCCTTTCGACCGGCCCGAATAAAGTCAAATGAGCCTTATTCATCCGAATTCCAAACTCATCAAGCCATGTCTTTATGTACCTTGCTTGGTGCCCAAGGGTATTGTCATGCTGGGACAGGAAACTGCCTTCCCCATTGCCATAAAGTTAGAAGCATACAATTGGATAAAATGTCTTTGTATACTGTAGCATTAACATTACCCTTCATTGGGACTAAGGGACCTAGGCCAAACCCTGAAAAACAGCCCCCAACCATTATCCCTCTGCCAGAAAACTTTACAGTCCGCAATATGCATTCCGGTATGTAGAGTTCTCCTGGAATCTGCCAAACCTAGATTAGTCCATCAGACTGCCAGATAGTGAAGTGTGATTCATCACTCCAGACAACACGTTTCCACTGCTCTAGAGTCCAATGGTGGTGTGCTTTACACAACTCCAGCCCACGCTTGGCATTGCCCATAGTGATCTTAGGCTTGTGTGTAGCTCCTTGGACATAGAAACCCATTTCAGAAAGCTCCCAACACACAGTCCTTGTGCTGATGTTGCTTCCAGAGGCAGGTAGGAGATATGTAGTGAGTGATGCTACAGAAGATAGGCAATTTGTACGCTCTACCTCCATCTAATCCCCAAACCTATGTGTAGCTTGTCAGGGGGGGGGTTCTCTTTTCCACTTTGGGGGGTGGGGGATCACTGACTGTATGCTTTAGGTTGGTGAGGTCTGATACTCTAGGCCCTATTCAATAAAATGGTGCATGTCTGGAGCACACCAACTGTACCAAGGTAACAAATACAAATTACAGTAGACTTACTTTGGGTTTTAACCCTTGATTGTTAAGAGGTCTCCAACAGTATGTTGGAGACTTCTCTAGTATTCATATTATTAAAAGCCCCATCTAGATTTTGATCCCCCCCCCCCTTTTTCTTCTCATGGTTCAGCTGGTTTGCTGAAGTGATTTGCACCATTTATTCCTCTACCTACTAGCCAAAGGAATTATCTATCCGAACAGGAAAGGTTTTGAGTTTAAGCCCTTAGAGGCAAGATTTTTCCTTTATCCTTTTGAGTGCCAGAGGGGTATGTGACAAACTGCTTTGCAATGATTTGCATACCCCTCTGGTATTCAAAGGGTTAACCACATGAATGAAATCAGTCTATGCCTCTTCTTAGCTGAGATATGAGTCATTCCATGTGGGAGAAGTGATAAAGAGGATATAAATTCTCTTGTCTTCAGTTCCTATATTATTCTATGGAGGCTATGCAATAAGGTATCACCAACTTGTGATATGTTAGTACATAGGCTCCATAGAATAACAAAGAAATTTGAGAATTTTTAACACTGGAGAAGTTATATCTTCTTTTTATCAAGCTTTAGTGCTTAATCCCCTAGAAGTCTGACATTGGAGATAAAAAGCTCACTTTTGTGCCCACATTATAAAATGTATCCAGTGTGTAAGTCAGTGGTGGGCAGTGTGTGTGGCCCTCCAGCTGCTTTCAGACTACAACTCACATCAACCCCTGCCTGCCAGGGGCTGATTGGGGATGATGGGAGCTGTGGTCTGGCAGTAACTGGAGGGCCTCACATTGCCGGCACTGGTATAAATGGATCAACGCATTAGTATTTCATACTATATCACTGTGTATCATTGTATGATCAAATACAACAGGAAACATTTACTCTGCCCCCTAAATATATGTTCAGGTCTTATATGGGATACTGCACATACACAAGGATCAGCCATGGATTGATGGATATGAAACTACACATAGAAATGAGACATTGGTAATCTGATTACAATACATATTTTAACCCCCTTAGTAACTAAGTATTTTTTACACTAAAAGAAAAACATTTTTATCATGCCATATTTTTCAGTCCTAAAGCAGTCAGTTATAGCCTTCCCTCGATGATCACAGCATGCCCTGAGGAACACGGCAGTCATTGACCCATGATATCCCAGGATTGTCATACTTCCTCAAAGGACGTAAACTGAGTGCCAGTCCTGGCAAATCACTTGTCATTAAGTGGTTAATTCTGTAAAATTTAAATTGATTTTATAGAACAGAGATGCTAGATACAAGCTAAGGAGGCTAAATCCCCAGGTCTCATGCTTAAATGAACAATAATACATAAACTGAATTATTAAATACCTAAATCGTATCCTAAACTTGCATTTTGAATGCATGGATAGACTGTCCTCCATATAAATCAATTGTGAATGATATCAACCTAGGTGTGCAATTCTATATGTTTCATAATAAAGTTGTAGTTCAAGACTAATTCAAGTATCCCCCTCCCGCCCCTTTTACTGATGTAACACTGTTCAGCCAGAGCAGAAGGGAGGTGCCCAGGTAGACTGCAGAGAGGGACAATCTTCAATTAAGATAAGGGAAAAACCTGAAAAACTTGTCAAGGGGGCAGGGCTTTCATTGTTTTCATAGGAATAAGAGTGTCCCCTGCTGTTATCTGTCTGGTCTATGGACTGGATTCCACATCTGAGAAGAGATGGCTTACGCTAGGTAAAAGGGGCGGGAGGGGAAACTTTGCTTGTGAATATCTCTCAAACCATAAAGGTTTGAGAAATAAGACTTATATAGTTCTTCGTGTTTTTGTAATGCCTACAAAATAAAATAAAGATAAAACAAAGTATTACTATCCGTTTAATAATGTCCTCTTGGAGTCCCACATTCCAGTGAGAAGTTCTGCTTGTCTTCAGATTGTAATTTTTTGACAGGTACCCAAGCCCTTGTAACCCTGTATTGTGTAAACCCTTAAAATATAAAGTATTGTGTACACCTGTGTCGCTATACAAATAAACATATTCATTCATTTGGTTAATTTTGTTAATGCAGTTTTAAATTAGAGACAAGAACTAAGTCAGTTAATGTATGGATCTTGGTATTCACTTCTCCTGTATTCAGAATGGTTCTTCTAAGATAACTATCAAGATTGCTCCATTATAATGAGTCAGGGAGCAGGGATGGCTTCCCCTATAAAGTATATGGAAGACTAGATCTTAGGGTGGTGAAAACAAATGTTTTTTTACAGATTATAGCATTAATTAAGGGTATTTTAATTCATTTCTTTAGGTGTTAGTGTTTCCTTAAATCTGTAACATAGAAACATAGAAAAATAGAATTTGACAGCAGACAAGAAACATTTCAGCCCATCTAGTCTGCCCATTTTCCTACAGTAAAAACCTCAAACCTTTTTGGTCCTTAGTCTTTTCTTAAGTTAAGGACAGCCTTACGCCTATCCCATGCATGCTTAAATTCTGTCACTGTATTAACTTCTACCACTTCTGCTGGCAGGCTATTCCACTTATCTACTACCATCTCAGTGAAGTAAAACTTTCTTACATTACATCTAAACCTGTGCCCCTGTATTTTTAGACTATGGCTTCTTGTCCTAACATTTTTACTCCTTTGAAATATACTTCCTTCCTGCACTTTGTTGAATCCCTTCATGTATTTGAATGTTTCACTCATATCCCCTCTCTCTCTCTCTCTCTTCTATCCTCCAAGCTATACATGTTCAGATCCTTTAGTCTATCCTGATATTTCTTTTCCTGTAGACCACTTACCATTTTACACAGTCTGGAAGATTCCAGACTGTATGTCTTGTTGCCAGTTTAGAGCATGCAGTTATACGAAAATCAGTACTAGTAATTGTTTCACTAATAATGCAGTAGGCTGGCCAAAGCCCTGTGTCTTTTGGGAAAATCGAATTCTCTTTTATAGAATTTTACAGTTCTATTATTGGAAGTTTTGGTATTATCGCTTGATTCCTGGATGTGCTACTGTGTACAGAAACAATACAAGTGATAACTTAAAATGGATCAGCTTTAACTACTTGCACATAATTTACTGTACAGATGACACAACACAGTGATTGCAACATCAGGATTAACTATGCAGCAAAGTTCACATTTCAAAAGTTAAGAGATATCGTCAGTGTTTAAAAGTGGTGAGTAGGGGATTTGTGGCAGAATAGTTTCCAGACTATTAAAATTGATTGATAAAAAATTATTGGTCTGAGTAATTGGATTTCTTTTTCCATTACGATCCATTGACTCATGGAGACAAACAATTTCTCCTGATTAGAAGGCCTAACTGTCACTACCGTACATTCAACTTGTTAGCTGATTGCAGGCAGATATATGCACTGTAGTTTAGAGGGTTGCTGGCCCGTGTGAACATTGGCCACAGATAAGTAATGGATGCTCATGTGTGTCAGCCAGTGATTAAATAGCTGTGAAGTTGCATCATGCTGCATCAATGGATGACTGTAAATTGATTCAGTCCCTCTTTTGAACTCCACCATGTACATTACAGCATATTTTTGGCTGACTGTGCACAGATTACAATTGTCTTAAAAGTGTAATATTCATCAAAATAAACATTACCCACATTTAAATACTATATTAAATCACACACATAAACAATGTTACTATGTGCAAAACTCAAAATATCTTAAATCTTTTTATGACAATCATATAGAATATGGGTGAAAGTCAATTTTAAAATTAAGGATGAAAACAGGGACAACAAGATTGAGTGACAGAGTACCAGAAACTTTTTGGAGGAGAAAGAAATCTAATAAGTGGCCCTTAATCAATAGACAAGGGATGGATCAAAATAATTCTGCATGGGACATAGATGGCGATCCACCATGCTGAGTTTCCCCAAAAGGTATCTCACAACACATTTGTTGGGGTTCCAGACTTAATGAGCAAATCAACTGCGCTATAGAGGACAAATTAAAAAAATATACTTTTAGTTTTTTTCACTTGTGGTCACCAAACTCCTCAGCACTGAACTGATCAATGCTGTTGCTGTGTCAGCAGGTGTGGAGGATTTTACCCACAAGACCAGGTTTCACTGCAACAAATTTTCTTGGTGTTTTTGTTTTTAAAGCAGACTATTGATGAACATAAGATGATATTGTTGAGTAAGGAGAAGGTCTAAAGTGGTAAATTGTTTAATTTGGTCAAGAAGTGAGTAGGGTAAAAGAAAATGGCCTGGCCAATGGATGGTGTCCTGAAATCAAAAGGTCTGTTTCGGGAAGGATACATTTACAACAAGGAATCAGCTTTCAGGTTTTTAGATCTTGGTCTCTACATGATATGCAACTGAAAATTAAAAAAGAGTGCCCATGGAGCCTGCTGTGGGTGTAACCTGCATGCTGAATGTAATTATTCCAGATTGTTATGTTCAGTATAAAAAAACACAGTCCTGAGCATTTAATACACAGAAATATATATATACATTGGATAATCACAAAAATAATAACATCATGAAAAAGTGTAAAATATAAACACTTGACCTGAGAGAATTCTTACTACAGTCCTTTTCCAGCAGTGCAGCTAACTTCCAAAGACTTCTGGTACTAAAGTTCACTCTCCAAAGTACAGCAACACCAAAAAAAGAAAAAGCGCACACAATCTGAGTGTAGACTGTAGATATTATTCCGTTTTATCCTTCCTCTGAACCTTCACCAAGTGAGTTCCTGTTTCAATGTACACCTCCTCCACTTTGGGAATCACCTCTTCTTTAGGGTAGGTATTTGACTCACCTTGAATAGAGGCAATCCAGCCTTTTGGTGTTATCGCTTCCACTGGTCAACCCCCAGTACGGGTACCCTTGCGTCACCTCCTCCCATCTATAGTCTCCACTCCTTTGGAATTCCTTCTGGTCTTTCCTCTGCAGATTTTAAATTCAGAACTCTCTGTCCTCTATTTAGGACTCTCTGCACTATATGACCAAGATGAATAAAGAGAAAACCCTTCTGGAACTCAAGCTATATAAGACGCCAGGCTAGGTATGGCACTAAGGTATATAAATTTATTTCAAATATATATTTATATATATATAAGTTAAAATATATTTGCACAAATATAAATATATAAAAAATAAACAATGAAAAAAAATCTCATACAATACACTATTGTGGAATCACCCAACGCTTTTCTCAGCCTATGCTGCTTCATCAGGGGTCTTGTATATCAATAAAATATACTTCTTGTACTCCACTCATATTTATAATCTTGTCCATGCTCCAGTTTGGCAGCAAAAAATTCATCTATTTCCCCCGGAAGAGAAATTCTCACCTGGTACAACTAAAATATGGTCCTGAACTGCCTGGACATATGTGTGTTCCACATCCCGCAGCCACCGCAATGGCTGGGTTCCGGACAAAGGCTGAAGACTTGCCAGTATAGGATTCACTTCTGTACAAATCCCACTCATGCGCACTATCCCTCCATGATTCCCTTCCATATTGCGTCACCATAAAGTGCGCATGCGTGAGAACCCGGAAGCCACATCACCACCAATCTAATTGGAGCCTGCATTCTCAAAACTCTCCCACTAAGTAAACTCGGATACCCGAACCCACCACGCTCCAGATGTTTAATTTCCATAATGGTTGCCAGACAGAGCAACTCTAATAAAACGAAATCCCCCCCACCAAACCATCAACCTATTCCTCCCCGCCTTACTGGAAGACAGCAAACAAATAAATAAATCTTAAATCATACTCCTCTGCAGAACCTCTGTAAACAATTTAATTCTATCCCTTAGGAACAATATGTAACGATATACAACAGTTCTTTATATTCACAGTCACATTATTACACTTCCTAACAAAATCCCCAATTTGCCCATGGACTCACAAAATCCAACTTTTTTAAAATATATGTTGAATCCTCCTCCATAAGTGGGATATAAGTCACAATAAAGGGTGTCAAGCAGTAAAATACTTTCTTAATATGAGATCAGAGATGCATAGTGACCTCAATGATTTTGTACTAAAACTCTAAAATGTTGTCTTACGACATAACTATTTTGTCTTCAACAATAGTTTCTACTTGCATGTAAGAGGGATGGCAATTTGGGCTTCCTTTGCACCCACCTATGTGAACATCTATTTAGGGTGGCAGGAGAGGGAATTTGTATTTGGTGAAAAAATTAACCAGTATATAGAACATGTCCCCTTATGGATACGTTATATTGATAACGTGTTCCTTCTGTCGGAAGGGGAAGAGAACCTTCTATTGGAATTTATCTCTATTCTCAATGTGAATGATTTAAATTTGAAATTGACACATCAAATAGAAAAATCGGAAATAGCCTTCTTGGACCTAAAAGTTATGAGAGGGGAAGATGGTGTGATACAAACAGATCTATATTGAAAACCAGCATCGGTGAATAGTCTGTTACATAATGAATCTTTCCATCCTATATTCACCAAAAAGAATCTTCCTATTGGAGAGTTTCTGAGAATTTGCAGAAATTGCTTAACTTTATCTCTCTTTAAAATAAGGTCCTTGGAATTGAAAGATAGACTAACATAAAGAGGGTATTCCAAAAGAAGTATTAGGAGGGCATACAATCGAGCCCTTCATACAGATAGGAATACATTGTTGGTCCCTAAAATATGTGAGAAAGAGAAAAAGGAGGTTATACGATATGTTACTATATATGGTTCAGATACTGGTCACAAAAAATATTTTGTTGTCAGATCGAATATTAAGAGACATCCTTGGTGAAAGACCATAATTCAGCTTCAGGAGAAATAAGAACCTAGGAGACTTGGAAACACAGCCATTTCTCAGGAGTGTCATATACTACAAATAGCGCCCTTCCAAAAGGTTCTTTTCATTGTGGACACTGTAAAATATGTCCATATATGAAGAAAATGAAGGAGAATGTTGATAGATTTGGAAAAGTACACAAATATCATGACTTTATCATCTGTCAGACTAGACAGGTCATTTATTTCTTGCAATGCTCGTGTCAGATTCGATATGCGGGCATGATGTCCAGCAAATTGTGTTTAGGATAGGAGAGCCTATCAATTCAATCAAAAACGCCAGAGTCCATCTACGTGATCAGACTAGAAAATTGACACCTGTAGCTAAACATTTTTTGGAGTATCATGATTGTAATCCAAAAGATATGAATTGTTGGGGATTAGAAATAGTCAAATTGGACATTAGGAAAGGCAATTTAGAGAAAAGTTTACTTACTAAAGAATCCAAATGGATTTATTTGTTCAATTCTATGTATCCACATGGAATTAATGAACAGAATATTTTGAATATCTTTCTCTAAAGGCACTCATGGCATTTATGAGATCCTTTACAGTCAAGAGGGACAATGCTGGTATTATATATTTGAATATTTCCAGTGAGATTTATCCCTTATTTGTATAATAAGGACACTTATTATTTAGGAAGTTGGTGATAGTTGGACTATCCAGTTGGATTTAAGGTAAATTTATTACAATACCAATCTATCATCTAATAGACAATTGGATTTGACTATTATTAAGAACAAGTAGATAATATGTCCAGTTATATAAGTATAGGAAGTGACCCAATATTGAAATCAAGGTATGGAATGATTTGGGGAATCATCAAATTATGGAATTTTGTGTAATTTTTAGTTATACTGAATTCATGATTTTTAGAGGAATCCATTGTGTGGTCGTAATAGAATATTCTGTCTATGATTGGATAGATAGAAGACACAAGAACACTTTAATGTATATTTATTATGACAATACAATATATACATTTTTCATATACTGACCCAGTGTATAGACTGAGATGTATATAAGCTGGGAATTTACCCGGGGACAGATTGAGACATATATAATTTTGGATCTTGTAATGTCAATAGAAAGACATTATAATATGCATCTACTGTAATACCAATCAATATATGTTTTTTTCTATGTTCACTGTTGGGGAGAGGTAGAATTCAGTCTAAGACTTAGAATATAGTCCTATTTCTGATTCATTCATCTCAATATGTATTTGGTTTTTGGAAGTGAAATGATATTGGAATAATATGTACTTATTCACCCATTATTTTGGAATAATATGCACTCAATCACTTATTCCTTTTTTATTCATTTTTTCATTATTATAATTATAATTATATTCCTGTTGATACTTAAGGTTTAGATAGATCGGAAACTTTTCACATATCAAGATTTACACTAGGGTAATCTCTGTTATGCTAGTCACACATCTTTAATAACAAATGTGTCACATTTTGTCTCTTTTTTATTGGTATGAATCTACATTTTGTATTTGGTGTGTGCTCTCCTTTTTATGAAAAAGGAGAATTTTGGCGATAAGGTGGTTCATTTTCCACAAATTTAATATAGTGTTTTATTATTTTTTTCACGTTTATTGATATTTATTGAAATGGATACAACATATAAATGATTTTGTAGAAAATTTTTTCTTGGACTTTATTTGCTTATCTTGTTTATTTCCATTAGTGTTTTTTTACTTATCATGATGGAGAACATTGTCACAATTAAGAGAAAACTCTTTTGTGAATAAGAATAGGAACCCAGGCTATGTGTTTCCTGTGGAGTGACTGAGAAAAGCATGAGATCATTTTCGCTTCTATTATTTCCTATATGGTGAAAATTTGATGAGCTTTCCTTGAATCCCATTGGCTGCAGGGAGTTTAAAAGGGACTCTCCCATGATCTTCACTTCAGCCTTTGATAAAGCTGTTCAGGTGAAACTCGCATTAGGAGTTTTTAGATCTGCATCATAAGAATATAAAACTTGATGAATCTATACTTCTAGTGATGCAGCTTTATTTTAATTAAATTATCCTGCATGTCTGTGAATATAGACAGAGATTGATTAGGAGAAACCTCAGTATGCTAGTAGAACATAGGGGGTATAGTGACAGCTAAAACTGGTGTGCTACGTAGAGCACCCAAGATCAGGAGCTTCCCACTTGGCAACCTGAGGTTTAAGTCCGTCTATATTACACAATATGAAGTTTACCAATTTTGTACTGCTGTAGGAGATATAATAGCTCCAGGAAATAAATTATGCCACAGTTTAAAGTGTTCTAGTATAAAAGTTTAATTTAACGCTGAGTCATTTTAGAAAGGTACACCGTTGAAATCTGGGGTGATACTTGTTTTCAATAAGAGTGAGTGTTAGATTTGGACACTTATAGGAGATCAATAAGTATCAACACTCATATATACATCCTATCTAGGATACCGTGTAAAGTCCTATTGGAAGGAACATAAAAGGATTCTGTTATACAATTAGATTGGATTATCTTTGTTTTTGTTAATCACATTTTCTAAGCAGGGTAACATTTAAAGCGGATGATTCCTCACATATTGGACTTTAAGGATTTGTTTTATTTTGTAAATTTTAGTATTTTATTTTGTTGATTACAATAAAAGTTATATTTTATACTGTCCCCCGACATAACTGTATAACTCAGATCCATTTTGGTATTACACCTAATCATTATGTGCCCACTTTTTTGGGGAGGTTTCCCTATTGTTTTTTGAGATTAACTAATGTTGATATAGTGGATTGAGGAGCACAGTTGCAATAGATACATGAATCTGGATAATAAACAACTGGGATGATAAAACGTGATCAGCGCTCTAATATCATTTATCTTTCAAAACCAGTCGAGCAAAGCAGTACACAATCAGCAGGCAGAAGAGGAGTTGAATAAACAGGCCTAGGTGAAAAGCAACACAGGATATTGAATCCAAATCAGGAGACAAAGACGAAGTCGAGGAAATCCAAGTCAAACGCAGAAATCACTGCATAAAATAGGAACTCAAGGAACTAGATACCAACAGGAACACTTTGATCATGCACCAACACATTGTAGATGCTTGATAAAGGCACAAACAAGAGCATCACAACAACAAGGTGGAGAAACAAACAAGAGAAAGCCAGAATACCTGGCAAGAGATGCCAGCAAAACCCGTAAAGACATGACACTACCCCTTCAAGGGACTACCTCCGGGAGGCCACAGAAGGCTTGGACAGAAAGGACCTGTGAAACTGGCAAATCAAAGACAAAGTATGGACATGCAAGGCTGTCACCCATGAATGCTCCTTCAGTCCATAGCCTTTCAAGTTCACTAGATACCACAAGAGTACCACGGAGAATACCACGAGAGATGCAAGAATAAAGTACCTCATCTATGATTAACTCATCGGAGTCACCCACAGAAACCCAAGGTAACAAAGAACACTTCAAAGAGATCTTTAACAGGGAGTTGTAGGAAAACTTGGCCAAGAGCAAGAGTCAATATCATTTGTCCTGCTGATGGGAGCAATAGCAACGGTGATAGTGTTCCATGTTCTAGTTTAGCTACTCTGTTTGACTGATTGTCTAAGGGTGGTATGCAGATGAGTACCGCAAGTGAATACCCAACAGGGTACAAAATGCCCTCAAGAAACGGGAAACAAATTGACAGCCATGGTCAAAAGTGACATGCTGAGGAATCCCATGCAGGAGGTAAATGTATTGGAAGAATAAATCAACCAATTATGAAGAAGTTGGCAGTTTGAGCAAACCTCAAAGCCCTTGCTTGGAGAATACGTCCACAAGGACCCAAATTGCCATGATACCAGCAGAGGAATTCAGGTCTACTACAAAATCCATGGGAAATTTTATGCATGGCAGAGCCAGTACAGGTAGAGGCTGAAGAAGACTCAGCGGCAGTATCATGGGTACCTTGATGCAGGCACAAACTGGACAAGACAACATGAAGGAAGACACTTAAGACTTGAACTCAGGCCACAGAAGTACCTGGAAATGAGGTCCTGGGTGCGGAGGATATCCAAACGATACTGTTCTGGTACAAAGTACACAGCAGGAGGCAGAGTAATTCCTGATGGACGGGTGGACTGGGCTTTCCTAAGACTAGTAAGAAGGGCAGTAGATAAAGAGGAAACTATCCATGTAGAGGAGACAATGGGTTCAGGAGCTATTGAACAAGACATGGGTGAATCGTGTTGGCAAGACAAGGCAATAGCTTTGGTATTCTTTGTCCCATGTATGTATGAAATAACAAAATCAAAACTGGAAAAGAATAAAGCCCAAAGAGCCTAATGGCGTTCTGGAGGTTTTGGTGGTCAGTAAAATGGTAACCACTTGAGGAGATCCCTCCAACAAATACCTCCACTCTTCCAGAGCTAACTTGACCTCCAGTAATTCTCTATTGCCCGTGTCATAATTCCTCACTTCAAATGAGAAGCGTCTGGAGAAGAAAGAGCATGGGTGAAGAGTACCGGAATCAGAGGACCGCTGAGAGAGGACTGCTCCGGCAGCAACCTCCAAGGCATCAACTTCAAGAATGAACAAAGCCAGAGGATCAGGATACTTAAGGATAGGTCTCAAAATTCAACAGGCTTCAGGGGACCAATGTTTCGGATTAGCTCCTTCACGGGTCATGACGGGGATGTGGGCAACAAGTCCTAAAAAGCCCTTAATGAACCGGCGGTAGTAATTGGAGAGACTAATGAACCATTGAATTTCTTTCAGGCCATGTGGTAAGGGCCAAACGGTTATAGCACACAGTTTTCTGGTATCCATAGCAAGAACTTGAGCATATATATTATATCCCAAGAAGGCCAATGAAGTGGTTTCAAACTTGCACTTTTCGATCTTATACCTGTCATACGTGAACACGATGCTCTTCCAGGGTCAAGGAGAACACCAAGAGGTAGACTATGACATAAGATAAAAGCAGATCCCAAAAGACATTGTTCATTAGGTTCTGGAAAACAGCAGGGGCATTACGGAGACCAAAGGACATAACAAGGTACTCGTAATCCCTGAACCTAGAGTTGAATGCAATTTTCCATTAGTCCCCCTCCATCATCCTCACCAAATTATAGGCTCACCTGAGGTCTAGCTTGGTGAAATACAGAGCACCACCTGAATCAGTCTAACAACTCCAGAATGTGAGGGAGGGGGTAACAAGTTTTCCAGGTTATTTTGTTTAAACCTCTATAGTCCGTGCAAGGGACTACTTTTTTTTTGACACAAAAAAATATGCAGCTCCTGCAGTAGAAGCAGATGGGAGAATAAATCCCCTGGCTTGGATATCCTTGATATACTCCTCAAGAACCTTGGTCTCTGGAATGGACAGTGGATGAATCCTACCCCAAGGAGGTGTAGTACCCAGTAAGAGTCAACTGGGCAATCATAAACCCGGTGCAGAGGCAATGTCTCGGTCTGGGCCTTACAGAAGCCGTCAGTAAAGGCTAGGTAAGGCATAAGTACCGAAGTAGGAACAGCCTCCAATACATCCAGGGCTGACAGAGAAACCCCTAATAGAGGCCATAGGGAAGGTAAGATCACCTGAAGTACAGTCAATAATGGGGTTATTCTTTCACAGTCATGGATAACCCAGAAGAAGCGGATTAGAAGAGCATGTAATGAGACCCAAGGCAATGAACTCAGAATGGGAAGACCCTATCCACAGTGTAAGTGGAATGGTAGAGAGGGTAATAACCCAGCCCCGAAGGGAGAACCATCAATGATAACGATGTGGATGGAGGCTTCCTTCACCAGAGATGAGATGCCATGTTGGACAGCAAAAGGCAACACTCATAAAATGGCCTGCAGCACCAGAATCCACAACGGTCAATACAAGGATACTCTTATGAGCATGGGCCAAGGTGACAGGAATGACCAGCTTGTTCTCTTCCTTTGAGGGAACAGAAAAGAGACTTAGGGTAGATCTCTCGCCAAACTCTAAGTCCAGGAGTTTCCCAGCTTGTTCAGACAAGAATGGGCAAAATGCCCAGCCTGAGCACAGTACAGGCATAGGCCTGATGTACACCTTCTGTCTTCTCCACTTCAGAGAGATGGAGAACATTTCCTACTTCCATGGGTTCCTCAGCATCCTCGGTAGAAGACACCGGATATTGAAACCTAGGCTCAACGGTTTACCCGCTGGATGTCTGGTTCGATTCCTGTCAAGTTCTGCCCGACAATCCTTAATTCGGTGTTCCAGGGTGGCACGTAAGGCTATGAGAGCCTCGAGATTCAGGAATAGGACTGGTGGTGATTTCGTCCTTGGGGCGTTCAGATAAATCCTTCCTAAAGATAACCTTTAGTGCATTGTTGCCCAACTCTGTATCGCACACCCATGTACGAAACTTGACTGCAGGGAAGTACGAGAACCCTGCTGGCAGTCCAGGATTGATGACTCTGCTCTTGCCCATCATTCAGGGGTATCTAACACAGAGAATAATGCAGAGATAAAAGACTTAAAGTCTGCTAAAATGGAAGACTAGTGGTCTAAAAGAGGCACTGGTTAAGAAACCCTCGGAGGATAGCAGGGGAACCATCATAACCATCTGATAAAGGCAGTCTACAGGACAAAAAAACAGAGGGTGATGGACCAGCAGTAGGAAGCACAACAGGAGGACTCTGGGTAGGTGAGGCTGCATCAAACCGCTGCTGCATATGTTAGAGCACAGGAGCAATGGAGTCCAACTTAGAGTCTATCTGTGTGATCTGCGCGGTATGCTGGCTGGGTCTGATGCCCTCTTGGGCCATAACCTGGAACATATGTGTGGGGTCAGTCACTGGAGCAATTAAAATGTGATGATCAGACTAGGAGCGCCCAAAGTAAGCTGCCTGAGATATGCTTATCAGAGTGGAATCCCACAAAGAGAGAACAGGCTGTTATTTATATGTAAATACACAAAAACCACAGAAAATAAAACAGAAATACTCACTCAGTAGGCCTCAGTGAGCCTGGGGCTATAGTGCACAGGCTGGTGAGCACTGCTAGCAGGATGGAGCTGTTCCAAGGAAGCTTTGCTGCAGCCTAGACTATGTTAGAGGTGCTGGCCGTGAAGCCAGATGACAGGATGACAACATTAGACACAGACAACTACCCACTGAGTCTGGAATCAGTACAGCTAACCTACTGGCAGTATAGTTGTCGCTGTTGTAATGTAGAAACAGGATCAGCAGTAGTGGTACCAGAGGTCACAAGGTTACAACCCGACTGTAGGTTGAAAAGGAGGTACTCAACAGTGTTGAATATGGCTTGGAGTTCGATGGTGTTGATCTCAACTAGGTGGTTGACAGTGTCAAACTCGACTAGGTGGTTGACAGCATCAAACTTGACTAGGTGTTCGACAGTGTTGAACTCGACTAGGTGGTCGACAGCATCGAACTCGACTAGGTGGTCGACAGTGTCGAATTCGACACAATGAGCACAGGAGAACCTCCAGAGTTGGAGGAAGAATGGGCGACAGTGTTGAACTCGACTAGGTGGTCAACAGTACTGAACTTGACTAGGTGGTTGACAGTGTTGAACTCGACTAGGTAGTCGATAGTGCTGAATTCGACTAGGTGATCAACAGTGTTGAATTCAACTAGGTGGTCAACAGTGTCAAACTCGACACAATGAGCAGAGGATAACCTCTGGAGTTGGTGGAAGAATGGTCGACAAGCCAAGTCGCTAACAGGAGTGCAGAGATTGTACCAGGAAATAGAAGAATAGTCGAGCAGGCCAGAGTCAAAACCAGTCGAGCAAAGCAGTATACAGTTAGCAGGCAGAACAGGAGTCAAATAAACAGGCCGAGGTCAAAACCAACACAAGATATTGAAGCCAAATCAGGAGACAAAGACAAATTCGAGGAAAGTCACAGAAATCCCTGGAACAACAGGAACTCAAGGAACTAGATACCAACAGGAACGCTTTGATCGAGCACCAACACAAAGTGCTGGCACTTGAAAAAAAGGCTCAAATAAGAGCATCACAACAACAAGGCATAGAAACAAGGACAGGGGAAAGCCAGAATACCTGCCAAGATATGCCAGCAAAACCTGTAAGGACATGATAGAGGCATGAAACCTGTGTACACATTTACACCAGGGATCATACCAAACTCCAATGCAATATGTTTCATCATGTGTGCAAAATGCCCAGCAGCTCTTTATGTGGGTGAAACAGGCCGACCACTGCATAAAAGGTTTAATTCCCACAGATCAAGTGTTAACAGGAAAAATACAGTCACAGACACAGTGGGAGAACATTTTTGCCAAAATGGACACAGTGTCAGGAACATTAAACCGACTGAAAATATGGGAGGAAGAGACCTGAGAGATCTTGATAGCCTGCATCCTAAATCTGTTTAGTTAGCCAATAACAGTATCAACCTTTCTATACTTGCCTGCTGTATTAAATTGTAGTCCCCCAGTAATTCAATTGTAGTAAATATGGTAAGGGAGCTCTTAAGACAAACTAGTTTGATGCATTCCTGAGAGGATCTTAATATTGACAGTCCATGGCATGCTGAAAAGAGAACCGAGTATCTAAGAGTGCACTGCCCCGTTTGGAGCAGATGGTGGGCCACGATTTGAGGTTAACCCCTAAGAAGGTTAGTAGTAGGTAACATTTTGATGAAAACAGTGGCATAAGTCTGATGACACATAGAAAATAAAAGTTTACAAGAGGTGATGAAGTTCCTGAATTTTTTTTAAAGTTTATTGGAAAATAAAAAGAATAGTACAATTGTAGTAATACAAGATCATAAGAGTACAAGTACAGAAGAGGTGGTACAATGAAAAGTTGGGCTCAAATTAGTAACAACTCACAAGATGTAATAGTGTTTACGAGCATAACAAGTGTAGTAGGTGGGTTTGACAAACCACAACTTCTCAGCTGTGGGCACCAGAAGTGGAGTTCAAATGTACTTGAGGAGAGAAAGAAGGAGCGAAGAGGAAGAAAGAGAGGAAGGAAAGAGTAGGATGTAGAGAAGAGATAAAAGAAAATGTTGGGAATAGTTCTAGTAATACAGAGCTAGGTGTGGCTAGAAGCGAGCAGTATGATCAGTGACATCGATCGAAAATGACAGCTGTGTTGTGTGTGCGGTGGTTAGCTAAGTCAAGACCTTAACTCTAGGAACCCTAGTGGGGGAGACCTATATATGGACCTACTTGGGTGGCAGGTATGGTTACATTGAGCCAAGGGTCCCATATCTTAAGGAAGGACTCCATGTTCCCAGATTTCAGGTGGGTAAGGTTCTCACACAGTAATATATCTTTCACTTTAGAATGCCACATTTGGATGGATGGAGGTGCTGTACTCCTCCACCAAAGTGGGATGCACATCCGAGCTGCATTGAGCAGATGGCTCAATAAGTTTCTCGTGTCCCTAGAGCAGACCAATGAGCAAAGACCTATAGACAGCAAGAGAAGGGATGGGTCCGAGGGCAGGTTCAGTGAAGCGGCATGATTAATCTCAGAGACAACAGTATGCCAACAGTTCTGAAAGATAGGACATGACCACCAAATATGCAACATGTCCCCCCCAGCTCCACATCTCCAGCAAACGTTGGATAATAAGAATGGAGTACCTCCGGAGTCCCGTACCAGCGTAAGAGTATCTTGTAATTCGTCTCCACTGCTGACAAATTACGAAAAGAATATAAAGACCCTCTCACAGTCCAAATCCAGGACTCAACCGGGAGAGGGCTACCCAGCTCCTCTTCCCATTTAAGGCGAGAGTTAGGGAATGAGAAATCCATCTCCCCCAGCAATAAGTAGAGTTTAGAGACCAAGTGTGTTGGAGGGGCAGCGGCTGACCCAACAGGCCTGCAAAGCCGTTCAAAAGGAGTAAGGTTCCTGAGGAGAAGGTGTTTGAAGGGATGTGAGGAGATAAAGTGAGATATTTGCAGATAGCCCCAGTAGTCCTGGGATTGGAGATGTAAGGTATCTTGCAGAGAAGAGAAGTCCCTAACAGAGCCACCCTGCATCAGATCAGTTACAAGTAATCGACAATCGGAACACCAATATAGGAATACAGAGGTCGATCTACCAGGCTGAAAATCGAGATGTGAGAGAAGTGATAAGATCGGTGAAGGAATACTCTATAGAGAGGAGAAGACAGAGTCCCAGGTGTTGAAGATAGGGTGCAAAATGGGAGAACAAAGAAGGGAAGAAGGTTTCGAGGAAAATGGGAAACAAAACCAATTCTTAAGTGGTATTATGGACAGGGCCTTAAAGACATATGACATAGATGAGATTTATGAGGTACAACAGGTATCAAGTAGCTCAGAGTAGCATGCAGCTAAAGAAGGAGCAGCAAGAGCCCCTAATAGGTCAGAGGTTCACATAGTAGAGATATCTCCCCATAGACGGGATGCCGACATAACCCAACAAGGAGAGGGCGAGAGACAGAGTAGAAACAGAGAGAAGGGGGAAGACCAGAAGAAGAAAGGAAAGAGCGAAAGGAAATAAAGCAAAGCAGACCAGACAGTCCTGGCCTGTATTAGAAAGAAGGCAAAAAACCATATCATGAGAACTGCATGATTTGCAAAAGCGTTGTGCACAAAATACATCTGTTGGCAGTCAAGGGCGTGTATGACACTGGGGTAGTGAGTAGAGCCAATAACAAAGGGAACAGGTGTATAATGAAAAGACAGGTCTAGCATATGAAAGGGAGATAGGATAGTGAAAAAGAATCGATTAAGAGAGGTAGAGTTAAGACGAAGGAAAGAGGAACAGAAATGCATTCAACAGGGCAGAAAGATTTAGAGAGTAAGGGTTTAGGAGAGAAGCAGCAGAGAAGGGAGTCAGAAGGAAACAGGGAGAAGCAAACAGGCATAGGAATCATATCAACATTAGTAATGGTACTGAAATACCAAAGTGACGGCACCAAGCAGTCACAAACATATAAAACTTCATAACTTCGGCAAGTGTGATGGAGGCGCAGCTCGGGGCCCCCACATTGGACCAAGGTGCCAAGAAGGCGGTCCAGGCCATCTGGAGAGCTACTTTGAGAACGGGTAAACCTCAAGTCCCAGTCATTCCACCAGGCATGGAAGTTATCCGCAGGATGGAGCAAGAGCCATTAAATAAGGGTGACCCATCATAAATGTCAATAAAATAAAGAACAAGGCTTAAACAGGTGCAAATCTGAAAGTTACATATAACACAGTTTACACAACATAGTTGATACATTACAACATTTGGGCTAGGATCAAAGAGGCTAATCAAGGAACCACTTCAGCATTGGGGCCATTAGAAGCAATCTTAGCCCGCTTACGTTGAACTGGCCGTGAAGGGTAGCTCAGATCTGGCAACGGGGAGAAGTCCAGCAGTTTGCAGAAGTCCTGTACCTCCACAGCCCTCCTGATTGTGTGTGTATGGCCATCGAGCGTAGTGATCAGGGCAAATGGGAATTCCCAGCGGTAAGGAATGTTCCGGTTATGGAGCTCATCCGTCAGGGATTTCAGTTGCCGTCTTTATTGCAGGGTACGTGGAGATAGATCCTGGAATAGAGTAATCTGCATCTCTCCAAACAGCAAGGGGCCGGAGTCTCTAGCAAGCGCCATAATGCGGTCATTCTGAGTAATCAATCAATCAGTTGAACAGGGAATTTTTTTTGGGGGGGGTTGTTTACTGGGATTGGGGGGGCAGTTAATAAAAAATAAATCCTAAATACAAATATAAAAACCACAAAAGACATGCTATAAAGGGGTCTAAGGAGGGTGCCTGTGTTGGTTGGTGGAGTCTGGGGAATGAATCAGTTGAACAGGGAATTTGTTTTGGAGGGGTTTCTTGACTGGTTTTGGGGGAGACAGTTAATAAAACAATCAATAAAATAAAATGTATGTAAAGTGACAGAGACAGGAACGGCCTGACATAAGCTGCCACGGGGTGGACTGATACTTGATAGAGTAGTTTATTGAGGATGATTTGTTAAATTTGTTGTTAGAAACCCAAGCCCTGAGAAAACATTCATTTTTTAGGTCTGAGACTTGTTAGAAACAAACCCCTCCCCCAATTTTTTTGTAGGACTATGTTTTTATTTATTATTTTTTTAATTATTTATTTTTTATAGCACGAGTCCTGAAAAAAAAATGCCCTACTGGCCTAGATCCAGTTGATCTAGATCCTGTTGGCCAGTGGCCACTGTCCATTGTCAAATAAATAGATGCTGCTGCTGAGTTCTTGCTTGCTGCAGACAGCTGAAAGGGAATGAGATCAACAATAGCAGTAACATGGCTGATGGATGATGAAGGTTCCACTTGCAGCCTATGACTAGCTCCAGTGATGCGCCTGAGGCAGTAGCAGCACAATAAGTAGTCCCCAGTCTATGTGGAGGAAAGAAGTTGGCCAGTAATTCTTTTGCACCTGCCCCTCCTCCAAAATTATGGGTGTGTTGTTATTAGTGTATACATTTTTCCCTTGAGAGCAGGAACTGTGGCTCTCATCATCATCAATTTGTTCAGTGTGTGTGGTAAATAACATCTGGGGACACAACTGTATCCAAACACCATGACACCAGAACCCAATTACTGCCGCTGTCACTATACCCCTTGTCCACACTGCAAGGACACATGGAAACTTGCTGACAATTAGTAATGAAGAACCCTCCCTTCCAGCATCCTAGCATATTCTGTGGCATGGAATCTCCTGAGATGCCGGTTGATGCCCTGCTTGCGATTCTCCTCCACCACACTGGCATGTGTGGTCAGTGCACCACACAGTATGTAATGGGTGGAGATGAACTGCTACATCATAACAGCAACAGAATGGTTATCATTTGGCAGGGTAGGTAGAGATGAACAAGGTGGATTGGCAGAAGATGTTGTTGTTACCCTAGAGGAAGAAGGTGATGGTGAGCTAGTTGTTTCACTCATCATGGAACTTCCAGTCCCTGCATGGGTTTCTCTATTCTTCTTCCTCTTTGATTTCCGCCTCGCCTCTTGTTGCCCTTCTGGAGAATCAGGGGGTACAGTAACAGTGGTGCTTGATTTCTGTGATGGGAGTTTGTCTTTAACATGTTTGACATAAATCTCATGGTTTCTGTGTTTCATGTGTGATATCAGGGAGGTTGTGCCAAGGTGTGTTACCTCCTTTCCCCTTCTCACTGACGTCACAAATTGTGCACTGTGCCTGCCCCAAGAGAAAAATAGTTCCACATCCATGACTACAGGGTATAGATAACAGGTGGAGAAGAATGGCCTCTTTCTTCTTGTCCTCCACATACCATGTATCTGCCAGTGGGGTATCCTTACTGTGTTCCCCATCAGGTTATCCAGAGTCTAAGTCTGGGATAGCTTGGAGATGTCTGCGGTTCCTGTGAGTTACAGCTACTGTTTTCGTTTGGATGACATATGAACGTGGGTCTGGTGTCACAGTTTGTTACTGTGTGTAAAAGAACACTCAGACAATTTGGTAAGGTTAAAAGCTTTATTGAAAATAATGTACAATAACCCCACTCAGGTCCAGATAAGGTCCGTACCAAGTACTTTCCAGATCTGACACAGGTCAGGGAAATACTATAAACACTAAAACAGTCAGTAAACAAGTATAGTGAACTTGAACTTGTAGGCAGATTCTCAGCAAGGTACAGGAGCAATAATATTCTCAACAGTCCCACAACGCAATAGGTGGCACAGGCGATGGGTGACTGAAGGGCAATCATTAGTGGACTAGGGTTCACGTGGGTAACACTGGCAAAACTCTGGCAGAGGACTGACCCTAAGAGAGTAGGGCAGAACTCTGACAGTAACGAGGCCCTAGCACGCTAGGGTTAACTGAGGCAACACAAACAGGACTCTGGCTGTAACGGGACCCTAGAACGATAGGGTTAACTGAGGAAACACAGGCAGTACTCTGGCAACGGCAAACCCCTAGAGCACCAGTGTTAACGGAGGCAACATGACATGGACTCAGGCATTGACTAGGCCCTAGCATGCTAGGGTTAATGGAGGCAACACGGCAGTGGTACTTATAGTGACTGAACCCTAGTACACTAGGGTGAGCGGAGGCAATGCAGACTGGACTCAGGCAGTAACAGGACCCTAGCACGCTAGGGTTAACTGAGGCAACAGGCACCAGATGCTGGCGATGTAACGACCCTAGGTCCCTAGGGTTAACTGAGGCAACACGAGCAGCAGTGTGGCATTGGCTAGACCCAGGTATTATCGGGTTACCGGAGGCAACACAGACACTGGTTAGTACAGGGACTCCCACAAGCTCCCGGAGACAGCAGGAGCGGCGAGCGAGCGGGAGACAGGCACGTAACATCACCGGTCCAGGACCGGTGTATGCCTGGATAGGATAAGGTGGTAATATACTAGTCCAGTAAGAGATGGGACTAGCAGCACTACCAGGTCGGCACACACGGGCTTCATAGCCAGTCAGGAGGACCACCAACACTAGCCCAGCCAGATCGGTGTAACAGTCAGCCCGTCCAGTCAAAAACGGAATCAGAAACACAGCCATGCCGGTTCGGTACACAAGGAGTTAGTCAGCCAGTCCAGTCAGTAACGGAATCAGATACTCAGCCAAGTATCACGGTTCCTGTTACTCCCTGTCACTCCCTGTTGTGGTGCTCTTCCATTGGCGGAGCTTGATTGGCCCGCCCAGGGTGTCCCTTTATATACTGGGCCTATGGCACCTGTGAGGTGCCCTTTCATGGTGTTCCTGTTCCTGCGCCTTTGTTGCTGTGTTCCTGCATACCGACTCGGCTCGTCTGACTACTCTGTTGTTCCTGCTCCGTGATTGACCCAGTTCTGGCTGACTTTCCTGCTCTGTGATTGACCCGGTTCTGGCTGACGTTCCTGCTCCGTGATTGACCCGTCTCTGGCTGACGTTCCTGCTCCGTGATTGTTCCGGTTCTGGCTGACGTTCCTGCTCCGTGTTGCTTCCAGTATTCCTCCGAACTTTTGAGCCCTGCCTGGCGACATTCTGAACTTGCTAGCAGTATTGCACTTACTGATCATGCCTCATAGCTTACTGTGGCCTCCATTATTGAGCCTGCCTGTTGCCTCCGTTACCAAGCCTGTCAGAGACTACTTGCCGAGCTGTTGCCTCTGTTACCGAGTCTGTCAGGTCTCAGCTGAATTCAGACCGTTTCAAAGTTAAGGAGGCCTATCTACCCAAGCAAGTCATTCTGCATCTCATTAATCCTGGAGACAAGACCTAATCTACAGGCCGCATTACGGCCTGAGAGGTTGTTGGCACACTGCCCACATTTCAAATAGATCGAGAAGGTGAAACTGTTTGTCTTGTAGATGCTGCAGGCAAAAAACCTATTCACACAGTCCAACCACCCTCCTGGGCTTTAGACACAAATTCTCCTGGAATCCAATTCAGATATAATGGATATATATCAGATCCATTGTCAATCTTAAATTTAATGTGTGCTCCCATCACGGGGAGTTCCATTTTCCATCTGTCATCCGAGTCCGGCCATTGTGATACCGATCCGAGGAAGAGTTTGTCTTTGCATTCCGATCAGCAGTCTGTTTGTATCTCCTTAACCATTTCTGTTTTGTACACAACCTCAAAATGGCCCAAGCGATTGCACTTCCTGCATCTCTTATTTGTAGCAGAACATGGAGTTTTTGGCCCATGGGTACGGTTACAGCGCAGAAAACGTGATTTTGGTACTTTGTCTTTGCTAGACCTATCAGCAGTCTGTGGCCTACTGCTCACACCTCGTCTCTCTGTAGTCGAACATGTAGAGTTCTGCATTTCATTAACCATACATTCAGCTCTCATACTGGAGTTTTGTTTGCTCTTCCCCATCCTGGAACGAATGCATTATAGATAGGCTCTAAATCCTTCCTCATGGAATACAGGAGGGAGTTACCCTGTACCTCACTACTCTCCTTATCCAGCGTGGAAGCTATGCTAAAATGGGAGAATCTTTGGTACCAAGCCAGCTATCCTGCAGGCTGTGAAAAATCAAAAGGTTCAGGTGGTTGGAATTTGGCCATAGTGACAAACTTGCTGACAGGATATATAGGTAAGTACTTCTGATACCATGTCATGAATGAAGCACACTAGTGGGTAAAGTAGCAGTTGTGGTGTCTCCACCATTGCATCAATCCCAGTTGACAAGCCCAGTTCTGTAAAGCCCCTCCCACTTCCTGTCACATGCCTGTCAGCCTACTCCTTTGACAGAACTCATGCAGACACATTCTACCTAAAAATCCTGTAGAGGTCCTAAACTGAGGTGTCATGAAGAACTTGACAAACATGTCATTCTGTATGTTAATCAGATGCATGAGAAAAGATATGCTATTACCAGAGAAGGTATGCAGTAAAATGCACTGTAATTTGCATTGCTTTGCAATATGTTGCTCACCCTTCTGGTCCTTTAGGGTTAATGATCTGCATTTATAAGAACTGGTGAGCGTGAAGACAGTCATCTTCCACACTCGGCAGTCTGCTGCTGGCATAGTATATAAAGCGGAATCAGCATTTGCAGAGCTTATGGATCCTCCTACAGCTTATAAACAATTGGTCTCATATTCATTTGTTACTCTCCACTCCATTTGTGAGCACCACATTAAAACAATAACTGTTATTCTATGGTGTGGTTTCTCAGAACCAGTTTGAACAGAAGCTCCATGATCCTATAACAATAATGTATTGAAGGCCACTCTAGCAGTCAGAGTTAAATGCCCCATTTCATTAAAAGTAATGTTTTTTTGTTCCCAGCTACAGTTTGTGGCACAGTTTGTTTGTCCTGGAACAACTCCAGTATTCTTTTGAACACAGGGCACTATGAAACTGTTATACAATGCATAGAGATCTCGCTAGCATTCAAGGGGGTTAAAAGCTCCATTTAAATGTCAACGGCAATGTTGGGAATTTGTATGTGTCATCTATGATACAGTTTGTTTGCCCCAGAATTATGCACCTTTCTTTTGTGCATAGGGCCCTATGCCTTCTGCATAAAAGTGGGAGATCAAGGTGGAAATAGGGAGGAAGGCAACTGATCCCAAAATGAAGAGTCTATTTGCATAAAAGGAAGAGAGCAAAGTATGTGTTTTATCTTTTCACAAATGCATGGATCTTGCTAAGGGTCATCATGGCAATAAAGCAGAAGTGAGCAACAATGCCATAAAAAAGGATACATATAACAGTTTTTATCCCACATGTAAGAGATATTTATGAAGGTCATCTGCAGAGCAAAGATTACAAACAGTTTAATTTAGAACTGAGGTGCATTATCATATCTATATCAGGGAAGGATAGCCAAACCAATGTTTTTTTTCATACCAATAAGTAGAACATTAACAGGAGGTTATTAGTTGACATGGTAACATCTCTATTTTATTAGTATATAATCATTAATGGGGTTCCACTAACTGTTACCATATAAATTACCAGATCATTGAGGAAACCACAGCCAGAAGATCATTGTTGTCACTCTGCTCATACTGAGTCCCCTAAGGATCACTTCATATTGGACTCTATCTCCTGGAAATTAAAGACTATTAATCTGGTGCAGTTATTTTTTCCCCTTGAAGAATGTGCTCAGGAGGCTGCGCAAAATGCTTGGGCATTGCTCTTATTCCTCTAGCCATTCTGTGTACACTGGCCAATATATTATTGTTTTTTCCTGGAGGAAAAGTTGCTAAAGAAAATGGTCACATCACAGATGAAGTCTGGTACTTTGGTGGTATCTTGGGTTCTGGAGTTCTGGTGAGTACATAGACTGTGTGAAACCATGTTGTAGGCTTCCATTTTATTGAAACAATCAGCATCCATAAGGCTGATACATTGAGAAGAACTAGTTGAATTCTGGGAAAAATCAACTGTAGCATAGGATACATATTAAGTGATTTCAAATGGTCTTTAACCCTTTGTTTCAGAATGCACTGGACACTTTTTTAATATTCATTTAAATTAAGGGGGACTTGAGAAATCGTGTTTTCCATTTGGTGCAGTAGGTTTATTCCAAATCTGCTCCCATTCTTCTAAGTACATCTGCCTCTGGGCAAGATGCAGCACACTGCTTACCTGTATATAATAAAAAATAAAGGTAGTTTGTGAAAAGTTAGGAAAATAAAAAATGGGTAGCCAACCCTAGTAGTCCTCAAGAGATACCAACAGTACATGTTTTCAGGACATCCAAGCTGGTGCACAGGTAGACCAAGTAGTAGCTCAGCCAATTTGATTGCTTAACCTGTACTATTTCAGGGATATTCTGAAAACATGCACTGTTGGTAGCTCTTGAGGACCAGGGTTGGCTACTGCTGCTCTAGTCTGATGTACTAAAAAGAACCAGAAAAATTCTGTGGCAAACCAACTGCACCATATGGGCAAATATCAATTCCCATTAGTTTTGATAAAAGTTTTGAAACGTGGAATGCTAGCGAGATCTCCAGTACATTGCATTGCAATGTATTGGAGACTAATCAGTCATTCATGGGGTTAAAAGCCCAACTTAAATCAATGGGATTTGTACTTGTCCCATTTGGCACAATTGGTTTACCCCCAAAATGTCTCCAGTTCTTTTCAGTACATCAGCCTCAATGTAGGCTGTAGTAAGGCTGGGGTCTCAAACTGTATTGCCAGAGGGCCAAGACTATGTCATTTCTAGGGATATCTCTACTTTTGTCCAGGTGACAATCATTTGCTCAGTGATTTTGGATGAGGCACCTACAGAAAAGCAGGGCTGTTGCTAAGACCTGCGCCATCATGGATCCTAGGAACCCAGTTTGAGACAACTGTAGTAAGGGATTTAGAGAACAGGTCATTACTTAAAATAGAAATATGTTGAGTTCTGATGCTGACATCATAGAGAGGCTGGTGTAAAGAACTGGAGTAAATCTGGAGTACACCAAGTGTATTATAAAGTGGAACGATAATTCATAAAATTCCCACTGAGTTAAATAGGTATTTAGGGGGAGATTTATAAAAAAGTGTTCTTCTTTGTTTTTGCGAACGGATCCTTAAAATGTCCTTATTCTTTATTATGAGTATTGGTATTTATAACATATTCTAGTTACATTTATAAATATGGTAACCGTAAAAAAATCAGGTCAGACATAGCCTTAAATATTTGATGAAAATTCTGTCTCTAAATTGTTGCAAATAGATATTTATAAATATGCTGAGACACTTTTTACAAACTTCATTACTCCATTTTATAAAAAGAACCTATTACACAGTGTTATGTCCTCCTAAACTGTCCTTAATACTTTTATTGAAATCATTGGGAAGAAATTTTTTTCTCCACCACACGAAAGTTTTCTACAGCCATATAAAAGGGTGTCAGGCTCTTAGAGGATGCCATTCTGTGTTTGTGAGAGGAGAGAGCAGCACCTTGTTTGAGCCAGAGAAGATAGGGGAATTGAAGTTTAGTTTAGGGAATCTTTTAGGTAGGACATTTGTTCCCTGTGTTAGGAGAGTCAGTGGGGCACTCTGGTGAGAAGAAGGGAGGAAGGAGGTTGACCCCAAATAATACCCCAAAATTCATATTGACTGACATAGCATGACATAGGCTGCTGGGGACCTATTTGCTTGCTGAACTTGCTGTTATTGTCTCTACGCTGGGTGGGGAAGTTTGGGGAAAGAAGTTGCTGGATTTTTTTTCAGATATAATTTTTTTTTTTGGACAGACTGTTATAAGAGAGACAAAAAAATAAGAAATATAGACAAAATAAATAACTAAATATATTAGGTGACAGTGACAGACAGCTGACTGGGCTTAGGAAAGGTATCATTCAGCTTCATCAGTTATGTTGTGTTCCATAGAGTAAAAAAAAACAGTGTAGTAATGTCCAGCAAATGCATAAGGGAAAGGGAGGGGGGTAGAACATTGCAGGGACATGACTGCAGCAATGGTTGCTGCAGCGTGTGCAATCAATGATGATGATCCCTCTACTCCAAGGGAGGATGCAGTTTGTCAAGGTCCCAGCAAACCTAGTTCCAGCCAGGCAGCTCTCACAGCTATTCTGTGTTTGTGAGATGAGAAAGCAGCATGTTTTTGAGCTAGAGACGATAGATAAATAAAGAGGAATTGAAGCTTAGTTTTAGGCAGTCATTTAGGTAGGACATTTGTCCTCTGTAGCAGGGGAGTCTGGGGCACAGTGGGGAAAAGAAGGGAGGAAGGAAGAAGGTTGACCCAAAATACCCCAAAATTTGGTGTGACTGGCAAGACACAGGCAAATGGGGTCCAAATTGCTTACTGATTTCACTTTTATTGTCTCTGTGCTGGGGAAGTCTGGGGAAAGAAGTTGTTTTTTTAGTTATATAAATTTTTTGGGACTAACTGTGATAAGATATGGTAGACAACTTTAAAAATAAATAAATAAATAAATAAAAAACATAAATAATTAAAAAATCAATATATTAATATGTACAAAAATATTTTCAATAGACCACCCATGGAAACACAGATAAATTAAAAATGGCTTCTAAGAGTGGAAAACTCAAATACATAATATCTAATATATTTCCAAAACTTTTTTCACTATAACGCATAAAGTGTTGGTGTTAGTGTATATTTCGTAGCAGCCCTAATAGAGGTATAGGTTGTATATTCTGTGTTAGGAATACAATTTTTCAAGCACTCAAGTGTAGCGCAAATTGTCACATATATTTTGTAAATAAATATATTAGACAGATGACTGGAAGCTCTGTGCCTGAGGCAGACTTGATAGACAGCAGACGACATTGATAATTTTGTTGAGGGCCAAGGCAAGACATCACACTCCATCAGTTTTGTACTGTAGAGAATAAAAACACACACAGTAGTTGAGCAATGTCTAGCAAATGCACAAGCGGAAAGGGTAAAGGTGGAGCACTGCGGAGATGTGGAAGTAAACTGGAGCGTGTGCAATAAATGATGATGATCTCTCTACTCCCATGGTGGATGGCATTTGTCAAGGTCCCACCAATCATACCATGCCAGTCCCCCACCATCATTACCATACACATCTGCCACGCTGAAGGTTGTACGTTAATTTTTTTTAATAACTTGGCATTATCATTAATCCGTGCCAGTGTCACTTAAGCAGGAAGTAAGTGTTGTGGGCAAAGTACAAAGGCACTCTGCATGCTAACACATTTTTCAAGGTATATGTTGCTGTAGCACTCACAACTTTGATTTCCACCTACTCATGTCTCTACTATAGCCCTCAGAAGAAGTAATATTGTGCTGAGAAATGTTGCACCATATTAAACATAGGAAAAAATGTGTTGGAATAGGAAAAATGTGTTGCTATAGGATAAAAATGTGTTAGAATAGGAGAAAAATGTGTTGAATAGGCGAAAAATGTATTAGACTGTGCCACAAATGTGTTCGAATACGAGAATAATGTTTTGGGATAGGCAAAAAATTTGCTGGAATAGGCAAAAAGGCAGAACATTTTGCATTGGAGGAAAAGAGAATACTTTCGCGAAAAAAGTAATGCAGGAAATTTTTATCACTTTTCACCAACCCCTAGTCACTAAGTGAGTAAAAGTATGATTACTTCCTGAAAGTTCAAATTAACAGGAAGTGACTCAAAAGTTTATATTACCTTTTGTGGGGAACTGTTTGACTATGCTAAAGGAAAGAATTGTTAAATATCTGAATTTGAATGGCTTGCAGGATACCAAACAGCATAGGTTTACAGCAGGGAAATCTTTTTTTCTAACCTATGTCTGTCTGAGACTCACCTCCACAGAATGCAACAAAATAACTAAACTGAAGTCTGACCATTATAGGACAATGTTAATGTAAAAAAACAGCAGTTTAAACTATAATAACTTTGCAAAGGTGCATCTCCAAACAGTATGAGTACCATTGTTTTACTTAGCAGTTTTTCATAAAAGGTTTACTGCTCCTTTAAAAGTTCAAATTAAATCAACGTGGATCTTTTTCTCCCCCTTTACTCCAGAATTATACCAATATCATTCAGTTGCTGCACCAACTTCATCCTTAGTAATACTAAATATATATTGTAGTGCTTATCCCTCTGAGTAAAACAAATCCACTCCAACTGATGAAAGGTGTTATTCAATAGTTATTGCAGATCAAACTTGAATTTTTAGGTGCAGTATCACAGTGGCCTGAAATTGTACAGTGACGCTGTTGCTACACCATCCTATGGACAGCTCTGGTTAGTTGACCATAAATCTCCATAGGATGGTGTAGCAACAGTGCCACTGTACAATTTCAGTCCACTGTCATACTACACCTAAACAATCCAAGCCTGAGATGTAATAACTTTGGAATAAAACAGCTTTCAGCAGTGGGAGTACCTGTCATGGTAGCCAATAACGATGCAAGAAACAAGTACTGTAATAGAACTTTATTATATAAGTATAGGACAAATGAATAGCACAGCACACCATCCCTCAGAGTGAGAGTGGCCCCAGAACCAGAGCAAGTGGTTCCTACCAGAAATAGGAGACTGCTCCAGAGGATCTTGAAATAGAGGTAGACAAGAACCGGGGCTATGACCCAGCCAACTGGAACAGGAACAGGTGGCAAGTACTGGGGATAAGACCCAGCCAACTGGAACAGGAACAGGTGGCGAGTACCAGGGATAAGACCCAGCCACTCACTAGTACCAGACCAGGTAGCGACAATTCCCACAGGCAAAAGGAGTAGTTCTAGGCCAGAGCCACAGGTCTGTACCAGAATGGATAGTCAGACTAAGCCAGGGGTCATATACGGAGTGGATAGTCAGCCAGAGCCACAGGTGAGCACCAGAATGGATAGTCAGACTAAGCCAGGGGTCAGGGTAGTCAGCCAGAGCCACAGATCTGCACCAGAAAGAATAGTGAGACTAAGCCAAGGGTCATACACAGAGTGGATAGTCAGCCAGAGCTACAGGTCAGCACCAGAATGAATAGTCAGACTTAAGCCAGGGGTTATACATGGAGATCAATACTGGACACAGGAGAACTACTGCACTGGACACCAACATAAGGGCGAATGAGCTTAGGGTCCAGGCAGCTTATATCCAGTGTAGGGCAGAGGAGGTGGAGCACACAACAAGGCTCCTATTATTTTAAATGCAGTGCACGAGTCAATGGAGGATTTCCCAGATGACGCTCGCTCGCCGAGATACCGGCCGAAATGCGGAATATGTGGCATGACAGCCGTGAGGAGGAAAGAAGCGACCAGCTACTCCGATGCCGGCCGCAGGTAGGCACACTGACAGTACCATTGTTTTACTCAAGGGGGATAAACCCTACAATATAATTTTTTTTTCCATTTTACATATTACTATCGCTTTAAGCACCAGAGGGGATTGCAACAATGTGTAGCTTAACATTCTGGTCCTTAAAGGGTTACGATTAGCAGTGAATGGATCTCGAGGTCCTGTGGTCCAGCTAACAAATGTCATGGCTGCCTCCATGGTTGTCACATCCAGGACTGATTCATAAGGTTCTCTCTCAAACAAAGACTCAAGGTCAAAATTCATAGTAGCCATTAGGACTTTGGGTGCTTATTATTAGTATGTGTTAGTTCCCTTTTTTTAGTAATGGAATTTTCTAGTATTTGTATAATTAACATTTGGTGTTATTTTGTTCTGTAGATGATCTTCCCAGCCCTGATGTTTCTGGGTCTGAAGAACAATGATTGCTGTGGATGCTGTGGTAATGAGAGTTGTGGAAAAAGATTTGCAGTAAGTATATTCCACTATACAATATCACAACAGCCATCTGATGTACTTACAGAGTGTAGCAAATATAGACCTGGCTAGATTCCAATGCACTTGATCATCTGTTTTACCTCACAGATTTGCATTGAAGTCTAGGGAGAAATCCAGGTCATAGCATTATATATACAATGTAAAAGAGGAGCAATTCTGGAACAAATCAATGGAACCTCAGACGGATAATAAAAATTCTCTAACGTCATCGTGATTAGATGTGGCTTTTAACCCCTTGAAATACTAGAGATTTCTTCAATGCATTGCTTTTAGATGCACTGTAGACCTGTCTACCATGCAGGGGTAACAAAATCAGTGGGATATTGTATTCGCCCACTATGATGCAGCTTGTGTACCCCATAATGGATCAACCTTTCTCTGTGCACAGTACAATAAGTTAGGCTACAATAACAGGCATCATACCCACAAGAGATGGGCAACTTGCTTGCCTCCAGCTGTTATAGGATTGCAATTCAGTTGGCTGGTTGGAAATTATGGGAACTGTATTTCAACAACTGGAAAACTTTGTAGAACAAGACACCCACTGAGGTTTGTGAATGTTATACTGAGTGAAGCTGATGGACTGGAGCTACTCTGGGGCAACCAACTGCACCATAGGGGGCACATAAAAATCTCCATTGATTTACATACAACTTTTTTATGCTAGAATTCACCAACAAATTGCTTAATTTAAATCAAACTCTTTTTAAATGAAATACAATTTTTGAGTTTTAATACAGGAGGTTTTTTCCAGAATTCTCTGGTTTTCTTTATCCACGGAGAGGGAATGTATGACTCTGTCTGAGCAGTTCCACTGGTATTAGTCTCTAACACCTGCACCTCTGGTTATGAACAACAGCATGTGTTCACTTTATTGCATACAGGCACACACAATCCTCCATAGCTAACACTACTACCAGAAAGCCCCAAATGCCTCTCCTCTAGCATGCATGTCAAAAGTCAGTAAAGTTATGCCCTATTTGCCTTCTTAATACATGGCATTAAATATGTCAGGGAGGAAAGGAGCACCCCAAAACACTCATATACTCCCACATTATGTTCCTCTTGGAGGTTGGCGCAACTCGCTTCAAGGGAAAAAAATTGTAATGTAAATAGCTTAGTACCTTGATACTGAACAAGAGTAAGTACATTTCCCTAAAAGCTTATGTCTTAACCCTCTGTGTGCCAAAGCAACACATTGGGGGACATACACCAAGGGTCAATGCTATGGCAATGTGTGTCTGTCGATGTGTGGCAAGCACTTCCACTTGGCATAATCAGATATGACTTCGTCAGGTGGAACCGGTGGCATCTGCTCACTTCACTGACATGCTGTTCAATGCTCATTAACCTGCATTTTAATATGAAAATGAGCCATAGTAAACCTGTCAAAGTTGTGGCTGGTTCATGGTGATGTCAGTGGATTGTTTGAGGATTCACAGGGATATGATGAAGTTGACACTTTAGTGCATACCATTGATATTCCATCACCACCATATTGACACCCTGACCCTTAGAGCCTCTTAGTGCATCTCCCCATTGTTTTGCTATTTTATTAAATAGATCCCACAGTTTTAAAATGTGTGTGTGGGGAACTTAACAATATTTATTTTCACCTGATCTAGGATCAAAAGTAGTACATTTTATGTATAATAAATAAGAATTCTTATTAAGTAATTTCATTACCCATACATAGTACCCTGTTTTTCACTTTTCATTTATTATGTGTATTTTCCTATTTGTCCTTGCTTTTTCCATTTATTAATCCTTTTTATTAACATCCGATTATGTGGCTTTTCAGTTTAATACATGTTCCTATTGATAAAAAATGCAAACAAATGTATGAATCATGAGAGAACTACTGATACTTCTTTGTGGAACACAGTAACTACGGGGTAAAGTATCCTCCAGCCAGGAGGGCAGGGCACTTGTTAAAACAGACTCTGAAGTGGAAATTCCTTCCCTGATCCACTTTACACCATCAGGCATATTCAGTTTTAAAAGTGACCTCAACAGGAATGCAGCAGGGCAAAGATTCTCTCTTAGTTAGCCTTCATTTTTTATTTTATTTTGTTAGGATGGGGCTGTGTAATCCCCCATTTGGTGGTCTCTTATGTCTGGCATCCATTGTTGGTTTGAATCAGAACACAGACTTCAGGGACCTGAGTCTGATAGCTTGCATTATCCCTCTCCTCACACATTTTTCTGCTTAGCTGGTCTGAGCAGTTACTTACATGGTATACAGGAGCATGAAGACTGACGATATTCCTTCATTCAGAGTGCACAGGTCCTGTGAGTATGTTCCTGTTTGGTTGGCTTGCAGTGACATTTCTATGATCTGTATTTATGGATAAACTGATTTCTGTCTTTCCCTGTCACTCTCTTTCACAGACAGGGATCTTTTACTTACATTTAACCCTTTCAATGCCTTTATTGTAAGGCATGTATTGCTTTTTACTGCTACCAAATTTTTAATTAATTTCTATCCATATTCTCATTCATAATGTTTTACTTTTTCCATAGTTTACTTGTATTCATTACTTTTCTAACTTTTCTCTTACTGAAATACACTCTTTTTTGGTCTACCTGCCTTTAAGAACAGGCTCACTTGGCAGCCATACTGGTCTGGATTCTGGAACACAGACATGCATAAGGGACTCCTCTTGCCACAGGCTGCATTCTAGTTTATGTAGATGTAAACTTCTACCCATCTTAGAGGAGCCCCGAGGTACCAGCCCCCCCAAATATTGAGGAGTGCATTTGAGAGACAGCCCATTTTCTTTTTTCAGAAGACTACAGGACCAATAAGCCTGTTTTCCCCAGGATTTGGGTGCAAGGGAACAGATGGTCGTATGCTCATCCTCGTCCTATTTTGATTCACCCTGCTATGCAGGGTCTCTTCTTTCTTGCTTGTCCAATTAACACTTTACAGTCCAAGATGTACTTTTAAAGTTATGTAAGTACTTTTATCTTACTATTCTTCTTCTTAATTTATGGGGTCTTATGCTATGTTCGAGCCTAAGGGAGACATGAGCAAGATGAAGAGCAGTAAGGATCTGGGCACATCTTAACCCCTTTAACCCATTTCTCCTCATGCCAGATTGCCTGTCCTAAGGCTTTTTGGGGTACTCTGTGTGCCTCTTGTTCTGTGTCCCCCACATGTTCTTGGTGCCCCTCATCTATTGAAAAGGAGCCTGCATGGGTTAAGGTCTTAATTTCTTCAGTGAGTTCTACCCATTCCTCTGTTGAAGTAGTCTTAGACTGCTTTAAGAGGGCCACCTTGTGTCCCTCAAATGGCTCTTTAACCATTTTCCTGAGGAAGATGCCCCCATGAGTGAGGTTTCATCCACTTAGGAAGGGGAATCTTAAGCGGACAACCTGAATTCGTCCTCCATTGGGGATTCTTTTGAGGAAGACCCAGGTTCTTCTGCTGAAGGTCTTATTCAGGCTGTCCTGGATATACTTAAGGTCTCACAGGCCTCAGAGTTTAGCTCCTCTTCCCCTGATATTTTGAAGAGAAGCAAAAAAGAGATTGCTATTTTTCTACCTGGAGAAGGCGATTCCTTCCTTGGCATATTTCTCTCCATCATTTCATGACTGAGGCTTTGGCACAGTGGGCTATACCCCCTGTGGAGGACCCCCCAATTTCTCACATGCAGGTTTTCTCCACATCTCATATTCCAGGGGTAGACAACATTGTGGAAGACGTTCTAAGCTGTGAAACCTGTATCCCAGAAATTTGGAGCCCATCCAAATGGTGTACAATTCTATAGTTTGTCAATGGGGTCCCAAGGTTCCACAGTTCTATACCAAATCCTAGGAACATTTAACTTGTGCAGTGAAAACAAAGGTCAAACCATGGCATTTTTGCCTGGCGTACATGTTTCTTCTGTTTCCCCAGATTCTCATGGTGCTGAGAAAAATCAGGATGTAGTGGGCTCGTGTCATTCGGATTGTTCCTTTCTAGCCTGGTTTTCATATCTTCTCAAACTATCTGTGGAAATCCATTTCGGCTCCCTCTGCTTCCAGACCTCTTGTCTCTGGATCCAATGTGTCACCCAGATGTGGAGAAGCTGGCTTTGAAGCTGGACTTGTTAGGCCAGCATCCTGATAAAGTAGGGGTTTTCTGTCTCTGTTATTGCTACTGTGTTGCAGGTTTTCAAGCCAGTTTTTTCCAAGGCGAACGACAGGAAACGGTCCCTATACTATACGTTGTATGAAAAACAGGTGTTGCTGACACCGCCTTTGCGTTTTCCAATCATTTGAGTCTTTTTTCAGTATGGTCTTCAAAAATGGCTTGGTCTTAGCTCTATTAAAGTCCAGATTTCAACTCTTTCTGTATTATTTAAGAGGTCTTTCCCCTTACCACCAGATGTGCTGACTTTTGTTCAAGGGGTGTGTCTGTGTATGTGTTCTTCTTGAGTTTCCTTTGGCAGTAACCTATTAGTTCCTCTTATTTGGTTTGCAGAGCTGGTGTCAGTTGACACCTGAGTCTCATGTTGTACTAACTTATCTCAGCTGGCACTAATCTGTGCTTTGTGAATTTTTCCTCTATCCCACCTTGGGATTTTGGTGGATGTCTTGGTATATCCCCATGGCTCTTGTGTTCCACATAGGCAGGGAATTTTCTCTTAGCCCATGTGGTACACAGGACTTCCTTCCTTTTCTCTTAGTCCAGGTGGAAACAGGACTTCCCTCCCAGAAAAAAGCAACTGAGACCCAGGTAGGGGTTATCTTCTAGTTCAGAGAATCCCCTTCTTGTTCCATTTTTTATTTTTCCATTTTTGCTATAAGTTAAAACTGAGCATGCCTGGTGGGAGTTAAATGGTTCATGGAGGGAATCTCCACCTCTGACAGTCTTTTAAATTAAGTGCCATGCCCCCCTGGCTGAAGGATATTTTACCTCATGGTTATCTTGTTCCATATAAACTAAGAGAAAATTATTTATCTATATGTGCACAAAAATCCCTTGTAAATCCAGTGATAGATAAATCAAATGCATTAATATTTAAAAGTGCCACTTTTCTAAGGGCCATATACACAAAATAAGTACAGTAAAGTCTCAGGTATAATATGCACCTGTGTATAATACGCAGGTGTATATTATGCCCAAAATTTTAGGGGAAAACAAGAGCGCCTATGTATAATATGCACCCTTGTTTTCCTCGTTACTAAAATTTTTCTTCAAGGCTGGCAGATACCTTCCCTCCCTCGCCTGGCGCCATCTGATCTCAAAATAAGACTTACTAGGTTAAATTTAAGTCCCCACTGAAGTCCTCATGTTTTGAAGAGCAGGCAAAATACAAACTATCAGTATGTAAAGCTTCAGTGTGGGCGGCATGCTTCCATTTGCCGCCTGCTTCCTTCAATGGGCTTTTAGGGCCTTCCCCCTATGGAATTGCCCTGTGAGGACCTTGAGATCCTTACAGGGCATTGAGAATTTGGGGGAATTTTCATTTGTTCCTTTGGTGCAGTCGGTTTGCTCCAGAATTGCACCACTTTTTACTACATCAGTTTCAATGAGACTTATAGTAATGTATAATTATTTTCTTTATTCTGTTTTGGTTTGCAGATGTTTTCTTCTATAATATTTGCTGCAGTCGGGTTTGTTGGAGCTGGTTATTGCTTTATCATTTCAGCAGTTGCCATAAATAAAGGACCAAAGTGCTATACTGGACTATCAAATAATGGAAATCAGATTTGGGGCTACGTTTTCGAAGGAAAGTAGGTTCAGGTATTTTGTAAATAAATAAATCACCTCTATCCAATCTTTACATACATTTGTTAAAGGTGCATTATCGTCTATAAACAACTATGAAGATTTTGAAAGATTTTGACATCACTTAACTGTCGTATTAGACAGTTTGTTAGAAAACAAGTTTTTAGCTATTCAGATTTCTAAATTATGCTAATTAAGGCATGCAGTGCAGGCACTTCCTGTCTAGTCCTTCCTTCCTACACTACCTAACTGGGGAGTTAAGGGGATTGAAGCCCCAAACAGGGGCAGCGCCCAATGTTTTAGGAAGTATGTTACTGCATTCTGCCTAGTCACTCCAACACTCAAAAAGTTAAAAGTCTGCTAACCACAAGGGAGACTGAAAAGCATGTTCCATTGGTCTGTTTTTGCAAGCTCCTGGTGTGCAACACATTGTGGATCAAATGCTTTGTGCACCTATGCCTTACCAACACCCCAAGTCTTAACTGCAGTTTCAGTTATTGTATGCTCCAGTACTTGGGGCAAACCAACAATTCAGGTGTTCAGGATATACCTCTACTAATACACAGGTGAATCAACCATTTGAGTGCCAGAGAGGTATCCAACGCATTGCATCACAAAGCGTTGGATACCTCTCTGGCACGAGAAGGATTAATCACAATCAGTCAGTCACTGATTACACAAGCAGCTGAACACTGTTGGCGTGTCCTCAATAGTGTGGACTATCGTCGCCCAGTCTTGCAGGATTGAGGATTACCTGATCTTGTTTAACCAACAAGGGAAGTACTTCTGTTATTTATACTAAGAACATCAAATAACTTACATGCACAGACAACAGAAGAACTGCAGGTAGAAGCACCCAGTACGTCCGGTGTGTACAGAAAGATGCACACTGAAATGTAATGCACTCATTTTCCTATGTTAACTTAACAGAGGGAAATAAGTACATTACATTGCAAATGCAGTTCAGGGTGGAGGCATTCAAATTTTATTTGCTAGCAAATGGAACATTTTAATGTGTGTTTTAGCTGCTCATTAATTTTATTGAACTATATATTAATAACACAGAGCTGCCTCAAGTATAGTTCAGTGGGTTTTAAGTTAGAACAAAAAATGACAAGAGCTGAACATGAAATGGCTTACCTCATAATTCTTTGCATTGCATTATAAATAAATTAGCAAAATAGAGTTATGTTGTGTGAATATCACCGACTCCTCACCATAGCGTTATCACTACTGTGGGAGGCAGGCAGGCTGCTCAGTTTTGCCATAGGCTCTAGCTCCAGATCTTTTTTGGAACCAAGCAAAGCCCTTGCTTCCCCCACCCACTGACACATCCTTTTTAGTAATGAGAAAGGTAGGCAATGCATTTGATGACCAATGCTAGTGAGTGGAGGGAGATATAATGCAGGGCTAAGACAGGAAGTATCAGCACAAGATGCCTTAGCTAGCAAAACTTAGTAAAACTTAATAATTCAGAAACTAGTTTTCTAAATAACATATAGCTATACAACATATAGGATAATTGTAAAGCTCTGTCAGAATCACCAATGATGTTTTAAGGTGATATCAACCCTTTAACCCCTTAACAGCCAGTGACGTGCTAAATTTGACTAAAGGACCCCTGACATACTGGCACATCAAGTTTTTCCTTTGCTTACAGAATTCCTGTGGCAGAGCTGTGAGCATTACAGGAGTCTGAAACTGACTGCTCCAAGACCGGAGCTTTCAGTATCAGACCCCTCATTCTGTGAGCTAGCACATGTGCTCAGTCATGTGTGCCAGCTCACCAAATTAGGTCAAAGAGGTCCTTAAGGGGAATCCACTCCCCAGGACTGCCATTGTTAAGGGGTTAAAGGAGAATTAAGTTTCATTATGAAAAAATAAAAACATTGTTGAGCGTTACCTGCTGAGTAAGACAAGGGGGCTGCTACTGGTGGTAGTAACTGTTTGAACTGTAATAATGTTTGAATTAAGTATCCACCAGCAGTGGGAGAAGCATTGTTTTACTCAGCAGAAAAAAGCCCTCTATATATATATATATATATATATATATATATATATATATATATATATAATACATATTTTTTTTCACACTAAATGTCTACTGTTTCTTTTAATGGAGTTGATAATAGAATGTACTGGACTTCCAGCTGCCAGCTACTTGGGGATGATGGGAGTTGTCTTCAACAGCGGGAGGTCCAACAATTGACTGCAATACACATATATTACATGAAAAAGTACTTTATTACTGTACTCAAGTATAAATATTAGCTACAATAGGTGCTGTTGAGGTGCAGATAAACCAGTCCTCCCACTCTTACTTCAATATATAATGTCTTCCTTTGGAATGGGTATAACTCCTCCAAACATGGGCTTAGTTCAATTTTTCTGCTTTCCGCAGGGAGAAAAGTACTGCTTTCCTCTTCTTTTGTATATTATTTCTCCTGTTTTGCTGTTGCTGTGGGAAGTTTTGTTGTTCCAGCAGTAAGAAAAGGCCAAGTAATGAGAGGCAGTGGGAAACAAAAGCAAAAGAGGAACACATCTAAAGCAAAGCAACTGCACTTTAAGGAGCAATTAAAAATTCCCAACATACCTATTCACTAGAATGTGGTTTTATTCCTTTTAGTGCCAGAGGGGTATGTAAAGTATTACATAGAAATACATTGCGTTCCCCTCTGGCACTCAAAGGGTTAAACCAACTGAATGTTAGGGAGGTCTTCAACACATTGCAATGGTAATTTTCAGTTGTTTGCTCCATCGTATCATTTTGATTACTGCTCATACCAGTTTCAAATGGGATATAAATGTTAAGCAAAAACTGACCTTCTGCATGAATTCCTGCAGAAGACAAGAAGGTCTTTTTTCTGCCATTTTGCTTCCACTGCAGGGATTTTCACTCATGCCTAATTAAGATAATGCACTTCACACACACCTAAGGGTTGAATACCAGCCTGTTAGTATTCCATGATGCCACGTTTTAGAAATACCAGCTAAGGGTTCGACCCTTTGAGTTTCATTGTGGTGTAGTCTGCAATGCTTTGTCTGCACCCAGGGCACTCGAACAGTTAAACTCTTGACTGCAAAATATGTCTCCAAAGACATCTCCAGTGATGTTTAAAAAGATGTTGCTTTTATATAGGAAGAGCTGTGTAAATATTTGGCACCGTATACATAAAGTTGCATGCCTACATTCCCCTTTTGCAAACACAGAAGTTGATTTACTAAGAAGAACTGCAGAAATTCTGGAGTAAACCAAATGCACCACAGGGGATATATATTCCCCAAATTCCCATGGGTTTAAATTGGGTTTTTGATGCTAGGGAGGTCTTCAGCACATTGCAAAACAATGCGTTGGCGCCCTCTCTACAATTAGTGGGTTATGATTTAGGTCTCAAATGCATTGCTTTGGAAAAAGCATTGGAGACCTCTACATCATTCAAAGAATTAAAAGACCCATTTAAATATACACATATTTGTACTTCCCCCCCCCCACAAAGTGCAGCTGGTCTACCCCAAATTATTAAACTTCTTAGTACATGAAAATCCTGGTTCACTTCTCTATCTCCATACACAAGGCCCTCCTCTTCTATTGTCATTCCTACCAGGCACTACAGGTGTGAAAGGCAGTTATGCCCATCCTCAAAATTGTATGTTTCATGTCAAAGACAGTTTTGTAATTCAGTAGCTTTGTTCAGGAGAAATACATGCCGTGAAGAATAAGGAGTCTTTAACCAATCAAGGAGAGAAATGATCTAGCAACGTATTGGAAAGTAAAATATTGCAGAGTTTTCTAATGTCTGCTTAACAATAAATCAAATGGTAGGTATATGTACAGATTACTCAACCACAAAAAAAATAACAGAAGCAATACTCCCCAAGAAATGTAAACAAAAATGTTATTGTACAACTAGCTAAAGAAGCATTGTGTTGCTGATACAAAGGCAGAAGGAAAGGAGAGAGAGTCCGCTCTATCACTGGTACTCAAAGAACCACACTTACACCACCTGAAACCCTTGTCTTGTTCTACTGTCCTACATGGAAACCACATTTACACTGAGTCTTGTTCTACTGTCCTACATGGAAACCACATTTACACTGAGTCTTGTTCTACTGTGCAATGGTAGACACAGAACCACACATACACTGTCTGTCACAGAACCACACATACACTGTCTGACAACCAGTATTGTATCACTCCCCTCTCCATAACTTTAGAAGCCTGCCTTCCCTTTCTCTCCTACTCCCTTTGTTTTTAGGAGCCCATGTCTGCCCTTCTCTCTCACTCCCAACCCCCAACCCAGTACATTTAGAAGCCTATTTCTCTGCTCTAATTCTGTTTACCCAGTTATAGTCATACCTGGGAACTTTCAAGATGAGCTGACCCTGAGATCTTTGAAATATTAACCCTTAAAGCATCCCATAATGTAGATTTTATGCGATATGTGCCTGCTTGCTCTAACTCAGAGGTGATCCAGTCCATGTGCAAGGGACCTTTAACGTGCTACAGTTTGGAAAACTCACTGCCTGAACACAAACAAGACAAGCAGGACATCTCCCACTGTCTTTCTGGTACTAATGGCACCAGTTTCGAGGCTAAGGAAACATTTAATTGGGAAATTCATATAGTAGGTGACACAGACCTCTCTCACCCTGAGAATTTGGCCCTTCACCCTGAGACCCTGAGATTTGGGTCAAAACCCTGAATCTCAAGGTCAAACCCTGAGAGTTCCCAGGTATGGTTATAGTGCATGAGATAAGTGGAGAGTCTCTGGAAGCTTGGTGGGAGCTGCACTATGCAGCAACTACCAGACTTCACCACCAGAAACACTCTTCATCCAGCTCACAGGCAGTATCACTGGATGGCAAAAGCAGAGAGAGGGACTCTGTTAAAGGGATGGAAAGTGGGAAAGAAAGGCATACGTGGAGCTTCTGAACGCACAGGTGGAGTTAGAGAGGGTGGCAAACATGGACTTCTACGGGGGAAGGGAGAGGGGCAAACAGAGCTTCTAAAGGCGTGTGGGGAAAGTAAAGTGACAAATATAGACTTATCATGTTGTAGAGAGAGGGGTGGGAAAACACAGCTCTAAAATACCAGGAAAACAGAAGACAGAATGATGGGAATACATGAGTCTTCTAAAACTATGTGGGGGTGGGCATGATGGGGGGTGAGAAAAAGTCTGTTCAATCATGCATTGTCACATGAGTGATCATTGAATTGCTCCACAATAAACTGAACACCCCTCTGATAACAAAAAGGGTTGACTGGCAGAGGGCAGGGGACCATTCTGCCTTACAAGGAATGTGGGGCTGTTCATCCCCTAAAACCAAAATAATAATAGAAATCAGAAGACAATGAGGCATTTCTAAGGCAAACCAAATGTACCATAGGTAACAAATACAATTTCTCAAAGTTATAATTGATTTACCTGGTGCTTTTAACCCCTTAAATACTAGAGATGATTCCAAAACATTTCTTTTGCATGTGTTGGAGACACCTTTAGCATGGAAAGTGTTAAAAGTCCAATTTGATCAATGTAAATTGTTGTTATGTCTTCTATGGTGAGATTTTTTGTTACATAATTACTCCAGTTTCTTTAACCCTTTGAGTACCGGAGGGGTACACAATGCATTCCTTTGCAATGCATTGCATACCCCTCTGGCACTCAGAGGGTTAAACATTATCTTTGACACATTGATGAGTGTGATACTTATATCAAATAGGTATTTTTCAGCAAAAATTAATAAAATGTTAACTTCCTTACTAAAATATCTATGATGGAGAGAGTACCCTACACAATAGTTATAAACTAGCATCTTACTAAAATGCAACAAAGTGGTAATCAGGAACCATGTAATGTAATCAAAGTAGACACAAGATTTTAAAAAAATCATGTTTCTCATGGGTCACAGGCAGAACTAGATTTTAACCCTTTCAGTGCCAGACAGGTACCCAATGCATTGCAACGCAATGTTTTGTCCACCCTTCTGGCAATCAAAGGGTTAATATGTGAAAAACAATCACTGTTCAATATTTGTGTGTCAATTTCCATGCTGATGGCAAATTCTTTGGTTCACTCTTTATTAACCCTTTGAGTGCCAGAGGGATACGCAAAGCATTGCAAATGCGTTGCGTACCCCTCTTGCACTCAAGGGGTTAAGCTGCAAACCCTGTGCTTATTTTCTTGTTAATTGCAAGTACTGTGGGTTTTATCTGTATGAATTACAAGCTGTGTCTTTCAGTGTAAATGGATTGCAAATGCTGTGGGTCAGTTTCCTTGGGGAAGATCCTCTAAGGTTTGATGCTGTGGCGATGTGTACGGAGCACATTGCCTTGGCTATGCAGACACACATCACTATATGCACTAAGAATTAGGGATGCAAGAGGAGGGGGACTATTTCCTCATTAGAAAGGAGGGTCGTTGAAGTGCTGGCAACAATTCACCAATTCACCAGCAGTTCAACAACCCTGAAGTCTGAGAGAATCCTCTCTGCTTCCCCACTTGTCCAGTTGGGGGAGCAGAGACTATCCTCTCAGCACCACAAACAGTATCCCTCCTGTAACCCATTCAGTGTCATAGGGATGTGCATTTCATACCCCTGTGGTACTGAAAGGGTTAAAAGGTGCACTAACAACAACAGTTTGTTGTTGCTGTTAATATAATTTTATTTAAAATGTAACTCATAATTAACATTTAAACATCCTGTTTTGTATAGTAAAAAAAAAGGGAAATAAAGTACTCTCGCATTATAGGGTAAAGTAATAAAAATGGTACTGTTCTATAAATTTGAGGAACCAAAACTTCATAAAAATCCCTACTGGATTTTCTATAAACCAAACATCCACTGACACTGAATGGTACAAACATCTACTAAAAATAAATATTGTGCAATCACTAAATAATAACCATAGTAATAAAAAAATAAAAAAAATTGAAGCAGCAGGCTTTGAACCCTGGTCTGAGAGGATATAGAATAAGCAGTTTAACCACTAAGCTAGAGACAGCAACTTCTTGAGGTATTTTTTTCTCTCTTATAGATACAAGCTCTGTGAATTGATGTGTAGGAGACCCCTCTTGTATCCAAAGGTTAAATACCGTATAACAAGTTTAACATTTTAAATAAAATCCTCCTGATCTTATTAGTATGCTTGTGTCTTGTGAGATGTGACACAGAAATGATTATGTAACCCAGAGTCTGTGTGGTCTGCAATGTAGTAGAAGGTAGCTATTACCAGGACTATATTCACATGGGCAAGAAAACAACACTGTATACTATGTGCTATGTTCATCATATCTGGCACCCAGCTTGGTGAAGTATCCACTGCTTTACCAAGCACAGGGTCTCCTCTGTCTGCATATGCTTCACCGAGCAGGCACCCAGTTTGGAGAACCAGTGAGTGCCTGCTTGATTAAGCATGCACTGCCAAAGAAGACCCCCTGCTTGGTGAAGCAGAGGATGCTTCACCAAGCTGCATACCTGATATGATGAATAAAGCACATAGTATACAGTATTGTTTTCTTGCATGTGTGAATCTAGTCCTAGTAATACTTAGCTTCTACTACATTGCAGACCGCACAGACTCTGGGATTCATAATCAGCATTTCTGTGTGACATCTCACAAGACATCAGCATACTAATAAGATCAGGAGGAATTTATTTAAAATGTTAGACTTCTTATATTTAACCTTTGGATGCAAGAGGCACCTGGATTTTTTGGATTTTATTTTTGGATTTTTTTTTTTTTAAATGTTAGGCTTTTTAGATTTAACCTTTGGATGCAAGAAGCGTCTCCTACACAAAATAGACTTACAATGCTTGGAGATGTGAAGAAAAAAGATAAAGGGTCTGTTTAGCCCTTGAACAATTGATAGCTGGAGCCTGGTGTGTTAAATGTTGGCTCCACATACCTTGAGACCAGGGTTCACAGTCTGTTGCTGCAATTTTTTTTATTACTGGAGGTATTATCTAGTGATTTTGTTGCACAATGTTTATTTTCAATAGATATTTATTAGGTACTAGTGTAAAAGCCTGTGTACATGGGCCAAGGTACGGAACCCTTTGAGTGCCAGAGGGGTATGCAGCACATTGCTTTGCTGCTACCTCACTGCTCCACGCGATGAAGTCTTGCATCGCCTCACCCATGCGCCTCAGTCACGCAGTGCAATCATGCGCAGTAGAGACTACCGAACGCACGCAGTCTCAACTGCACATGACGGCTTCTGACAAACATCCTAGCGAATTATTATAAAGGATGTGTATCCACTGTTGCCTGTGGATGTGCTAAGGACTACATGGGTCCACCAGGGTGGTGTACTGATAGTAGCCAAATGGTGGCCAGGTGTCTCCAACCCACCGACGGTCACACAGAGAGTAGCTATTTATTTAGTATATTTTGTGTGTGGGGGTTAAATTTTTATATGCGCATGCTGGTGAATATGTTGGGGATTCTCTTGATCCATCCAGAAAACCCACTTTGAGTTTCTGGGGGAAGAGTGGCACCTCCGACATATCTATACTGGGTGGTTTGTGTATTATTCATTTAATTTTATAGATCCACGATTCAGTTCATGGCTGCACAAACAGGGGAGTCAAATTTTAGCCATTTTGAGTGATGTATTATTATTGATTTATAAGCTTTTATTTGTACTATCAAGGAGATTTTAATAAATTATATTTACTATTCCCTTTGGTGTCAGTGGACTTTTGGTTTGTAGAAAATCGAGTTGGGATTTTTATAAGGCTTTGGTGCTTCAAATTTATAGAACAGTACTATTTTTATTACTTCAACCTATAGTGCAAGGGTATTTTGATAGCAGTCTTAAAGTGTTAGTAATGTCTAAAAAAAACTTTTTTGCATTTAGAAGAGCTTAAAAAGCTGATCTAAATGCAAAAAAAGTATCTCTCAAACCGATATGGTTTAAGAGATACGGGTGTTTGAAGTTTGATTTCTCCTACTGACAGCTGTAAAGCTGTCACCAGGAGATCCGTGTCGGTAGACACGGAGGTGCTTGAGAAGTGACGCAATCTCGTTACTTACACGGAATCCCTGAACACTAGGTACACGTTTTAGACCATTCCAATGAAGGGATTCCGTGTAAGTAATGAGATCTCTGCACTTCTCAAGCGCCACCATGTCGACCGACATGAATCTCCTGCTGACAGCTTTACAGATGTCAGTAGGAGAAATCAAACTTCAAACGCCCGTATCTCTTAAACCATAGCGGTTTGAGAGATACAGTTCTTTGCATTCAGATCAGCTTTTTAAGCTCTTCTAAATGCAAAGAAGTTTTTTTTAGACATTACTAACACTTTAACATCATTTTTATTTTCCATTTCTTTTATTATCCAGTCCATTGTTTGATACAAGACAGGGTGATCTAGAGAAGCTAATTACAAGTTACATTTTAAATTAAAGTAATATTAAAAATAAAAACAGACTGTTGGTAATGGTGCAGCATTTAACTATTTTAGTGCCACAGGGGTGTACACTATACATCCCTATGTCACTGAGAGGGATAAGGGAGGGCAGCTGATCAGACACAACATCACCATTCAGAGCCTTAGTGCATCTCAGCCCTTGTTTCTTTATCAGCTTCTGAAAACTGTAAACTGAGAGGTCATCTAGTTTGCTAGATCTGTGGAACAATCACAAGCTTTGTGGGTCTGTTTTCCTATAATTAATCATCGATATATAGTTGTCATACCTTCATCAATACAGTACAAGCTGATTGTCAGATAAGCTATAGACTGTCAGTTAAATTTTACTTGAAACATCTGATTCATTTATGATGGTTATGTGCTATAAGTTGTCAAACTGCCTTGAGCAAAAGATATGTTCTGCTCCAAGAATGGCTGCCCCAAGAAATAATAACCCTATCATTTAACCCTATCAGTGCCAGAGGGGTACTCCTCTCTGGCACTGAAAGGATTAAACCTCACAAACCACTACTATATGAAACAGAAAAGGCCTTTTTATTACATTTTGGAAAGCAACCTAAAGTGCAAATGTAAAATTTACCCATGGATGGAAATCAGTATATGTTCTTTTTGTCTGAATAAACATGCAGAATATCTTATTAGCCTGTTAGCATTTCTACTTTCAGCTGCTTAGTGAGTAAGAATGATGATAGATTCACATCTATAGTTCTACATTCATTTAGTCCACATGCAAAATCTAGAGGCTGAGAAATCTTTTACAGTGAAAGGCAAAAAAAGATTGCCATTAGTTGTTATCAGAAGAAATAATCTAAATTGGTAATACATTTGTTTTCGAAAGCAAAATACTTATACTTATTTTTGTTGCATTTCATACAGGGATTACCTGGGAAACTCAAATATCTGGAATCAATTTTGTGTATCACCTGAACATCTTGTTCCATGGCATCTGACACTCTTCTCCATGCTCCTGATAATGAGTGGGGTTCAAGCTGTTCTCTGTGGTTTCCAGGCCATTAATGGTCTCATTGGAACAATCTGTGGTGACTGCAAGTGCTGCGGATGTTGTGGGGTAGGTTGACTCACCACAAAGATTTTAAGAAACATGTATCCACATATTGCAAGTAGGAAGAACTGGGGTAATCTTGGGCAAACCAGCTTCACAATAGGGGAAATTTAAGTTCTGATGTTTCAGTTTCTTTTATGTTCAATCATCTGGGAGAAGCCATGGACTTTAAAGGGATAGTAATACTTCGTTTTATCTTTATTTTATTTTGTAGGCATTAAAAAAACATGAAGAACGATATAATCTCTCAAACCTTTATGGTTTATGAGATATTCACAAGCAAAGTTTCCCCTCCCCGCCCCTTTTACCTAGTGTAAGCCATCTCTTCTCAGATGTGAATCTGGTTGTAAGACCAGACAGATAACAGAAGGGGACAATCTTCTTTGTATGAAAACAATGAAAGCCCTTTCCCCTTTGACAAGTTTTTCAGCTTTTTCCCTTATCTTAATTGAAGATTGCCCCTCTCTGCAGTCTACCTGGGCACCTCCCTTCTGATCTGGCTGAACAAGGGGGCGGATACTTTGCTTGTGAATGTCTCTTAAACCATAAAGGTTTGAGAGATAAGACTTATATCGTTCTTCATGTTTTTTGAATGCCTACAAAATAAAATAAAGATAAAACAAAGTATTACTATCCCTTTAACTTTTATCAGACATAGTGATGGGTGTGTCATGTTTGAATAAGAAGAATCCAAAATATCAGTAGGTAAATTTCCCCTTCTTTTTTGTGCTCCAGCCATTACAAAAAAACAACGAGGCTTTCAAAAGCAGTACCTTATCAGGATGAATATCAACATACTAATCTAACCATAACACATTACATACAACAGAATATCTATATATATAATTTGCTAGGATGCGTCGCTCCCTGTGTGCGTAACACGCACGGACACAGACCACGCTCCAGCACTGTGGCAGTGGAGGGGAAAGCAGCGGTAATGCCTTCAAGCAAATTGCACCCCAGCATGGCGGTGGTGGAGGGGAAAGCAGCGGTAGAGCAGCACGGTCCAGGGATCACTGCAATACCGCAGCTGTCCCCCTCCCCTGCCGCCATGTGGAGGAACAGAAGAGCTGAGTGTCAGGCTGCATCTTATGCCCACAGGCACCTGGGCTCCAGCTCTTCCACATGATTCACTCCCCCCTGACCACTTTAATATATATATATATATATGTATATATATATATATATATATATATATATATATATATAGTATATGAGCATAAACACAAAATACATAACAAATATAAAATATATAAGTATTCTCCTACTAGACAAGCTAGTACCACCACTTGGAGCACCTGCCTCCCAAATCAGGCTCCTGCTGGAGCTTATGTATCCAGCTGGTAATGTCTTTATGAAAGTAAAGATTGAAGACTATGTTGCTGTCCTTCATATCTCTCATGGTGAACTACTAGCCTTAATATTCAAAGGGAAATCCAAGCTGAGTTTTTAAATGCTTTTCTTATAAAGTATCTTTCTTATGTGTCTGGCTATGGAGGTTCCTCACTGAAAAACCATTGATGTTGCCTTCAATGAGGAAGCCCTTAACAGACTGGAACTATAGAAGATATAATTTTCAATGAAATCCCCTTCTTGAACCATTAAGTGTAGATCTTTGATAAGATATCGGTTGCTGGAGTTCAGGAACAAAACTCATAATTCTGACTTTGTCAAATCAAAATACCAGGTTCTCATTACACCACAGGCACCTGGGCTCCAGCTCTTCCACATGATTCACTCCCCCCTGACCACTTTAATATATATATATATATATATATATATATATAGTATATGAGCATAAACACAAAATACATAACAAATATAAAATATATAAGTATTCTCCTACTAGACAAGCTAGTAGCACCACTTGGAGCACCTACCTCCCAAATCAGGCTCCTGCTGGAGCTTATGTATCCAGCTGGTAATGTCTTTATGAAAGTAAAGATTGAAGACTATGTTGCTGTCCTTCATATCTCTCATGGTGAACTACTAGCCTTAATATTCAAAGGGAAATCCAAGCTGAGTTTTTAAATGCTTTTCTTATAAAGTATCTTTCTTATGTGTCTGGCTATGGAGGTTCCTCACTGAAAAACCATTGATGTTGCCTTCAATGAGTTCTGGAGTTCAGGAACAAAACTCATAATTCTGACTTTGTCAAATCAAAATACCAGGTTCTCATTACACCACTGAAATGTATGGTATCAACAATTTTCCTTTTGTCTGGTCATATTAATAAAAGAAGTACTAGCAAGCCAGAGAACCTTACTACAAAAACATGGTAATGAACGTAGATTATCAACAAACCAGTGATGGTTCATTGTCCAGATATACAGGAAAAGATACATCACCAATATGCACAGAAAACAAAGTACCTGTGCAAATTAGAAGTCACTAAAAAGGATGTACCATAAAAAAATGCCCAGGCAGGATGCATCCAAAGGTGTATGAGCAAAACAAAGAACAATTGTGCCCTGCCCTCACCCCCCACCCCCCCAAAAAAAAGGTATAAACAAAAGACTGACCAAGCTCCACTGGAAGCATGAGCAAGAAAAGGTGTGTATCAAGATGCACAAGAAAGCGTGTAAAGCAAAAACTTCACCGGAAACGGGGCATGATAAGATGCACCAGAAAAAGGGTGCGTGAACAAGATGAACCATAAATGGGTACATTATAAAGACGTACAGAAAATGTTGCATAGCAAGTATTCAACAGAAAGGGTGTAAGGCAAATGTTCACCTGAAAAGAAGATTGTCAAGGATGCACTAGAAAAAAAAAGGTTACTGGCAAAGATGTACCAGAAAGCCTGCATGGCACAGATGCATGAACCGGGAAAGGGTGCATAGCACAGATGACCCCCAAAGGATGGGTTACATGGCATATGTGTGGCGCCATATAAATAAAGATATACATACATACAATGCACTGGCAAAGTGCTTAACAAAGATGCACAGGCAAAGTGCACAGTAAAGATGCACAGGCAAAGTGCACAGTAAAGATGCACAGGCAAAGTACATTGCAAAGATTAACAGGCAAAGTGCACAGTAAAGATGCGCAAACAAAGTGCATAGCAGGGATACACAAGTAAACTTCAAAGATGCATAGACAAAGTGCATAGCAAAGATGCACAGGCTAACAGCACCACTAAGATGCACAGAAAAGGGGGCTCACAGCCCTTGCTCGCAGTAAGGGTGTATAGCCATGTTACAAAGTAAGGGTATATACCAATGATGCATACTAAAGGAACAATAACAGTGCATATTGTAGTAGTAAGAAAGGGATGCAGTCACATCTGGTTATACAAACAGGCTGAGGGACCTTGTATGTAAAGTGTAGCAGTAGTGAGGAACCACTCCTTGGTTTCTCACCTGAAGTGATGTCCACTGCTACAACTCTTTGAGGTGCTAAAGAGTGTATACATCAGAAAAGCACCAGACAACATAGGCACAGATATGAATCTCTAGGAAACTGGAATGTAGAAAACAGCTAGCATGGAGATGGAACACCTGTGGAGGGAAACACTGAGATGTAAGCACAGTCAGAGAAATCTGATATTTAAAACAGGGTTCAGGAATAATAGTATGCACGTTGAAAGACTAGGACAGATATTGAGTTTTTTTGAAAAAGCAACAGCTTTGCTGTTTAATTACTCCAGTCACATGACCCTTGTTGTGGACTCCCAGCCCGTCTGAGGCAGGGGGAGGTGATGGTGCTGAGAGGCAGCTAAAATACTACTGGTGAGTCCAGGTAAGAAACAGAAGTACTACAGTCAGAGAAAGGAGTCAAACTGAAGAAGGTCTAATTATGAATAGTTGCAGAATTGAAAGACTGCAAAACATGTAGCAATGCACACTGAGAGCAAGGTCGACAGACGTTCTCACACTGAAATGTCAGGCAACTCATCTCTGCATGATAAAATCAGACAGTGGGCTGAAGCAGACTGATATGAATATGGAAATGTCTCCTCTGGATTGGCACATGGGTGCAAAAAACATGAATGAGCAGCACCTGAGGGTCACCACCTCCAAGAATAAAAAACTAACTTTTATTTGTTGTCTGTGCACACTTGTCATGCCTCTTTTATTTTGTAGTCTGCTTAAATGGAAGGGTATGCCAGGCATAGGCCAAATGTAGGTCTGGGGTTTGGTTGTTTCTCTCGTGCCGAGATTTGACTGACATTTCAGTATCTGGCTGTCTGTGAGTGGGTCAGACTGGTATGAATATCGAAATGTATTGTCTACAATTGTCCATTTAAATAAAAGACATGACTGAGCAGCACCTGAGAGAGCACCATCCTCAATGTTAAACTAAATTTTATTTGTTCTCAGTGTGCATGTGTCACACTACTTTTGTTGTGTAAAACTAAAAGACTAAACAGGTGTAGAATGAAAAGCTAATCATATCCCCGAAGCTCAACTGGGCAGTTAATTTAAATTATTTGATGAAATACAGCTCCATATGGACCACAATGCAGAGAAAAGGAAAAATGATCCATTTATAATGAAGTTAAGAGTTGAAATAATTGAATAAAAGGGCCTTACATCATACTTCAAGATCATAGTTTATACAATAAACCATGGTAGAAAAAGGCCATCATATCTAGGGTAACTCAGCAACCCGATCAAATCAAACTCTCCAGGGTGGTCTTGCAAAAAATGTATAACAATCTTCAAATTAATCTGAACCCACAGAAGATACAGTGTTTCCCATCTTGCTGAAATCTAAGATGAAATGCTTATAAAACCAGGTTCACTTTTAAAAGGTTGCACACAAAAGAGTGCATCTACATGCCACATTAACTATGTCTCCATGATAAAAATGGCAACATAAGAATCTCACACTGCATGACAGTGCGAGAGTCTCATGTCACCTAATGAAAGGTCACATACCATTTGTGTCAAGAAGAAACCTGTTGCCTCTGCATTCAATTATGCTTCCTTGGGTTGCTTCCTGCATTCTGCTCATGTGCCCTATCAGGTGTAGGTGTGTGTAGAATCCCCTCATCTATTCTGAAGCACAGATGAGCTAAACTGGTTCCTCTGCAGCTATTTCATTTCACACCGCAGAGCTCAGCAAAACTGGGATGAGGTTGCACTACAACTCCCCTCATCCTTACCCATCTTGCTGAGAGCTGCCCTGGCTCTCTCTCCCCTTCTCTGCATGCAGAACACTCAGTAGTTGAGCACAATGATTTCTGATAGGAGTTGTTGTTGATTGTAGTTGGTAAATAAGGCATTGGGAACTCCAGACACTGGAAGAGCTTAGTGCAAAGCCTCTGAGTGCAGAATGAAGTATGAAATAGCTGCTGAGGAACCAGCTTAGCACATCTGTGCTTCAGAATGGATGAGGGGCTCCTACACAAACTGGCACCCACTAGAGAACATGAGGAGAATGCAGACAGCAACCCAACAAAGCATAATTGAATTCAGAGGTAACTGATTTCTTCTTGACACAAATGGTATGCGACTTTTCAGTAGGGGACATGAGAATCTCATGCTGTCATGGCAACATAATTAATGTCGCATAGTTAAAAGGATACCATAAAACTACCAGGTGTTTATACCCATTAGATCTTAGTACTGCAGACTTGATCCATAACTACACTTGTGTTCTTCCCAGAAGCAAAAATAGGGGCTTCTTGTGAAATTTCTCCACATACTCCAGAGCTCTCTATAACAGACTACAAATTCAGCCTTCAAGGTGGGGGTGGTATAGATATCCGCCAAGCACCAAAACAAAAGTGAGGGTAGCCATGTTCTTCCATGGCTAGAGCATCTCAGTGAGACTCCAGAAGCTTCACGGACTCCTCTGTCTGATAGGCAGTGTATAGACTGTCATAAGATTCTTTAAAATAAAAGAACTGTAATGTGGAGAGAGAGAGCGAGAGGGAGATGCAAAGTAGGACCAAAATAACTGAAGTGGGCAATTCTGACTGCTCCTACCCATCTAGCAGGTAGTATGAAAAACTCTTTGGGTATAAAAGTAGAGCAATGGAGTCACAAAATAGCTTTGTCATAGGAACGAATAAAAATTCCAGTTGATTTAAATGGAACTTTTAACACCTTTGAATGCATCGCTTTACAATTTGTTTGAGACTTCTCTATTATTCATTTGGTTAAAAATAGCTATTTAAATTAATGGCAAATAGTGGAATTTTTGTGTGTCCCCTATGGTGCACTTGGTTTACCACAGGATTCTACTACATATATACAATATGGCCTACTGTTTCTTGCCATGAATGGGCTGGAGAAGAAATAAATCTACACAGAACTCCCATTGTTTTAATTCTCGCTTGTATCCCTTTAATACTAGAGTGGTATCCAATATCTGAGAAGAAATGCCCCCTTTAACACAACGGAAATGTTTATGTATCGCTAATGGTGTAGTTGAATTATCCCAGATTTACACCAGCCCTTATTATTACATCAGTTTCACTGGGGTGAATGCATGTGCTAGAGCAGCTCCACTGGCATTAGCCTTCAATGCCAGTGGCTGTACTTCAGGTTGTGCACTACAGCATTTTTCATTACATTTCAATGCAGTGGACACACTCTGCCGTCATTTGGATTTTGATGCCAGAACGCAGTTTATGCTTGCCCCATAGATACAAATGAATGTGGCATAAAATTACACAATTTCCTTGTTTAATCCTTATGGACAGGCCCATTGCTCTTCATTTTTCACAAGCAGCATTAAGTGGAGTATTAATGACTAAGTAACTTAATATATTGGTGTTAGGCAATAAAATCAATTCCCCTGATCTAGGGTGAGATGTTCAGAAAGTGGTGCTAACCGAAATCGTCTGTAATCAGAATAAAAAAAGTTCTTATACCATGGTCCGCCAATTCTCAGACATGTTTCTGTCATTTTTTGCATCCAATTCGGCCATCTCCGTCAAAGGGAAAAAGCCGTCTTAAAAGTGGGTGTGGCTTAATCTACCGTCATATTGTAAGGTATTTTCAGAAAGAAATATTAGTTTAAATGTCACTTTTTATCTGATTAACATAATTTTTCCTGACAAAATAAAAATGGTCTAAACTTGGAGAAGACAAATTAAAGTACTGTTAGCAGGACTGAGAAGCAATTTGTTTGTTTCTTTGAAAATTTTTGTTTCAAAGACAAAATCAAAGACATTTTTTACTTTTTTTAAATTTTTTAGACACATTTTCAAACATGATGGATCTACTTTTGAAGATATTGTCCTTCTTTTACCACCAACTCATGATCCAACAATTTTTTCATTATGACAACTTCTTGACCATCTCGCCCTTAGAGTGGAATTGTATTTTGTACATTGACCCACTACTTAACTTACATGAAGAGTTAATAGTAACTAAAATATTATCCACCTTTCACTGCAAATCCATATTTATATTTAAGTTCATACTACAGAGCAGTGTTTCTCAATGTTATTGCTCTGTGCACACTAACTAGTCAGCGTTACAATACATCCAGGTCTAATTACTCAAGATTGATCAGTGACTCAGACATAGTGATTGAGCTGCCTATGTTTAAATAGGGATAGCCTGGAAATCTGACGTGTTGGTGGGCCCCAAGGACCTGACCTGTAAATCATTGCTACAGAGACATTTATATTAGAACATTTTAATTTCTTACAATTAGGAAGCACAAAATATTTATGTATCACAAAGTGGTAAAACAATAAAAATACTTATTTCACATATAAATACAAGCCAGTTGTGCTACCAAGGCCTGATCAAATAAACAGGGGTCACCTTTTGAGATTATTGGAAAGGAAGTTTCGACTTCAGCAGAGGAAACGGTTTTTACAGTAAGGTTTGTTAAACTGTGAAATTACTTGTGGTAATAACAGATGCAATTGATACATTTAAGAGAACATCAGATACATTTCTTTTAAGAGGTAACATATTGGGTTATACAGTGTATTAATAGGCAAATCCATGAAGTTCAGATAAAGACTAACCTATTTTGCAGCAAGAAAGCTCATATAATTCTCATTTTTCTGGGTTATGAACCAAAGATTGAACTTGATGGACTTGGTCTTTTTTCAACCTACTGTAATGTTGTGCTTATTTAACACAAATCATTTAAATAAACACAAAGAAATATGTCATCTATTAAGTTTGTTGATCTCCTTAACCTTTTGAGTGCCAGAGAGGTATCCAACACATTATGCTGCAATGTGTTGGATACCTATCTTGAACTCAAAGCGTTAAAGCGAAGTAAAGTTATGAAAATAATATAATGAACAGCTTTTCTGGCTAAGTAAAACAAGAACACTTCCTCTGCAGAGAGACGTTTCATTCAAAAGTTATTCAAGTAACAGTCTGAGCTTTATTAACCGTTGAATAAAGCATCTCACTGCATTGAGAATCACAAGAAAAACTCCCTACATTATAGTAGAACAGTATAATTTATTTTAAGAATGCAGTCTTTTCTATTTCATATACGGGCCATTTTGCAGCAAACTGTGTTTGAGGTCTGCATTCCTGATTGATCTGCTTTTTGTTTGTCATTCTTATCTGTGTAATAATTTACTACTAGCCTTACCTTACTACGCTGATGTGAACAAAGAATGACAGAGTCGTTCTCAAAGAGATCCATTGAGAGTGAGTGACAGTGGGTGTCCAATGAGAAAGCGATGCCATAGGGAGGCTGGTATACTTAGAATAAGTGTAGCTATTTTCAGGCTAATCATCTGCATCACAGGGAACATATATATGAAAGTAGATAGATAGTAGTAGTAGAAAGCAGACAGATTAAATGGAATTGTTAACCCTTTGAGTGCCAGAGAAGTATGCAAGGCAAAACCCCTCTGGCACTCAAAGGTTTAAATGCTTGAGTCTGGTTTACAATGCATTAGAGATCTCTGACATTCAAGGGGATAAAAGCACCATTTAAATCAGTGGTAATTTTGTTCATTGTCATTTGCTTACTATGGAGCAAGTGGTTTATTCCAGAATTTCTCCACTTAGCATACTGTTATTTTTTAAATATTCAGTACATGTTGCTTAGGGGTTTTCCTGTTGAATAAAACCAAGGTTCTCCCACTATTGTGACATTTTTCTTTCAAAAGTGAGTACTTTTTTAAATCAACAGCACCAACAAATGCACAAAATGCACTCCATGGGATAGCTTAAGTCACTGTTCTTCACAGTAAGTGATAGAAGCAATGTGCTTGAGATCTCTCTAGGATTCAAGGTGTTAAAACCCCCAAATTAACAAGAATGTTCATTTCCCCTCCCGTGGTGCAGATGGCTAGTTCCAGTAATGTGCCTCTTTAGCTTTATGAATAAGGCCCAGAAATACTTACAGTACAGCAATTCCTATGAATCCATTATTGTTGCAACTATTTATTGCCCTTTAAAATAATCCTTTTATCCTATATAATAATTCGCTAGGATGTTTGTCATGATGCAGTCATGCGTAGTAGAGACTGCCCGCGTTCGACCAGTCTCTACTGCGCAAGATTGCATTGCGTGAGTGAGGTGACGCAAAACTGCATCGCGTGGAGCAGTGAGGTAGCGGCCTCTTAACATTATCCGGACCTTGTACACGGGCTTTTACACTAGTTTTTAATAACTCCCTATAGTTTTAGAAACAAACCATTTTAAAAATAGTACATCAGCCAATGCTATATATTATTTACAAGCATAACAAAAAAAAAATCTATTTTTTTTATCATATCTTTACTGCCAGGCAATAGCGCTTTAGAGGAATCTGCATGCTGTGCTGTCAGTCTCTTCTGGTACCTAGAGGTACCATGCAACTCCTCCTAGAGGAAACCAGGAAAGACAGTGCAGGCACACAGATGTCTGTAAACAAAGATGTCTGCGCTGTTGCTTGGCTGTCAGTCTTTGCACAAGTAGGGTGATAGTTCCCCTTTAAAGTGGAATGTTATCTAAAATTATTGCATACTGCATTTATAATGGCTATTTGTTGGCATACTGTGGCTCTCCAGTTGTTGAAGACTTCAACTCCCAACCTACACAACCAGATTTGCAGTCTCCAGTCGCTTAAGAGCCAAAGGTTGCCTACCCTTACACTAGACAAAGGTTTATGTGCTATTGAAGTAAAGACATGGACATGCAGGTGACATAACTCTGCTCTCCCTGCAGGGTATAATATGCAAATGAGAGTCAGTGTCAGATTAGAAAGATTACTAATTTCATATGGAGGCAGGGAAAACAAACTCAGGGTAATGTACAAATGCAATATTGTGTTAATTTTGGCACAAGGGACCTGCATTTGCATGTAGCACCTGTCTAACGCCTCCACATGAAACAGTTTATGCCAAAAAAATGGCCTCTTTGCACAGTTTACACCTAGGTACAGGTAGCGTGGCAGTGTATGGGCATTTTGGTATTGTGCCTCTCTTCTGTGACTTTTTTTACACCATTTAATGACAAGTCCAGATGAGATCAGATCTAAATCCTTCCATTTTCCTGTGCATGTTGTAGGGGTAGAGTTCAGTCTAGCTCACGTTAGAGACTTGCACTGGTACAGCTGTGCCCTGGTATTCAATAAAGTGTTTTCTTTTGAACATACGGCCCTATTAGAATGTTAGCCTCAGTCAGGAGAATGGAAGACTCCACCAATGCAGCCCGTTTCCTGCTCTTACTCATAACCTGGGAAATCATGCATCTATGCTTATGCACAAACACTTTATTGAATACCAGGGCACAGCTCTACCAGAGGCGTAACTAGAAGCCACGGGGTCCTGGTGCAAGAATTGCCATGGGCCCCCCGACCACATTGGTCCCCTCAACCACATTGGCCACCTCCACATTGCCCCTTCCACAATGCCCCTCAATCTCCACATTTCCCCATCCACAATGTCCTTCAATCTCCACATTGCTCCCTAATCTCCACATTGCCCCTTCCACAATGCCCCCAATCTGAACATTGCCCCTTCCACATTGCCCCCCAATCTCCACATTGCTCCCCAATCTCCTACCTCCCTCGTGGTCCAGTGACAGAGGACAGGTCTGTGCCTCCTTCTGTACAGACCTTTTCTCCTGTGCGGTCCTTTTCAGTAATGAAGAGTGCTGGGAGATGATGTAATCTCCCAGTGTTCTGCATTACGAGAGTGCCGGTCTGTTGGAGGGAATACTGATCTCCCTCTGGCAGACCGGCACTCTTGTAATGCAGAGCCACAGCGCTCTGCATTTCTTAATTGCGGGCATCAGACGAGGGGGTCGCAGGGGGCGGCCGTGCCCCTAGAGTGACGGGACCGGTCGCAGGTGCAACCCCTGCGACCCCTATAGTTACACCACTGAGCTCTACCATTGCAAGCTTCTAACGTGAGCTAGACTGAACTCTACCCCTACAACATGCACAGGAAAATGGAGGGATTTACTCTGATCTTTCTGGACGTATCTGTACATGGTGTAAAACAAATCACAGAAGAGAGACACAATCCCAAAAAAGCAATAGTCAAGAGATATATTAAGCAGATTAAATACCTATTTACATAAGTACCATGTATTATATGACCCCTACAGTGCAGCTGGTTTGACTCAGAATTCCTCCAATTCGTCTTTGTATAAGAGTCTCATTGAGGCAGATATACTAAGAAAGAAGAGGAGAAATTCTGGGGCAAACCATCTGCAATACAGAGAATACATATATGTTCCTATTGATTCGAAAGGGCCTTTTAATCTTCTGAATGCTAGAGAGGTCTCCAAAGCATTAACTTCAAATATGATTGAGACCTCTCTAACAATGACCCTTTGAGTGCCAGAGAGGTTTGCAGTTCATTACTGTTCAATGCTTTACGTACCCCTCTGGCACTCCAAGGGTTAAAGCCCTGTTTAACTCAATGAGGATTTGGGGAATCTTTAGTTGTCCCTTATGGTTTAATTAGTTTGTTTTCAATTTGCTCCAATCCTCCTGAGTATACCAGCCTCACTATTCTGTGCCTATGGTACTCTCTGATATTGTACATCATTTTATATTGATTCTTTATACATCCCAACAACTTTTCCAACCCTACCTTTTTTCAGTCCTTCCACTTTTCACTCCAGTTTCGTCATGTTCCTTCATCCCATGAATCTAGCATCCGAGAAGTTAAACACCAGAAATAAAAAAATCTCCATTGGTGTATTTGATTTTCAATAAACTGACCACTGTCCTCTTTTACACGCAGGGTGGTGATGGTCCTGTCTAGTTCCAGGCTGACTTCAATGAAATCGTCCAGCAGCACCTTCTCTAAAAGGATTCTTTGTAACAAATTGGAACCGCTAATACACACATATGAAACCTTTGGATAGTTAGTAATCTACTTCAGGGGTATGCAGCCTTCAGCACTCCAGCTCCTGAACTCAAAGGCTACTTGATAATGATGGGAAGTGTAGTCTCCAACAGTTGGAGTGCTGAAGGTTTTCTACCCCTGATCTATACATTATTTCTTGCTGCCACATTCCTCAATAAATTCTTCATACAGAATATAACCTTGGTCCAGATCTAGGCCTGTAAATACACTTCTTTGATCTCTCTGAACCGTCTTTACACAGCAGTTGTGTGGAAAAAAGAACATTCAGTAAACTCATTTAAAGGAATAGTAACACTTTATTTTAACTTTAAATATTATGTAAGTACATAATATAAACAGTCAAATTGCATATACGTTTTTGTTAGATTTTGTTTCATCTTCCCTTATTTGTTTACACTTTTATGTCCTTGACATGGATCTGTTTTCAGAGAGCTTTTTGATAGTGAACATGAAAGCAGGTCTAGTGATACAATGTGAAAGATTCAATGTAAACAAAATAGCTCACAAAGCATTAGGTGTTACAGAAAGTTGATACCTTTATTGGCTAACTAATCAGATTTAGGATTCAAGCTTTCAAGACCTCTCAGGTCTTTTCCTCATTATGTTAGACAGATAAATATGAAAACATCTCTCTTAAATACAGGTACATCTTGCATTGTTTAGAATAGAAGGCAGATAAGATCAGTTCAGTCCAGACCCATATTCTTTGATCAGTCAGTGGTAAAGGAGTGTGATGTAAATTACAGTCATCCTCTGGAAGTGTCAAAGGTACATACACTCCAAAGTGCACTATAACGACAAATCAGATTCAAATCTTTCATCCTTATTATCATGCTAAATATGCACAATTCTGGGGGGAAGCAACTACGCTGTAGGGTGGAAAATTCAGTATAAATGGGGCTTTTAAATCCCTGAATGCTCAAACGGTCTTCCATGTATTTGTGTTGGAAACCTCTAGCTCTCAAAGAAATAAAACCCCATTTAAATGTGTGTACACAGCCATCCATACCTGAAGTGAGTTACTGTTTTAGCAGACCAACTGAGTCAGCCTCTGGGTTCAGTTTTTGGATTCCTAAAGCATCTGCTATAGTGAACACAAGGGCATAGAACTAAGTCAGCTCTCAGATAAGCACTCTTAGTAATAGATACCTTTTAACCCCTTGGATAACAGAGTGATTTCTAAGGCATCCCACAGTTAATCTTTGGATACTTTACTAGCATCCAAAGATAGGGAAGCTCAGTGATGATCACTTATTTACTGGCTGCTGAAATGAAAAAAACTTGTTTGTTTATATGTGAAGAGGCCTATAGCATATGCTGTAAAGAAAATATCGGAAAATGGCAACTATATTGTTTAAAGTATTCATGTATTTTATGACAGTAAATAATTGTTTTATACATCTGTTGTATGTTTTCATTATGTTTATAATATTGTAGTTTTGCAATTATCGTTTGAACCTTTATGGTGAACTGTACACTAGAAAACTAAAAGGCAGGCATTGCTTGTGTTCACACTGAGGCTGATGTACCAATAACTGGTTACTGTACCAAGTGCACTTTAGGGGACAAATAAAGTTTCTACAAATATGCACTGATGTAGATGGGTCTATTCACTTCTTGGATATTAGAGATACATGGAGACCTCTACCATTCAAGGGGATAACCCTTTGAGTGCCAGAGGGGTATGCAACGCATTGCAAAGCTTAAGGCCCTGAACGTACTTGTTGAAGATATTTGCAGGTGTTAAAATTTTATTTTTTGTGTCATTTTATGCTTTTTGGTCTGATTTTTGTACATTTTTTGTATTATATACATAAGATTGAACTTGTTGACATTGATAGAGTGTACTTTCATTTTGCTTTATGTATGTACATCTGTCCTTTTTCTGCGATATGACAGACATTTAGACAAGAGTAAACCCTTAATAAAAAAAATGCTAGTATTTATTCCCTTAATCTGTAATAGCTACTAGGTCTTGTTGTCGACACTGGATGAGCTTTCCCACTCTGCCTTAGAATCCCCCCTGACTTTAGTGACTCACCAGACTTTCAGCTTTGGATGGATCTTCCATGTGCCACCAAGCAGCTACCAGTGGAGCAATCCTTTTGTCAGAGAGGGCCCAAGGAGCCTTCCTGCCTGTCCTGATGGTCTCTCTGGCTACTAGGACATCTCCATCATATCATGTCTTACACCCAGGCTATCAGTCATCTCTACCATCTACAAACTAATCCAGATTATAACTTGACTAAAAACATACACTTAATAGTCTATCGTTATACTAATAATGTCTAATTAATACTCATAACAGGGACTAAGAATCACCTAATATTTAGAAACATCGAATCTGACAGCAGATAAGAACCATTTGACTCATCTAGGGCTAGATTATATTACAGGTGCCAATTTTATCACTGCTTTTATCTCCAGTTTTCCCCATAAACTTCAATAGGAAAATGTTTGATAAAACGGGTGATAACATTTAACATCTGCAATAGAATCTAGCCCCAAGTCTGCCCATTTTTTCCTACTGTAAAAGTCTCAAACCTTATTTGGTCCTTGGTCTTGTCTTATGTTCAGGACAGCCTTATGCCTATCCCATGATTAAATTCCTTCATTGTATTAACCTCCACCACATCTGCTGGTAGGCTATTCCACTTATCTACCACCCTCTCATTGAAGCAAAACTTTCTTAAATTACATGTAAGCCTCTTGTCCTAGCATTTCTACTCCTTTTTAAATGTACTTACCTCCTGTACTTTGCTGAATCGCATCATGTATTTAACCCTTTGAGTGCCAGAGGGGTACGCAACATAATGCTTTGCAATGCATTGTGTACCCCTCTGGCACTCAAAGGGTTAAATGTATTCCATTATATGCCACCTCTCTCTTCTCTCCTCCAAGGTACGAATGTGTAAATCCTTTAGTCTATCCTGATATTTCTTATCCTGTAGACCGCTTACCATTTTAGTAGCCCTTCTCTGACTTTTCTCCAGAATATCTATATCCTTCTGGAAAAGGGTAGTACTAGTGAGAGCAGGACAGGTCAGTTGCCTGTGCCTGCTGCAAGACATGCTGCCCCTGCTGCCAGTGCCACCATTGCTGTAACTGCAGCCACCATTGCTGTAACTGCAGCCACCATTGCAGTACCTGCTGCCAGATGTTCTTCTCCTGCTGCCACTAGTGCTGTAATTGCTGCCAGACGTGCTCTCAACATTGCTGTACCTGCTGCCAGATGTGCTGCCCCTGCTGCCACTAGTGCTGTACCTGCTGCCCGATGTGCTTCCCCTGCTGCCACCAATACTTTGCCTGCTGCTAGTGTGTCCTCATATTAATAGTGACTGTGAGACCGAGGAGGAAGACTCTGCAGCTGAACTTGATGTGGTTCATGTTAGTAGTAGTAGCAGTCATGGTGAAGCAGCCTAAGTGGTAGGGAAAACATTTGAGAGCGTCCAGACTAGCAGTCAAGGGAGCCCACACCATTCCTCTGACCCTGGGACTGGGAGTCCTCCCCTTCCCTTCACTAAAGTGTCCATGTGGAACATGATCCTGAAGACTAAGAGGCCAGAACTGTTATTGGGGGAGAGCAAGCACACAATTAATACCACCACCAGTAGGAGCACAGATCAGCTGCCTGTCCCTGCTGCTACTGCTGCCAGTCTGCCTTCTTCACGTCACCAAGAAATGGCAAGTGTGACATTAGGGGACCCTCTGGCACATTGCTCGTCACCTCCTCCAAGCAGCAGTGAGATGTCTGTAATAGAGCAGTAGCAGCAGCTAGAGGTGGTGGGGATGATGTTGGTGGTGGAGAAGCTAGGGTGGAAGAGACATTGATGGTCTTTTTAACAGAAACTGAGAAGGAATGGGAGACAGGGATAAGGATGGGCATCACCACCACCACCACCACTAGCAGTGAGATTTTGGAATTTGAGGAATTTGCAACTGCAAGCTAGTGTGCCACAGACCACCGTGGACACAATGGGAATGCAATGATCCTGGTACTACTTGCAGTGTTGAATCTGAGGCAGTATCAGCAACAGCAGCAACATTGTCCGCTGTAACAGACAGTGAAAGGGAATGTGGAGGACAAGAAGAAAGAGGCCATTTTTCTCCACCTGTTCCCTCCCCACTGAAGTCATGGGTGTGGGACTATTTTTCTCTTAGGGCAGGAACAGCGAAGTCATCACCAACAGCATTGTGCACAATTTGTGACAAGTTAGTGAGAAGAGGAAAGGAGGGAACACACCTTGGTATAAGTGCACTGATAGCACACGTAAAACACAGATACCATGACATTTATGTCAGACAGGTTAAACTCAAATACCCACCACAGAAATCAAGCACCACTGTTGCTGTACCCCCCGACTCTCCAGAAAGGCAACAAGAGGTGAGGCAGAGATCAAAGAGGAGAAAGAATAGAGCAACCCAGGCAGAGACTGGAAGTTCCATGAGGAGTGAAACAACTACCTAACCATCACCTTCTAGGGTAACTACATCTTCTGCCAATCCACCTCATTCATCGTTACCTCCCCCTGTCAAATGATAGCCACTCTGTTGATGTAAGGATGTGGCACACACTGTGTGGTGCACTGACCACACATGCCAGTGCGGTGGAGGAGAATTGCAAGCAGTGCATCAAGCGACATCTGAGGAGATTCCATCCCACAGAATTTTCTAAGATGCTGGCAGGGAGGGTTCATCATTACTATTAAACTGTCACCATGTTGTCATGTGTCCTTAGTGGGGTCTGGACAAGGGGTATAGTGACAGCAGCAGTACTTGGTTTCTGGTGTTATGGTGTTTGGATACAGTTGTGCCCCCAGATGTTATTTATCACACACACACTGTGCACATTGCAGCTGCTGATGAGAGTCACAGTTCCTGCTCTCAAGGGAAAAAATTATATTCTAACAACAACAGACCCATGATTTTGGAGGAGGGGCAGGTGAAGAAGAATTATTGGGCAAGTTCTTCTTTTCTCCACATAGCCTTGGGGCTAGTTATTGTGCTGCTACTGTCTCAGGTGCATCACTGGAGCTAGTTGTAGCAAGTGGAACCTTTATCATCCATCACCCCTGTTACTGCTATTGTTGATCCCATTCTCTTTCAGCTGCCTAATCATCCTGCTGCTTAAACAACTCAGCAGCAGCAGCAAGAACAGCAGTTGCAAATTCCACAATTATGGACTCAGACTCAAGAGGAGGGCATTTGAATGGCCAACATGACCTGCTGGCACTAGGCCAGTAGGGCATTTTTTTTCTCAGGGCTTGTGCCTTGCGAAAAATAAAAAAATAAAAACATAGTCCTACAAAAAAATAAACAATTTTTGGGGTTTGTTTCTAACAAGCCTAAGTCCTACAAATCAATGTTTCCTTAGGGCATGTGCCAAACAAGCTTAAGTCCTACAAATCAATGTTTCTTCAGGGCTTGTGCCTCTAATAAGTCTAAGTCCTACAAATCAATGTTTCCTCAGGGCTTGTGCCAAACAAGTCTTCGTCCTACAAATCAATGTTTCCTCAGGGTTTGGGCCTCTAACAACAAATCTTACAGATTATCCTCTACAAAATACTCTATCAAGTCAAGTATCAGTCCACCCCTGTGGCAGCTTGTTTTATTTTTTTTATTTACTACCCCCCCCAATATCAGTCAAGAAACCACCCCCAAATCAAATTCCCTGTTCAACTGATTCATTTCTCAGACTCCACCCATGAACACAGGCAGCCACCTCAGACCCCTTTTAAACCATGTCTTTTGGGGTTTTTTAAATTGTATTTACGATTTATTTTGTATTAACTACCCCCCAATCCCAGTAAACCAACCCCCCCAAAAAACATTACCTGTTCAACTGATTTTTTCCCCACACCCTACCAACACAGGCACCCTCATGCCCCTTTTATATTATGCCTTTTGGAAATAAAATAATATTTGTTGTGTGTAACTTCAATGTTCCCAGTGATTTCAATGGAATGAGCTAGGTGAGAAAAGCATGAAAAAGTGGAAAATCAGCATGTTTTGTGGGAAATTATTCGGAAAGTGCCATTTTTCACCGATTTCAGTTTGAGGTGGAAATTTTCACACATTCCTACTTACTATCTCTGCCTCTATAGGTGACTACTCTAGGTACAAGTTAGGTGTGCACTTTCTGCACAGATCACTCTCTACGCCAAGTACAAACCCCAGTGAGCTACTTCATGGGCCTAGAACATTAACTCTGTGCAGGTAATATCTGGCATTATCAGCTCAAGCTATCCCTATAATTAGGTAATGCACTTGCCCACCCCTGTCACTACTCTATTCTTACCTAATTTAACAGAGCCTGATAAACCTCTTGGTAGCCAACTGAATGACAGGTGACATCACATGGCATGTGTCCAGCTTGTCATCAGCGATCAATGTGGTTCTAGTATTCTGCTCTAGGGACCTGCCAGAACATGCTATAAGTCTCCTACTTACAATTATAGACCAGAGAACTCCCCAGTACAGGTAAACAGTGCCTCCAGGGTACCTTGTCACAAAAACAGCAGAATGCATCGCCAACACTGCACTTGAGTAAACATGAGATACATTCATTCTACCCTTCTCTAAAGGACTGAGAGTAAAATAGAGCCATATGCCCAATTGAAACAAACCAGCATGGATTTATGGATGTCCCTATTGGAGTAAAGTTATATCAGGTCAAATGAATTGCTAAACTGACTGTGTAAAAGGCAAGGATATCCATAAATCCAGTCCTGTTTGTGTTTCTCAAGGACCAAGGTGCCTTAGCCAGGTTAACATGCTCCTCCAAACTAGACAAGATTTCAAAATACTGCCATGGCTACAGATCTTTTAGACAAACAATAAAACCAAGTGCCTGCCTTCCAGAGAGGAATGTTGAGTGTTTGATCAATCCTATAATTTGAATAGTGTAAAGTATGTACCTAGCAACCTGTGCCTGTACTTTTAAACAATAACATTTAAGGTTTACTAATGAGTGAGAAATTCAATAATAAAATGATTTTTGTATTAAAAATTAAAATATTCTGCTATCTTGTATAAAACACATAAAAATATACAATTATCTTTTGCTAATAGAACTCCATCATAATTTGTAGTGCTGTGAAAATGGGGAATACTGAATATAAACAATGTGGCATATTGATACAAATAATGAAAAGGCTCTGATGATAACTTGTAGACAATGTAGACAAAGTAAAGGAAATACAAAATACAAAAATACAAAAAAACATAACATGACGTTATAGATAGGAAGCGGTGCTGGACTAGAAAGTAATAAACTATAGCCATAGAGTAGTATTTATTAAGTGAAAAAATAACTATCTCCAGCTATCTTCATTGAGTATTTAATAATACTATGAAATAATAATACGAAAACTCAGTCAATGAAAACCCTGCTCCTATTGACCAAAACACCCACTGTATAGCCACTGACCAAAAAGTGAGTAAAAAATCCTTTAGTCCTCAGAACAACCAACATTTGCAGGGACATGGACTCCACAAGGTATCAGAAGTGTTCCTCAGAGAAAATGGTCCATGCAGCCTCAAACAAACCCACAAATGCCTCAGACTGGGTTTTGGTCACAATGCAAACAGCCCATTCCACCTCATCCCACAGAGGGTTGAGGTCTGGTGACAGCGAAGGCTAATTAAGTATCGAAAAATCACTCTCATGTTCCAGGAACCATTGTCCTACTCAAAGTAACCATTACAGGCAAAAAAATGGCAAAGTAGGCAGGTTTTTGTGAAAAAGTGCAGATTTTTTTCATTTTTCCGCATTGGCCATTACATTTAATACAATGGTAAGAATGAATTCCCTCCCTCCCATGTGGAAAATATCCCTTCTTTTCCCACCGGGATAGTATAAAAGGGTTGTCATCTTCCCACAGCATGTCCTAATGTGCTTGTTAGAGATTGAGAAAGCAGCTCAATTTTGTAGCTAGAGAACACAGGCAAATAACCTGAAATCTTGTATGACTGAGAAAAGACAGGCAGATGATCTAAGCTCCTTCCTGATCTGGTTGATCTTCTGTGGCTGACAGATATACTTTGTAAAATGGCACAGCAAGAGACAGACAAGTACAACCGACACTGACTTCTACAACTGTCAGAAAAAGATGTACCAGAATATTGACTAAAATCTAGCCACATCCTGTACTGTAAACATTTAAAGGGATAGTAATGTGTCATAATAAAAGCAGATCTAATTAATCATCATAGTATTTGGACTTTGGAGACTGTTATTTCAATACTGTCAGTGTTATAGTTCAAGAGTAATTCAATGACAAAGTGCCCCCCTCCCGCCCCTTTTACTGATGTAACACTGTTCAGCCAGAGCAGAAGGGAGGTGCCCAGGTAGACTGCAGAGAGGGACAATCTTTAATTAAGATAAGGGAAAAAGCTGAAAAGCTTGTCAAGGGGGGCAGGGCTTCCATTGTTCTGATAGGAAGAATATTGTCCCTTGCTGTTATCTGTCTGGTCTATGGACTGCATTACACATCTGAGAAGAGATTGCTTACACTAGGTAAAAGGGGCGGGAGGGGGAAACTTTGCTTGTGAATATCTCTCAAACCATAAAGGTTTGAGAGATAAGACTTATATCGTTCTTCATGTTTTTTTTAATGCCTACAAAATAAAATAAAGATAAAACGAAGTATTACTATCCCTTTAAGGCTCCAGTGACATTGGGAGAGAGAGAATCTGCTGCTGAAATGCTCTTGACAATAGCTACAGGCACAGGGGGCAGAAGCAGTTGCACTTGTAGAGAGTTTTTTTTGTAGACAGTGGAGATTAAAGACAGTTAATCAAAACATAAAAATTACAATAAAAAAACTGTTTTTACTGACAGATGACAGAGTCAGGGATGCTGAAGTAAGCTTTGGCTGACAGTGAAAGATACTAGAGACAGAGATTTATATGATATAGTATTTTGTAAAGTGCAAGATATCACATGCAAAGAGTTCTATTGTTTACTGTTAAAATACATACTTCTTTGATAACGTCCAGCAAAAGTACTAGGGCAGGGGGAGGGCTAGGGGTAAAGGATTAGGAGACGTAAAGAGATCATATGATATGCATTGGATGAAATCAAATTATGAGCTTTAACAGTAGCAGAAAGTTATTACTCAGAAAAATCCTTCTCCCAGAGATGCCCCCACTCCATCCAGACTTTCCTCAACACTCTGGAAATCAGAGGGAATGGAGAAAACATAGTAACATAGTAACATAGTTGATGTTGCTGAAAAAATACATGAGTCCAATAAGTCCAGCCCATGCCAAAACACACCCTTGCTGATTCGGAGGAAGGCAAAAAAAAGCCCTCTGAAGCCATTTGCAATTTAGCCCCAAGTGGGTAAAAAAATCCTTCCTGACTCCAAATGGCAGTCAGATAATTCCCTGGATCAACATCCTATCTGCATTGAAGCCATGTGTCATAATTTTCAATATTGTTCTGTGCTAGATAGGCATCCATTACTTTTTTGAAAGCAGTGGCAAAAAAATTCCATAGCTTTACCGCCTTTACAGTAAAGAATCCCTGCCTTTGTTTTAGTCAAAAGAGCCTTTCCACTAGTCTTAATGGATGACCTCTTTTTCTTAGCTCAGCTCTTTGCATAAATAATTAACATGTACAACAGGGAAAAATTCTACAAGATTACCATAGTGCCCACTGCAAGAGCTAGAGGGTCCCTGGATCTGACACAGAACAAGGATACTATGCTCTTCAACCAAGAGGCCATTAGGTCCACCAGCAGAGGATCCCATGGAGTCAAAAACCATGTGTTTGATCTCCCAGTTCCTAGCATTCAGATGCTGGTGACTGAGAAAGTCTGCCATGGTGTTGTCTACCCCTTGAATGCCATTACATTTGCAAAGGGTAAGCCTGTATTCCTGAAAAAGCAAGAAATTGGAGGACCTACTCTTGGGAAGGTAGCCCACTGTGCTAAAGCAGTGGCTGATAAAGGATACAAGTAAGAGATACGTCTGGGAAGGTGCAACGAGAACTAAGAGTGATAAAGAGGTAATACAGTTGAGATGACTTCATCCGCTTCCTGTATTATTCTATGGAGCCAATGCACTAAGATCTCCAAAGTTGGTGAAAGCTTTGTGCATAGGGTCCATCGAAAAACATAGGAACTGGAGAAGTGATACCACCAAGGAAGTATATCCACTTTATCACCTTCCTATCACAGCTTAGTGCATCTCCCCAACATCTTGTCAAGTACCTTCCATTTCTCTAGGGCATGGTGCACTAAAGTTTGATAAGGGCTCATTATGGTGATGAATTGAGAGATCTGTGTCAAAGGCACATCGCCAGTATGCACTAACATGTCTTCATCATCATATCCCCTTCAATCCTCCATCAAACCCTCATCACCATGAATCTGCTATGCCTTCGAAAATTTTACAATTTTGCACTGAACACATCAACAATGGTTCATTTTCATATGGAATTTCAGGATAATGAGCCATTGTCATATTCATGTGGGTATGTTTATATCTTAATGTAGCTGTTTGCCACATGCACTAAACTCTGATAGCTGCCTCTTCTGTCAGAGTTCACAGTCTCAACATCTCCTACCTGAAGTTGGAGATGTTGTGATATCTCTGTAGCTTTCTTTGCACCTACAGCCATGGACACAACCCCCTTAACCCTTTGAATGCACATCTCTACTTCTCAAGGAGTTAATATTAAATCCATCTCCAACTGGCATATATTTAAATGATTTTATCAGTTGATTTACCCATGCATGTAGTTTTTAAAGTTATAATTGATGTTCCAAGTTGAAGATCACAAATTTCTTCTCTACTCAGCTTTATATTCACTCAGGGGTAGTGTTTCAAATTCCCTGGTAGGGGAGGTCCACCAAGCATAGACCACTATGTTTTAACCCTTTCTCAGCAGCTGACACAGAGACCTCAGCAGAATCTACCCAGTTACCCTGCAGAAGGCCAACAGTGCTGGCTGACAAAGTTACACATTTCCAACTGTGAGTCTGTTGATGTGAGCAGATGTGACATCCCCAAACTATCTGTAGCCTTACCAAGTGTTGTCTGTGTCCTGCTTGGGGAAGTCACATCGACTCACATCACCAGATACACACAGTTGGAGATGTGACCAGATATGACTTCACCAAGCAGAGCCACTGGCATGCACTCACATTGCTAGGCACCCACAACAACAAAATCCAAACAGTGAGACTGTCTGGTATTTGGAATAATATATACTGAACCAGGGAAATGTAGAGAGAAAAATTAGGATATGAGATGGGAAAAGATTATAGTAGGAATGGAGGTGAACAGGGCAAAAGTCAGATGTAATGGAATCAGACAAATCTAGGGGACAACACAGTGTCAGCACCAAAAAAAAAAAAAATATATATATATACTGAAGAGAAATGTTGGATTAACCCAAAGGCACCTTTGAGTCATAAAAAATATCCAAAGTTACCAATTATTTAAAAGGGGCTTTTATCCATTTTCTTACTAGAGGGAACAGGTCTCCAACACATTAGGAAGGGTTAAAAGCCCCATTTAAATCATTGGGAATTTTCAGTTGGATTTCTCCTGTATTGCTCCTCTTTAGGTTTGTGAATATTGCCCTTAATTCATGTCTGCCCATTCTGTAACATGAGATCTCTTACAAATATGTTTTTTTAGTTCTCTGTTCTTTTACTACTACTCAGGACTGCAACTAGAACCTAATGAACACTAAGGCAATATCTAAGGCTGGGCCCCTTTCCCTCAAGGTTGAATCATATCCTGACACTGATCCTAAGTGCAGTTAGGTCTCAGAAGTTCATTGTGTAATATAGATAGTTTGAGGAAACGTAATTTGTTTGCAACACCAAGTAGGTGCTGCATCATGACATCATTAACAACTCTGGTGTTCAGAGACTAAATTCTTATCTTAATAAATGGCAGCACCCATGTGATATGATGTCAGTGGCCAAAGGGCTGCAGGATAGTGGAGATATAAAGACTCCCTTGGACGCTGGGCCCCATCACAACTATGCCATCTGCATGCTCTTTACTTAAACCCCTGCTACTATCCCTACTGGGATACTTTTCATGGGGTACTTTCACTAAATAGAGATAAAATGTTCCAGTTAATGAAAATTCTCAAAGTCCTGCTCTATTCTATAAAAAATATCCTCAAAGTACCTCATAGAATTTCATAGGTCTGCAAGTCTATCTCAGCTTAGTGCATATCTCCCAATAAATGTATCCCCTTCCCAGTGATGTAACTTGATATTTGACATGTGGAGGACTTTCCTTCCCAAGACAATCTAACCCACATTAAAAACAGGTCTATGTGGGGAAGCAACATTGTTTAATGAAAAAATTAGTTAAATGAAACTGCTAGCAAAAATACCAAATGGTGTACAAAAGGCAATTTATTTGTAATGCCATCTGTTGGAAAGCATGAATCATAGACTATGGCTAACAATATGATGACCACAAGAGACAATTACCTATGATAAATTTTGAATGAAAGATATTCAAATAGTTTAAGTACCCTTGTTTTACTCAGTAGGAAAATAGTTATATGTTTTCTCATAAAACTGTAAAGCTCCTTTAATAAAACTAAACCATTAGATATCGAGAAAAGGATGAACCAAATCACTCACACTAAAATATATTGTGTCCAAATTTCACCGTTTGTCCCATTTCCTAGGGTATACTGTCTAGTCCACTGAGCATGACATCCCAAAGAAAGAAACATTATACTGTTCCTTCCGCATCCTGCTGACACAATCATTCAACAGCCGTTCACCGATTACCTGGCACATCTCTCATCCAGGGGAACATTTGCTCACTGTGACAAGATATCTGATCTCTTCATAAAAGCTTTGAATGACTTCCCCTGAAATAGAGGTAGGTAGGCACAACGTGGCCATGACCTGTAAGATAAGAGTCTGGGGCAGGACTGCTTGATTATTGGTTGGTACGGTTGGGCTTTAGGTAGTGGAGTATGTTGAGTAAGGAGTTATGGATAAAATTGAGGTGAATAAACTGTATGTAAGCTGTTAGGAGCCAGATACCAGAACCTGCTATCTCTCCCTTAGTCTTGGTTTACCTCAAGTTGAGCTCCGTGGAAACTCTTCTGAGAAATCTGAAAGTGTCCACAACCACTAAAAGTGTGCACTGGATTCAGCAGCAGATGTTTGGGTTAGCCCATGCATTGTTACCCATATCACAGGCATAATGATGGGGGCTGTAAGGTTTAAGCACACGTGCTTCAGTGCAGGGAAGACTACTAAGCTCACTAAGTGCTACAAAAGAGAAAGGAAGTCAGGCAAATAGGAGGACAGTGAGTCCAAGAAGGAGAATCCAGAAGAACATCGCCACAATGCTCCTGCGGCCTTTAAGTACCCAAAGAAAAGACATAGAAGAGATGCTTTGAAAGGGCTTTGTGGAAGAGTTTTGAACCCTATCAAATATAGACCAATGGAAGATGTTTCAAATAATCTTTTTTCTGCAATGTTTTCAGGACATAGTCACTGATAAACTGGCCAAGGAGGTATCCTTGGGGCATATGTCAGGACCATATACTTCCTTTCTGTTTCATGATTTTTGGTATTCTCCATTAGGTGTTGTGCCTAAGAAGCAACCTGGTAAGTTACAGTTAATTCATCATGTTTTGCTCCTGCAATGAGGTTCTGTTAACCTTTTGAGTGCCAGACAGGTCTCCAACACATAGCAGTGCTATGCGTTGGATACCTCTCTGGCTCTAAGAGGGATAATAATTAACCCCTACCCGACAATGGATGTACATGTACATCCTGCAAAAACTGTCACTTAGTGATAGAGGACATACATGTACGTCCAAGAAGTCCAGGTCCACATGAGGCTGCACTCCGGGGACTACAGAATAATTTAAAAAAAAAATTCTTAGCCGGGCGTTAAGTGAAGGCCGCGTGTGCACGCGGCCGATCACTAAGTAGTTAAAATAACAGGGATTTATGCAGTGATTCTTACAATTCTTTTGAGAGAGTGGTGTGTTGGAAGGGTTGTGGTGATTGCAAAAGCAGTTATTGAATCTGCTTTTTGCTTGTTACCAGTTTACCCTGACTTTTCATCTAATCAGCTATCTGTGCCAGGGTGAATATTAGTTTAACTTATATATGGCAACGGGTTCCACAATCTCTTGTGCCTGTTTTGAAAGTTTCACTACATTTTTGGAATGGGCAGTAAGGTTTGAGGCAGCTTCTAAGTCAATTATTTGTCTCTCAAGTGATTTTGCGTATGGACCCTGTGCATTCTTTTTAATGTGCAATTTAGTTTCAGTCTTTGAAGAGTGTTGCTCACTCTTATGGAGCTCCTATTGACTTTGAAAAAATAGAAGGTCTTTGCATGTTGAGCAAATTCCTTGTTAATGAAACTGTTCTGAAGATATGGTGTGCAGGCGTCTAGAAGTTGGAGGACATGAGGAGCCTTGTAAGCAAAAGTGACCTTATGGCAGTTACAGTCTGTTGGTCCAGTTTATATTATATTGCAGAATAATGCATAAAGACCTTGTATTCAACAGATAACTGTCTTTAGTTACTTAAGGGTTGAAGGAAGTATATTCAGCACTGGAAGAAGTTGAAGGATGATCTCCTGTTTTGCTATTCTTGCATACAACAGGAGGTTTCTAAAACTGCAGCCAAAGTACAGAGCCGTAAGTCTTCACAGATGCAGTGTCACAGTACCTTTTTTCCAGCGCCGCCACTTCAGCAACGTGGAAAGATGCAGAGCGTCGCTGAAGCGGCGGCGCTGGAAACAAGGTACTGTGACATGCAGCTGGGTCCTATAGGTTTGAGGAATGTGTATAGTGACATTGGTGCTCTGAAGCATGGCCAGGTTACTGGGCTGAGGAGGAACTCACTGCTAAGTTTGCCTTTCCTAATTGTGTTGGTAGTAGAATTGTGGGTTGACCTCTTGAGTAACCAGACAGTGCTGGCCAACCAGTGCTGGCGAATTAACTTCACGATTATACAAAAGAGGCTATCCGAAGAAGAAACTTAAAACTGCGTTTTGGAGAGCATTACAGAAACCCAGAATAGAACTTCTTCAAACAAAAAAGAAAGAACAAGATAATAAAATTCGATTTATAACAACATTTAATTCACAATATAAATTAGCAGAAGACATTCTTAACAAACATTTCCCCATACTTCAGCAGGATCATGTGCTAAGAGATATCTTAGGGGAAAAAGTCCTCACATGTTACAAAAGAGCACCTAATTTAAAGAATTATTTGGTACGGAGTCATTTTCAAATGGTAGAAAAACATAATCCTCCAATAAAGGGATCCCACGCATGTGGGAGATGTAAAATTTGTCCCTATATGAAGAAACGTACCTCCATTGAAGATCAAATGGGGAAGATCATCACCATCAAAAACTTTATCAATTGTGAGAGTAAAGGCATAGTATATTGCCTTGAATGTCCATGTAAACTAAAATATGTAGGTATGACATCACGTAAGTTAAAACAACGAATTTTCTGGAACATTTTGGGAATATTACACATGCGAGCTCCTCTAGTTTAGAATTTAGACCACTCACAAGTGTGGCAAGACATTATTTACAACACCATAACTGTTCAGTCAATGGAACCACAGTTTGGTGTCTTCAGAAAGTCACATTAGGTATGAGAGGTGGTGATTTGGAAAATAACTTATTACATACTGAGAACAAATGGATATTCAGCCTAAACACAATGACTCCATATGGCATGAATGAGGAGATGTCTATCTGCACATTTATGAGTTCAAGGATGTTTTAATCCCAATTAATATTGGAGATTGAATACTAAATACCTTCACAGAAGATATCAATAAGTACATGAGAAAAATAAATAACTCACTCACTCATAATTAAATTGTGAATGGAGAAGAAAATAATTAATAGGATCCAAATAATAAATAGGATCCAATTTATCCAGCATATAAATAAAAAATAATTAAGATAAAATGTCATCTATTCTGGTTTTTTGATAAAGTTAAAACAGATGTTATTGTTTGGAATTTTATTGTTCTCCAAGTATAGTAGCAACTCTTCAATCCTAATCATAAGATCATTTTGCATATCATAATAATATGAATGGTGATACAGTGTCTCTTTGATTTAAAATTTAATCATTAATGATAAAAAAATAAACAAAGAAAACACTAAGACCAAGGTTATAGTAAATTTAACAAGCAAAATACTTTAAATGACAAACATGCGAATACGTCATCACGGGGGCTGTTGATGGGAGGAGACAGTTCCGTTTAAATATTGGCGCCAGATCATGGGCCATTCAAGTATGACGAAGCAATCTTGCGAAACGCGCGTCAGTTGAATGCTATGTGCAGCTCTAAAATAAAAGTGAAAATGAGATTCTAAAGAAATATTTAAACTAAAAGAGTTGATAGAGTGAATTGGCAAGCCGTAAGGCAATTTAGGAGTTGGATTTTCCATCCCGGCAAATGATTATGGACTAGCGTACGATATAGGCAATTAGTAAGGAGAGTGGGGAAATCAGGGCAGATATACAGCCTTTAAGATCTGAACCGGTAAGCCGTGAGGCAAGCTCGGGAGTTAGATTTTCCACTCTGTTAGAGATCGTGAACAAGCTTATAACATAGGTTGATGAGGAGGAGAGTGGAGGAATCAAGGTAGATATTTAGCCCTCAGTTAATATTAACCCCTTAGTCTCATCGCAATCATCCAGCTCACTTAATTAGCGGAATAGGTTTTACTTCTGTTTGTGAGCTATAGATAGAGCTGTTTGTAGGGTGTTTCTAAGAAATTGAAAAAGGACTGCTACTAATAAAGAGAAATACACAAAGCAACATTAAAGGAGAATATCCCGTTAACTTATAAGGGGTTCAAAAAGTATGTTGATAGTGTATCCTTTTATAGTTGCAAAACAGTAACGCTCTACTTCAAGCTTGTAATGATCAAAGATACAAGATATACATATTATCCTTTTATAGTTGTAAAACAGTAACGCTTTACTTAAAGCTTGTAATGATCGAAGTTATAAGACATACACATCAAAATAATACCAGATGTCTACTAATAAACCCTATTAACTCTTTAAGTGACTAGTCTCATATGGATGGTTATATCACTCTAAGTATCCCTTGTCTGCTCACTTGTATAGGTGAAAGGTAATAGCAAATTTGAGGAATCCTGGTAAGACAAGGAAATTGGATCCCATTTAATCTGAAAGAGTTATGATGCACAGCATATATTTTAATATCAAGAATTTAAAGGTCTTTTTATTTTAATATTTACTTAATAAAAAGTTTTTTAATTTTCCACATTATTCTCTTTTTGTAGGTATTTAAATGAATCAATTCCAATTTTGAGGGAACAGGTGTGCAAATGTGGCATTCTTTTTCCTTGTCTTTAATGAGGAAACTTTTTTGCAAGTATAATTCATTACCATTGCACCCAGTAGTCAATAACTGAATAAGACAATAATCCCCCTTTTCAAACAGGGAGTGCAACCCGGATCCATTTGTGTGTCGAGTGTTGGCCAACTATGACAACTCAAGGGTGGTGCAGTCCATCAAGAAGGTTTCTGCATATTCCGCTCCGGTGATTAGGCTATTGTGTCATCTAGTTTTGCTCTGTTTGTCACTGAATTTGTTAGTTATTTCACAGCATGTATTGGCAGTGTCCAACAAGATTGCTGATGTTTTGTCTCACTTGCAGTGGCAGCATTTGTGCAGCTTGGTTCCACCAGCAGCAGTAAATGGATGGCCTTGCCTGGGCTACCTCAAGGATACATTATATTTTTGTGGGGTAATTGTTTTCTATGAGGGTACCAATTTCTTCTTTGAACAAAATATGGCAGTGTTATATGGCAAAATATTGTTTGGATTCAGCAGGCACTGGAAGGCTATAGATAAGGTGGGAGGCTCCCTTATACACAAAACCCTGTGTCCATGGTTGTTTTGGGTCAGTTCTATCAGTTGTTGGAGTCTATTTTTTTTATTTTGTTTAGATATGAAGTACAATTCTTTAAGCTGGCCTTCACATTACCATTCTTTGAGGCATTTCATATAGGGGATTACTTTCTTATAGTCGCTTTTAATTCGACTGGTTTGATGTATGAGGATGTTCATATTTATGGTTCTGAAGTTGTTCTTTGGCTTTAATCTTCGAAGACTGACAGAGCTGGTGGGCGTATCTGTTTCTCCTTGTTTACATGGGTTGGTTTCCTTGTATGTTCATTGGATAACTAAAGTTTAAATTCTCTGGTGTATTTAAGCTTTATTAAATGAGACTTTGACTTTGTGAGTCAGATTATGGGTGCAATGGAGGCATCCAAATTGGCTCAGGTTGAGGACATAGTGAGAAAATAGCATAAGTGGAAATTTGTGTTTTTCCAGAATTACCTTTGATGGTCTATGTGAAGCTTGCTTTGTTTTTGTTTTCTTTTGCCTCAGGTGCCCCACCTTACCTGGTGTGGTTAGTATGGCATTCGTATGTCTATTGGGCTGCTTGCAGGGCACAGTCAGGAGAGATAGGTGCTAGATGGGGTTTGATAGGGCTGGGGTGGTTATACTTTAGCTGTCTTCTTTGGTAAAGTGTATTGCCTGAGATGGTGCTCTTTTGCAAGTTGGACAGTTCTCTGGACTTTATGGTTGTCCATGCAGGGGAGAATGATCTAGGCATTGCCCTGATCATGGATCAACTCCACATTTTAGTTATGTTCTATGGGTTTGATGGAGAACATTTCCTACCAACATTTGAGGTTTGCATTAAGGTTAACAGGGCTGTGTGTAGATCTGTTCATAGAAAGGAGAGGGACTGTTCTCTGACACAGGCCTTTGAAAGATTTTTTTCTGTGAGTGGGGTCCAGAGACAATGGAGTACATCTCAGGTGGGTTTATTCTGGTGGTGTTCTGAGAATGGAAAGGGCCACTGTGGTTTGGGGAAGAAGGAGGGCATGAGGGATCACGCCCTTCTGTTTGGGGGGGCTCCCTTGAAATTCATTTAATATTTGTTTATGAGGTAATTTGCTTATGTAAAATTGACCTTTCTTGGGTGTTGGGTACCAAGGAGTGGCATGAAAATGAATGTTTTCATGTGGCCAGAGAGGTTGGTGGCTAGAGAGTCACAGAGTAGACAACATCTATGAAATGTTATAATGTTCTGACTCAAGATGAGTCAGCAATAAAAGCTTATGTACCAGACTAAGGCCATGATTCAATAAACCATGATAAAACTGCCATTAAGGCAAAAAACATTACCAGTCGGTAATGATGTCTGAGTTGCATAGCTATTAAATAAGCTATCTACCAGAATGGCTAACAAGTGTAGGTCCAAAAAAATCCACATAGCTTCAAAATGTGTTTTACGCCTTTTTTGACCTCACCGCATATTCATGTCAGTCACTAATAGGGGTGAAAGAAAGGTCCCGTCCTGGTGACATTAAAAAATCTGTGAAAACCACACTGCTGTCCTCTTTTTCATGGGAAAATCCACTTTAAATACAGCATTTAGCTGCTATCACTGTGAACATGTTTAAAAATAATAAAAGGAGGAGTTGGAAGGACCCTTATTTGTTCACTAAGTCTAAGGAGGAGGAGAAAGTGACCACTACAGACCCAATGCTGGCCAGTCCCCCTAAATCACCCCTAGGGATCTTGGGGAAATTAATCTCAAGGCAGGAAGAAGAGGGTAGTAGTGAGAACAGGACAGGTAAGTTGCCTGCTGCCCCTGCTGCCACTAGTGCTGTGCCTGCTCTCCTGTAATTCTCAGGAGGGGGGAAGGAGAAGATGATGCCAAATGTGACAGCAGGGGACCCTAAGTCACACTTGCCTTCCCCAAGCAGTGCCCACCAGTGTTAGTGCTACTACTTATCATGGTGCCGTGATTGCCTCCAGTGTTGCGTTACTGTAACAGCGACCTTGCTACTTCCTGGCTGTCGCTCAATGCAAGTCGCTGTTCTCATATGTCACTGTTAATTGCTGTCATGTCTCCGCCCACCTACTAGAACTTACAGGCCTCAGCATTTCCATTACCCAGTGCCCTTTCGTGGTGTACCTCAGCCTAGTGCTGTGTTGGTCCATTTATTGATTCCTGTGTATTACTCCTGGCTTCGTCTGACTACCCAATCCAGCCCTGACTCCTGGCTTCGTCTGACTACCTGATCCGGCTCTGGCTCCTAGCTTCATCTGACTACCTGATCCGGCTCTGTCTCCTAGCTTTATCTGACTACCTGATCCGGCTCTAGACCCTGGCTTCATCTGACTACCTCATTCTCTGTTGCGCTCCTGGCTTGGTTTACTGTCAGCCTTGGCTACCCAGCCCCGGCTATCATTATTTTCGGTTTCCTGGGCCTACCATTACCGCCACACTTGTTACTCCTCTAGCAGTGCTTGTTCGGTCTTTCCTTGTCAGTGACCTTCTGCGGTCTAGGTTCGGATGGTTTGTTGCCTCACCTAGCATTGTAGGTGCAGTTCACCTTGGCTTTGGTATACCCTAGCGGTAGGGTATAGTTGCGCTATTTTAACCTGCCTTGTGAAGGATTGAGGAAGTGCCATGCACTGTCCTCATATCTAGTCTCGTGAAGGTTACTAAGGACCATACGTGTACTAGCTGACACCTGCCTAGTGAAGGGTTGAGGAAATACCGTGCACTATCCTCATATCTAGTTTCGTGAAGGTTACTAAGGGCCATATGTATACTAGCTGACACCTGCCTAGTGAAGGGTTGAGGAAGTGTTGCGGACTGTCCTCACCCCTGGTCTCGAGAAGGTGGTGGAGTTAGAGTTGCTACTTTGGTGCTCCAGCGTTCTGGAGTTTCTCGCTCCTGTTGCCTGGGTTTACCCGAGCGTTAGGGTACAGACGTGGGTCCATCTTACACTTGCCTAGTGAAGGGTGAAGGAAGTGTGTGCACTGTCCATCCCTGGTCTCGTGAAAGCGAAAGGTACATTGCTGCTATTATTGTGTTTCAATAAAATGTATTTATTTTATCTGTACTCGTCAGTGTCTTTATTTTTCTAGTCACTCCATGACAGTACGAAAGGGCCATGAACCCTGACGGTACAGATACCACTAGTGGGCAGCCACTTAATATCATGTCCAGGATGTATATGCAGGAACAACGTCTTGATCAGTTGTCGGTAGTGTTGCAAACACTCCTAGACTGAACTGTGCATCTTGATAAGATTGGGCCACCACTGATGGCCTCCTCGGTATCGGCATCAGTAACAACCTCTCAGGTGGAGAATACATATTATAGAGGGCTGTCCGGTACCGCTCCACTCCCTATAAGATACGATGGGGACCCCATGTTCTGTCGTGGGTCCATAAACAAACTTGAAATTTATTTGGAACTGGTACCCCATGCATTCCAAAGTGAAAGAAGCAAAGTAGGTTTCATGATTTCCTTGCTGACTGGCAAAGCATTGGCATGGGCCAATCCATTGTGGGAGACGGCTAAACCCATAACTTCTATTTTCACTCAATTTGTTGAGGCCTTCCGTATGGTTTTTGATGTTCCAGGCAGGTCAATCTCTGCCGCAAAATAATTGATGACGATTCAACAGGGTGCCCGTATAGTAACAGAATATGCTATAGAATTTCGTACACTAGCGGCAGAGGTAGGCTGGAACAATGAAGCTCTGGTGACAGCCTTCTCGCAAGGGCTGAATGATGTGATTAAAGATGAGACAGCAGCCCGTGAGCTGCCAGTGGATCTAGATCAGTTTATTTCCTTCATCACACTGATCAACACCCGTTTAAGAGAGAGATCCACATATAAAAACCACATGCGAAGGCATGAGTCGTGATTGGCACCAGACTGGGATTTCCCACCCATGCCTCCCTTGCCACCTAGTGCGGAGGTTACTAAGGTTGAGCTTGTCCAGGTTGGCTTTACATGTTTGTCCAGGGAGGAGTGGTCCTTCCGCCGTAGAGAGGGTCTATGCCTATATTGTGGTAAGGCTGGATATATGTTGTGGGGGACAGATCCTAGGTAGAGTCAGTCGGTCCCCAGATCTGGAACAAAGCAAGCCTATTTTAAAGGTGGCTATATCTTGGGCTAACTCCTCAGTGGTTACCCCAGCCCTGATCGATTCTGGTGCTGCAGGCTATTTTATCAATGACGAGTTCGCTAAAGTACATAATATTCCTTTGGTGCTCCATGAATCTCCATTGGCTGTAGAGGCTATTGATGGTCGACTACTAGAACCATCCCATGTCACACATGAGACTTGTCCACTATCTCTGAGGGTAGGAGCTCTCCATGTCAGGTTATTTAGTCTCCACACCATGCCATCATTTTGGGATTCCCTTGGCTCCAGAGGCAAAATTTCAAAGTGGACTGGAAGACTTGTGACCTGTTATCCTGGTCTGACTATTGTAAAGGGGCCAGCCTACAACAACCTATTAAGATATTGTGTACCTGCCCCTCTTTACCCTCAGAGTACCAGTCTTTCAGTGAGGTGTTCAGTAAGGGGGATGCTAGCACTTTGCCGGAACATAGACCGTATGATTGTGCTATTAATTTACCGCCAGGCTCAATACCTCCTAAAGCCTGCACCTACCCCCTGTCGGTAGAGGAAAACCGGGCCATGGAGGAATACATTACTGATGCATTGTCCAGTGGCATAATCAGGAAATCTTCCTCACCCGCAGGGGCTGGATTTTAATTTGTCAAAAAACAAGATTGGGAGCTTAGACTCTGCATGGACTGTAGAGGTCTAAATAAGCTGATGGTGAAAAACGTCTACCCCATCCCATAAATCACGGAGTTGTTTGACCGCTTGAAGGGTTCCTCTGTGTTTACGAAACTTGATTTAAGGGTGGCATATAATTTGATTAGAATCAAGGAGGACAATGAGTGGAAGTCCACTTTTAACACTCACAGTGGCCATTATGAGTATTTGGTCATGCCATTTGGGCTATGCAATGCCCCAGCGGTCTTTCAGGAGTTCATAAACAATGTTTTGAGAAGCCTACTACAGTCCTGTGTAGTAGTTTACCTGGACGATATCCTTATACACTCTCCCGATATCGAGACTCAGGAGAGATGTCGCCACTGTATTGCAAAAACTGAAATAGAACAAACTGTATTGGAAACTTGAAAAATGCGAATTCCATAAAAACCGACTGCCCTTCCTGGGTTATGTTATCTCTGTGGAAGGTATTGCCATGGATACAGAGAAACTCTCGGCAGTCCTGCAATGGCCACGTCCTGTGTGTCTGAAGGCCAAACAAACATTCTTAGGATTCACTAATTATTATAGAAAATTCATTCAAAATTTCTCTACAGTAGTCAAACCCTTGACTGACAACACATAAGGGCGCTAACCCATCAGTTTGGTCCCCTGAGGCCAACAGTGCTTTTGAAGCCTTGAAATCTGCCTTTTCTTTGGCTCCAGCATTGGTACATCCTAATACCGCATTGCCTTTTACCCTGGAGATGGATGCATCTGAGACAGGTGTAGGGGCAGTGATGTCCCAAATATCCAAGCCTGGCATGATTCTGAGGCCCTGTGGATTCTTCTCTAAAAAAATGACTACAGCTCAGAACCTATATGATATAAGTGACCGTGAACTGCTAGCCATTATCCTCACTCTTCATGAATGGTATCACCTCCTGGAGGGGACTAAGGCTCCTATCCTGATCCTAACGGATCATAAAAACTTGACATACCTGTCTGAGGCCAAGAAACTGTCACCTAGACAGGCCAGGTGGGCATTGTTTCTGTCTAGATTCATTTTTGTAGTCTCATACCTCCCTGGGTCCAAGAATACTCATGCAGACGCCCTGTGTAGACAGTTTGGCCCAGAGAATGAGACAGAAAGTGAACCCTTTCCGATCATTTCCCCAGATTGCATTTTGGCCACAATACGCACTAGCATTACGTCTTTGGGTGAAGAGATTCTGGCTTCTCAGGGTAATGCTCCAGTTGAGAGACCTAGTGGCAAATGTTTTGTAGCAGACAATCTCCGTACTAAGCTACTCAAAACTTCTCATTCGTCCAAGGCAGCTGGACACATTGGTTGTGACCAATTAATTTGGTCAATCTCACAGCTCTTCTGGTGGCCTAGTTTAAGAGCTGATTGTGCAGCCTTTGTGGAGACTTGTTCCGTTTGTGCTCGTGTCAGAGCTCCCAGGCACCTTCCTCTAGGGTTGCTCCAGACAATCCTGAATGGCGAGTGCCCATGGTCACACATTTCCATAGATTTTATGGTGAAACTACCTAGATCCAAGGGCCGTACGGTCATACTAATGATAGTGGACCGATTTTCCAAAATGGCGCAATTTGTCCTGCTCCAGGGACTACCTTCCTCTAAGGGGTTGGCTATTGGGTTTTTCCAGAGAGGTATTCAGGCTCCACGGAGTACCCCGGGTTTTGGTTTCTGATCGTGGAAGTCAGTTCTTATCACAGTTCTGGAGGGCCTTCTGTGAACAGATGGCATCAAACTGTCATTTTCCTCTGCCTACAACCCCCGGACTAATGGTGCTGCGGAAAAAGCCAGCCACTGTTTGGAACAATACTTGCGCTGCTTCACTTCTGACCATCATGATAATTGGGCTGACCTGTTGCCATGGGCTGAGTTTGCCAGGAATTGTGCCATAAACTCCTCATCCGGGAGCTCTCCTTTCCTGATTAACTATGGGTTTCAACCATCTCTGCTCCCGGACTCATTTCAAGCACAAGATATTCCGGCTCTGGATGAGCATATTCGGCAGCACCGCTCCACATCGGCACAGGTTCAGAATGCCTTACGAAGGTTCTCAGAGCGCTATCAGAAACATGCAGCCCGCAGGAGGCGTCCTGCTCTTGTTTTTCAAGTTGGGGATAGAGTCTGGCTGGCCTCCAGAAACCTGCACTTGCAAGTACCCTGTCATAAGATGGCTCCACGTTTCAGAGGACCTTTCCGGGTGTTTTGCAGAATAAACCCTGTGTCGTATGCCTTAGACCTTCCTAGGAACATGCGCATTCACAACATCTTTCATGTCTCACTCCTGAAGCCTTTGGTTTGTAACCGCTACTCATTCGCTCCTGTAGTGCCAGGTCCAGTGCGCATTCAAAACCAGGATGAGTATGAGATTCAAAGTATTCGCGCTCCTATATTGCTGCGCAGATTTCATGCAAAATTTCCCAATAAGGTATGGTCTCCTCCGCGGGGGGAGATCTTTGAGTGGGGGGTACTGTCACTGTGCCATGATTGCCTGCAGTGTTGCACTACTGAAATAGCGACCTTGTTACTTCCTGGCTGTCACTCAATGCAAGTCGCTGTTCTTCTAGGTCACTGGTAATTGATGTCATGTCTCAGCCCACCTACTAGGCCTTAAAGGCCTCAGCATTTCCATTACCCAATGCCCTTTTGTGGTGTACCTGAGCCTAGTGCTGTGTTGGTCCATTTACTGATTCCTGTGTATTACTCCTGGCTTCGTCTGACTACCCAATCCGGCTCTGACTCCTGGCTTTGTCTGACTACCTGATCCGGCTCTAGACACTGGCTTCGTCTGACTACCTCCTCCTTTGTTGCACTCCCGGCTTGGTTTACTGCCAGCCTCGGCTACCCAGCCCCGGTTATCATTATCCTTGGCTTCCTGGGCCTACCATTACCGCCACTCTTGTTACTCCTGTAGCAGTGCTTGTTTGGTCTTTCCTTGTCAGTGACCTTCTGCGGTCTAGGTTCGGATGGTTTGTTGCCTCACCTAGCGTTCTAGGTGCAGTTTACCTTGCCTTTGGTATACCCTAGCGGTAGGGTATAGTTGCGCTACTTTAACCTGCCTTGTGAAGGATTGAGGAAGTGCTGTGCACTGTCCTCATATCTAGTCTCGTGAAGGTTACTAAGAGCCATACGTGTACTAGCTGACACCTGCCTAGTGAAGGGTTGAGGAAGTGCCGTGCACTATCCTCATATCTAGTCTCTTGAAGGTTACGAATGGCCATACGTATACTAGCCTACACCTTCCTAGTGCAGGGTCGAGGAAGTGTTTTGCGCTCTGTCCTCACACCTAGTCTCGAGAAGGTGGTGGAGTTAGAGTTGCTACTTTGGTGCTCCAGCGTTCTGGAGTTTCTCGCTCCTGTTGCCTGGGTTTACCCGAGCGTTAGGGTACAGACGTTGGTCCATCTTACACTTGCCTAGTGAAAGGTGAAGGAAGTGTGTGCACTGTCCTTCCCTGGTCTCATGAAAGTGAAAGGTACATTGCTGCTACTATTGTGTTTCAATAAAATGTATTAATTTTATCTGTACTCGTCAGTGTCTTTATTTCTCTAGTCACTCCGTGACACTACTACTAAGGTCCAGCAGCTTGTTAGCGTTAAGAGTAAAGGAGGGGGTAATCAATAGCCTCATATTAATAGTGGTTGTGAGGAGGAAGTCTCTGGCCTGAACTTGATGTGGTTGGTGTTAGTAGTGATACTAATAGAAGCAGCCGGTGGGACTAGTGTCAGGTAAATGGTAGGGGAAGCATTTGAGAGCATCCAGACCAGCGGTCAAAGGAGCCCACACCATTCCTCTGGCCCTGGGAGTCCCCTTCCCTTCACTACAGTGTCCAAGAGGCACAGGATCCTGAAGACAAAACAGCACACCAGAGGAGCGCTTGGGGGCCCAAATGAATCCAATAATTTCAAAAATGAACTAAAGATGTGTACTTACATCCTCTTTTCCCACCGGGCCACATATAATGGAAACCGGTGAGATCGCCAGTGGGGAACAGCAGCTGGTCCTCCCCACAAACGGACCACACTTCGAGTTGGCTCTCAAACGTATAAGTGTGTCATATGAGATCAGTATAAACAAAATCTTAATTTGATAAAATGCGGACAAAAGAATCAAAAATAAAAACTACAATTTATTAAGATAAATTAAAAATCTTCTCCTGACATGTTTCGTAGTCTACAGACCACTTCTTCAGAGGAGCATATCTGTCCGCACTAATCTCAAACATAAATAGTATGCAAACCAATCTAGAATACATTCCAATAGGTTAATTAAAATACAAACAAACCAATCAGAACACACATAATTTGCGTATATCGGATCTTTTAACCCCTATATCACTTAAAGATTCTGTCAGAATACAAATTGGATCTAAAGCTTCTTTCTATATGTATCTGATCCACTCGTACATTGTACACACATATGTCTCGAGATTCAACCTATAATTCACGGTCACACATAATATTATACTCGAAACATATCTGTCCACAATTACAAAGTATACACCAAGCATTGAGAGGACAGCTGCCCAAAGCTCAGTATAATCACATCTATCCAAATTCAGAGCGGCTATCATCCCAAAAATTAACCCTCTTAAAACCGGAGCGACATGAAGAGCAACATTAAATGGTGCAATTCAAGTTACCCCATACCTATAATATAAATTATTGTGATCAATAGAAAAAAAGAAAACCCAGATGGAAAATATAGGTAAACATAAGGACAGGTGGACAACAATATCCATCTAAAATAATAACCTAATATAAATAAAATGCCACTCTATATTCTTAGTGAGCATGATACTACCTTGTGATTATTATGAATAAATATAATCAATCTAAATCTAATATGTGTGAATATGTGAACAATGATTACTCTGAACTATCAGATGTGAACTGTCTAATGTGAACAAATAAATCCTTTTTTTACTGTCTATAACTATATTCAACATATGTTGATATGTATTCAAAAATTAAAAACACAAATGTGACTATCATTTGATGTACGTATATCAATAACAAAATTACTGACAAAAAAAACGAAAAAAAAAAAACAACAAAATAATTCTCACTATATTTGCCCTTACTCTCTCCTTTTCTTTCACCCTTCCGTATGTTGAATATAGATATAGACATTGAGAAAATGATTTATTTGTTCACATTAGACACTTGTGCCTCTAATATGTCTAAGTCCTACAAATCAATGTTTCCTCAGGGCTTGGGCCTGTAACAAATCAAGTCCTACAAATCAATGTTTCCTCAGGGCTTGGGCCTGTAACAAATCAAGTCCTACAAATCAATGTTTCCTCAGGGCTTGGGCCTGTAACAAATCAAGTCCTACAAATCAATGTTTCCTCAGGGCATGGGCCTGTAACAAATTATCCTCTACAAAATACTCTATCAAGTCAAGTATCGGTCCACCCCAGTGGCAGCTTATGTCAGGGGGTTCCTGTCTCTATCACTTTACATACAAATGTCTTAATTTATTTTTTTTTAACTATCCCCCCAATACCAGTCAACAAACCCCCCCAGAACAAAATTCCTTTTCAACTGATTAATTCCCCAGATTCCACCCACCAACACAGGCACCCTCCTCAGACCCCTTTTATACCATGTTTTATGAGATTTTTATTTGTATTTAGGATTTATTTTGTATTAACTGCCCCCCCCAATCCCAGTAAACAACAACACCCCCCCCAAAAAAAAAAACATTCCCTGTTCAACTGATTCTTTCTCCACGTTCCACCAATATAGGCATCCTCATGCCCCTTTTATACTATGCTATCACGGTGACCGTGATTGCTGCATTTCCTTGTCAGTTACCTGTAGGGGGCTCTCCATTGGCTGCCTGCCTTCAGCCCGCCCTTTGTTGCCTATTTAAACTGAGCTTGGGCACCCTTTGGTTGCCCTTTCGTTTGTCTCTATGCTACCTGCACTTGCATTGGATTCCTGAGCTTCCTGGGCCATTTCTCTGTCCCTGCTCGTCAGTGATCGCCTGAGTTCCTGTTCACCAGCTTCCCTGGTTCCAGCATCCGTTCCTGATCCGGTTGGGGTTGCTATCTCTACTGCTCTTTCCTGCTGCCGTTCCTGATCCGGTTGACTGCCTGCAGATCTGTTTCCTGCCCTTCAACAGCTGTGTTCCTGCTCCTGGATCGCCTGCAGTGGGCTCCTCTCCTCCAGTCGCCCTGGCGACATTTTCATTCACTTGTGTTCCACTCTCCAGTACGCGGGTACTGGTTTGCTCCACATACAACTGGCTGCTGTTGCACCGGTAGAGTTCTAGGCTTACTCCAGTACGCGGGTACTGGTTAGCTCATGTATAACCGGCTGCTGTAGCACCGGTAGAGTTCTGGTTACTCCAGTACACGTGTATTGGTTTGCTCCATGTTAACCGGCTGCTGTGGCACCGGTAGAGTTCTAGGTTACTCCAGTACGCAGGTACTGGTTCGCTCCGTGTATAACCGGCTGCTCGTTGTCATCTGTCAGCACCGGTGGTGATTAGGTTTCCTAAGTACGCGGGTACTGGTTCGCTCCATGTATAACCGGCTGCTTACTATCATCTGACAGCACCGGTGGTGTTTGAGGTTTCTCTAGTACGCGGGTACTGGTTTGCTCCACATACAACCAGCTGCTGTTACACCGGTAGAGTTCTAGGTTTCTCCAGTACGCGGGTACTGGCTTGCTCCATGTATAACCGGTTGCTTACTATCATCTGACAGCACCGGTGGTGTTCTAGGTTACTCCAGTATGCGGGTACTGGTTCGCTCCATGTATAACCGGCTGCTTATTATCATCTGACAGAACCGGTGGTGGTTGGGTACCTCCAGTACGTGGGTACTGGTTCGCTCCATTCAGCCGGCTGCTTGTTGCACCGGTAGAGTTTCCTCCTCCAGTACGCGGGTACCGGTTTGCTCCATGCATAGCCGGTTGCTGTTCAGTCCTAGACAGCTCCGGGAGAGTCTTTGTCCCTCCAGTATGCGGGTACTGATTCACTCCATGCATAACCGATTGCTGTTCAGTCCTAGACAGCACCGGTAGACTTGTTGTTCCTCCAGTACACGGGTACTGGTTCGCTCCACATATTAACCGGTTGCTTGCTGCGTATTCCTCAGCACCGGTAGTGATTGTGTTCCAGTCCAGGCTGCCTTGCCCGGTATTGGTAAGGCCGGTAGAACCTATTCCACATTGTACCAACTTAAGGTTGCCTTACCCGGTATTGGCAAGGCCGGTAGAGCCTATAACTATTCTTTGTACCAGTCTCCAGGCTGCCTTGCCCGGTATATAGGAAGGGCCGGTACAGCCTATTTCTATTTGTTGTACCAGTCTCCAGGCTGCCTTACCTGGTATATTGGCAGGGCTGGTACAGCTTATTACTATTCGTTGTACCAGTCTCCAGGTTGCCTTGCCCGGTATATTGGCAAGGCCGGTAGAGCCTTCTTTTCTCCGTTACTAGTCTAAGGGCTGCCTTGCCCGGTATATTGGTAAGGCCGGTAGAACCTTTTCCATCTGTGTCATCTAAGGTTACCTTACCCGGTATTGGCAAGGCCGGTAGAGCCCGTGTTACATTCCGTATACCACAACTCTTGCTACTATGTATTGACATTAAATGTTATATGTGTATGCTACCCACATGGGTATCCATTAACCTTTTCAATAAAGTTGTGTTTTATCTTATCTCTGTGTCTGAGAGTCATAACAAACCGTGACATCTGCCTTTGGGAAATAAAATAATATTTGCTGTGTGTTTTATATAAATCCAATGTTCCCATTGATGTCAATGGAATTATCTAGGCGAAAACAAAGGAAAATCAACACTTTTTCAAAGGAAATTATTTGCAAAGTGGGTAGTGCCGTTCTTTGCTGATTTCAGTTTGAGGCAATGGTAACCAGAATGAGATGAATATAAATGAACACCAACTAACTCAAAGATGTATTTCTAATATGACTTAGTCATATGCTAATATATATTTGAAGGAATTGACCTACAGTAAATTAATAATCAATATCACAGAATAACATTACCCAGCAAAAACAGGATTAAACCTTTCATAGGTGTATCCAGAGGTATTTTGTAGTGATATTTAAAATGTTCCAGATTAGATTAATATAGTTTAACTATTTATCTACTGTTTTCAATATTGCATACCTTCTGGATGAGATATAAACTTGCATATATCTTATTGTCAATAATAGATTATACCAATAATATAATTATCAAATAATACATATCTAGAAATCAAAGCTAAAACTAATACATTTCATGCAACATATACTATAAAAATGACAATGGCAATATCCTGTTTGTTACACCATACAGCACTACAAGGGTTAACCAGACATTATGGGTTATACTGTTGCCCCACCCCAAATGGCAGCTTCTTTAGTTCTGTGAAAGATTGTTCCAAAGAACTTTCTCAACAGAACAAAATTTAGGCCCAAAATATCATACAAAGAATCCTCTGAAATACCCACCAAGATAGAAACAAATGGAAAAACTTTCCTGAGAGCAAACTAAGGGTTAATAATAGAATTCACCAGATCAAATATAAGCCCAATTACCTTTTCAGAAATACAAAGATATGGTTCTTTAGGTGTTAATAATTAGATTTAATACCAATACATAATGCTATTTAGATCTAAACTGCTATCGAACTATCTCACGATTATCTGGACAAATTTGGTAATTCTGTTTAGTTCCCCCAGAATAAGCTACCGCAAATACAGCTTATTATAATCATTTTCTTTATAAAGATTGGCCAAGTCTATATACACAAGAATTATTATAAAATTATTTTTCCTCAAATGGATAGGAAATATATATAATTCTTAGGGCTATCCAGAATTAATAGTAAAGACATTTATAATTACCAGACAACTTAAGGCATGGTTTTCTTAGGATTCCCTGGCTCTGGTCAGATGGTTACTTCATGGAAGTCAGACCAAAGAGACTTTTATGCTCCAAAATAACTATATTTTGTACTAAAAATTTTCACACAACCATCCTTCTCTGATAGGATGAGTTGCCAAATCATTAGAATATGATGTCAGGCTAACTTTCTAGACTCTCTGATTGGTTAGCCAAATATAAGATTTAAATTCAAATTTAAACTCCTAGTAGCAATACTTATTTGTTCCAGAAGACGGAGCAATAATACCATATTAAAAACTATATATGTTGAGAGCCTAGGTCTGTATTATGTCAAGACTAATATGGCTGGGATGTAACCAATAAATTATGCCAACATGCCAACTTTAATCCTTTCCCTAGATTTTCACATCAGATAGGGAGCATATCTTCAGACAGTGAGGCTAGAATTCAACTATCAATCTCTATAAAATTACTCAGATATTTCCACCACTCCAACTTAACAAAGGGTCCATCGACTCTTTTAAACATACAGAGTTAAGAGAGAATTCACAGTCTAAATTGCTCTTCAGAAAATGTTAACCGTTTACTATCCTGTCCAGTGTAGACTCTCTATTACACTAGGTAAAGTTGTGCAAGGTGTTTCATTTGAGTGCAGATATACCCATTGTTCCCAGTACACATTGCAGTTGCTGATGTGAGAGGCACAGTTCCTGCTCTCAAGGGAAAATGTCTATTCTAGTAACAACACATCCATGTTTTTGGAGGAGGGCAGGTAGAGAAGCATTATTATCCAACTTCTTCTTTTCTCCATCAATACCTGAAGTGGTGGGGGCTAGTTATAGTGCTGCTACTGCCTCAGGCTCATCACTGAAGCTAGTTGTGGCAAGTGGTACCTTCATCATCTATCACCTGTGTTACTGCTGTTGTTGATCCCATTCCCTTTATGCTGCCTAATCATACAGGTGCTTAAACTATTCAGCAGCAAAACAAGCAGTTGAAAATTCCGCAATTATTTCAGGACATTTGACAATGGCCAGTGGCCACTGGCCAACATGACATGACCTGCTGGCACTAGGCCAGTAGGGCATTCTTTTTTCTCAAGGCTTGTACTTTAAAACAAAAAAATATAGGCCTACAAAAAAAGAAACTATTTTTTGAGGAGCTTGTTTCTAAAAAACCTAAGTACTACAAATCAATGTTTCCTTAGGGCTTGTGTCAAACAACTCTAAGTCATACAAATCAATGTTTCTTCAGGGTTTGGGTCTCTAACAACAAATGATAAAATTATCCTCTACTAAATACTCTATCACATCAAGTATCCATCTACCCTAGTGGCAGCTTACATCAGGTGGTCCCTGTCTCTATCACATTATGTACAAATGTTTTGTTTTATTTTATTTATTTTTAACTGTCCCCCCAATTTTTAACTGTCCACTCAAAGTCAAGAAACTCCCCCAACTGATTCTTTCCCCAGACTCCACCAACCAGCACAGGAACCCTCCTCAGACCCCTATTATGCCATGTCTTATGGGTTTTTTAATTGTATTTAGTTTTTAATTTTTTTTAACTGCCCTACCAATCCCAGTTAACAACCCACCCAAAAAACATTCACTGTTTAACTGATTCTTTCCCCAATCTCAACCAACACAGGCACTCTCATACCCCTTTTATATTATAGGAAATAAACAAACATTTGCTATTTGTTGTGTGTAAATTCAATGTTCCCATTGATTTCAATGGAATGAGCTTGACAAAAAAAGTGGAAATACGACACTTTTCACAGGACATCTTTTGACAAGAGACAAGTGCTGTTATTCACGATTTTGGTTTGAGGTGAAAATTTTCACCATCCCTAGTCAATAAAGATAGACAGATACGAGAACAGGGACCTCCACAATGGGTTGTGGCTCAATATCCTCTACTAGATGTGTGTCGATGACTATGTTATGTAGTTATGTAGATTCTCTGGTGGCTCCCACTGCTTCACAGATGTGTGGTTGCCATGGATACGCTATTGCATGTCCTCTGGTACTTCACAGCCGTTACACTCTGAGCTATGGTTGGTTGATGCTCTCCTTCCCTTAGGATCTTTCTCTATCAAGATCTTTGATAGACCTGTTCAGGTTGTTCTATGATTTACAGGAATCCATATATATTGTAAAGCTGTGTGCGGTACCCTTATTTCCCCTCCCCTTCCCTACCTCTTTTTTTCTTCTGTACCCATCCCCCTTTTATTTTTCAATAAAATTTATAAATATGAAAAAAAAGAAAATTGAGAAGAGAAAATATGGAATTGGTAGGCCCTTGTCAATATCATGGCTCTCTCATCTTATTATTCAGTGGCTTGTATTTTTATATAGCTGTATAAAGTTCAGATTCTAACAGTAGTCACACACTGACTTTTTAGCCACTGGGTCATGACTCAAAAGCAACCTCTGTACACCTTTTCCATCAATGCAACAGAGGAGAGTAAGGGGCTTTCACCTTTTAAAAGTCAATCGATTCTAGCTTACTAAGTTACTAGAGGGTGTGGTAAGTTCATTTACTTTCAGGGTGTTTACCTGCAGGATTCGCCTGGTTTTAAACATGGTGATGTTGTTCTTATAAACTAGACACTGATCAGACACGTTTTAATAAATAGTATTTTAAACTTAAGGAATGTTGAATTACCTGTTTATGCGCTAAAATAACCTTATGACTAATGGAAAAGATCTTGAATTCCTCTAATGTAATATTTGAAGCCATATCTCCCACTAGCAATGAGTTGGGCACTCTGCTGGCTCACAGAGGGTTAAGTAAATGTGAAATTGTAAAGCAAATCAACTGCACCATAATGTTAAAATGAACATTATAAAAAATCCTATTGATTAAATGGGGTATTTAAACCCTTGAACGTTTGAGAGGTCTTTAAACCCATGAATGCTTGAGAGGTAGCCAACTCATTGCATTCAAGTTATTAAAAATCCAGGATGAATCACTGGGAATTGTAATTTCTCCTCTATGGTGCAGTTGATTTCATCCACATTTGATTATCTTTAGCTTTTATTACACGTAACCCAAATGCTAATGTTTGTCCACGTGTAATATGCTTTGAATTATTCTGCATCATATTCACCCCCTTGGACGATAGAGAGGTATATAACGTATTGATAAATCAGAACATCTTGCTGTGTGCTTTGGGACATTTAAGCAATGTGTTATGTACCTCTCTGGCACTCAAATAGTTAAATAATACACATGCATTATAATTTCATTAACATACCACACTTTCAATCCTATATTTATGATAAATGTGTATGTGTTTGAGTACATACATACATCATGGAGGCATGAAATACTGACAAAGTTATAATGCAAGAAAAAATGAACACTCTTCTAAGTTACATTCAAGAGTTAATTATTTCTAGAGATCTATAGGATGTATGGAAAGGGCATGAATGATAACATTTTGGACAGAGGAGGAATTACATTATTTGCCTCTTGGAAACAAAGGCAAATCAATGAGAGTGTCCTGTCTGCCTAAGTAGAATATTAACAAGGGTTATTAGTTGTCATGGTAAAATGTGAAGTTGCACAGTACGTAATCTCATTTATGGGGTTCCTCTAGTCATAGACCTATAAATTGCCAGGTCTTTGTGAAGCCACTGCCTGATGACCATCACAACCTGTCTAGTCACACGTCATTATCTGAGGATTACTCTGCATTGGGCTCCATACTGGGATCTGTCTTCTGGCAGACATCTTGTTAACCAAGGCTAAAACTGTATTTTAATTTGGCTGAAGATATATTTTCTATTGAAGAATGTGTTCAGGGGGCTGTGCAAAGTGCTTGGGCATTGCTCTAATTCCACTAGCTGTTCTGTGTGTACTGGCCAATATATTATTGTTTTTCCCTGGTGGAAAGGTAGCTGCGGAAAATGGTCACATCTCCGATGAAGTCTGGTACTTTGGTGGGATCTTGGGCTCTGGAGTTCTGGTGAGTGCACAAAATGTGAAACGCATTGTCGTTGACCTCTATCAAACTACAATTTTAGCTTGCATTTAAAATTGATGATTTTAGTTTTAAGACAGTATTTTAGACGACACCTGACATAGAACCTTGTTCAAGCTATAAAATAGGAAACACATAAAGATATCCAAACTTCCAATTGATTTATATGGGGCAGGAGTACTAGACAGTTGCACAAAGCATTGCTTCTCTTTGAGCTGTGTACCCCCCCCTGACACTACAAGAGGTAAGACCTTGATGCTAGAGTGATCTCCAATGCATTGTTTTACAACTGGCACACAAAGGGTTAAGGCCACAAGTGCTAGTATGGTTTTACAACTGGCATTCAAAGGGTTAAGGTCTCGAACGCTGGTTGTGGTCTCCAATGCATTGCTTTACAACTGGCACTCAGAGGGTTAAGACCTTTAATGCTAGTGCTGCCTCCAATGCACGGTTTTACAATTGGCACTCAAAGGGTTAAGACCTTTAATACTAGCGCAGTCTCCAATGCACGGTTTTACAGCTGGCACTCAAAGGGTTAAAACCTTTAATGCTAGCGCAGTCTCCAATGCACGGTTTTACAACTGGCATTTAAAGACCTTTAATGCTAGCGCAGTCTCCAATGCACAGTTTTTCAACTTGCACTCAAAGGGTTAAGACCTTTAATGTTAGCACAGTCTCCAATGCAGTGTTTTACAATGTATTTAACACTGAAGAGGTTTAAACCCCCTTTAATTTCTCCTTTATGGTGCATATGGTTTGCTCCAGAATTGCACCTCTGTAGCTTATTGAATATGGTTCTTAATTCTAAAATATAGTACAGAAGATAATGGTATGTAAAACATTACACATCAATCAATGAAAGTAAGTACTGAATGAAAGAGAAATTGTAAAATGTGCTTATGAACATCATATACTTTCCACATAAAAAGCAAAGTAATAAAAAATGCTTTAATTAGAAAATCATAAAATATATGGATGTGGAAGATTTCTATAGAATCCAAAAATGTTATATTGATTTAATGTTACATTCCAGAGCTAAAATAGTTTTGTGAATAAACCACACATCAGTGAAAGTGGAGCATATGTCTCCATACTTCCTAGATTTCTATAATTACATTCCACACCCCTACAAATTCTTTTATTATAACAAGGGTAATATCTCAATATATATATATATATATATATATATATATATATATATATATATATAAATATATATATATATATATATATATATATATATGATATCAGGACATGATATGTCTTACATAGCTTCACAGTTTGTTAGGTTGAAAAAGATGAGACAACAAAGTTCAATGTTTATCAGATTTTTCTGTTTATCCAGGAGAAGGCAAACAAAACCATACTGAAGGCAATTCCAGTTCTGTTCCAAAAGGGGGGGGGAGGAGATGATTCCTACAGCATCACATTTATCCCTGGATAAACACTATAGATGTCTGAGAACAAATACCATACATTGGAATATTGTTCTTAGCTATAAATGGTGTCCACTACATTTTTTGTATATATAGCATATTTACTAAAATCAACAACCCCTTTCTTTGCTATAGTTCAGAATTATTCTTTTAATTAGTTACTTAATCCTTTGAGCGCCAGAGGAGTACACAAAGCATTGCAAAGCAATGCTTTGCACACCCCTCTGATACTCAAAGGGTTAAGGAATAGCTCTATGGAGAGATCTTTGCACTGCCCCTGAATATATTTATAGATTAATCACACCCTGACTCCTTTCTAATGCAAAAATAGTTAAATCAATGATTTGTAACTAAAATCAATTATCCCATTTATTAACAATGATACGTTTGCTTGTTCTTTGTAGTTCCATAATATATTTTTTATGAAATTTTACCCAAGAAAGGTGAAGTAATATTGCTGTATACATCCAACAGTGCTGCCAGACAGAAAATTATCCCTCCTGGCTATCTCTGCAAAAGGATGAATGATACATTTTATCAAAAGCCAATTCACTGATACACTGATTCATTATTTCAATGCAGAGAGCCAGAATTGATGCTTTCATGTGCAAAACACAGCAATAAGAATGTGACTAGACATGCAGATTTAATTCTGTAAATTTCACTCACAACAAACATTTCACTCTCTATTACCAGTCAGGATGGTTATTACTAGTGGGACAAGAGTATTAGGTAGGAGTTTGTAAGTATTTTCCCAAGCATCCAGACGCATTTTCTTTCATGATGATAATTTCTTATTGGCACTATGCATTGTCTGCTGTCTCTGAACTCTCTAAATCATTCTCTAATGAAGAATATCCTATTTAGTGTGTATGTATCAAACTTGTTTCTACACAGCAGATTATAGGTAGCTATGTAGAATCTCATTTACCATTGACCTTCCTATTAGCCCACTTTGTTCAAAATCTTTTGAACAGAAAATCATCACCAATTTAAATCAAACTCAAAGATCAAGTAAAGCTACAATATGGAATGCAAAAATATATGTATACTTTTCTTTATATGGCACCACAAAATGTACAAAGCAGCTTAGAAAATATAATATACAATAAATAAAATAGGTATTACAATAAATAAAGTAATGGGGATTACATTAAATTCCACAAAAATATAAATAATAGCAATGTGGTACCTGATCCAAGGAGCTCACAGTCTGCATTGCACAGCTAAGTATTCAGTAAAACCATATTATAGAAACAAATGATTATATAAATATAATGATGGATCTGTTTACTTAGTATTAAACCATTAGAATGGGGTTAGAAACATGAGGCCATCCAGCTGCTGAGGGCTGCAACTCCCATGATCCCCAGGGGTGGGCTGAGGATTATAAGTATGTAGTCCAAAGCAGCTGAATGCCGTCAGGTTGCCCTCCCCTATCATATAAGCATAGGATCACAATGTGTTAGCTCCCTAGCATCTAATGAGTTAAAGACAGAAATCTATTTTTATCAAAATATTTTGTTAAATAACCACTCCAACTGACAGATTAAATAAGATCAGAATTGGAGGGTTCTATACAGTTAGACTTGAAAATACTACTCAGATGGGGTAATAGGGATTAGCTATTGGGGCTTAGATATTATGGTATGGTGGGGCTGGATCTCGAGAACTAAAGTGACCTTGGTGGTGTCAGTGTCCTCTGTAAACTACTGAGTAACAGTTCAGGCCCACAGAATAAATACTTGTGTAAGCAGTGACAACTAAAAGGCAAGGACTTCTGGGAAATCCCTGCACAGGGCATTAACTTGTAGAGCAACAGTCTGCCTTAGTGAGCAACACTATTTTCACTCACGAATGTATATTCATTAAGTAGTAATTGATTATACCATTAAAAGAAAAAGTTAACCCTTTGAGTGCCCGTGGGGTATGCACAGCACTATAAAGCATTGCATTACATACCCCTCTGGCACTCAAAGGGTTAGCACTTTGAGTGCCAGAGAAGTAGAAACACAATGGGCGTGATAAAGAGGTGATAAAGTGGAGATGGTTTCTCCAGTGATATCACTTCTCCAGTTCCTATGTTATTCTATGGAGTCTATGCACTAAGATCCCCAAAGTTGGAGAAAGCATTGGTTCCACAGTTAACATAGGAATTGGAGAAGTGATATCACTGGGCAAGTCATCTCCTCTTTATCACCCTCCTATCACACCTTAGTGCATCACCCCCCCCCATGTGTTGATACATTTCTGGCACTCAGAAACTTAATGTTATTCTGTTTCTTTTTTAATGGGGTGATTAAAATCCCATTTGCATTAATGGAATTTTTCATTTGTCTGCTTTGATGAGTCTGTATGCCTCAACATCCTTCTTAATACATCAGCCAAAAGGAGTTAAATAAGGTTTAATTATAAGATACATGCCCCCATGTAACAGAGCAACAAAATTGGGGGCACTTACTAAATCCACAGCATATATTAATGAAATGGCTACTAACAACGTAAATATTTATTCACACAGATACGTTAGCCGGCTTGTAGTCGGCTTTAAGCAAGCAGGAACATGACCCGTCCTGCTGGGGGATCTCCTGTATATCCGGATGCACCTTCTTAACAAATCAAAAAGCCGAATTCCTTTGTATATAAAAGTATCAAAACTTGACATTTATTTTCTATACAATGCTATCCTTAAAAAACACTTCTTTTGTATTTAATCAGTTAGACGTGTTTCTGAGTGAACTGCTCTTTCTTCAGTAACATGAACATTAATTCAAACAAGTACTTGTGAGCAAGCCTGTAAATCCCCTACAATAACATTGGCCTTGTTAGTACACAGCATTAAAGAAGTAATACCTCGTAAGAATAACTGCCCACTAAATTTATTATGGCCAAAAATCCTAATACCTACATTTGCTGTTGTGCCTTTCCAACATCTTTAATCAGTTATGTATGTTATATCTAGTTGTAGCAGGATCACAGGACACAAACTCTGACCACTGCACTTGATAATTTAACCCTTTATAGACCAGAATAATGTGCAATGCAACTTGCACCCCTCAAGCATTAAGTGGCTTCATGCACTCACACCTACTTGAGTTTGACAAAACTGTCATGTCTGCCTCCATGAACATGACATTCAGGACTGACTGACAATGATATATCTTGGAAAAAAAAAAAGCGCAGGGGCAGAATTGATAAGGTCCACTGGAATGTTCTTGCCACAGTAAGATAAGTGGGAGGTTATTATCAGGAGGCCTCATGACTCAGAGGAAATGCATGTCCCAAAAGAACCATACAGTTCCCCATTACCCTCCCCTTTGCATGAGTGGTGTTAACTGGATACATTTCTGTGTAGATAGCTCAGTACCTAGGAGTGAGGTAGGTGTAGCACAAAAAACACAATTCCATGGTGTGAAATGTTATGGTGGTGCGGTTGCTACAGTAGCCAATGGTCAGCTTTTATCAATTACACTACCCCTCCACAGACTGTTGCAGCAACAATACTGCTGTAAATTTTCAACTCATGGAGATACTGCACTCAAAAAAATGATCTGCAATAACTTTTGAATTAAACATTTCACAGCAATGGGAGTACAATTGTTTTAGTCAGCAGGATAATTTTTGAAATACATCTATGTTTCCATATTACTATACTATAACTTTTGAAGGTGAAATGTTCAGGAAATTTGATGGATTTGGAGCTGATTTCCTCTGTGCCTTGTCAGTACATAGAGTAAAACAAGACAGAGGAAAAGCACCTCCAAAATGCTCATACACTATAATGCTTCCCTCCCCATGCAGGAAATCATTTTGTATGTATGTATTAGGCATGCACAGCACAGGCTCCTTCTGCCTATATTAGTAGGATATTTAGTCTATACATTGTCCAGAGAATGTAATGTATGTTAGTACTAATTTTAGGGAAAGGTTGCTAGCTTTATGAAATATGCAAAGCGATGCTCATTTAGGAATGCTACAATATATGCCTTATCCTACCCATGGTGCAATCCCTTTTGGGTCATAAGTGCCATAAGTAGAAAAGAAATATCCCAAAGGACATCAAATTGATGCTGCCAAGGTGACAGACCAGCCATGAAGTATCAGGCAAATCATTCTCTGAAAGTGAGAAGCAGCTAACTCCACACAAACGTTTTGGCATACTTGGGGCTCATCAAGTGGGATGCACCTGTTCTGTCAAGGCTAGTATTCCCAACCAGGATGCAATGTATTTTGGTGTGTAATGGTCACCAACTTAGCATGCCAAATATTCCCATGAAGTCTTTTGCAACATTGTCAAAGTTCAGTTTGCAATGTGTATTTATAAAAATGATTATTCAGATATGCTCCTTAGTGTCATACTCACTGTGAGACCCAGAAAAACTATACATTTATATGTTGTATCATTCATTCATTCTGAAAGAAAGAGCCAAAAGAATGCTATGGTGCCCTGAAAACTTCAGATTGCATGGTAAGTGTGCCTTGAGCAGAGGTGGATTGAGAACTACTGTTCTAGGCACTTGTCAGAAAAAGGTCAACATCATAAGACCATTTCATACTTGGTTTGAGTTGACAGTCCTCAAAGGGGTAACAATTAATCAAAACACAGATCCCTTGCTTTCAGTACCCAAGGGACATAACTGTACCTCACAGAAAAGGCCCTAGAAGGCAGCAGTGTAGTTATGGGGTTAGCTGCTTCTTTCATTCAACAATGAGTTGCCTGGAATTAGGTGGCTAGATTGCCGTTTGACTGGTATGATATGCTTCAGGATACTTCTTCTTGTAAGCTATGGGACATTGCACCCTGAGCATGATACGGTCCTATAGAGTCTGCTATATATTTTTAGCAGGCTCATTCCTAGTCAAGCATCTCTGACCATGGCACACAGTCCACTAACCTGAGTACAAAGCTGACCCAATAGGTTGAGATCCAAAAACTACTCAAACGCCTACAATGGTATGATACTAATGTGCGTATCTTGAAGCGGGACCAGTTATCATGCCTGCCTAGCAGTAAATAAAGTTGCCAACTGTAAGTTTGGATAATCAGAGTAATTTGATCCAGGAGTCATTCAAGATAGTAGTCACAATGTGCTGAGTACAATAATGGCCATGGAGAAACCTTAAGACAAGAAGCTGTAGTTCCAGAAATGTTGAAAAAAGGTGGCAGGGAAGGAACACAAAAGGAAAACATCCACTCAGAAAAGCAACAGAGATAAAAAAAATAGTAAATAAGGGAAGGCTTCCCTAGGCACAAAGGGAAATAAAAAAATTGTAATGCAAAAGGAAACACAGAAGACCAAGCACAGAGCAGGGCAAACTTGGTAGACACAGGGTAGAATCCTAAGGAGAAGTACAAACTCAGCAGACAAAGATTATAGTGAAAACAAGATAGAACTCAGGATGGGTAGCATATATTCTTGGGTGGTTGACAGGGCATAAGTCAGGACAGGACACTAACAGCAAGGTCAGAGGCAAAACTGGTAGGAAACGGAGGGTCAAACCGGATACTAGACAAATCGTAAGAAGTTAGATAGACTCTGACACAGTGCACCCACAGGAAGTTAAATTATGGACAGCAGCGGGAATTGACTGCAAGAGGCAGGAAAGAGTGAGCTTGGACCCGGCAGAAAGGGTATTAACAGACCACTGTATAGTTATTATTTTGCATTTTCAGCACAATAGCATATAAACAGGGCAAAAAGAAAGGGGAGCAAGAGAGCAGAAGCAAGACAAAGTGAGAGATGAGAGGAAAGAGGAAGTGCAGGTGCAAGTCAGAAGAGAACAGGTAGAGTTGTACTCAAGTTCTAACTGACAGAGTGCGTAGGCAAATCTATGAGGTTTGAGTACGACACAAGTGGAAACATGGAAGGGGAACAGTAGGTCAGTGGAATGATGCAGGTGTTGAATTGATGAAGCAGGTTTTTTAATGCATAAGTCAACTGGACTTAGGATTGTGGTCAAAGTATTTCATACTCTAGGAACATCAAAGTGCATGTTGGCAAATTGTATAATCTAATTCCAAAAATATTGCAATTTAGGGCATAATCATGTATGAGACTGCCTTTCCGACTATGACATATGGAGCATAAATCAAGCAGCGTGAAGGGTTAAAGTATACCATATATGTATTACTCCCAACAATATCATTCTGTCCCTAAAGGAGGCCAATGATATAAGAACTGAGTGAAACCAGTCAGACCATTGCTCATCAGACAGATCATGAATAGAGCTGAGCTTGTCTAAGGGTATATTTTCTCAGGTTGGAATATAAGGTGGAAGTAGGGCTGAGTAGTTTAAAACACTGAATGAACTGTTTCAGAAAATCAAATTCAGATGGTAGCATGGCAAGAAACTTGAGTTGTTCATTTATAATGCCACTAATGTATGTAATGCCAGTCTGAGGCCACATGCCTGCCTCACTGAGTGGCAGAAAATGAGGCAAACTGGGGTTAAACCACAGGGAGAAATTAGGGGAAGGGTCATTTGGTTTGTCCGTAAAAGGAATATCCTGATTTTAAAGGGCCAACTACATTAAAATTATACTATAAAAACTGTTATATAAATAGCAATGTTTAGTGGATAATTGGTAGATCCAAAATTACTTCTTCTTTTTTAATTTTAAAAGTTTAATATCTTTAAGGATATTCTCTTTTATTTTATGTATTATGTAAATTACAGTACCCGTGCGATCTTTATTATGAGATGTCAAGTATTGTCTAGGAACAGTGTGGTCTACAGCTCCATATAATATCCTCTTTATGTGCTCCCTAAATTTCACTCACAAACACCATCTTGTCTGTCCTGTATATTCCTGCCATATGGGCAGGTCAATGAGACAACAATATTGACTTACAGTTCAGAAAATGCTTTATCCTGAATTAATTTCCATTATTACTTGTACATCTAAATGTTTGGGGTCCCTTTTATTTGTAAAATTAAAAGCAAGACACTTAAGTTGGCCAATTTTGTGGCATCCTACCAAGCTCAAAGAAATGTCCCCCACTTGGGTAATTTTCTCCCTCTGTGGACTGAGCCTTCTTGAGGCGACTGCGTTCTGTCTGTGACAGTTCTTCATAAAGGTAAGCAGAGGTCTGCAGTAATAAATTACCCCAAACATGATCTGCCCTCAGGACATGCTAATGTCTCCCTAAAGATCTCCTGATATATCTGATTTATCTTTATATTTAATTATAAACTTGATATTATAATTCATCATCTTAGAGCTATTTTTATTTGCAGGTTTCCTGCGGGCAAAATTTTGTTACATTTGTAGATATTTCTGTATCATCTATCTAATAACCTTTTGCAATGAAGTTCTCCAATATACTGATCCGTTCCTCAGTCTACAACCTTAGTGCAGTTTTACTCATTTAAATAAACTGCAAGGGATGTTTTTTAGCCAACTATAATGATGCCCACTTTCTATATTGATATACCCATTACAACCAGTTTCTCTCCCATAATTTTTGGTGTATAACACACAATCCTTCACCGAAAATGTGACACCCCCACAATGAATCTGATGTAGATATGTATTACATGTGAAAGATTTCTTAAACTCAGTTATTGATAAATTTACAAAACTTTCCAAAGTACCACTGCCTTTACTAGAAAGAGCAGCTAAACCTCTCTGATGAGAGAAATAGCCTGGCACATTGTGGCTGGAATGTCATTTAGACATGATTGGTGTATGTACTTCAAGATATTTCTTCTGTGTATGGAACTTGAAAGCTAGATAAGATACTACAGAGCCTGCTACATATTTGGCATACTCTCTAACCATTAGTTTGATCAAGCTTCATGAAATAGATTACCAGTGGAAGTGGCAATTAATAATACTGCAATGGTATTTATGAAAGTCTGGTTAGAAATAAAGTTTTTCTGAAAACAGGACTGGTAGGAGAATGGGCAGACTAGATGAGCCATAAAATGTAAACAATAGTGTAAATAGAAAAAGTCTAGAGATTTTCAATGTTTGGAGACTGCACTAGCATTAAAGTGGTTAAAATGTCCATTGAAATTCAGTGGGAATTTGTATTTGTTCTCTTTGATACCATTGTATTGCCTCAAAATTGCTCCAGTGCATACCATTATATATTTATGTGTGTAATATGAAGCACTGAAGCTTTAAATAGCCCCCAAAGCCTTTTTTGCTGGTCCCCTCTCCCTTTGTAAAATCAGCAGTACAGTGCATGCATAAGGGTGTACTGATCAAACATCAGACATGATATTTAAGGCCTTATATTAAAAATCTAAAATCTTAAAAATTCTAAATGGGGTAGTGTTCCTCTAAGGTGAACACCAATGAGTGATACAGCACTGAAATAGATAAAAGAATAAGTGAAACAGTGCAGGGTTGCATAGTGTATCTGTTATTTTAATTCTGCCTGAATGAAAACTCCTCTTTAATGCATTCATTTCTGGCTTTACTCACCAGTGCTCACTTTAGAGGGAACACTAATTTTGGGGAAAATGAACTGCATCAACATTTTTGCTGTATTATGTGTCAGTACTAAGTATTCGATCGAAATAAATTTCCCCCTCAATCTAAATGATGAGTAGGGTTGCCATAGCTACCAGAGCTGAGTGTATTGTATGGTGGAGCCACCCGTGTCCACTTCTGTAGGGGCTGCTAAAGATAACACTTCCTCAAAACTCATCTTACTATTGTTTTCACAGATGATCTTTCCAGCATTGGTGTTTTTGGGACTAAAGAACAATGACTGCTGTGGTTGCTGTGGTAATGAGAGCTGTGGAAAAAGATTTGCGGTAAATAAAACATCTATCCAAGTCTACTGTTGATGTTCTTTAAGAGTGTAACATTAAAAAATTGAGAATAGGTATAAAATATATAGCTCATATATTTTACATGACTTCATTTATGAGTCTCTGTCAGAATGTATTTACATTTTTAAACCATTAGTGATTTATGTTGCATAATTTGAAGAGAGTCTGAATGAAGATCAGAAGGTGCATAATTGTGAGTGCCTAATATTACAGTGTGGCAAGTTATAATTGGGCAATAAGTGCACAATATATCACTCTAGTATTGGAAGTTCTAAAGCATTTTATGAGTTAAAAGGATTGTATATATAAAATAATTGAGTACCCAAAACCATCCCAATGGATGGACTTTTGTTTTCTTTCCAAATAGTGAAACTTCAGGAATATTTAGCTATATATCTAATTTTTCCTTTTTTCCTTTTTTGGGATTGCAATCCATTTTTAAGATGGATTCCTATACATTAAAGAGATAGTAATACTTAAAATGTAAAAAAAAAATATGTTGTAGGGTTTATCCCCCTGAGTAAAACAAGAGTACTCCCACTGCTGAAAGGTGTTTCATTCTAAAGTTATTAATTTTCAAAGTTGAATTTTTTAGGTGGCCTGAAACTGTACAGTGGTGCTATTGCTACACGATCCTATGGACAGCTCTGGTCCCGGGACCATAAATCTCCATAGGATGGTGTAGCAACAGCGCCACTGTACAATTTCAGGCCACTGTGATATTGCACCAAAAAAATTCAACTTTGAAAATTAATAACTTTTGAATGAAACACCTTTCAGCAGTGGGAGTACTCTTGTTTTACTCAGGGGGATAAACCCTACAACATATTTTTTTTTTATATTTTAAGTATTACTATCCCTTTAATGTGTTGTATATAATGACAGGACATTTGTTTGTTTTTTTTTGTTTATCTTTATTATTTTTTATTTTTATTATTCTAATTATTTTAATTTGTATGTTTTTTAATTGCTATGTTTATTGTTTATCTTATGAAGCGGGTGGGCTTCCTGTATATGTAGGATATTTTCTCCTTCTTCCAATTGTGTATAGATTGCCTCTCACTCAGTTCTTCTAAATATACGTCTGTGTATGTGTCTTGTGTGAAGTCGCCACTTGCGGATAGAGGATATAATAAAGAGTCGGGTTCTTATTTTTACCCTGGATGGTGTTATTGTCTAGTCCAGAATAAGAGACATAATATCTGGACAGATACACATGGTCAGGGGATTATGTAACCCAATTTATCTCCTTTTTTGTGTCTTTGATCTGTCTGCGGTGGACGTATCATATTGACACAATCGCGGAGGTATATAGTGTTATTCAATATTTATATTTTAAGTAATTGTATTTCCTGAACTAGTTTACCCTTATGGATGTTCTATATTGAGAAATATTCAGTCAAGTGTTATTATATATAGGTTGGATATTAACTAAGAATGTTGAAATAAAATTTGTGACATTTTGAAACGTGTGGTTTCATATGTGCTGATGTACATTCATATTTAATATTGCGTCACTTTCTAATGAAATTAATATAGTTTTACACCATGAACAAAGTTAGTACAATTAGCTTGAGTAATTGAAGCAAAAATATGACCCACAAACCTTAAAAGGAGATTTTTGTGTTCTTATCAATTAATCTTTTTCTCTAAGTGTCTAAGTGTAACACATGAACCAGGGGAAGTAAAGTATCCCCGAGCCAGGAGGCAGAGACTCGCTCCCTACTTCACTTTATCCTCACCAAATATGCTCAGATTTAATGTATAGCAAAGAACAAACAAAACAGAAGCAAGGCAAGGAAGGGGATGACGTCAGCCAGATAACCCAAATGACCTCCCTGCCCAGAACTCACAAAGCTAATTTTTCCCTGAGAGGGAAGTCCTATGTTAAACAAAGAAAAAGATTTATTGTAAGTGCGGAATAATCCCCTTTTCTCTTACATCCATTGTGGAACACAGGAACTATGGGAATGTACCACAACATCCACCAAGAAAAAACACTCAAATGCAGAGCAGTTCCAACAGAGACAAACTGGAACAACATGATCTTCAGGTGTCAATGCACACAAACACAGCAAACCAAGGAAAAGAAAATCAACAGGTTACTGGAAAAAGAAAACCAAGGACACCTACACAAGCTCAATGGCCTATAGGACCTTCCGAGCAAAACTGGTTTCAGCTGAAGCCAACATATTGAAACAGTAGTGTTTGACAAATGCATGAAGAGACAACCATGTTGCCATCTTATACAGCTGTCCCACAGAGGCCTAGTTCTTGTAAGCCTAAAAGACGCCCACCAACCTGAATGGGCACAGGTTTCTTCATGAGAAAATATGCCCGGAGAATGGTTGCTTTAATCCAAGAATAAAATGTCACTTTAGACACAGCTGGCCCACATGAGGGCCCTCAGGAATGACAAAAAGTAAATCAGATTTTTAAAAAGTTAGATTTTAGATGGAAAAAAGGAAAAGAGAGCGCGCACCATCAGAGAGTAACCGCCAAGTATAGATAATTCATGATATACAGTGATTGTACTCACTAGATATATTCTTGATAGAGGAGCCCAAAAAGTGCATGATGAACGTAGACAGGGGATCACCTTTCCTCTACTTCGTTATGGTGACTTGTGTAGGGCAGGATAGCCAAACTTGAGTATTAACCCTTGCAGTTCTTGGCTGTAATGAAAGAAAATTTCTCTAAGAGCACCTCTGTAATATTGGATATCCAGTATAATACTCCAGATGAAAAGTCACTTACAGGATGTTAGATGGCACACAACATAGAAAAGGAAGAACAGTCCGCTGGTTAATGAGAGACTCGGTAGCAACCTTAGAGAGAAACCTTATAGGAATCTTTAGAAACACCCTATCAGAGTGAAAACAAGAAAGGGAGGCTTACAAGACAAAGCCTGAATTTCAGCCACCCACCAAAAACATACAATATCCAGCAGAAATACTGTCTATAGTATCAGGAAATAAAGAGAAGCTGAAGACAGAGGCCCAGAATCAGCCTACTGGAACCAAGTTCAAGTCCCACAGATGAGTGGGATGCTAAAAGACTGGATAGATACAAGTCACCACTTGCACAAAAGTCTACATCTCTGGAAATAAGGAAATCTGGACTTTAATAGAGCTGAGACCAAACCCTCTTTGAAGACCTTGTTGAAGAAAGGCCAAGATACCCAGAAGCTGTAAAAAGTTGTGGCCCTGTCCTCCAGTCTTCACACCACCTATAAAACATAGACCATACTCTGTGCTACCCCTTGGCAGAAACCGGCTTACGAGCCTACAACACAGAGTCAGAAAATCCCTCTTTCCTTGGGATGTTGGACTCAAAGACCAGGCCATCAAAACCAGCTTCTCTAATTATGGATGCACAACAGACCATGAGTCAAGAGATCTTGAAGCAGAGGGAGCAGAAATGGCTCTGCCATGGATAAATTAAGAAGATTTGAAAATCAAGCCTGTTGAGACCAGAATGGGGCAATCAGAATGACAGGAGCCAGCTCCATCTTAAATTGCATCAACACTCTGGAAATCAGGGGAAATGGAGGAAACACAGGTGCCAGAGGAAAATGCCATGTTATGAACACTGCATCCACCACTAGATCTAAAGGTACCTGGTTTCTGGCACAGAACTGTGAAATCTTGTGGTTCAACCTAAATGCTATTAGGACCACCATCAGAGAACTACATAGTTGAAATATAGCATTGAATACCCTCTAGTTTAGCCATTTCCCAGGGGCTGGCATCCATCATGACTATCATACAATTTGGAATGACCAATGGCTGTCCCAATGACCTCTGAAGCCACCAATGAAGGTCCGCCTTCCTCCCATCGGACAGGTACATGAAACGGGAGAGATAATCCTAATGTCTGGGAAATTTTCAGAAATTCTCCAACTGCATCTCCTGTGCATGGAATTGGGCAAAGGTAACTGCCTCCAGGGCAGAAACCAGATGGCCCAGAAACCTCATGTACTCACGTAACATCACAGATTGACCAAAACAGGGCCTGAGACACCTGGTAAGAGAACAGCAGAATTTTATCTCCTTGTAGAAAGACTTTCATCATAAAAGTGTCAAATCAAATATTTCTTGAACTAGAGAACCCAACCATGCAATTCCAGAATAGTATGAATCGGAAGGCCCAGAGTGTCCTCTGAAGGAGCCTTTAGCAAAAGGTCGTCCAGATATGAAGTCAATGAGATGCCTAAAGATTGGATGTGAGGCTCCAAGACTGTCATAACCTTTGTAAAGACCCAATGAGAGGAAGGGTGGTGAAGGGAGGTAAACTGAAAGTGACGGTCTTGAAAAGCAAACAGCAGGAAACACTGATGATCTGCATGCATGGCAATATGAAGGTAAGCATCCTTTATGTCCAGGGAGGCCAAAAATTCCCATGGACACATGACCATAATGATGGGGTGCAAGAACTCAATCTTGAATGGAGTCCATGAACTCTATCTTGATTGAGAAGCTTCAAGTCCAGACCTATATACTCTGAATACAGGAAAGCTTATCCTCTTCAGTCTTCAGGTTTCTATGTATTATAGCAAGTTCTGCTGAGGCAAGATAAGTAGAACTGAGAGGAGAGAGGCTGATAATACAAGCCATTTTCTAGCAGACTCAGGTCCCATTCATTCTGCACTCTGGCTCATACAGACAATGGAGGCCAGAAATAGGATCCCCCCAATTGGGAAATTACACAGCCCCATCCTATAGGTAAAAAAAACAACAACAACAAAAGAAACCTAACTAAGAGAAAATATTTGTCCAGGTACTTTTCATGAGGTAACTTTTTAAACTAAGTAGGTCTGGTGGGGATAAAGTAATATAGGGAGTGAGCATCTGTCTTTGAGAGCCTTTTGAGGCAAGTGCCCTGCTCTCCTGTTTGGAGGATACATTACACCCCATGGTTCTCGTATTCCACACTGGACATAAAAGAAAATGTATTATCTGGCTAAAATGATAGACAGAATGCATTTAACCCATTAAGGACTAGAGGGGTGAGCAAAGTGTTGCTTTCCAATGCTTTGCACACCCCTCTTGTCCTTAAGGTGTTAATGTGGGAAAAATAAATCTAAACTGGAAAAACACATTTGCATCTTAGGTCTTAATAAAAATAACCCTAGCCTATAATAATTTGGAGAAGTTATTAAAGTATATTTAGGCGATTTTTTCACACATATTAAGTCTTGTCACCAATTTATATTGACTTTTTTTTCAGATGTTTTCTTCCATATTATTTGCTGCTATTGGGTTTGTAGGCGCTGGCTACAGTTTTATTATTGCAGTAGTTGGGATTCATAATGGACCGAAATGCGATATTGGCAATGGAAATTGGACTTATCCTTTCAGTGGCGGGTAAGTTATTCTTGGGTGTTTTTATAAGTGAGAATGTGCTTCATTACCTAGCTAAAATCTGCAATACCTTAGAGTAGGGGGGAAGTAACCTGATGCCCTCCAGCTGTTGAGAGCTACAATTCCCATAATCTCCACCCATCTGCTGGCTGACTGGCAATGATGGTAGTTGTAGTCCACAAAAGTTGCCCAACTCTGTCCTAACATATACCCATATCAAGGAGCTGCATATATTGTGGCCAAGGTCAGTAATTGGACAATTGACAAGTTTAAAAGGATATATTGCTGATAAATAAATAAACAAACAAAATACATTTTCCACAGTAAAAAAACTGATGACAGTGTTTATCTGTTAGGGAATCGTTGCTTATCAAGAGTTATATTTTAAACCCCTTGATAAATCTGGACACATCTCAATGTTCTGCATCATATTAAAATCATGTGACCTGATCCACTGGTGTGTGCAGTTATAGGACCATCAGGCACTCATGAATTATTGATTTACAATGGAACATGTAACGTGATTGCTATAATGTTCACTGGGTATGCTGGGGGCTGTGACACAAAGTTTGATGGTGATTAATACAAGTCCCAAAATGTTTGTGTTTCTAATTTACTGAGAAAATGAGGCTGTATTGCCCATTTCTTTCAATCCCACTCAAGTACCCCCTAAAAATAACTTTTGCATCCCTAATATCCTCAATAAATGTCCTTTTTTTAACTACAGCTTTCTCTCCTTTCTTGGTATTGTATTCACTTCTCAAAATTTCATCACAATATATCCCTATCCCATATGTATTTCCTAATTTTCTTCCACCCCACCTATTCAGCAACCCTTTTTCCAGCCAGCTCCATTCCAGTAAAAGGCTCAGCCATAAGCACTGATTAGTCACCCCTGATCCTATCTATGTACATCAGTGATGAGCAACCTGAAGCCCTTCAGGCCCATAAGCCGTACCCAGATAACTGCCTTGGGAGGATGGACATGGAAGTTCTCAGCAGCTGGAGAGACCAGGATGCCCAGCCCTGGTTTACACTCCTGCTTCAGGTGTCTTGCCAACAGGTCGAGACATCTGAATGTTTTTATTTTAAGTGATAGAATCTTCTAAGGTTAGTGCCATGCAGCACTTTCCAGACAACACAAACATCTTCTCAAGGTTTAAAACTCTTGATTTTAAGATGAAAAGGCTACAGTGATTAGTAACCACTTGCATACTAGAAATTTTTATGCATAATTTTGAATACCCAATTCATTAATGATAATAAAAAAGTTATACAAATGGAAAAATTTAAACCTCAGGAGCCCATAGACAAGGAACCCTAGGGGACCTTAGATCGACCCACTGCCAGACTCCAGTTGCCCATATGACCGCTAACAGCCCTACTGATTGTTGTCTTATAAAGAAAACATCCTTAGCTTATGTCATGCAATCATAATATAGCTCTTAAAGTATCAAGCATAGGCCTATATAAAATGGTAAATAAGCTGTTCAAAATATGAATCAACCTAGACATTAACAATAATACATATGCTGACCACAATAAACCAGTATATGAATGACAGGCATTTATGCTTTTTTATTTCTTGTTGTAAAGAAATTATCTAGGAAACACAAATATATGGAATGAGTGTACGGCACCTACTGATATTGTTCCTTGGAATCTGACTCTCTTCTCCTTGCTACTGATAATGAGTGGGGTTCAAGCTGTTCTCTGTGCTATTCAAGCCATCAACGGACTCATTGGGACAATCTGTGGTGACTGCAAATGCTGTGGATGTTGTGGGGTAAGCTGACTTTGCTCAGACATTTTACACTCCAATTATTAGCTCTATAAGGATAGTGGAGATGCTAAGGCAATAGGCTCAGATATAACTAATATATAAAGTCTTTCAGATATAGTGCAAAATATGTAAGAGTGGAGAGTAGTTGTTATGCTGCATTGACTCCTCCAGGGATCTGATAGTCTCAATAGGCAACCAGAATAAGCAAAAGACTATGCACTGACACTCATATCTTTCCCCACAAGCCCTATAGAAAATAAATAAAATATATATATGTATACACAAGTATATGGATCCAAAAACAACACTAAATACATGAATATTCAAACACAAAATATTACTCAGTATTTGCGGATGTAAGTTTTAATGGAAATTTGTATAATATTGTATATTTTTTGCAGATAGATTTGATGTCTATTTGTACATTTGACAGTTTATACTTGTGTATTTAATAAACAATTATTACTTTTATTAGTAAACAATTTTTATGTGTATTTTATTTTTCATTTTTATATATCATTCACATTTTGTTTTTGAATATGCTTTTATATAGTGTTATTTTTTGGATCTAGATACTGGTGTATACGCTTTCATTTCTATAGGGCTTGTGTGGAGAGACAGGAGTGTCTGCACCATATTTATTGTGTAATCTTACACCCCTATTATTGTTTTGGTGTTCTAAGCAGTTTTGCAAAATGTTTTGCTGATTCTTTTTATCTCTTGGCCCTGCTTTTCTGATATTTGTACATAGAATATTTCAAAATGTTCTCACAATTATATTTAGCAACATGTATCCACATATAGATGTTACCCAAGATACTGTACAATTCCTCTCTCTTAGCTGCTTAAAATGTTGTATTACATTACTGAGCCATCTAGGTTCCATGTAGTTATGTCAGTAACCACAGAGGTCGGAACCATTTTTAATGCAGATAAAGAAGTAAAAAGATGAGAGGTGCTTCTTGTGCAATATAGTTGAGTATCACAAAAACTACCACCAGACAGAGGAATACTGCTCACAAAGATGATGTCTGGGATTAACACTTTTGAGTTACCCAGAACCAATCTTCTCAGGTCTTCACTCTTCACTTCAGTTAATTATAGGCTGCTCCTCTCCACAGTAAAATGGATCACATTAGGGAGCCATTTTTCCATAACAGTTAAAACACAAAAACCGAAAAGGCCTTTGATAGAAAAGATTGGCTTTATACGGAGGAGACCTTCAGACATTTTCATTGTGGAGGTAATCTTCTGATGGCTATTCAGTCTCTTTACTTATGCCCTTCTGTTATGCTCAAGCTTCCTGAATCACAGCAGCAGCGTTTTAGAATACTAAATGGAACTAGGCAGGACGGCTTCTTACCCTCCCCACACACACACACACCTATTATTTGCTTGGATTGATGAATCGCTTAGCACTATAAATCTGTTATAATCATTTAAATTTGCATAAACTGATATATCATAATTAAAACTAAATTATATTCACATTTTATCTCTCTATATAATTACTTATAAAATAAAAGAATATATTTTTATTGAATTTTTATTAAAATAAATACGAATTAGAGTTAAAAAAGATAAGAGTTGATTAATTAGAAATATAGAATTTGACGGCAGATAGGAACCATTCTGTCCATCGAATCTGCCCATAATAATAAATAAAAAAACAGATGGCCTTTAATGGCAGTCACAAACATTTGATAATGATGTAGCGCTCCTGTTTAAAGCCATGGATAGCATGACTGGTTCGTGTGCCCAAAAGACTAACATTGAGTATTGATCAAAGCTTACAGAGATTTTTACTTAATCTGGTTAAACATGGTACTTTTGAAAGTATTGTCACAAACCTACAATCAGTGAACAAGAAGTGGAACACAGGTTCATTCTGATGATGAGAACAGTAGTCTAGAAAGAGCAGGAGATCAGAGGTTGCACATCCCTGGATTAGAGGGAAAATTGGGTCTTATGCAGAAAACAGGAGACAATTCTAAGGCAAATAACCACACCATGATGGGAAGATTTATTTCTATCCCATTTTGCAGTTGGCCCCAGAATTGCTCTTGTTTTATTTTGTGCAAAAGACCCAGTGACTCTGAAGGGGTCATAAAGGTGTTGTGTCTGTGGCCCTGGAACCCTTCCCCTTTGCCCTACCTAAGGAATTAGCTCAACTGTCAGTAGTCAAGACACTATTGTATGTAAATGTTGAATGACCAGGCAGTTATCTTAAATGAATAAATTCAGGTAATCCACAGTATTTTCGATTTATTTATCAGTAAGTAATACTGTTACTTTCCTTATGGTTAACTGAATGTTTTCCTCTGTTTTTCATACAGGGTGATGGACCTGTTTAATCCCCCTGACTTCAATTAAAGCCTACTGCAGTCCTCCACTATACACACATTGAGAAGATTCCTGTTTAGGAGTCTGATACCTCTAATGTACACTCTCAGAGCTACTGCGGGAAGGTTGAGGATGAAGGGCCTGTACTATCAAGCTCTGACTGAATCTTCAATCAAATGTAGAAAACCAATAGACAATTAAAACAGCATTGCACGTATGAGGTCCTCTTCAGGCATGGATATCGAATAACCTTTGTTTGTGTATATATTTACTTCATTCTTCATCTGAATCGTGGTATTTAATACCACCAACCATCACATTGTTTAAAAATGTATGGGAGAAATATGTGTCGACTGGTGTTTTAACTGCAACACCTCTGTTGTCAGTGGGTGCAAATGAACATGCCTTGCAATGCTGTTTTATTAACTCTTTCAGTGCCAGAGAGGTATCCAACACATTGCTATGCAATGCTTTTGAATACCACTCTGGCGCTCAAAGGGTTAAGGACTTATCATATTTATTCTTTATTTTACAAATGATAAGGCAGTAGCTATTATTACCCAACTTTGTTTGTGTCTTAGGATGCAGTAGGACAATGGATCGCAGTCCACTGCCCTCAGAAAGAGAATGGATTGGCTCTGCATGTGAAAATCTTACTTATTTAGGGTTTTACTAACGCAATTAATCAACAAAATCAACTGCAGCACAGGGTGTGGGAGTTATCAAAATTACCACCAAATTAAACTGGGCTTTTAACCCATTGGATGCTAAAAAGGTTTCCAGTGAACTCCAAAGTACAGTGTTGGAGACTGCTCTAGATCTCATTGGGTTAAAATCTGCATTTATATATATATATATATATATATATATATATATATATATGTTTCAGAATGTTCATTTCAACACTACAGTACATAAAGCAAATGTTGAGCTATTCTGGAGAAAACCACTGCGTCATGGGGTAGAGAGACTAAAATTTCCCAAAATTCCCAGTTATTTAAATAAGAATTTTGAGCCCTTGAATCCTAGTCCAGTCTGTTTATCAATCAAGGGTTTAAACTTCTAATCTCTATCAATGGGAAATTGTATCACCACCACCATGGTGCAGATGGTTTTCCACAGAAACTGCTCTACTTTATCATCCTGGATTTGGCCCTTCGTTTTAATCAAGTATGCTTGATTTACTGATTAACAAGTTTAACCCTTTGTGCGCCAGAGTATTGCAACACATTGTTTGTTGTACTCCCCAAAGGGGTTAAATGTACTGGTGGGAACTTGTTTATTCAGATGTTCATACCTCTTTTTTTTCTATAAAATATCCAAAAGGAGCAGCAATATGGTTAATGTAATCAAATACCATATGAAGATCAATAAAATATTGTTTTGTTCCACATCTGTTATCTGTACTAGTAAAGACGATTACCATTGTGTAAAGTTCTCCAAAATTATATGAAACATGTAGGACCTTACACAGGAAGCTACAAAAGTGTAGTTCTGGAGCAAACCAATTGTACCAAATGGTGGGGGGGGGAGAATCCTCAATGATTTAAATGGGGGTTTTAATATCCTGAATGCGAAGCAATGCTTAGAAACTACTCTAGCATTCAAAGGGTTAAAAGCTCCAGAACTTAAAATTGATATTGAGCTACACTAGTGATACCAAAGAGCTTATAGTTCATCAGTGCCCTGTGCCCTGTAAGACTGAGATTGGATACTCGGGTTCGACATGTGGCTGATCGGGTTGATAGATTGTTGGGAGGGGCTGGGCATGACCCGGTTGTCATGGTACATGTTGGTACTAATGACAAAGTCAGCGGAAAATGGAGGTCCGTTAAGAAGGATTTCAGGGACCTAGGATATAAGCTTAAGCAGAGGACCTCTAAGGTAGTATTTTCTGAAATTCTACCTGTGCCACGCGCTACATTAGAAAGGCAACGGGAGATTAGGGAGTTAAATGCGTGGATAAAGACTTGGTGTAAGCAGGAGGGGTTTGGGTTCCTAGAGCACTGGTCAGTCTTTTCCCTTGGGCGCAATCTTTATAGTAGTGATGGATTGCACCTTAGTGGAAGGGGGGCCACGGTGCTGGGTGATAGGATGGTTAGAAGGCTGGAGGAGACTTTAAACTAGAAAGGGGGGGGGGGAGCTGCAACACAGGCTGGGGAAGATAGTATAATTGAGGGAATGGGATTAGAGAAGGGACATGGGGATGGAGAGGGGGAATGAGCTAGTTCATCTAATAGGGAGTTGCCATTGTTACAGCCTGATAAAAGATAAATACATCTGAAAAAGAACGAAATCTTTAAGAATGGCAAAAAGATAAAATGTATGCATGCAAATGCTCGCAGTCTGGCTGGTAAGATGGGGGAACTAGAAATGATTGCAGTACATGAGCAGTATGATCTGATTGGAGTGTCTGAAACCTGGTTAGATGATACGTATGACTTGGCAGTCAATCTAGAGGGTTATTCACTTTTTAGGAGGGACAGGGTTAATACAAGGGGAGGAGGGGTATGCCTATATGTAAAGCAGGCCTTAAAACCTAGTTTAAGGGAAGATATAAATGAAGGGTCCAATGAAAAGGTAGAGGCCTTGTGGGTTGAAATACACACTGGGGGCACACATAATAAAAAGATATTGGTGGGGGTTTGCTACAAGCCACCTAATGTTGGGGAGTTGGAGGAAGCCCAACTTTTACTGCAAATGGAAAAGGCTGCTAGGTCAGCAAAGGTAATTATAATGGGAGATTTCAACTACCCTGAAATTGACTGGAGCAATATGACTTCAGGCACAACAAAGGGAAATATTTTTCTAAGTATGATAAATGATAATTTTATGTCCCAACTAGTAGAGGAGCCAACTAGAAAAGAGGCCTTGCTTGACCTAGTGCTCTCAAACGATTCTGACATTGTAAACAATGTGCAGGTAAGGGAACATTTGGGCAGCAGTGACCACAATATTGTATCCTTTGAAGTTTGTTATGAGAAACCCAATAGCAAGTGTTTAACCAAAACATTCAATTTCAAAAAGGCTAATTTTACAAAGTTAAAAGAAGCTTTAAAGGATGTAATTTTCAAAGATAAAAATGCACAAGAGTCATGGAATGTATTTAAAATGCTCTTGGGCAAATATACACGTCAATATATACCATTGGGGAATAAGCACAAGAGAAGTAAAGCAAAACCAATGTGGATTAATAATGTGGTTAGCAGGGAAATGAGAAATAAAAAGCAGGCTTTTAAGGTGTTTAAGTCAAATGGGTCAGATGCATCATTTAAAAAATATAAAGAATGTAATAAAATCTGCAAACAAGCAATTAAGCTAGCTAAAATAGAAAATGAGCGAAACATTGCAAATGAGAGCAAGAAAAACCCTAAACAATTCTACAAGTATATTAACAACAAAAAAGTTAAGGTTGATATTGGTCCTCTTAAGACTGAAACAGGTGAATTGATTAGTGAGGATAAAGCTATGGCTGACACCCTAAATACGTTCTTTGCTTCAGTATATACAAAGGAAGCAGAAATGACAAGCTGTGGGCAAATAGACAAAACCATGGAATTTCCTCCAACATCTACATGGCTTACTGAGGACAAGGTCCAAAAGAGACTGGAAAGGGTTATAGTGAATAAAGCGCCTGGACCGGACGGTATACACCCAAGGGTACTTAAGGAACTTAGTTCAGTAATAGCAAAACCATTATACTTAATATTTAATGATTCGCTTTCATCAGGCATAGTGCCCTGTGATTGGAGGAAAGCTGATGTAGTTCCATTGTTTAAAAAGGGAGCAAGATCCAAACCAGGAAATTATAGACCTGTGAGCTTGACTTCCATAGTGGGTAAGATACTAGAAGGGTTATTAACTGACAGTATTCAGAACTATGTGAAGACAAACAATATCATTAGTAGGAATCAGCATGGTTTCATGAAGAACAGATCATGTCAGACTAATTTACTTGCATTTTATGAAAGAGTGAGTAGTAATTTGGACAGGGGAATTGCTGTTGATGTAGTATACTTGGATTTTGCAAAAGCCTTTGACACAGTGCCTCACAACAGGTTACTGCATAAATTAAAAGGCTTCGGTTTGGATGGTGTTATCTGTACATGGATTGAGAACTGGTTAAATGATAGATGGCAGAGAGTTGTTGTAAATGGAACTTTTTCAAATTGGTCTAGGGTTATAAGTGGGGTGCCGCAGGGTTCAGTCCTGGGCCCAATGCTTTTTAATTTGTTTATTAATGATCTAGAAGTGGGAATTGAAAGTAGCATCTCAATCTTTGCTGATGACACTAAGCTATGTAAGGAAATACATACAGAGCTCGATGTTTTTTCCCTACAGAAGGATTTAGATAAACTAAGTGAATGGGCAGAAAAGTGGCAGATGTCATTTAATGTAGATAAATGTAAGGTTATGCATTTGGGTTGTAGAAACAAACTTGCTACATATACTCTAAATGGGAAACAACTTGGGAAATCCTCATTAGAGAAAGATTTAGGTGTACTGATAGACAATAGTCTTCACAGCAGTGTGCAGAGTCACTCAGCTGCTGCAAGAGCAAATAGAGTACTAGCCTGCACAAAAAGAGGTGTAGAAGCAAGGGATGCTAATATTATCCTACCTCTGTATAAATCCTTGGTTAGGCCTCATCTAGAATATGGAGTACAATTTTGGGCGCCTGTTCTAAAAAAAGACATTGCTGAACTGGAAAAGGTGCAGAGACGTGCAACAAAACTGATAAAGGGATTGGAGGATCTGAGTTACAAAGAGAGACTAGCCAAACTGGGTTTGTTTACATTAGAAAAGAGACGTCTAAGGGGTGATATGATTACCATTTACAAATACATTCAAGGTCAATACAAAGAACTATCCAATGAATTATTTATGCAAAGAGCTGAGCTAAGAACAAGAGGTCATCCATTAAGACTTGAGGAAAGGCGCGTTCGACTAAAACACAGGCAGGGATTCTTTACAGTAAGGGCGGTAAGGCTATGGAATTCCTTGCCTCGGGATGTTGTGCTTGCAGATAATGTAACTGCATTCAAAAAAGCAATGGATGCCTATCTAGCACAGAACAATATTGACAGTTATGACAGATGGCTTCAAAGCAAATAGGATATTGAGCCGGGGAACTATTTGACACACACACACCTACACTAGAAATTGCTCCAGAGGGCTTTTTTGTTGCCTTCCTCTGGATCAACAGGGGTGTTATTGGCATGGGCTGGACTTGATGGACGCATGTCTTTTTTCAGCCTTATCTACTATGTTACTATGTTACTATGTTATAGCTGAAATGGAGCAACACTGGCGATACCACAGCACTTACAATTGCAACAGTGCTACACTAGCGATATCACAGAGCTTACAATTTAAATTAAGCTACACTAGTTATACCACAGGGCTAACAACTGAAGTGGAGCTACATTAGTGATACCACATGGCTTACAATTGAAATTGTGTTACAAAAGTAATATCACAGAGCTTACAACAGAAATTATGCATTGCTAGTGATACCACAGAGCTTACAATTGCATTTGAGCTACACTGCTGATACCACAGACTTTACCATTCAAATGAAGCTATACTAGAGATGTCACAGAGTGTACAGTTGAAATGGAATTACACTAGAGATGCAATAGGGTAGAGCAAGGGGGGAGAGAAAAAAGCAAAGAAGGCTATCACATTTATATTAACCTTTTGAGTGTTCAATATGCTTGACCCTTCTGGCACTCAAATCAAAGGGTTATATAACAACAGGACCTGTAATTTGGCTGCAATACCCTCTTCCACCTCTATTAAACTTTGAGTGCCAGAAACATGTGCAAAGCTTTGCACACCCCTATGTTTGTCAAAGAGTTAAACCAATATAGATACCTCTAACATTCACTCACCAATGCTCTGCAAAGCCGGCTTCCCAGCTCTTCTAGGTCTCCATCCAATTGTCCCTGGGAAAACTGTTGGTAGGGCAAAAATGGATACCGAACAGAACACAGGCAGTGTTACCGTGGTTGTTTAGTCCCATAATTCCTGCTAAATAGCTTGAGAAATGGGAACATCAAAGGAAACCAGCTCATGCTCAGTGTTTAACACATTGTCAAACACCAAGCCTGAGCTGCAAGTACAGTCACCCTCCCAAACATTAACCCTCCCCTTGGCCCTACACCACCCCTAACAGTAATAATAAAGTGGTCCCATACTAGCCCTAACACTATCCTATCTCCCAGAGGTAGACACCTTCCTATCATCCTGATATCCAGCTGGGTCTTCTGCACCTTGCTCTGCTTCTTCAGTTTTTCTTCTGTAAGCTTCTGTCTTCTCTCATCTTCTTCATCTGTCACTCTCTTCTTTCTTCTTCATCTGTAATCTTCATCTTTCATCTCCATCTTCATCTGTCATCTTCTTTCTTCATCTGTGCTCCTCTTCTTTTTTCATCTTTAAAGGGATAGTAATACTTAAAATGTAAAAAAAATATGTTGTAGGGTTTATCCCCCTGAGTAAAACAAGAGTACTCCCACTGCTGAAAGGTGTTTCATTAAAAAGTTATTAATTTTCAAAGTTGAATTTTTTAGGTGCAATATCACAGTGGCCTGAAATTGTATAGTGGTGCTGTTGCTACATGATCCTATGGACAGCTCTGGTCCTGGGACCATTTGGTAGAAATCTGGGGCAACACCAGATGCGCTTCTATTAATCAGCTTTAGGTCAGGCCCAAACAGGCCCTTGCCCTGAAAAGGCAAGAATATCAGTGACTTCGTAGAAGATTGGTCCGCAAACCAACTCTTTAGCCAAAAGGTCTGGCCCATAGAAACAGAAAACGATTTTCTGGAAAACCTGGCTGTATCAAACAGAGCTTCAGTAATGTGAACATTAGCCTCCAGAATATTGGCAACCAAAATCAGCATGTCCTCCCCAGGGACATCAGAGTGCATAGCTTCAGATAGCTGTTCTCCTCACATGGCGATAGCCCTATTAACCCAGGCAGAAGTAAAAATGTGCTTTAGCACTACCACCCCCCATGGCAGTAAAATTGGCCTTAAGTAGGGAATCAAGCATATCAGCCTGAACTTTGTGCCCTGTGGCGTCCGCAAGGGAAAGGGCAGTGTCCTTCTCCAAAAGCAAGATAAGGGGGTCAACGGGGGGGGGGGGAGAAGACCACTACACCAGTGCTTCAGGTGTAAAGGGGAATAGCTTAGAGAACAGTTTATTAAGGAAAAGTCTCTTGTCTGGACTTTTCCATCATACAAGGATGAAGAGTGCTTCTCTGAGGAAAGACAGGAGTGTCTTTCTTGAACCATGGACAATATCTGAAGAAGCAGACCCACCCCATCCGCAACCTCAGACACCTGAAGAGTCTCAAAGATCACTTGGATGAGCCTTTCAACAGCATGGGACAGGGTCATCCTCATAGAAATCTCCATAGAAGAAGGAAGAGTCCATGTTTGTGTATTCTCTGAGTCTAATTCCCCCAATAATCTGAGTAATAACAGGTTCAAACTGTTTAAAAGTGTAGAACGCCAGTGAACTGAAGAAGGGATAGGTGCCACTGAGGATAGCATGCTGGCTCTTGGTCAGTGCTGGAGAGTCCCAGTGGAATGGTAGGGGCCTCAGTCCATGAAAAGCATAGAATAGACCCAGAATATTCCCTTAGAAGCCTAGTATGGCATGAAGAACAGTGGATAAGGCGAGTAGGGAAAACCAGACAAAAAGTTAAACAAAATAAAAAGTTCCACAATCCCTTGAGGACACCTGGGTGAATGAAAAAAACATGTTATAGTAGTGGGGCAGTGAAAATAAGCCCCCCAAAGTACCCTAGCCCAGTATTACAGTATGCCAAAATCAGCAGGGACATGTTTAAACTACTGACATATACTGCAGCTATCTGTACTCCCAGACCCAATGAAGAGAACAAGAACTATGAATGAGTCCAGCCATCAAAAGCCAGCTTCAGCACATAAGGATGACAGAGAGGACCCTGAGTCAAGAGGCCTGGAAGAGAGCAAGCCTAAACAGCTTGCCACAGATAGATTTAGAAGATATGACAGTCAGGCCTGGTGGGTCCAGAATGGGGCAATTAGAACGACATGAGCCTGCTCCATACTGACTTTCCTCAACACTCAGGCAGTTAGAGGGAATGGAGGAAACCCATAGACTAGGGGGAAATGCCATGGGATGACCATTAAGTCTACCACAAAGAGCTAGAGGGTGCCAGGTTCTGGCACAGAACAACGGAGAGGCCATTTGGGTCACAGTCAGAGGACCCCATAAAAGGACTATGGAGTTGAACACCATCTGGTTGAGCTCCCAGTTCTTGAGATCCATATGTTGGAGACTGAAAAAATCTACTACAACTTTGTCTACCCTGGTAAAGTAGATGGCAGGGGGGAACTGACAGGTGAGATTCTGCCCACAAGAGGATCAGCCTGGCTTCGGACAAGGCTGATACGACCTGGTCCCTCCATGGTTGCTAAAGTGTGCCACTATTGTAGCACTGTCGTACTGGATTTGCACTGGTGACCCTTCAAGGTACTGAACCCAATGCAGCAGAGCTAGTAAATCACCTAGTGCTCCAGATTACTAAGAGACAGAAGGCTCTCAATCTCGGTGCAAAGACCCTGGCCATTAGAGTACCCAGGATGGCTTCACAGTCCATCAGACTGGCATCTGTCATGACTATCACCCAATTCAGAATCACCAGCGACTATTCAATTGACAGATAGGACCTCTAAAGCCACCAATGGATATCTGTCTGGTCAGTCAAAAAATATGACAGGGGGAGATGGCATTTACTCCATGTACTCTCACACTGTCATAGAGAAGTGAAGTAAGGCATGAGGCGCAAGGTCTGAGACACATGGTGAGATAACAGTATCTTGTCTTCTGGGAGAAAACCCTCCCCAGAAGAGTGCTGAATTTCATACCAAGAAAGTGAAGGACCTGGGTTGGAACCAGAGAAGATTTCTTTATACAGAGAATCTGAATGTGCAGAGCCGCCTCTGAAGGTGCCTTTAGCAAAACGTCACACAGATAGAGGGTAAACGAGATCCATAGTGAATGGATGTGGGCCACCAAGGTTGTCAAGCCATTTGAAAAAACATGCAAAGCGGAAGCCAGCCCAAAATGATGGGCAGTGAGCTGAAAATGAATGTCCTGAAAGGTGAGCCTCAGGAAACACTGATGATTTGCATGGATGGAAATATGTGGATAAGCATCCTGTTTACTCTAGAGAGAGGCCAAAAACTTCCATAGACACATAGCTGTGATGACAAAGTGCCTGTTTGGGTTTTGGAGTGGGACACACCTAGGCCTTTGTAGTAGTAGATAAACTGAGAGCATTCTGGCTGGGTAACAAAAACGACACATCTTCCATGGAAAGAAGGAACATCTAGATGTGACCTGAGGTAATAAAGCACTCTTACATCCAGTGGCATGGCTAATAACCTCATGCAGCTGTATACCACACAACTGCTTCCCCACAAATGGAAGATACACCAATGACCTCTTAGAAGTCTGGTCAACTTACCAGATCTTTAGCCACAGAGTAAAAAATGTTGAGACCTTTCCAGTAACTCTGGAGGCATTAAAGACCTCCTCTGTAAGATATGAATCAGCCTCAAGGATTTTAGAGAAAGGCAGATCATCCTCCTCTTTAGGTGCACTCACATGGAGAGCATCAAAAGGTTGATAACCTCAACCAGCAATGGCTCTAGTCACCCAAGTAACAGCAAAGGTGGAAAGTAAATTAGGCAACAAAATTAGCCTTCAAAGGGAATCTAGGCGATTATCCGACTGGTCCTTCAGTGACACTGCATCTGCAAGTGGCAAAAGTTGTAAGCTTCAAGAGGGAAGAAACTGGAGGGTCTACTGCTGGGGAGGTAGCCCACTGTGCAAAGGCATGAGTAGAAAAAGGATATAAGAGCGAGATATTCCTAGGAAGGAATAGTCTCTTATAAGGCTTCTTCCATTCCTCCAAGAGCACCTGAACTAAGGAATAAGATACAAATGGAGCTCGGTGCTGACTTCCTCTTAAGGGTGGCCTACAAAGATAAAATAATATACACAGTATCTAAAATACTTACAAAACACTCTTAACAATTTGACAGCTATAAAAGATGCCAAAGGATTATACAACCAATATGGTATAAAAAAGGAGTTTAATAAGAAAAGAGTTTCCTCATCCTATACAATAATTTGCTAGAAAGTTTGTAACGACGCAGTCATGCTCAGTAGAGACTGCTGCGCGTGCTGCAGTCATGCTCAGTAGAGACTGCCCGTGACGAGGATGATACAGAGCAGGGCGCTCCAAAGGAGCGTCCAGCTCTGTATCAGCCGCAGCGTGGACAGTCTCTACTGTGCATGACTGCCCCGCACCCGGCTGGCAATGACACGGTGGACCGTGTAATGGGCTCTTCAACTAGTAGGATATATAAAACAATTCTACACATTAGTAGACTTCTACATACAGTTTATGCTTAAATACAAAATCCAAAAATATAAAAGGTATGCATCACAGACTTGATAAAGCACTTGGTGTGAAATGCATAGTTGGATGTAACTTTTCCTGGTTAGGAATGACTGTGGCCATACTGTTGGAAAGTAAGTGTCCATGTATGTAATTTTATATTTTTATATATTTATACTAAAAACAACTGTGTGTGTACCACAGGGATGTCCAGCTCAGGACAACCCTGTGATTAGAGATGGGCGAAAATTTGTGCCTCAAACTGAAATCGGTGAAAAATGTCATTTCCACTTGGCAAATAATTTCCAGCAAAAAGTGCTGATTTTCTGCTTTTTCTTGCATTTTTTTGGCTAGCTCATTTCATTGAAAACAATGTGAACACTGAAGTTACACACAACACATAGCAAATATTATTTTATTTCCCAAAGGCATAGTATAAAAGGGGCATGAGGGTGCCTGTGTTAGAGGGGTGTGGGGAAAGAATCAGTTGAATAGGGGATGATTTTTGGGTGGTTATTTATTGGGATTGGGTGGCAGTTGATAAAAAAAATCCTAAATAAAAAAAACCATAAGACATGGTATAAAAGGGGTCTGAGGAGGGTGCCTGTGTTGGTGGGTGGAGTCTGGGGAATGAATCAGTTGAACAGGGAATTTGTTTTGGGGGGTTATTAAAAAATAAAATAAAATAATACTTTTGTATGTAAAGTGATAGACATGAACTCCTTGACATAAGCTGCCACTGGGGTAGACTGATACTTGACTTGATAGAGTATTTTGTAGAGGATGATTTGTTGTTAGAGGCCTTTGTAGGACTTAGACTTATTAGAGGCCCAAGCCCTGAAGAAACATTGATTTGTAGGACTTAAGCTTGTTTGGCACAAGACCTAATGAAACATTGATTTGTAGTACTTGGCTTGTTAGAAACAAACCCCAAAACATTTTTATTTTTTTTGTAGGACTATGTTTTTTGTTTGTTTGTTTGTTTTTTTAATTCAAGCACAAGCCCTGAGAAAAAATAAAAATGTCCTACTGGCCTAGTGCTAGCAGGTCATGTTGGCCAGTGGCCACTGGCCACTGTCAAATGTCCTTCTGAGTCCATAATTGTGGAATTTGCAACTGCTGTTCTTACTGCTGCTGCTGAGTTGTTTAAACAGCAGGATGATTAGGCCCCTGAAATGGACTGGGATCAGCAATAGCAGTAACATGGGTGATGGATGTTGAAGGTTCCACCTGCCAAGACTTGCTCCGGTGATGCGCCTGAGGCAGTAGCAGCACAATAAGTAGCACCCAGGCTACGTGGAGAAAAGAAGAAGTTTGACAATAATTCTGTCCACCTGTCCCTCCTCCAAAATCATGGGTGTGTTATTAGAATATATTTTTTCCTTTGAGAGCAGGGACTGTGCCTCTCAGCAGCAGCTGCAATGTGCACAGTGTGTGTGGTAAATAACATCTGGGGGCACAACTCTATCCAAACACCATGACACCAGAAACCAAGTACTGCCACTGTCACTATACCTCTTGTCCAGACCCCGCTAATGACACATGACAACTTGCTGAGAGTTTAATTGTCATGATGAACCCTCCCTGCCACCATCTTAGCATAATCTGCAGGATGGAATCTCCTCAGATGTCGTTTGATGCACTGCTTGCGATTCTCCTCCACCGCACTGGCATGTGTCCTCAGTGTACCACACAGTGTGTGCCACATCCTTACATTAACAGTGTGGCTATCATTTGGCGGGGGAGGTAACGAATGAGGTGGATTGGCAGAAGATGTAGATACCCTAGAAGGTGATGGCGACCTAGTTGTTTCACTCATCATGGAACTTTTGATCTCTGCCTCGCCTCTTGTTGCCTTTCTGGAGAGTCAGGGGGTACAGCAACAGTGGTGCTTGATTTCTGTGGTCGGTGTTTGGCTTTAACATGTTTGACATAGATGTCATTGTGTCTGTGTTTCATGTATGATGTCAAACCAATTATGTTGAAGGTATCCAAGGGGTTAAAACAAGAGAACCAGTCAGGTTGGATATCTTCACATAAATAGATAAATGACAATACTGAATAATTTTGAGATCTTTACACTATATTAGGTATTAACACGCTACTTCACAGTAAAGAATTGATTGAAATAATCAATCATGCATGTTTGTGCAAATATATATATAAATTTATTTAAGTGAAATATACTATATATATATAAAGTGTAAACAGCAATGCTATAAAGGAGTGATCAGCAATTACAATAGATATATAGTAAATCAAACCACAACTATCACCATTAGGATTACTAGCAATTAAAGGGTTAACCACATATAGGTATCTTCAGAGGTATTAGATAACAATAATTGCACTCAGCAGCATAGAAAAGGATAATTGATCCTTACAATTAATAAAATGCAGTTGGCAGCAGTGTATATGAATACCTTCTGCCCCAGAAACTGTATAAACTATGCTAATTGAGGTTTAAGGTATATTGTTAGGTGAATTAGCTTTAATATTAAGCCAGGTCCTCTGACAATTCCCTTATACCATATATAATAATCAAATTTAGAGACTAACTGTATCACGGTTCCCGTGATTCCGCTGTCACTCTCTGCTGTGGTGCTCTCTCATTGACGGAGCTTGATTGGCCCGCCTAGGTCCCTTCATATACCGGGCCTCTGGCACCTGTCAGGTGCCCTTTCGTGGTGTTCCCGTACCTGTGCATTCATTGCTGTGTTCCTGCGTTCCTGTGTACCGATTCGGCCTGTCTGACTACTCTTGTTGTTCCTGCTCCGTGATTGACCCGGCTTGGCTGACGACCCTGCTCCGTGATTGACCCGGTTTGGCTGACGTTCCTGCTCCGTGATTGACCCGGCTTGGCTGACGTTCCTGCTCCGTGACCTGCTTCCTGTGTTCCTGCGGGATTCTGATATACGTCGCCTGGCGACATTCTGCACTGTGCATGCAGTGCGGTGCAGACTGATCACTTACTTTACTTTTGCAGAGCTTGTTGCCTCCGTTACTGAGTCTGTCTGTGAACACTTGCTGAGCTTGTTGCCTCCGTTATCGAGCCTGTCCGTGAACACTTGCTGAACTTGTTGCCTCCGTTACCGAGCCTGCTTGTGAACACTTGCTGAGCTTGTTGCCTCCGATACTGAGCCTGTCATTAACACTTGCTGAGCTTGTTGCCTCTACTACCGAGCGTGTCTGTTAACACTAGCAGAGCAATCATGGCCTCCGTTTACGGTGCCTCCACCTTACACCTTTGAAGTTGTTGCACCGCTTGGTGCTGTTGGGCATTCCGTTAGCTCTTGCAGTGTGTGTCTCCGTTACAGCACCGGAAGGGTGTCTTGGCTCTGGTCTCATTCACCTTGCAGTGTTGTACCATCATTACCGCACCAGTAGAGTGCGACTGGCTCAAGTTACGTTAGCTTGTGCAGTGTCTCTGACTCTGTTACCGCACCTCAGGGATGCTATTGGCTCTGGTTCCAGTCAGCTCTTGCTATACTGTTGGGTATACCACGGAACGCCTGTTCTTGTAGTGTTTCAGTTCTGTCTCACTGCTAAGTGCTTTCCATCTAGCACCACTACCTGGACTGTTTTACCATCTACTGGGCGTTGGCTAATCACACCACAACAGAGACTGATTACTTGTATTGGGCATTAACCCTTATACCTCTATTGATTCCTGTTTTACAGCAATATTGTTCCAAGCCATAATGGGCCTGTAAGACATCTATGTACGTGCTATTATCTATTCTAGCCCTAGGGGGCAGTGTTCCTTGTTTTCCCTCAATAAAACTGTGTTTTATTTTAACCTCTGGTCTGAGTGTCGTAAAAACCGTTACAAACTGGAATAGAATCCCAGATTTAAATCACTATAATTTAATAATCTACCGATTACAAATACTGCATACCTTCTGAATAAAACATAAATTGCATTTAATATAGTCAATCAGAGATGCCAAGAAAATACTTAGAACCAATCCAATAATATATGTCTAGACAGCATATTAAACTTTGTGCAAAATATATCACAATTATGACTACAGCAATATTATGTAAAACATATAGGGTACTTCAAGGGTTAATCCACTTATTAAGATAGGAAACCACACCCAAGATGGCAGCTTCTTTTGTCTAGTGAAAGTTTAAAAGAAACTTTCACTTTACAAAAGTTTTAGACCCAAAACACCAAGAAATTCAAAGAAATACCACAAATAAATAGACAAATAGCGGTTAAAGGGTTAATAAATTAATTCAAAGAATTCCCCAGATCAAATATTAGCTATTATAATGTTTCCAGAAATACAACATATTCTAGAAATAACAGAATTATATTAACTAAGATATAAACCAAGCTATTTAACTGTGTTACCCTTATCTGGCAAAATAATAGGATTTTAGTCTTACCTGTTAAATCCTTTTCACTTAGTCCATACAGGTCACTGGTACCATGGGATGTGTAGTCCCCTTTAATAGGCAGGAACAATTATGCAAATAATTTGCAAGGGGCGGAGCCTCCCCTCTTACTTAAGCCACCTTCTGGCCAGAGCCACCCATATTGATTTGAGACCCTAAACTGACCCCAGGTAAGCAAAAAGAAAGACTCCTGTGAGCATGCCCGAACGGTCTCCCACTGAATGCCACAGGAGAGCCAAGACTGGTCCCTTGACAGGGTGGGAGACCAGTGACCTGTATGGACTAAGTGAAAAGGATTTAACAGGTAAGACTAAAATCCTATTTTCACTGTCGTCCAATACAGGTCACTGGTACCATGGGATGTACAAACATTGAGCTGATCCAGAGGCGGGAAGTAAGGCAAGGACCAGGCGCAAGGCCCAAGTCACTAGAACTGTTAACCAATTGATAACATAGCCCAAACTGTAAGTGTCAACGGACACCAATCAAGGGAACAATCCCTGAACTTAACACAGCACACGGAACACGAGCCAACCGGGCTCAACAGTAAGGAAGCACTAAGGATCACAGAGCGGAAGACCTACACAGGCAAGACTGCCTCCAGGACCTTCCTTCCAAAGCTGGCATCAGCCGATGCCAGTACATCAACTCGGTAGTGCTTAGAAAAAGTGTGCACAGAGGACCAAGTGGCCGCTCTGCACAGTTGATCAGCAGAAGCTTGATTCTTGTAGGCCCAGGAGGCCCCAATAGATCTGGTGGAATGGGCAGTCACCCTGAAGGGAACATGCTTATTCCTCAACTTATAGGCTTCACGGATGGTAGCCTTAATCCAAGAGGCAATGGTAACTTTGGAAGCCGGTCTTCCTGCCCTAGGCCCCTCAGGAATGACGAATAGAGCGTCAGACTTCCTGATAGACTCGGTGCGATGAACATAAAACTTGAGGCAACGCACCACATCCAACAAATGGAGATCTCTTTCCTTGTCAGATGAAGGATTAGGGCAGAAAGAGGGAACCACAATCTCCTGATTGATGTGAAACTCAGACACAACCTTGGGTAAGAATTCCTTGGTAGTGCGAAGCACAGCCTTATCCTTGTGGAACACCAGGTAAGGAGGTTTACAAGACAATGCCTGTAACTCTGCCACCCGGCGTACTGACACAATAGCCAAAAGGAAGGCCATCTTCCAAGTCACAAGACGTAATGGAATGGAAGCCAAGGATTCAAACGGTGGTCGCTGAAGAACTCCCAGCACCAAATTGAGATCCCACTGGGGAGCAGGACTCTTGAAGGCAGGTCGAACATGAGTCACACCTTGGAAGAAGACTTTCACATCAGGAAGGATGGCAATCCGTTCCTGGAAAAACACAGACAAGGCAGAGGTCTGAACTTTGAGGGAACTCAGACTGAGCCCCTTGTCCACACCGTCCTGCAAGAAGGCCAGGACAGTGGGAAGATGGAAGTCAAGAGACAACTGCTTGACAGAACACCATGTCACGAAAGTTGACCAAATGCGATGATAGATCTTGGAAGACACAGGCTTACGAGCACTGAGCATCGTCGACACCACAGAAGGAGAAAAGCCTTTCTTAGCTAGAATCGAGGATTCAACCGCCATGCCATCAAACGGAGAGAGTGAACATCCTCTTTCCACAGATACCCCTGAAGAAGCAGGTCCGGACGGGCTGGAAGTGGGATTGGATCCTTCACTGACATGGCCATCAATTCCGGAAACCAGGACTGGCGAGGCCAGTTTGGAGCAATCAGGATGACAGGACAACGTTCTCTCTTCAACTTCTGAATAACTCTGATCAATAGAGGAAGAGGGGGGAAGATGTAAGCCAGGGAGAAGTCCCAAGGGATCGACAAGGCATCCACCGCTAGAGCAAGGGAGTCCCTCAGACGGGAGCAAAACACCGGAACCTTCCTGTTGTGTCTGGTAGCCATCAGATCCACCACTGGCATCCCCCACCGTTGAGTGAGCATGTGAAACACCTCTGGGTGAAGAGCCCATTCTCCGCTGTCGACGGTGTGACGACTGAGGAAGTCTGCCATGACGTTGTCCACGCCTGGAATATGAACTGCAGAGATGACAGGCACGTGATCTTCTGCCCAAGACAAAATATCCTTGACTTCCCACCAGGCGGAACCGCTTCTTGTGCCGCCTTGTCTGTTGATGTAAGCCACCGCCGTGGCGTTGTCGGACTCTACTCTGACTGGAAGACCGGTCAATTGAGACTCCCAGTGCCTCAGGGCCAGCCGGACAGCTCGAAGTTCCAGAACATTGATGGAGAGCATGGATTCCTCCAGACCCCATTTCCCCTGAGCACTGAAGCGACCCCAGACTGCACCCCAGCCCCGAAGGCTGGCATCCGTTGTGACTGTGGTCCAAAGAGGAACTAGAAAGGATTTCCCTTTCAAGAGATGAGAGAGATCTAACCACCAGTGCAGACTCGACTCGACATGAGGAGGAAGAGAAACAGACAGATGTTGATGATCTGGATGATTCCTGCACGTCTGGATCACAAATCTCTGAAGATCCCTGGAGTGGGCCATGGCAAATGGTACTGCTTCGATCGTGGAAATGAACTTCCCCACTAAGGACGACAACTTCGGAACTGGAATTACGTCCATGTCCAGAATCCCAGCCACTCTGACGGCTATCTGGTGAGCCACGTCCTCTGGAAGAAACACCATGCATTGGCGAGTGTCGAACAGGAGACCCAGGAACAGAAGCCTCTGAGAAGGAATCAAGTCCGACTTGTCCAGATTCAGGATCCATCCGTGACGGTTCAGGGTGTGCATGCACCTCTGCAACTGCTGGTGGAGAAGCTCCGCTGAGGAGGCCTTCAGTAGGAGATCGTCCATGTAGGGAGTCACTCTGATCCCATCCTGATGGAGCACCGCTATCAAGGAGCCCAGCACCCGCTGGAAGACTTGAGGAGCTGTAGTCAGTCCAAAGGGGAGCGCTGTAAATTGAAAGTGTCCCCTGTGGCAGGCAATCCTGAGATACTTCCTGCTCTCTGGATGAATAGGGATGTGAAGATAAGCATCCTGAAGGTCCAGGGAGGCAAGAAACTCCCCTGGAGACATCGCTGCAATCACAGAGCGCAGGGACTCCTGGCGGAAGTGGGAAGTCACCACATAGGCATTGAGATCTTTGAGATCCAAGATGGGACGGGCTCCTCCGTCCTTTTTGGCTACCACAAACAGGTTGGAATAAAATCCTGAACCTGTGTCCCCCTGCGGAACCGCCTCCAGGACCTCTTTGACCAAGAGGTCCTGAATAGCGTCGTCGAACAGACGCCTTTTTGAGGGTTCCTGAGAAGGACGAGTAAAATGGAACCGAAAAGGAGGAAGGGAAGAGAAAGGGATCCTGTATCCCTCTGACACCACCTGAAGAACCCATGGGTCCGCCACTGACTCCTCCCAAGTCCGGCGAAAGATGCGGAGACGACCGCCTACAGCCGGATGCGGACCCGGGTTCGGCGAGTCATGCCGAAGCAGTCTTGGAGGTCTTGGCCTTGGAGGCAACTTTGGGCCTCCAGGACTGTTTGGGCTTGGAGGAGGAGCGCGTAGTGGGAGGACCCGTTTGGGCCGAGGAGCGTGTCTCAGTCTGAAAGGAACGAAAGGACCGATTGCGTTTGGCTGGAAACTTTTTCTTAAAGACTGAGGGTAGAAGAGTACTTTTACCGCCAGTAGCCTCACTGATCATTTCTTTGAGCTCAGAGCCAAAGAGCAAATTCCCCTGAAAGGGCAAGGAAAGCAAGGCTTTCTTAGAGGCTGTATCAGCAGACCAAATTTTCAGCCAAAGAGCGCGTCTAGCCACCACAGAAGAAGTGGAGGCCCTCGCCATCATGCGCACAGCATCAAAAGCAGCATCAGCAACATAGTTCTGAGCTTCAGTGATATTAGCAAGAAGCTGCAACTGTTCAGATACAGGCGCATCCTGGCGAACAGCTTCAGTCAGTCGTTCAGTCCAGGCTGCAATAGCCCTATTAACCCATGCCACAGCAAAGGTGGGGCGCATGGCAGTGCCAATAGAGGCAAAAATAGATTTAAGAGAGAGCTCTAATTTCTTATCCGTCCAGTCCTGCAAGGCAGAGGCATCTGAGACAGCCAAAGCAGTAGATTTGGATAGTCTAGACACAGGAGCATCCACCTTGGGAGGATGAACCCATTTTGCCAGCTCCGCTTCGGGAAAAGGGTAAAGTTTGGCAAACTTTTTGGAGACAGAGGAAGATCTATCAGGATTCTTCCATGCCTCAGAAACCAGACGGGCAAGAGTAGGGTTAGTTGGAAAACAAACAACAGGTTTAGATGGCTTTTTCTGAAAAACATCAGTAGGATCATAAGTGGATTCCTGAGTCAGAGGAAGGTTGAGCGTATTCAGAACCGCTCTGATCAGACCCTCAGCCGAAACTTCAGGGTCACACTCATAGGGGTCCCCAATGGACCTGTTAGATTCAATAACAGTACGTTCCTCAGCATCAGAATCCTGCAAAAGTTCTTCTTCAGAAGAATCAGTGATATCAGGAGCTCCCTGTGGCTTAGGCAGGGAGGTCCTGATAGTAGAGGGGGTCTGCCAGACCTGGAGAGCCCCCTGTACCTGAGAGGGAAAGAGTTGAAGCGTGGATCTGAGATCCCTAGTGGCAGCTTTAAACTCCCTCACCCAGGATGGCTCAATAGCGTGGCTGGGAAGCCCAGGGTTGTTATCTTTATCAGTACAATTAGGGCATAGATCCCCCACATTATCGCAATCCAGCCCAATGTGGCAAGAGGAGCAAAACGCCATGGGGGTAGAAGACCCCCCAGCCTCCTTAGTCTTGGGTCTAGCCCCTAGCTCCAGTGAAGTAGACATGCTCACAGCGTCAATATACCCCACAAAAAACACTATCACCCAGAAAAGTGTTAAAGATTAAAGTTTCACCCCAGAAAAGGTCTAAAAACGGACTTATCTGGCCAGCGAAGGGTTAATCTGGTGAGGAGAGAGAAGGCTCGGTCCCTGCGTAGTGTACTCGCCTTGGAAAAGTACCACAAAATGGCGGCCGTCATGACAGCCAATCAGAAACGAGCGCGAGCTAAGCGCTCATGGGAAATGTAGTTTTCCTATGCAAGTACCCCAAACAGTGCCCGAAGCCCCCCTGAACCCCCTACATTAATAAAACACCAACCGGATGATAGAGCAGGAGCCTAGCATTAAAATGAGCCCACTCTGAAGTTGCTGTGACAAGCGGTTTCAGAGATATGTCCCAAACTGTGAATTCCCATAGAGAGTAAAGGAGCTCTGCTGCTGAGCGGGAAAAGCCGCGCTTAAAGGCGCGGAACACCATTTTTAATAAAGTTTAGTAAAACATTAAAAAGTGCCCAAACAAGCATGAAATACATGAGAAACATAAATAAATGAATACCCAATGCTCCAAAACTCAGAGAATAACACAGAAATTGCATAAATAGAGATAATGCAATAAAAACACCCTATGAGTGCTGGAGTGTGTTAAAACTCCCAAATACAAGCCCATCAAAGGGACACTGTGGGGACAAGTGGACCTTCAGCACTCAATGGGTGACTCACCTTTCTCGCAGACTTCTGTCTTCAGGTGACCATGATAGGGAGGGAAAGAACCAGAGGTAATTTCCCCAACAGGGGAGCTGCTTAACACAAGCTGTCCCCTCATCAGGTATAGGTCCACAGAAATCCCTGGAAGCTGCACTAGCCACTTCGGGTGAGGGCATTCACAGCCATGGTCACCCTCCTAATGGTGGTATTCCATATTTGAAGAAAAAATAATAAAACTCTAAGAAGCATAGCTGTTCTCTGCCTGGTGTGCAAGCACACCAGGAACAAATCAATATGGGTGGCTCTGGCCAGAAGGTGGCTTAAGTAAGAGGGGAGGCTCCGCCCCTTGCAAATTATTTGCATAATTGTTCCTGCCTATTAAAGGGGACTACACATCCCATGGTACCAGTGACCTGTATTGGACGACAGTGAAATAACAATTTACCAATAATAAATAAATTCTATTTAATTTCAGAATTTCTATAGCTAATATAGTTTAATATAATTAATCCCAAATTAATCCCAAAGACAAATTAGAAGGAAATTAATTTTCTTCAAATAAGGAAGAAATAAATATTTGATTCTGAATTTTGCAGAATGGTAGTAAGGAAAGATATAGTTACCAGTCCACTAAGTGTTTCTTTGTATCCCTCAGCTGCGTACACAGAGCAGGCATTGAAGAGCCAGGAACCAAGAGAGTCAAGTGGAAAAGCCCTTCCTCCCCATCATGGTGTTGTCTCTGACAGTGCTATCAGGAGCTTGTGCCAAGGTGTGTTCCCTCTTTTCCTCTTCTCACTGACTTGTCACAAATTGTGCACAGTGCCGTTGCTGATGACTGCACTGTGCCTGTATCTTGGTGCCCGTGATTTCCTCCAGTGGGTAACTGCTGTAACATCGACATTGTTACTTCGTGGCTGTCACTCTATGCAAGTTGCTGTTCTTATAGGTCACTGTGGTTGTGATGTCGTCTCTCCGCCCACCTGCCAGGCCTTTTAAACCTCAGCATGTCCTATTACCTGTGCCCTTTCATGGTGTACCTGAGCCTAGTACTGTGTTGGTCCATTGCTGTTCCTGTGTATTACTCTGGCTACATCCGACTACCCGATCCGGCTCTGACTCCTGTCTATGTCCAATTATCTGATCCAGCTCTGGCTATGTCTTACCATTCTCCCTCTGTTGCGATCCATTGCTATTGCTAGTCTAGGCTGCCCAGCCGGCTACTGTATCCTTGTTTGGGCCTTCCCTTACCGAGTTTGCTACCCATTAGCAGTGCTTGCTTCGGTCAGTCCATATCACTGATCTCTTGTGTTCTGTCCAGTCCCTGTGTTGCCTCACCTAACCTACTAGGTGCTGTTGTCCTTGCATAGGTATACCCTAGCAGTAGGGTATAGTTGCACTACAAGTCACCTGCTTGGTGTGACTAGGGAAGTGCCATGCACTGTCCCTCTATCCTGCTGTGAAGGTTACCTAGGGCCGTTTGGTTACTGCTACAACAACCTAGTGAAGGGTTGAGGAAGTGTCTTGCACTGTCCTTACACCTGGCCTCGAGAAGGTGGTATAGTTGCTCTACGAGTCACCTGCTTGGTGTGACTAGAGAAATGCCGTGCACTGTTCCTCTATCCTGTTGCGAAGGTTACCTATGGACATTCGGTTACTGCTACACCTGCCTAGTGAAGGACTGAGGAAGTGTCTTGCACTGTCCTCACACCTGGCCTTGAGAAGGGTGTGGAGTTAGTCGCTACTGTGTTGCTCCAGAGTTCTGAGAGTCTCGCTCAAGTTGCCTGGGTACTCTAGCGTTAGGGTACAGACGTGGGTTACCACACTTGCATTGTGACTCGTGGGAGTGTACTATTTCTTACTGCTACTGTTTTATATAAAATAAAGTTTATTTTAAATTTTATCTGTACTTGTCAGTATCGTTATTTCCTAGTCACTCCGTGACAGCCTGCCCTAAGAGAAAAATAGTCCCACACCCAAGAGTTCAGGGGACAGGTTACAGGTGATGAAGAATGGCCTCTTTCCTCTTTTCCTTCATATTCCCCTTCACTGTCTGTGGCAGTGGATAATGTTGCTGCTGTTGCTGCAACTGCCTCAGATTCAACACTGCAGCTAGGACCAGGAGTATTGCTGGCACTGGCAAGTGGAATCTGTCCTAGTCCCACATCACCTGTTGACCCCATCTCACTGCTGCTTGGAGGATGTGATGAGCAATGTGACAAAGGGTCCCTTAATGTCACACTTGCCATTTCTTGGTGACGTGAAGAAGGCAGACTGACAGTGGCAGCAGTAGCAGCAAGGACAGACAGCTGATCTTTGCTCCTGCTGGTGGTGGTATTAATTGTGTGCCTGCTCTCCCCCAATAACAGTTCTGGCCTCTTAGTCTTCAGGATCCTGTTACATTTGGACACTTTAGTGATGTGAAGAGGAGGACTCCCAGGGTCAGAGGAATGGTGAGGGTCCCTTGACCGCTAGTCTGGACACTCTTAAATGTTTCTCCTACCACTCCGGCTGCTTCACCATTACTGCTACTACTACTAACACCAACCACATCAAGTTCAGCTGCAGAGTCTTCCTCCTCAGTCTCACAGTCACTAGTAATATGAGGATATTGTTGTTGATTGCACCTCCTACACTCCTAATGCTAACAAGCTGCTGGCCCTTAGTAGTAGTACTAGAACTGGCAGGACTGCTTGGGGGTGACAAGTATGACTTAGGATCCCTTGCATTCATAGCTGGTATCATTTTCTCCTTCCCACACTAGCCGTAGGCAAAGTATTGGTGGCAGCAGGTTCAGCACTGGCAGCAGGTACAGCACTGGAGGCAGCAGGTACAGAAATGGTGGCTGCATGTACTGCAATGGTGGCACTGGCAGCAGGGGCAGCACATCTTGCAGCAGGCACAGGCAGCTGACCTGTCCTGCTCTCACTAGTACTACTCTTTTCTCCTTCCCTTCTCATTCCTTTTCTCCCTTCATTCCCATTAAATTTCCCAAGATCCTAGGTGGACTGGACAGCATTGGTTCAGTACTGCTCACTTCCTCCTCTCAGACTCAGTGGACACATAATAAGGGTCCTTCCAGTTCCTCTTTTCACTGCTCATAGTGATAGTAGTCACTATGAGGCTCTCCTGTCTCAATTTAACAAACAGTTCGCAGCAGAGCAGCACATGCACGTCTACCTTGCTCTGTAGCTGCTTCCATTGTGTTTCACTTCCGCAAATACGTCACGTTTTTATAAAGAAAAAGCAAAAACAATGTAAATCAATGGGCGGAAACTTTCTTGCCACTGAAAAATTGGTGGGGAATTTTGGCCAACTGAAAAAAAAAAAGCTGACATTTTACTCGATGTTTTAAAAGCGGAATTTCTCACGAAAAAGCGCACAATAACATGGTTATAACAGAATTTCTCAAGGGAACACGGTGACAATTTTCGCCCATCCCTACCTGTGACAAACACAGGATTCATTTTTTTTTACATTATTTTTATGCAGATCTCTTGGAGGGGGCATCAGGAGGGGTCTGGATGTCCGAAAGAGGTCTGAATAAAATGTAATTAAAAATAATAATAATAACCCTGTGTGTGCCACACGGTGGGTCCAACACATTGCTTTGCAGTGGATACCCCTGTGGCACTGTCAGGAGATAAGCCACAGTGATAACAGGAAACCGTGTTCTGTATATCTCTCGTATAAAAATACATTTGAGATCTTGCACACAAACTAGATATGATACACTTTTGCACAGTGAACAGAATTGATCAAAAGAATCAATTACTCATATTCATGAAACAATATATGTAACTTTATTTAAAGCTAAATAAAATGTAATATATAGAGAACGCAACAGTAATCGGTGAATTGGGAAACAGAGATATGCAAAGTTTGACTCAGTAATATATATCAAACAGCAGTTCTAAACTAAGATATGTATATATATATATATGGCATGAGAAAATATAATACGATAGGATATAGCAGATGACTGTACAAATAACACACAAGCACTTATAGGGTAAACCTGTATATGAATATAGGTATCCAGAGGTATAAGTTAGCAATGTTTGAATCCAGCAGTAGTGAGGTTAATAATTCCTACAATTTAGATAGTACAGTAGGTGGCAGTATAACAATACCTGCCCCACCCCAATGTACTAAGGCAATTAAAGTGTTAGTAATGTCTTAAAAAAAATTTTTTTGCATTTAGAAGAGCTTAAAAAGCTGATCTAAATGCAAAAAAACGTATCTCTCAAACTGCTATGGTTTAAGAGATACGGGCGTTTAAAGTTTGATTTTTCCTACTGACAGCTGTAAAGCTGTCAGCAGGAGATCCGTGTCGGTCGACACCCTGGCGCTTGAGAAGTGCCGGGATCTCGTTACTTACACGGAATCCCTTCATTGGAATGGTCTAAAACGTGTGCCTGAACACTAGATACACATTTTAGACCATTCCAATGAAGGGATTCCGTGTACGTAACAAAATCCCGGCACTTCTCAAGCGCCAGCGTGTCGACTGACACGGATCTCCTGCTGACAGCTTTACAGCTGTCAGTAGGAGAAATCAAACTTTAAACGCCCGCTATGGTTTAAGAGATAAGTTTTTTTGCATTTAGATCAGCTTTTTAAGCTCTTCTAAAAGCAAAAAAAAATTTTCAGACATTACTAACACTTTAAGTGGCAGGGAACTTGTCACTTGAGTTGTGCTCAATAGGACACAGATCAAGTGGCAAACCTTGATAACCACGATGCACAATATTGCAAGAAATATTACACAATCTGAAAGACTTAAAGTCCCAGATATACAAAAGAAAAATATAACTATATGGCTGCTGGTTTCAATTTATGCATATGTCTGGAGGAGAACAGAATAATGAAATATATTTCCTGGTAAAAATATGCATTACCACATTATAATCTTAGCAAAAAAATAAGGTATGGGTAACAAAACAATGATAATATATATGAGATATATATCAAAGCATATAAACCCTGAAAGATTATAATGACAAATTCATGTCTGCACACATCTATCAGCGCAAGGGGTTAACCAGAGTTATAGACAGAAGAGATCAACCAACAACACACTCCCAGGTTTTTGCCCCGTCAAGATTTTCACAGATGTGACTATTTCAACGATACAACCTAAGCTAGATGTCACAAACAGATAAAACAAAGTAGTACGGGATCAACCAAAATGCCAATTCCACAATTAAAGACATAGAAAGATACAGAACACCGAGAATGGAGCACAGAAAAATGAACCTCTCAGAGTATTTACTGTGAGTTTTCTATGCCGGTCTGCAGTGGCAACAAATGTAACTCACTACAACCCGGCACAGATACCTGTACGCGAGACAAACAATTTGCTGTTAAGGTATCATCTTATTAGCTAGTCTAAAATTTCTATCAATCTGGTCCTTACCCTATATCAACGTGAATTAACTGTATAATTTCCAGAAAGTTATACTAAACTTTACAGCCAAATGACTACTGAATTTCTTTCTCAGTAGGCTGGCCAGTTCTTACTGGGAAGAAAATATAATATAATCCCAGAATTTACTGGTTTATGATTACTCTGGAGATTTATACAGTGTAAAGATAATAACTAAGTTATGCTTTACCAATCATAAATAGGGTGTGGTCTTAGGCACGGCACGGTTCTGCGAATCTCAGGAACCTAATGAAATTTGGCAACCCTCAGGAGACTCCTCTCCAAGACCCAAAACAATGTTTATATGACCCAAAGCCCCCCTTTGGGATACGCCTATTTTTGTCTCATAGGTCACCCCTCAGAGAATTAGCATATAAAGATAATATTCATTAGTAAATATATTTAAACATATTTGAAACATAAATCCATCATGTCGTCAGTTGTCAGTATAATATCAAAAATGCGGATAGCATTTTAAAACTACATCAAATGAAAAAAAAATAAATGTTTTTCTCTCAAGCAATAGAAACCTCAAACACTATCGCTAAGTGAAGGATGTGTCCAGAATTTCTTATTTCAAAACATAGTTTCAGTTTAGCTACATTAACCGGCTAAGGGGAGTGAAATCATTCCGTCCCAACAGATTTACAAAAATGTATTCATGAGAAAGATTAAGATTTCTCTTTCTACAAAATATGTTTAAAGATACAGTCTCATATATACACATACAAAATGACCACTGAACAGATTCTTAGTCATTTCTTTACAGAAAGAGCAGATTCTCTGATAGCACACACAGGATTAATTTGTTTACAGGAGGGATCCTGATGCCCAACATGGAGGCCTGTATTAAAATAATGAAATAATACTAATGCATTGGACCCCCTGTGGCACACAAAGGATTATTATTTGTTTGCATTATTTTTTATTCACACCATGTTGGGGGGCATCAGGCGGTGTCTTGATGCCCCCAATGAGGTCTGAATAAAAAACAATGAAGAAAAAAGAATTAACCCTGTGTATGACATGGGGGGGTGTTCAATGCATTGCTTTGCAATGTGTTGGATACCACATGACATGCACACTAACTGCCTTCAATCCCCTCATGTACCCTAACCTCCCCATTCTGGTTCCAAAGACCAGTGACAGTCACATTCTCCTCGCCTGACCGCTTATATGCAAAGAGCCGGGTGAAAAGTTACCATTATAGACAGGGGGATTGTGCACCTGCCCGCATCTATATATAAAAAGATACTGGTGAATGTTGTGCTCCTATTATTAATATCACATCAGATGGGAAGATTAAACAAAAATCTGTTGAATAGCTGGCAGAGGTTTGATCAGTTAAGGGTCATAAGCTTTTCATCTTGAGGGACTGCACCTTTAAAAACAATGTTTGTTCATCTTACTGGCCTGGTTATAAATTATTAGAATTACTGGTTATTTTATGTGAATTATACTGTATAATATATGCATATATAAACATGTTGATCTTTTTAACTTATCTTTTACATTTTTTGGTATAAATGAAAGTACACTTTTCTACAGTATTTTCCTCATTTATTTGCAATACATAGTCAGAGGGAACACTCTCCTTGTATATTGTTTTTATCCATATTTTGTAGTCTTGACCATTACACTTGGATCATTGGATTGTAGATAGCACCTTTTGACTATACTTACAACATATTATTCTCCTGAAATAGGCCAGAGGATAGTGCCATAATACACCTTGATTTTTTTGCCTTCTTTTCTTTTTAAACAAGAATATCATCAACGTTTCAACAAAACATGAACAAATCTTGCAGACATTTGCTGCCCTCTACTGTTAGGTTTGGGACCTGCTATTCTCAGAACACAACCATTTTTATAAAAGCAAACTGGAGTTATTCTTGACTAAACCCACTACACCATAGGGTATAAATAAAAATGTATAAGTTCTCATGCACTTGGATAGCGCATTTTAACACCTTGAATTTCAGAGAGGTTTCCAATGCACTGCTTTGCCCGGCTTACTTTAACAGGAATATATATTTGTCCCCATGGTGCATTTAGTTTGTCCAGAATAATCCCAGTTTACCTTATAAATATGGGCTACAGCTGGATGAATTGCAAATCAGGTTTCATTACTAATGCAACAATATATAAGGGAAGCATTAAGAAACTAAAATGAGAAAAGTTTAAATAATGCAGGGACAATTTTTGGCAAATATAAAAGGAACCCTTGAATACTTTGTACATCATGTACAATATCTTCAGAAATAAATATAAATGTACCTACTTTGTATAATCGGAATAATTTAATCTGATGTCCTAAGGTATTCAACACGAAAAGATGCCTTTTCTAATGACATATAGTGATTTCACAGAAGAAACATAAAATATGACCTGTACAGCATTAAAGGAACTCTTCCTTAAAATTTGGTTGCACAATGTTTGGCAACAATGACAGTCTCCAAATGTTTCTTGTAGTTGTCTATAAGCTTCTTGCACCTTCAGCTACAATTTGTTCAAGCTTTTGAATGTTTTCAGTTTCCTTTTCCCAGTGGTAGATTTCAGCAATTTCCAAAGGTTTTCAACCAGATTGAGATCAGGACTCATTGATGACCAGTAAAACCATTCTTTTGTGCTTTTTGATGTGTGTTTTGGATCATTGTCCTGCTGGAGGACCCATGCTCTTCATCCCATACCTAGTTTTATGACACTGGGTAGCACATTTCATTGTATAACGCCTTGGTAATCCTCTGATTTCATGATTCACTTAATACGTTCAAGGCCTGCAGTACCAGAGGCAGCAAAGCAGCCCCACAATATTATGGATCCTCCACCATATTTAACTGTAGGTAGGGTGTTATTTTCCTTATGCAGTCTGCATTGTCTAAGACCTCTACTTTGGTTTCATCTTTCCATAGAACATATTTCCAGAATGATTGTGGTTTCACTAGGTAGGTTTTGACAAAGTTCAGTCGTGCTTTTTTATGTTTTGCTTTCAGCAGTGGGGTCCTCCTTGGCCTTTGCCCATAAAGCCATTCTTGGTTTAGTGTGTGGCGCATGGTATGGGTTGAAACCATCACTCCAGATTGCTCCAAGTCAGCCTTAAGGTGTGTGGATGTCTGATGTGGTGTTTTTTTCCACAGGTCACACCAACCTTCAAAGACTTCTCTGATCAATTTTCCTCTTGACACCATGTCCCAGGGGGATCTTGACAGTTCCATGAACATCAAACGTCTTAATAAAATTGCAATCTGTTGAAACAGGGAAGCCAAGGTCTTTGGAGATGGCCTATTACCCTTTAGAATTCTTATGTCTGGTGAAAATAGTGTTTCTGATGCTCTCAGATAGCTCTCTTGTCTTTACCATTGTGAAAAAGGAATAGGGAATGAAAGTGTCACTTTTAAGCATTAAAGCTATCATGTGAGCACTGACAATTTATCACAGGTGAGTCTAATTTCACAGCAACGACATTCTAGTTCTTCTTTTCAGATTGATTTGAATTCTTCAAGAGGATGCCATTAATCGTGTTATGGCAATGTTTCAATTTTTAAACTTTTTCCTCCTGTTTCTTTTCTTAGTTGTTTTTTAACCTGTGCTGTTCTGTATCAAACATATGAGTGTATATAGACTAAAGCTGTTTCACTACACACCTTTTTTCAGGAGATATTGCATATGACATACAAAATATTCAAGGGTACCAATAATGTTGACCATAACTGTAGTTCTAGGTTTTTGGGAAGGCACCATCCACAGCTGAAAACAACTCAGGAATTTGACATGCATTTTGTAAACTCTAAAGTAACTACAGATCTAAGTTATAGGGAAAGGACAGAGTTTGCAGTATTCCCTCTAATTCAGGGGTAACTAACACTGGTCCTGAAGTGCTACCAACAGTGCATGATTGCCCTGATTTAGTACAGGTGGAGTGATAAAAGCAAATGAGTCACTGTTTGATTCACCTGTATTAAGGCAGGGGACTAAACCACATTGTACCTGTGTTCCATATGGACTAAAGAGAAATGGTAAAAACACTAAAATTCTATTTTCTACCCCTTCAAAGTTACAAAAATCATTTGAAAACTATGGAATTTACTACTGTATTCATTAGCTAATGCTCTTCCAAGTAAAATAGCACCCCGATTTATGAGCAGGGGGTACTAGAATTACAAAATGACTCCATCTGCAATCTTTCATTTTAATTCAATTTTTTCAACTGTACTTAAAAGATTGTACCAACTACATACTTGAAGAAAAGGTAGACAAACCATATCATTTTGGAAAGAAGTCAATCAACAGCATCAAATAGGGGTCATTTGCCTTTCTACCCCTAGCCTAATGTGCACAAACGTTTCCTAGAATGTGTCATTAAAGGAAAGAAATAGAAAGTGTTTTACATTTCAAACCCTTTAAATACACTGAAATAACTGTAAACTATGGACAGCTGCCCTTCCGAGAAAAGTGGTTCCACATTGGTATGAGCTGAACTACTGTAGAGAGTGCCTGAAGTACAAAACTGCGCCATCTGCAATATCAGATTGAAAAAAAAAAATGTAGACAAACTTGGAAAGAAGACAACCCGCCATATAAAATTAGTTTTTTCTTGCCTTTCTATCCGTAGCCTGATGTGCACAAATGTTTCAAGAAGTTAGCATTGAAGCAAAATATAGGTATTATTTTAAATATCCACCCCTTCAACGGTACTGAAATCACAGAAAACCACAGAATTGTAAAAAAAAAGGTAAAATAATTCAATTTGTTCCTTTAGTGCCACCTTCTGGAAACATTTGTGCCCACCAGGCTAGGTCTAGAAAGTCAAGTGACCCCTAACGTGGTGCAGTGGGATATCTATTTTCAGGATAAATATAGTTGTATATAGTTATTTAGCTGTTCAGGGATAGTTTTACCATGCAATCTCTGGAATGTGCATTTTGGTTTATAAAGTTGAAAATGCCACTTTCCGCTCCTGATCATTAGGGGTCTGCGCAGCTCATGCATGTAGGTAAAACAATACAAACTGTATTTGGTATTTTTCTACTTGGGAGATTCAGGGCTTTTTCAAATAATAGAAAACCTGGTCCTGAAGTGCTACCAACAGTGTATGTTTCATGATCGCCCTAATTCAGTACAGGCGGGTTGATAAAAGCAATTGAGCCACTGTATTGATTCACTTGTACTAAGACAGGGGACTCAACCCCATGGTACCTGTGTTCCATATGAACTAAAGAGGAATGGTAAAAACACTAAAATACTATTTTCTACCCATTTAAAGTTACAAAAATCATTTCAAAACTAAGGAATTTACAACTTTATTCATTAGCTACTGCTTTTCCAAGTAAAATAGCACCCCACTTATATGAGTTGAACTACTGTAAGGGGTTCTAGAAGTACAAAACTATACCTTCTGCAATCTTTCATTTTAATTCATTTTTTTCAACTGTATTTAAAAGATTGTAACAACTACATACATGAAGAAAAGGTAGACAATCCATACCATTTTGGAAAGATGTCAATTCACAGCATCAACTAGGAGTAATTTGCTTTTCTACCCCTAGCCTAATACGCACAAATGTTTCCTACAATGTGGCATTAAAGGAAAGAAACAGTCAGAAAACTGTGGACAGCTGCTCTTCTGAGAAAAGTGGTTCCACAACCCACCATATAAAATTAGGTTTTCATTCCTTTCTATCCCTAGCCTGATGTGCACAAATGTTTCAAGAAATTGGCACTGAAGCAAAAAATAAAGGTACTAAAATCACAGAAAATGTAAAAATGTAAAATAATGCAATTTGTTCCTTTAGTGTCAACTTATGTAAACATTTGTGCCCACCAAGCTAGGTCTAGAAAGTCAAGTAATCACTCATTTGGTGCAGTGGGATATCTACTTTCAGAATATATATAGTTTTATATAGTTATTCAGCTGTTTTCAGATCATTTTAAAATGCAATCACTTGAATGTGCATTTTAGTTTATAAAGTTGAAAATACCCCTTTCCGCTCCTGATCATTAGGAGTCTGCGCAGGCCATGCATGTAGGTAAAACATGCCTGAGGAATGCCTGAGGATTGCAGAACTGGGAAGAGGCCTGAGAGATTCAGGATCTCCATTGACTTTTGGGTCCAGGAATGGGAAACTGCCTCATCAAACCTTCAAGATGTTTTAGGAGAGTACCTGTGACAAAGAGGCAGTGTGTCCTTCATAAGGTTGATCAGGGAGACTGGGTAACAATTCTGGTGGGCAAGCTGATTGGACGTGCAGCTGAGGCATATCAATCCCTAATGATGAAGTCAGCCGTAATTATGCTGAGGTGAATAGTTGCCTGCTTACCCAGTACTCAGTTACCCCAGATGCCTACCGGTAGAAGTTTCGGGATACCCGGCTGCGGGAACAGGACTCATATGCTGAATGAGTGGATCGTGCTTGTTACAACTGGCTACAGGACTGCAATGCAAGAACAATGGAGGATTGTCATCAACTCTTCCTACTGGAGCAATTCTTTCAACATTCGTCTCCTAAAGTTCTTGATTGGGGAAGGGACCATGATCCAGCTATGTTGAGCGAAGAAGACAAGTTGGCTGACAAATATGTGGAAACCCAATGGAGCAGACCCCTCTCCGGTCCCACCCAAAGAATCTAACATCACCTCTAGAGGGGTCCAAGTACCAGGGCCCTGTGAGTCAGCAATTTAATGTATTATATAGTATTTTAGAAAGGGACTGTGAGTCAAGAATTATGTGTATTATATGGTTCTCAAGAAATATTACCCATTAATATTAAATATTAAGATGATTTCCCATAGGGCTGTAATTTAAAAAAAGTTACATGATATGTGAGATCTTTCGGGCAGGCTCCTAACACTAAAATTAGGGGATGTAGTGTAACATTCAATAGTTGAATGTCCATAAAGCCTGGATCAAGGAGCAGGTCCCCCAGATATGGAGAATGTCACTTGGATTGCCAGAGTGTAAGCGTTCATGCTTACCTTCTAGGGAACCGGCTGCTCTGTGCCCCGTTCAGCAGCCGGTCCCCGTGGCGTTCCGGATGCGGCTTCCTATGCCTTTGTGTGTCTGTTTCTGCATGGCTCTGGCTCCCTCTACCGGCCGGCTGAGTCAGGCGCGCGTCACTTGATTGACGTGTGCGGCCCTTAAAGTGACAGTGCTCCACCTTCCTGGGGTGGAGCTTAGAGTACTTAAACTGCCTGGACACTAACTCACTTGCCCTTTCGTGATGTCCAGTGCAGCTGGCTAGTGTTTTGTGCATATATTGGTCTGTCTGAATACCCGTTCTGGTGCCAACCTTTGATTTGTCTGACTACCCGCTCTGTGTATGACCCCGGCTTGGCTGACATTCCTTCTGGTGTGGACCTGCGGCTCTGGTAGACTAACTCCTTTGTATATGACCTTTGGCCTGGTTGACTATCCGTCTCTGGTACTGACCTTTGGCTCTGTCTGACTACCCGCTCTGTGTATGACCCTGGCTAGTCCTATACCTATTTGGTACGACTTGCGGCTGTTTCAGTATTGCTCCTTGGGGGCTCCTGTTTGTCTGACTACCCATCTTGATGCTACCTGGGGTTGTCCACTGCGCACCCAGCATACCAACGCTCCAGTGGATAACTGGTAGGGTACTCCTGGTGGTCCCAACAGATGTCTCCATGTCCCTGTCCATTTACTGCGGCGTTCAGGTGTGGACCTGTAGTGCAGTAGCCTTTTCTGGATCCTTGGCTGTTCAGGTGCGGACCTGCATGTAGTAGCCTTTCCTTGTACCTTGTCTGTCCAGGTGCGTACCTGTGGCTTTGTAGCCTTTCTCTGAACCTTGTTGGTACAGGTCCGTACCTGTGTGATCCTCAGGTGCGGACATGAGGCAGCTTATCTCTACCCTGTCTTCAGGAGCTCAGCTCGGTGCTTCCACTGCAGCTAGCCTTCATTATACCTGCCATATTGCTGTTGCCGTTCTTTGTGAACGTGCCTATCCTAATAAAGAGTGCGTTACCTACAGCACTTGTCCGCTTGTCGTTATTGAGTCTGTGACAGTATGAAAGGGCCATGTCTACGGACGGTACTGGTAACCCTTCGGCACAGCACCTACTAGCCAGGATGGAGGCTCAGGATCCACAAATTGATCAAATAACATTTGCATTACATACCCTGTTAAACCGTACTGCACACCTTGACCGTCCTGTCGGACAACCGGTGGCCCCCCCTGTTGCTAACCTGGCACCGGCAGTGCAACCTCTCCTGATGCAGGTGTGATCAGGGGTTTTTCCACTCGGATGCCGCTCCCTGAGCGGTATGGGGGAGATCCAGCCCTGTGTCGTGGTTTCCTAAACCAATTGGGCATTTATATGGAAATGGTACCGCAAGCATTTCCCAATGAGCGCAGCAAGGTCGGATTACTGATTTCACTTTTGTCTGGCAAAGCATTGGCGTGGGCCAATCCTCTTTGGGAGAATGAGAAACCCATCGTTCATGATTTTGTTGGGTTTGTGGCCGCATTTAAACGTGTGTTTGACATACCCGCCCGCTCCACCTCTGCTGCTAAACAATTAATGTCTATCCACCAGGGCAGTCGTACCGTGGCCGAATATGCGATAGAGTTTCGCACATTGGCAGCGGAAGTAGGATGGAATAATGAGGCGTTGGTAGCCCCCTTCTCACAAGGGCTAAACGACGTAATCAAAGACAAGATTGCGGCCAGAGAATTGCCGTCAGATCTAGATGATTTGATTTTGTTTATCATTTTGATTGATACTCGTATCAGAGAGAGACCGTCATTTAAGGAGCGTCAGTGGAGGCCTCCAATTCGATTGGCACCAACGTTTAATTGCCCACCTCCCTCACCTCCCAAGCCTCCTAGTTCTGACCTGGGGGGGGGACCCTATGCAGTTGGGATTTACCCGACTGTCGGCACAGGAAAGAGCATTCCGCAGAAGGGAAGGGCTGTGTCTTTATTGCGGTAAACCCGTACATTTGTTGCGCAATTGTCCCATACGACCGGAAAACGGGCACACCTAGAGCCACATAAGAGACAAACTCTAGGTGGGGTTTCACAGTCCCCAGGAGATTTCCAAGAGAAACCTACTCTGGAGGTCATCCTTTCTTGGGCCAAGTTCTCTGTAATAACCCTGGCCCTAATTGATTCTGGAGCGGCAGGTCACTTCATTGATGCATATTTTGTAGAGAAACATGCCATTCCTGTATTGCCACGGGCATCTCCATTCACGATAGAGGCTATCGATGGCAGGCCATTACAACCGTCTCAGGTGACTCATGAGGCCATTGCTGTAGACCTGTTGGTGGGAGCCCTACATCATGAGACACTCCAGTTTCAGGTCATAAGCTCCCCACATCATGAGGTCATTCTGGGGTTTCCGTGGCTTCTCAAACATAACCCCAGGATGGACTGGCACAATTGCGACATCTTGTCTTGGTCTCCACGTTGTACAGAGTCATGCCTGACTCATCCTGTTAGAATTTTGGGCCTGTCTCCTTCTTCCTCCACCTCCTCCTCCTCCACCTTACCTAAGGAATATCTGTCCTTCAGTAAGGTTTTCAATAAGGTACAGGCCACGACTCTTCCACCTCATAGACCGTATGACTGTGCTATCGAGTTGGTGCCAGGGGCAATTCCTCCAAAAGGTCGGGTGTACCCCCTTTCCTTGGCCAAAAACCAGACCATGGAGGACTATGTGGCGGACGCCCTCTCTAGAGGGATTATTAGGAAATCCACCTCCCCGGCAGGAGCAGGGTTCTTCTTCATAAAGAAGAAGAATGGCAAATTGAGGTTGTGTATTGACTACTGGAGGCACAATAAAATTATGATCAAAAATGCATATTCCACTGATAACAGAGTTATTTGACCGGTTGTGTGGATCAACTGTCTTTACTAAGCTTGATTTACGGTCCGCATATAACCTGGTGCGTATCAGAGAGAACGATGAATGGAAGACAGCATTCAACACCAGGAGTGGTCACTACAAATATCTGGTAATGCCTTTCGGTCTGTGCATCGCTCCCGCTGTCTTCCAGGAGTTCATTAATGATGTGTTGCGGGACCTTTTGATGAGTTGTGTGGTCGTCTACCTGGACGACATTCTCATCCATTCCCCAAATATTGAGCAACACCGTACAGATGTGGCAAAAGTGTTGTCACTCCTAAGGGCTAATCATCTTTTCAGTAAGTTGGAGAAATGTGAATTTCACCAGTCTCGGGTGACCTTACTGGGGTATGTAATTTCCTCTTCTGGGTTGGCTATGGACCCTGGGAAACTGTCGGCAGTACTCCATTGGCCTCATCCTATGGGACTCAAAGCTATTCAAAGATTCCTGGACTTTGCCAATTATTATTTTGAGGCCGCCCCGCTTTTGAGACATCCCAATCCTAAGTTGCCATTTACTATGGAGTTTGACGCGTCTGAGACAGAAGTAGGCGCCCTCCTGTCTCAGCGGTCATCTTCTGATGAGACGTTGCTGCCGTGTGGGTTTTTTTCTCACAAACTCACAAGCCAGAGACTATGTATGACGTTGGAGATCGTGAATTGTTGGCCATTATTCTGGCGTTTCGCAAATGGCAACATTTACTTGAGGGCACTCCTGTTCCATTTCTGATCCTTACTGATCACAAAAATCTGTGTTACCTTTCTGAGGCAAAACGCTTGTCCTCACAACAGGCTTGATGGGCATTATTCCTGTCGCGCTTTAATTTTGTGGTATCTTATCTGCCTGGTACTAAAAACATTAGGGCTGACACCCTGTGCTATCAGTTTGGGTCCTTGTCTAAACAGGAGTGTGATCCTATGCCTGTGATTTCTCCGGATCGTATTCTGGCAACCATTTGCACCAGTATTACTTCCCCTCTGGGGTTTGAGGTATTGGCGCCCCAGCCGAAAAACCGCATGGGAAATGCTTTGTACCTAAAACCTTGAGGGCCAAACTGTTGGAGACCTACCACTCCTCTAAAGCAGCTGGGGCATATTGGCAGAGATCAATTGTTTTGGTCCTTATCACGATTATTCTGGTGGCCCAGCATCCGTAAAGATGTATCTGCATTTGAAGCAGCATGTCAGACCTGTGCTATAACCAAGACTACTCAGCACCTTCCAGTGGGTCTCCTGCTTCCAGTACCTAATGGGTAGAGGCCTTGGTCTCACATCTCCATTGATTTTATGGTGGAATTACCTTCTTCCGATGGATTTACGGTCATATTAATGATGTGGACCGATTTTCTAAAATGGCTCATTTTGTACCTCTTAAAGAATTACCGTCTGCCCAACAATTGGCTAAGATCTTCGCCAAGGAGGTCTTTCTGCTCCATGGGGTGCCTAAAGTAATTGTATCAGATCGGGGAAGCCAGTTTGTGTCGCAATTTTGGAGGGCTTTCTGTGCGCAATTGGCTATCCAGCTCTCCTTCTCCTCCGCTTATCACCCTCAGTCTAATGGTGCGGCAGAGAGATCGAATCAGGTGTTGGAACAGTTCTTACGCTGTTACATCTTGGACCATCATGATAACTGGGCAAGCCTGTTACCGTGGGCGGAGTTTGCCCAGAATTGTGCCATGAATTCATCTACTCAGAATTCCCTGTTCATGATTAACTATGGCTTCCAGCCTTCTGTACTTCCTGAGTTATTTGAGGCGCAAAATATTCCTGCTCTGGAGAAGCATTTAAGGGAACTCCGCTCCACATGGGTACGGGTACAAGGAACCCTGCAACGGTCCAACCTACAGCAAAAAAGGCAGGCTGATCGTAGACAATTGCCAACACCAGTATTTCAGGTGGGGGAGAGAGTCTGGTTGTCCACACGAAACCTGAATCTACAAGTACCTTGTAGAAAACTGGCTCCCCGGTTTGTGGGCCCTTTCCGTGTCCTGTGTAAAATCAATCCAGTCGCCTAGGCTCTAGAACTGCCAGCCAATATTTGTATTCACAATGTATTCCACGTTTCATTACTAAAACCTTTGGTCTGCAACCGATATACTTCTGCTCCTGTACGCCCAGCTCCCGTGAGACTTGCAGATCATGATGAGTATGAAGTACAGAGCATTCTCGATTTTCGTAGGATACGAGGTCAATTACAGTATCTTGTACATTGGAAAGGGTATGGACCTGAGGAGCGTTCCTGGGTTTCTGCAACTGATATGCATGCTCCCATGCTCATGCAACAGTTTCATGCACGTTTTCCATCTAAGCCTCGACCGCCTCTGCGGGGGGGTGTTGAGGGGGAGGTACTGTAAGCGTACATGCTTACCTTCTAGGGAACCGGCTGCTCTGTGCCCCGTTCGGCAGCCAGTCCCCGTGGCGTTCCAGATGCGGCTTCCTATGCCTCTGTGTGTGTGTGCTTCTGCATGGCTCTGGCTCCCTCTGCCGGCCGGCTGAGTCAGGCACGTGTCACTGGGGGATTCTTTGATTGACGTGTGCGGCCCTTACTCGGGTGGAGCTTAGAGTACTTAAACTGCCTGGACACCAACTCACTTGCCTTTTCGTGGTGTCCAGTGCAGTTGGCTAGTGTTTTGTGCATATCTTGGTTTGTCTGACTACCCGTTCTTGTGCCAAACTTTGATTTGTCTGACTACCCGCTCTGTGTATGACCCCGGCTTGGCTGACATTCCTTCTGGTGTGGACCTACAGCTCTGGTAGACTAACTCCTCTGTGTATGACCTTTGGCCTGGCTGACTATCTGTCTCTGGTACTGACCTTTGGCTCTGAGGCAGCTTATCTCTACCCTGTCTTCAGGAGCTCAGCTTGGAGCTTCCACAGCAGCTAGCCTTCGTTACATCTGCCATATTGCTGCTGCCGTTCTTTGTGTATGTGCGTACCCTAATAAAGGGTGCGTTACCTACAGCACTTGTCCGCTTGTCGTTATTGAGTCTGTGACACGCAGCTCCTCCAGCAAAGATCAGATAGTTCTGGGTTGATAACATGTAGCCGAGCAGGTATAGTACTGAAAATAATTTTGTACACATTCTCTTTAGTAGTTGTACAGATGGATGTTTGTGAAGCCCTGTGCCAAATCGCTGATCAATTCCCCTCTGAGATAACAAAGCCTATGTCACAGCACCTACCCTAGTTCCAGTATTGTCTGGCTGGACGTTGCTGGGGTACTAATAATAATAATAATCTTTTTTATATAGCGCCAACTTATTCCGCAGCACTTTACAATAGGGGATGGACATACAGAGATATTAAATAGTACAAATCATATGTGGAGAACAGAAGGATCAGAGGGCCCTGCTCGTGAGAGCTTACAGTCTAGAGGAAGGTGGGTAGGATACAGAAGGTATAAGTGCTGTTGGGTGTAAGTGTCTCCTGCCACATAAGCTGCCGGTCAGTGGGTGGGAGAGAGAAGTGCTAGTGAGTGTAGTGGTTCAGGAAATGGTTTGTTCTTGATGATAATATTTATGGAGGGAGTTGATAGGCTTCCCTGAAAAGGTGAGTTTTCAGGGAGCGTCTGAAGATCTGAAGGCTAGGGGAGAGTCTGATGGGCGGGGGAGGGAATTCCAGAGCTCGGATGCAGCACGGTAGAAGTCCTGTAGGCGGGAGTGGGAGGATGTAATGAGAGATGTGGAGAGGAGAAGGTCATGTGCAGAACGAAGATGGCGAGTGATAGTGTATCGGGAGTGGAGCTCTGACGTCACTACCCGCGTCTCTCTCTCTGTCTGCAGCTTAGCCGCATCTTGTATATCCCGCTGCTGGCTGTGTCCCTTCCCCAATTGTCGCGGTAGCGCAATATATCGCTGGAGGTGAGTCATCTCTTCAGTCAGCGGCGTCACTTGCAGGCGCACGTTTGTATGAATGACACAAGTACCTTTAAGACCTTGGCCGACTTAAGACTCCTCCTTGCTACTTCCTGTAAAGGTTAAAAGGGTGATGGACTGTTAGTTCAGTCACCCTTACGTTGATGTTGTTGCAGTTGTTTAGTTTCCGTGTATGATCCTGTGGCTCTCGCTGACTACCCGCTCTGTGTATGACCTGGCTTGTCTGTCCATCCATCCTGGTGCTGACCTGTGGCTCTGTCTGACTACTCTTCCTGCATTTCCCTTTCCTTAGCAGACACCCAATCTGGTGGAGACCTGTGGCTCTGGCTGACTACCCGCTCCGTGTATGACCTAGGCTTGTCTGACCATCCAATCTGGTGCAGACCTGTGGGTCTGACTGACTATCCGCTACGTGTATGACCTAGGCTTGTCTGACCATCCATCCTGTTGCTGACCTGTGGCTCTGTCTGGCTACTCTTCCTGCATTTTCCTTTGGCCTAGCAGACTCCCAATCTGGTGCGGACCTGTGGCTCTAGCAGACGTTCCCTTTGGTTTCCGTAATTACCATTCTGAGACTACCATTGGCTTCTGCCTAGTTTCCAGCAGAGAGGTCACTCTAGCGGCATTCTATTTCTGGTAGGAATTGTTGGCTTCCCCTGTACCCTCTGCGATTGCTGTATTTTACTATCTATATCTTATTACTTTTCAATAAAGGTGGTTTCACTAAACAGTACTGACTCCTGGTGCATTCTTGTTAACCGTAACAGTAATTAAGGGCCATGACCACGGACGGTACTGGGAATCCACCTTTTCAGTACATCCTAGACAGGATGGAATCTCAAGATCAACACATTGATCAATTATCCTTGGCAATGCAGACCTTGCTCAACCGAATTGCACACTTGGAACGCCTAAACCCCCAACCAGTGGCGACTGTCACTCCCTCGCCGGCACCGGTGGTACCAGCCACTCCGGATGTAGGCATGATTAGAGGGTTGTCAGGCTCTGCTCCGCTTCCCCAGCACTATGGGGGGATCCTGAGTTATTCCGAGGGTTCCTCAACCAGCTAGGCATATACTTTGAAATGGTACCGCAGGCATTTCCGACTGAGTGCAGTAAGATTGGGTTTATGATATTGCTCCTTTCTGGCAAAGCTTTGGCCTGGGTTAATCCCTTATGGGAGACGGAGAAACCTACGGTGCATAACTTTACTCAACTTGTAGCCTCATTTAAGAGAGTTTTTGACATACCAGGTTGCATGGCCTCGGCTTCCAAACACTTGATGACCATCCGCAAGGGGGCTCGAACTGTGGCGGAATACGTTATTGAATTTCGCACCTTAGCAGCCGAAGTAGGCTGGAACAATGAGGCCCTGGTAGCAGCTTTTCTCCAGGGATTGTGGGATACCATTAAGGATGAGATTGTTGCCAGGGAATTGCAGAAAGGTTTGGATGATCTAATCTCATTCACTATCCTAATAGATACCAGGGTCAGGGAGTGACCCTCATACAAGGAGCGCCTGCAGAGGCCTCCACCCAGACTGGCTCCTCCTCTTCTCGCCCACCCTGTCCTCCCTCACCTCCCATGCCTCCTAGTTCCAATTTAGGGGGTAGCGAACCTATGCAAGTTACTACCTGCCTTTTAGTGGAGGAGAGGGCTTTCAGAAGGAGGGAGGGATTGTGTTTGTACTGTGGCAAACCAGGTCACATGCTGAAGTCATGCCTGGTGTGTCCGGGAAACGCTCGCACCTAAGATCCTGTCGGGGACTGGTCTTGGGTGGAATTTCTCAGTCCCCACAAATCACCTCTCACAAACCTATCCTGGAGGTGATTCTCTCCTGGCCTGATTCATCTGTCTCTACCTGTCACGGAGTTACTAGGAAATCAACACACTGACAAGTACAAGTACTTAATATAAAACTTTATTAAATACAATGAATGGCAGGAGATAAGGCAACAGGCTGATAGCAACAAATGACACAACAGTAGTATGGTAATGACACAGAGTGGCAGTAGATAGTGGCACACCTTCATGAGACCAGGAAGGAACAGTGGAGTCACCTTCCTTACCCTTCACCAGACAGGTGGTCAGAAACGGAATGGCCCTTGGACTACACAGTAGATGTGAGGGCAGTATAGAGCACTCCCATACACGGATAGAATGGCACACCTTCACAAGACCAGAGAGGAACAGTGTAGGCACTTTCCTCACCCTTCACTGGACAGGTGGTCAGAAACAGAATGGCCCTTGGACTACACGGTAGATGTAAGGACAGTGCAGAGCACTCCTGTACCCGGATAGGATGGCACACCTTCACGAGACCAGAGAGGAACAGTGTAGGCACTTCCTCACCTTTCACAGGACAGGTGGTCAGAAACGGAATGGCCCTGGGATTACACGGTAGATGTGAGGACAGTGCAGAGCACTCCCAAATACACATTCTGCAGAGATAAGGAGCAGATCAATATCCTGACAGGGGATACACTAGACGGGTAGCCAGATGGAGGATAGGCTAGGCAGCACAAACCGATAAAGCCACGGGAGGTCAGACACATGGAGTGACCAACAAGCGCCGCTAACGGAAGCGAGTGCAGAGAGGAAGACACAGGCAGCACGGGATCCAAACCGAGGCACAGAATGGTCACGGAGAGCAACACGGAGAGTAAACCAGGAGGCAGCCAATGGTCAAAACCGGATCGGGTAGTCAGACGTCGCCAGTGGTCGTAGCCGGAACGGGTAGTCAGTCAAACCAGAAGTCAGAACCGGAATGGGTAGTCAGACGTAGCCAGGAGTCCAAACTGGAATAGGTAGTCAGACGAACCAGGAGTCAGAACTGGAACGGGTAGTCAGACGAGCCAGGAATCATATCACGGCGCCCATGATCTGGGCAACATTCTGTCCATCATGGCTGATTCTATGCTCCTATTGGCTGCCTGTACTGCTCCTCCTAGTGACAGCCTTTATATACCCTGGGCTGTCACTCTGCGAGTGCCCTTTTGTGGTGTACCTGATGCCTGGCGCTAGTATCGTTGTTCTGATCCAGTGTATGACCCCGTAATGTCTGACCACTCTCTAGTCTCGTTCCTGCTGCTGCTGTGCACCGATTCGGATTGGCTGACGTTCCTGCTTCCTGTTCTGACCCGGCCCGGCTGACGTTCCTGCTCCGTGTACCAACCCGGCGTGACTGACGACCCTGCTCTGTGTACCGAACCGGCGCCTCTGAGGATCCTGCTCCGTGTACTGATTTGGCCTGGCTGACGTTCCTGATCTCACTTCACCCATCCGGGCGAAGTTCCTGTCTGCTGTTCCAGTTGGTGATTTGAGTTGCTTGCCAGCCTCCCGGTTGGGCGTTAATCCTGTGTTAGTCTAAGTGCTGTGTCCGTTGTCTGCACACTCTCATCCGTTGTCAGAGTCTCGCTGCTTCCATTCCGTGTTGCACTCGCTTGATCTGTGTTGGTTCACTAGGGCGCCTCCGCTACATTCCGTTGAACAGACCACAGTGCATTAACCCCTTAGGGGGAAGGGCCTCGTTGTCACTACCTTGGGTTCCGTGGGGCAGTATTGTTTGGGCTTGGTATTCCACTGACGGTAGGGCGCTTCCTGTGGCTATCTATTTATACCATAAGCCCATTAACCCTCAGGTAGTGCTTGCACACGGAGCTGGGGTATTTCGGTAGGGCCTCCGTTAAGCACGAGTTCTGACCTCTCCGTTAGTCGTTGGTGGGCGTCCACCATTGATCACATTCACAGGCGTCCAGAGCCTGAGTTGGCAGTCCATTCCTGTGGCCTCCGTTCGTTCAGGCGACATTTAGCCTGCAGAGTGTTGCGACCAGCACTTCACTAGTTAAGAGGGCGTCATATATTATATCTATTTTATACCTGACCTGTGTCAGTATTGTGTTCACTATACTGGACCCGTGTGGGTTAACCATTTGTAACCTGTCTTGTGTCAGTGTGCTAAACTGGACCCGTGAGGGTTACCTTGTTCATTGTGTGTTTCAATAAAGCTATTTTTTACCTATACCTCTTTGTCTGAGTGTACTGAACCGTAACAAGTCAGAACCAGAACGGGTAGTCAGACAAGCCAGAAGTCAGAACCGGAGCACGTAGTCAGACGTAGCCAGGTAATGGACCAACACAGCAATAAGCTCAGGCACACCACGAAAGGGCACTGGAAATGACACAGGCTGAGGTTTAAAAACCCTGACAGGTAGGTGGAGCAATGACCTCCTCAGCGTGGTGCCCTATAAGAATAGCGACTCAGCGAGAGCGACAGTTAGGAAGTAAACAATGTCGCTCCAGGGCAACATCCAGTCACAGGCAATCACAGGGCACCATGATACTAACCCAGCGTTGCTGGATTTGGGTGCTTCTGGTTATTTTATTGATGCAGAATTTGTGGCCAAACATGCTATTCTGTTGCATTCTCGTTCCTCTTCTTTGGCAGTGGAGGCCATTGATGGGGACCTCTTTTACAAGAGCACATTATGCAAGAGACTTCTTTGCTAACCTTAAAGGTGGGGGCACTTCACAAGGAGGTTCTGAAATTCCAGGTGATTAATTCTCCCCATAATGCCATCGTCCTGGGGTTTACTTGGTTACAGACTCACAACCCCAGGATCGATTGGCGCACTAGTGACATTGTGGCTTGGGCTCCGCAGTATTTAGATTAATGTCTTTCTCATCCGGTGAGACTGGCGTGTACCAATACCTCAGTCCTGCCTGAGTAATATTCGATGTTTAAGGCGGTATTTAACGAAGTTCAGGCCGGGGAGTTACCTCCACAGAGGCCTTATGATTGCTCCGTGGAGCTAATGCCTGATGCTAATGCTTTTGCTAGGGGCATTATTTGAAAATACACTTCCACTGCTGGTGCTTGATATTTTTTGTCAAAAAGAAGGACAGTGAATTATGTTTATGTATTGATTTCTGTGGACTAAACAAATTGATGGTAAAGAATGCTTATCCGATACCTCTGATTACTGAATTGTTTGACCGATTGAAGGCTTCCAAAATATTTACGAAACTAGATCAAAGGGCGGCATACAACTTTGTTCGTATGAAAGAAGGCCACGAATGGGAGACAGCATTCAACACTCAGAGCGGGCATTATGAATGCTTGGTCATGCCCTTTGGTCTTTGCAATGCTCCTGCTGTCTTCCAGGAATTTATCAATGATGTTTTAAGGGAATTGCTGCAAAGTTGTGTGGTGGTCTATCTGGACGACATTCTTATTCACTCTCCTACGCTTGAACAACACCGGTCACATGTATCCACAGTATTATGCTTACTAAGGAAGAATAACCTGTTTTGCAAGTTGGAGAAATGTGAATTTCACAAACCTCAGGTAACATTTCTGGGGTATGTCATTTCCGCCTCTGGGTTCACCATGGACCCTCAGAAGTTGTCAGTGGTATTACAGTGGCCTCGTCCAGTAGGACTCAAGGCTCTCCAAAGATTTTTGGGGTTTGCCAATTACTACCGTAAGTTCATCAAGTATTTCTCTACCTTGGTCAAACCGTTGACTAATATGACCTGTAAGGGTGCGAGGCTCTCAGAATGGTCACCCAGTGCCCTGCTCTCCTTTGAGAACCTCAAGGCTGCATTTGTAGCAGCTCCCATTTTGATTCCCCCGAAGCTCACCCTACTCTTTACCCTGGAGGTTGACTCGTCTGAAGTAGGTGTTGGTGCACTCCTTTCTCAACACTGGGCTCCAGGAGAGATCTTACATCCATGTGGCTATTTCTCAAGAAAACTGTCCAAGGCTAAAAGTTTATATCAGATTGGGGACAGGGAGTTATTGGCCATCATCCTGGCTCTAAAGGAGTGGTGACATCTCTTGGAGGGTACCAGCTCTCCTATCTTGATTTTGACTGATCACAAGAACCTCACATATTTGTCAGAAACTAAACGTCTGTCACCCCGACAGGCTAGATGGGCTTTGTTCCTTTCCAGGTTCGATTTCGTAGTCTCTTACCTTCCTGGTTCTAAGAATGTTAAGACGGATGTCCTGTCAACCGAGTAGTCTCTACGATACAAACCTGTATCACCTCTCCTCTGGGAGAGGAAATTTTGGCCGCCCATCCTCTCCAGTGGAGAAACCCTGTGTAAAGTGCTTTGTACCTGTTCAACTACGCACCAAGTTGTTGGAGACATACCGTACTTCCAAGATAGCTGGTCACATTGGGCGAGACCAGTTGATTTGGTCTATCTCTAGAGTATTCTGGTGGCCAAGTCTCAGATCCGACTCTTCTGCTTTTACTGCTGCATTTACTACATGCACGCAAAACAAATCCCCTTGACATTTGCCTGTTGGTCTTCTCCAACCAGTGGACAACGGGGAATGTCATTGGTCGCATTTGTCCATTGACTTCATGCTTGATCTTCCAGCATCCGAGGGTTTCACGGTCATCTTGATGATCGTGAACAAATTCTCTCAGATGGCTCACTTTGTACCACTTAAAGGCTTACCTTCTGCTCAAGAATCGGTGACAATGTTTGCTAGAGAGTTTCGGCTCCACGGCATACCCAGGGTAATTGTCTCTGACAGGGGGAGTCAGTTCATGCCTCGCTTCTGAAGGTGCTTTTGCGCTCAGATGGGGATTCATTTACCTTCTCCTCTGTGTACCACCCGCAGTCTAATGGGGCAGCAGAGAGGTCTTACCAAGCCTTGGAACAGTTTCACTGTTGCTATGTTTCTGATCACCACGACAATTGGGCTACCTTGTTACATTGGGAGGAATTTGCCCGGAATTGAACTCATCCTCATAGAATTCTCTGTTCTTAATCAAATATGGGTTCCAACCCTCTGTTCTTCCTGAGAATTTTGAGGCACAGGAAATTCTGGCTCTTGACTAGCATTTGAGGGCACTCCGTTCCTCATGGGTGCGGGTACAGCATACTCAATGTGGTTCCACGCAATGGCAGAAGAGACAGGTTGACAGTAGACAGTTACCGGCTCCTATGTTTCAGGTGGGGGAGAGGGTTTGGCTGTCATCTCACAATTTTAATTTCCAAGTGCCTTGTAAGAAATGTGCTCCTAGATTCATTGGCCCCTACCATGCACTGCGAAGAATTAACCCTGTGGCTGGCGGCCTTGATGCACATTCATAATGTATTTCACGTCTCCTTACTTAAACCTCTGGTTTGCAACCAGTACACCTCGGCGGTGGCTCGACCAGCACCCGTTAGGGTTGGTAATCTTGAGGAGTATGTGGAGCATATAGGACTCACCTTGGGTCCGTGGAAGGTTACAGTATCTTGTACACTGGAAGGGCTATGGTACAGAGGAACGCTCTCGGCAGTGGCCACCAGGCCAGCCATCCATGTAGATCTCAGACATTGAAAGCAATTCTTGGTTTGGAAAGAGAGAAGGGAGGACAGGGGTACTTTGACAAGTAAGGTTTAGAAATGACATAGCAGCCTAGGGAGGATATTTATCGAGTGAGTTTGTCCTAGCCAGGATATATTGAAATCAATTCCTCTTTCAACAGGCAAAATAGGGGGTAATTGGCTGTGAATAGGGATGAGTGGCTTTGAGTCAGTTAAATCCCTAGATATTGTAGTGTGGAGGTTTGCCAATTGATGGTATAATTGTGTCTAATTCGGTAGGGTCCAGGCCTATAGTAAGGGCTTCCGATTTAGTTGGATTAATTTTGTAGCCTGAGACTTGCTGGAACTGGCAGAGGATGGAGAAGAAATTGGGTAAGAAACTGTGGGATTGGGAGAGGGTCATCTGCATGAAGAGATATTTTATAGCGACCACTAATGGGCTGTACACCTTTGATATTGTTGTTATCTCGAATCATGTGAGCTAGGGGGTCTATTGCCAACACAAACAGGAGTGATGATAGGGGACATCCCTGCTGGATGAATAGAGAAGGCCTTTCAGTATCAAATGGTAATTTAAGTGTCACAGTGGGACAGGTGTATTAGCATTGGATGGTGCTAAGAAAGTTTACCCTGGAAACCAAAATGCCAAAGAGCTTCAATTAGATAATTTCAGTGAATTCTTTCAAAGGCTTTTTCAGTATTGAGACTTAAAAGCACTGTTTTGGTAGAGGATAGAGGGATCAGTTGGAGAGCCCAAATTTTGCTATACAATTTCAGATCAGAGTTTAAAAGCGAGATCGGACTATAGTTAGCAGAGTTGAGAGAAATCCTTTCCTGGTTTAGGGATAAGGGTGATATGGGCTCTGGCTATATCAGTAGATGTAGATAGATCCCATGGTCATGAAGTAGTTAAATGTCTTTAGCAGGGAGGGGGTTAGAGAGTCATGAAAGATCTTGCAGAAGGTATTGGGGAGGTCATCTGGACCTGGGGTTGTGTCATTCTTCAACAGTTTAATGACAAGATTATAAAGACTGGATAAGTGTGCACAGAATTCATCATAAATTTCCTGTCGCTGGTATAGATTGAGCCCTGAGCCACTTGTTACAGCAAGATTTTGGACTGTTCTCGAAGGTGTCTTAATGTGGTGACAAGAATTCCATGTGTTTTATTGTCTCTGTTGAAGTACATTTATTTTGTCCATTCCATTTGCCCCGCTACCATTTCCAAGGTACAGTTATTGAGAGCTTCCCTGGCCTGAAGCAATCTACGGTAGTTGCAGAGAGTAGGGTGCTGTTTGTGGGCGGACACCTGTGACTCCAGCTCCAGGCAGCCTCTGTAGGGTAACCTGTCTGTTTTGTTTTTGTAATTAATAGGTAGGTGTCACCAGTAAATTGAATGTGCACCACAGGTCTCATTATCTATAACACAGACAAACAAGCTTTTTCAAGTGAAAGATATTTTTAATTATAATTACCCCTTCCACCTTAGCTTATATGTGAAGATGGAGACCACTTCAGTGCTTTCACAATATGTGAGGTTTTTTGAAGAAATAATAAAATAAAAAATAGCTTTCTTTAAACCCTTATATGTTTAAAATATTTCATAGTATGAGTTTTATTTCCAGCATCTATATCACCAATAAACTCTTTTGATTTCAAGAGAAATCTTGTGAGGATTGTTAGCTTGCTAAAGCCTATCTCTGGGTGGGAGGAGCCACCCAGAGGTTAGCGGGAAGCTATGTATATATTCTGAAGTAGGCAGGTAGGAAACCCAGAATGCAGGGTAGCTATCAAGCAGGAATAGTAGGCCAAAGATAGATAACTGAGATAGAGCAAGTCCAGGATAGCAAGCCAGAGGTCAGGGCAGGCTGAGATAGTGCAAGTCCAGTATAACAAAACAGAGGTCAGGGCAGGCTGAGATAATGCAAGTCCAGTATAACAAGCCAGAGGTCAGTACCTGAATGTCAGTGCAAGGTCAAAGAAGATGGCCTGTAAGGCACAGGCTTGACTGAGGGTGGAGGCTGGGCTGGAGGATGCTGACTAGCCTGGTGAACACAGGCCTGGCTGAGGGTGCTGGCTGTGCTGGATGTTGCTGGTTGGCCTGGAAAACACAGGCCTGGCTGAGGATGCAGGCTGGGCTGGAGGATGCAGACTGGCCTGAGGAACACAGGCCTGGTTGAGGATGCAGGCTGGGCTGGAGGATACAGACTGGCCTGGGGAACACAGGCCTGGTTGAGGATGCAGACTGGGCTGGAGGATGCAGACTGGCCTGGGGAACACAGGCCTGGTTGAGGATGCAGGCTGGGCTGGAGGATCTAAACGCTGGCTGGAAAACTGGAGGCACACTGCGGCTAACGAACCGCCCTCCTGCCGGCTTAAATGGAAGCCAGACGACCAGTTAATGACGCCGGTGCAACGATCAACGTCAATTCTTCCAACTGCGCATGCGAGTGTTCCCGCTGTCCCCGTGTTCAAGCCACTGGCAAGGACGGCGCCAATCGTAACAAATCTATGCTTTGTTTGAAACGCTACAAACTTACATTTATACTGACACAGTAAACATTTCAGATCATAGATATTAATCATGGATATGTGCCATTCGCTCAGTTTCTTCTGACGGTGAACCAACTACCAAGTTTGGCAATTAATTGATTGGTAAACATGCTGGATCAGTCTCTCTAAGTTATAATATGTTTCACACCATGGTATCCTTTCAGTGGTGCCGGTGAAACTTTGAGTCTTCTGGCATCTTTTTAGTAGTGCCAGAGGCATAGTAGTTTAAACTCTAGTACTATCTAAAGATATTATAAATATGTGTATAGATATCAAATGGAAATTCCCATATTCTGTTTAAAAAAGTAAACGCTAGTTAAGACTATGGACCTAGCAATGTGTTTCACACCATGGCATCCTTTTAGTGGTGCCAGTGAATCTTAGTCTTCTGGCATCTTTTTAGTAGTGCCAGTGAACTGAGAGGCATCTTTTTAGTAGTGCCGATAAGATAGAATTAGGGTACTGTGCTTTGGTTTACTAGGTGCTATTCAACCTGGGAACTTCCAATTGAGGTCTACCCAGAGGGGAGTCCTCTGGTACAGCAGGGGGCGACAATAATGATGCGAGCTTGCTGCGAGTTTGGGGGGCAGGGCTTAAAGGTGTCACACAGAAGGCTGGGGAAGGAGGAACACCGGAAGAAACAGCAGATGTGGGCAAAGTTTCGATAGAAACTCCCCATATCTGGAGGAATCAGCTTCTGCCCCGGAGACCCGGTAAAGCTCTGTCAAAACCGGAGTCTCCGGGGCAAATCCAGAGAGAGTTCCTAGGTATGGTGCTATTAAATATAAACATTTGGCACCTTTTCAGTAGTGCCAATAAGTAAGTGTTCTCAGGTATCTTTTTAGTAGCGCCCAGTTGGTGTTGAAACGCCCAACACATTTCACCGGTCAGACTTCATCAGGGGCTTTAGGGAAAAGAGCCATCCTTAGCACTCTCTTTTAAACCCCACACTTGTTCAAAGTAAGGCTCGGCAATCATCCAAACCTCATCTCAGATCGAGTTGCCGTTCATTTGTACGGCAACTCGCAAGTATCTTATCAGCTAACACTGAGCTAACCCTATGTATATTAGTTTGAATGGACTATATGAATTAACACTATTTTGACATTAAAATAGTTGTTAAATTTATATATATATATCTGCGAGATACAACAGGGAAGATCACAAGTAATATCTCTGAAGAGTATATAACATTACAAGACACTGATGACAGATTATGTTTAATTCGGTTTGCCTAATCTTTGTTTCATTATACACTTTATTTAAGCATAAAAGATATATATATATATATATATATATATATATATAGTAAATTTGCGAGTTTATAATAGTTGGGTCTACTCTAATTTATAGATTCATAAATATTTTTGATAACCAATTCATCATGACATATTTATTTCTCATGCACGTGTACCTGGTTTACTCCTTATTCATTTTGTTTTGCACTATATTCAAATATGAAAATAAAAATAATACATACATTTAAAAAAAAATAAATAAAATGACTTACAAAAATCTGAAAATATTTGTGTCTTGTCTACTTTTGGGTTTTCAAATATTATCTTGGATGTTCAAAATAATTGTATACCAAATATCCCTGTTAGGGCATGTTGGATATATTATATTATATTACTCTTCACAGCTGGTATATACATGAAAACAATACTCATTTTCCTCTGTGTCCAATCCACGGCAATGACTGTGGGTACTGACTCCACCTCCCAGCTGGGGGCATACTGGAGCAGTTCAGGGACTCCTGGAATCTGCTGAACCCAGACAAATGGGTCCAGCAGATTCTGATTATGGGATACACTTTAGAGTTCAAAACTGTCCCACAGATCAGCAATTTCAGAACATCCAAAATCAGGAATCTTCAGGTGGCAACAAAGATGCAACAGGCTATTCAGGATTTACTCCTAAACAGAGTAATAGAAAAGGTCCTGGAGAATCAGAAATTTCATGGTTACTATTCTATAATTTTCTCTGTTCCGAAGCCTTCAACAAAGCTGCACATAATCTTGGACTTAAAAGAGATCAACTCTTTCCTCAGAGTTAGCAAGTTCAAGATGGAGACCATCCAGTCTGCTGTCAAGATGGTACAACCAGGAGCGTTCATGTCCAGGATAGACCTCATGGATGCATATTACCATCTACCTGTTCATCCCGCCCACAAATGGTTCCTCAGATTTCGCATATTTCAACATCACTACCAATATCATGTGCTGCCATTCAGTCTAGCATCTGCACCTCGAGTATTCATGAAGGTACTGGCTGTAGCTATGTCAGCTCTCCGTCAAAAGGGCATTACAGTCCTACCATATCTGGACGATATCCTAAAAGTGGAAGAGACAGAAGAAAGAGCAAGACACAGCACTTCTGCATGCCTGGAATTTCTGCAAGTGGTTAGGTTGGTTAATCAACCACAACAAAAGCCAACTGCAACCATCTCAAAATTTGATCTTCCTGGGAATTCACTTCAATACTACGCAGGAAGTTGCAACACTCTCCCCGCGAATCCTGGAAAGAGTGTTGAGCTTTCTAAAACATCAGAAACGATCAGTCAAGGATTTCTCTAAGTTATTAGGGAACCTGTCCTCAACATTCCAGATCGTGCCCTGGGGCAGAGTTCACAGCCAGTGGACTCAGAACAATTACCTGCAGTATTTCAAACAGGATCCTTTCAACTTGACAAGAACAATCCCAATCCTTCCAGTCACCAGGCAGGAACTAAAGTGGTGGACTTACAGAAACAACAGAATAAAAGGAAGAAGGCTGAGCCTATATCAATGGGAGGTAGTCTACACAGATGCCAGCAAGACCGGCTGGGGTGGAACTTGGATTTATTACAGGGTCTGGTCCATTTTCTATAAGTGGTATCAAGATAGGCACCTAGATCGGAGTTCTGTCTCCCTGATTTTCTTCATGAAGGGTTCCAGAAGGGACTGAAACCAACTTCAATCAAGGTGCAAATTTCAGGTTTGTCAGCTATTTTGGCATTTCCCTTCTCTGAACATTATGCTTTGAAAAGATTTGTGTCAGCTATAACAAAGATTAAACCTACCATCCGGAACGTCACTCCTCCTTGGGACCTAAATCTGGTCCTTCAACAGTTCTGCACTCATAGCTTCTTTGAACCATTAGAATCAATTTCCATGAAGCACTTAACCTTGAAGACCGTGCTCCTCACAGCAGTTACTTCTGCAAGGAGAGTGGGTGAGATACAGGTATTGTTATGCATCCCCCCCCATATGGTGTTTCACCAGGACAAAATGGTGCTCCGACCTAGACCATCCTTTAGGTCAAAGGTCATATCTACCTTCCACCTTAGCCAGGAATTGATTCTTCCTTCATTTTGTCTTAATCCTGCCAATGATAAGGAATGGAAATTGCACCACCTTGATTTAGTCTGATGCCTCACAGTCTATCTACAAAGGACTAAGGGCTAGATTTAAAGGCAGCCGTTAGTAAAAAAAAAAAAAAAAAGCACTAACGGGTGCTTTAAGTTTCATATAGCAATTCAAAGATCCGTCTAAAGAATAGCTAACGGCAGTTTGAGAATCCTTACGGCCGATATACTTACGTGCATTGAGACGCATGGAACAAGATTCCCCAGAGCCATTCAAAGGCTTGCGGTACTGTTAACGCCTGAAAAAAGAGACAACTACCGGGAAAAAGTTAAGTCCCACTTTTCTTAGCCGTTAGACACTTAACGGTCAAAACCAAATACCCGTTACATAGGAAAATACACAAAATGCTTACTGCACAAGCATGTAAATGGAAAAATTAACCCGTGCAATGCCAAAACAACACAAAAACATGGACAGACACCACAAATCACTCCACACACAACAACAAGCAACACCACAAGGACAAGGACCCCCAAAAAAACACCAACACAACATGGCACGGAACAATGGGGGTTATCACACGACAGACACCTGCAAATACAAGTTCACCTGTGCAACATCAACACGCGATGCACACGCAACCTGCACCCCACTACTACACACCCGCAAATGGCAGACACATACCAAGCACAACACACCACATCTTATAACACACACACCTGCAAACACTTACCTGGACAAAAACAACTTTCCGTTGGTCAGCACTCACCTCATCACCACACCTACACAACGCCCTATGAAGTACTTAAAGGGACAACTCACCACACTCACCTGTGGCTTGTTTTCCACTCAGGGAGGGAGAGATAGAGAGAGATGGATAGAAATAGAGAGCGTAATCAGTATGTTGAGTTACATATTGTTGCGAAGACTGCGGAGAAGGCGTGCAAGGGAGAGAGCTAGGGAACACCAGCAACCCCCAGGCACGCCTGATCAACAGCCTTCACCTGTTGCAAGTGAGGAGGCTCTGGCTCAGCAGCCACACAGGAGTCCATCCCCACCTGGAGGACAGCACCTGCATGCAGATGCAAAGCTGCAGCAACAAGATGCTCCACAGCAAGAGGATGCTCCACAGCAACAGAGGATGTATAGACGACCACCAAGGCCCAGAGTATACTGCCCAAGGGTCACCCTCTTTGGAATGACCGATGATGAGGTCATTGATCGCTACAGGTTGAGGCCTGACAGCATCATTGCCAGGTCATCAAGGATCAGGTGGATCCCATCTACATCCACAACCATGCCTAATCTGGCCTGCAAAAACCACTGTGTGCCATACACTTCATGGCAAGTGAGGCCTTCCAGTCTACTGAGGGTTACGCATCTGGCATGTCACAGGCTTCATTCTCCAGGGTGCTGGCCCAGGTCTTGCCAGCCCTCAAAATCAAGGCCAGTACTTATGTACATTTCCCCACCACCGACATGGACTGGATACACCTCAAGCAGGCCTTTTACGCAAGGGGAGGCATGCCCAGTGTCATGGGTGCTATAGATTGCACCCATGTCCGTATTAAAGCCCCAGAACGTGACGCACAGCTATTCATCAACAGGAAGAACTTCCACTCCATGAACGTGCAGATGGTGTGTGACAGCAATATGAGGATTATGAATGTCTGTGCAAAGTATCCTAGCAGCTCACATGATTCCTACATTCTCCAAAACTCCTCAGTCCACAGAGATTTCGAGAATGGAACTTTTACAGGGGGATGGCTTTTGGGTGAGTTCACAATACAAAATCACACCACATCCACAGGTGTACACACAACGCTGCTCAGCATGCTCTTGACCCACAGCTAGTACGTCCACCACATAAAACATCATTCACACAACATGTGCTCCCTGTCTCACCATGTCACTCACATTACACAGGTGATGCTGGCTATGGCTGCAAGTCCTGGCTACTGACCCCTGTGGCCAATCCTCAAACACATGCCCAGGAAAGGTACAACCAGGCTCATGGCAGAACAAGGAATGCCATTGAGCGGACCTTTGGCCTCCTCAAGTCACGATTTCGATGTCTGGACCACTCGGGGGAGCACTGCAGTATGCACCTGGAAAGGTGTGCTACATAATTGTGGTGTGCGCAATACTGCACAACATCGCAGTGGACACCAGGCTGCTGGATCACATCCAGGACCCCCCATAATTGAAGTGCCCATGGACACTGGCCATGTTGAGGAGACCTTGAGAGGGCGCAGATCAGAGACAGGCTCATCATGGAACACTTTACCTGTGAGTATAACACAGGCATGCAAACAATCCATGCAAGTCCCCCATCAGTCCTGTGAATTGGTGCCAACACACTAACCACATTGCACATGATGTTCTGTCTCACCCCACAGGAACATTGACACAGCACTGCACTGGCAGCAGAATGGCCCCAAACATCAACCTTTACTTGGACGTGGCATATTGTGTGTGGGGATTCAAAAACCATCCTCCATTTCCCTCTCTACGTTGACATACAGACCTCAAGGATATCACGCACTCCCCCAGGAGAAACAAGGTACAACACATAACCCATGTTCATCACCTTACAGGGCTTGATTGACAGCAACTAACTTGATTTGCCATGATCATAGCCTGAGCAACCATGCTAGTCTTGTAGCGAAAGAGTATTATCCATTGCTATGCATTGGATAATACTCCGTCACATCAAGGGTTAAAGGGCCATTGGACTCAATATGGGACCTGTACTGTGGTAGAGCTGAGAAGAGCAGCAGAGAGGTGGATGTACAGTGTTATTGTTACACAACGTAGAGGTCATGAAATGTAGATCAGATTACCAGGGACTCCATGCTGACCTGTGAGTGTGTAGACATATGTGCCACTGACATGAATACACACATCAACAAATATGTCCTAGTAGTTCCATGGAACAAATGACATTGGGCTGCCACTGTCACTTTCACAGTGGCAGCCCAAATTCATTACTTCCATGGAGCTCTCAGAACACTTGCTGATGTGTGTATTCATGTCAGGGGCACATATCCATAGGGCTGGTGCACATGTCCTTAGTTCTCCACATAATTGGTTACAGATGAGTACACAACACATTACCAAGCAATGGTTTGTGTACTCACCTGTAATTAAGAAAATTGAGGGGATTATAAAGTCGAAATTGTTGTTTTTTATTGATCAGTTCCGGTCTACTGCTCAAAATCCTGTCCTCTTGTCCCACAGGCATCCATAACATGATCCATCCTTGAACTGAAGATCTTCCATGTGACTGGATTGATGTATTGACAAAAGCTTCATGAAGCTCACCCCTTGCTGTTTCTGTTGATTTTGTTGGTGATGCAATGTTTGACCTGAGGTTCACAGCAACCTCTCCTGGAACATTCTCATATAGACACAGAAAACACAATTTCACAGAGTTGTCAAACCTTGTGGACAACACATGAGCAGGACAGCAGCGTTACTAAAGTAATACGATTTAGTTTCAAAGTACATTTATTGTTCTCATACAAGTGTTCAATGCATTTAGGCAATACACACAGAAAACACATGTACGTTCTAATGTACTTTGAGACACAATAAAGAAGAACCATAACTATTCAATCTGTGTCTGTATGAGGATATATTGGATTATACATTTGTCAATGCATAACCACACTCAGGATAGAGTATCCCCCATACATGGAAAGGCATCACCCACATCACATGAGTCCACCACTTGTTTGCCAGTGAGTGGACTCTGTGATGTATTCATGCAAACAGATGGTGGCAGTGATACACTAATGTGTTGTGGGAGTGATAAAGAGGTGATACAGGGGGACATACTTCCACAGTGAATTCCTGTCCACAGTTTCTGTGTTGCTCAGTATAATCAATGTTCTGAGATATTGCTCCACTTTGACATATCTCAGTACATGGGCTACATCAACGAACAACCAGACTAAGTGGACAAGTGTTATCACTGGTCAAGTCTGTTACACCCTTAGGAAAACAACAACTCAACCTACTGGAGACCCCAATGCTCACCCCAGGATATCAATGTGTGTGCTACACATTGAAATCCTAGGTTAAAAACATTGGGTTCCCCAGTAAGTCAGTTGCACAATGAGTGAATCCAAGACAATATTGATGCATGTTCCATTTATCTGTCCTGCTTGTTATGTCACCGCTAAGTCACATAGCTGTTTGTTTGGTTATCCCCTTAACCCTCTGAGTGTCAGAGTGGTACCCAACGCATTTCTTTGCAATGCGTTGCCTACCACTCTGGCACTCAAAGGGTTAAACACAACATTTGATGTAGATGAATGTTCAATGTTGTACCATTTCTTGTGCTAAGGGGTATGTTTTGTTATTCAAATTCAACACACAGCATCGCCATATAACACATTTGTGTAATATGGCTCCAGGGATGTATTTCCAGTTGAATTTGTACAACGGTGTGTGTGTGTGTGTGTGTGTGAACCCATGTTGTAACATCCAACAAACATTTTACCTAGGCAGAAGTTGTGTTCACTGCATTGTTTGGCAATGCATTGGAGACAACTCTGCCACCCAATCTATGACCAAATACAAAGCAGATCAGACAGGATTCCAAAGCACAATGTTCCTTTATTCAGGGGAAATGGAACATGTTGGGCATTTTATTTTTTTTTCCTAGTGGGGGGGGGGCCTTAGACTGTGTGGCAGAAGTGGATAACCTGGATGATCTCCTGGTCAGCCTTTGCCCCCTAGGTAAGGCTTCGGGGGTCACATTGGAGGGGGTGGTGGGGGCAGTGGATCCCTCTGTGGAACGCAGGTTCTCCCTCTCTAACCGTAAGTTCTCCCTGCAGTTCAGCTCTCTCAACTCCACCAGTACCTGTGTAAGCATGTCCATCACCCCATGTGGAGCTGATGGAGTTGAGTGTTGATTCTCATGACCTCCGACTCCAGGGCATGGATCCTTGCCTCAATCCTGTTTGTGTTTCTCCGGGATTCCCTACGGCTCCTGGTGATGTTGTCATTGGTGCAGTGGCTTGACCAGAGTAGTCCCCTTTGCAGACCCATACACTCTGCTTCCATCCCCGTGGGGCGTTCACTGCTGGTGATGGTTGTGCCTGGTGAATCTGCTGCTGCTGTGTCCGCTTCCGCTGCTGCTGTGTCCTCCTCAGCTGGTGCTGTGTCCTCCTTAGCTGCTGCTTTGTCCTCTTCAGCTGGTGCTGTGTCCTCCTCAGCTGGTGCTGTGTCCTCCTCAGCTGGTGCTGTATGTGCTGCAGATGGGTATGTGCCCACCACATCAATGGACTCACTGATGCCCACTGATGTCTGTGCTGGTGGAGGTGGCGGGGTAAACACGTCCCTTGGCATAGGGTGCTGGGGCTCCCAAGCAGGCCCAGGTGTTGGTAGTCGAGTGGCCAAGGGTCACACCTTGGCCACTGGTATGTGCTTGGCCCCCACCTGGGATCATACATGGGGCCATGCTGGGGAGCCATCCAGGAGGGTAGGTCGATCGGGGACGAGTATGGCCCGTACTGGGTGGTGGCCACATCACCGGGCAGACATTGCCTCCCTGGTGGTGGTGGTGGTGCTGCAGCTGCTGGAGGGTAATAGCTCCTGGAGGTGGTGGGGTGCATCCAGTCACTGTAATAGGGTGTTGCAGCCAGAGGTGTTGCATCCAGAGGTGGTGTAGCCAGAGGTGGTGCAGCCAGAGGTGGTGCTGGCAGAGGTGGTGCTGGCAGAGGTGGTGCAGCCAGAGGTGGTGCAGGCAGAGGTGGTGCAGCCAGAGTTAGGGCATCCAGTTGGGAAAGAGGTGTGGATGTTGTTGGGTACGGTGCCCACTTGCTGGTCCCGTCCTCTGTATACTCCTCACTGGGTGGGGAGGTGGCCTCCTCCATGGGCTCCTGGAATGCTGGAGGCACATAAGCTGTGTGGACAATTGAGATTGTGTGATCAGTAAACTTAGCCATGATGGTGTCAAATTGATATTAATACTTGAAATGTGGAAAGGGAAATATATGTTGTAGGGTTTATCCCCCTGTGTGAAACAATGGTACTCCTACTGGTGAAGGGTGTTTTATTCTACATGTGTCGCAGCTCAGAGTTGAATTCCTGGACAATTCATGGACAATATCACAGGGGCCTGAAATTGTACATTTGCGCTGTTGCCACAACATCCTTTGTGGATTTATGCTCCCTGGACCAAAGCTGGCCAGAGGATGGTCTTGCAACATTGGCAGAGTACATTTTCAGGCCACTGTGATATTGTCCATGAAATATTCAACTTTGAGCTGTTATACTCTTGGGATGAAACAACTTTTAGCAGTGGGAATACCCTTGCTTTACCCGGTGGATCAATCCTATGACATATATTTTTCCTTTCACATTTTAGGTATTACTATCTCTTTAACGGGATAGCAATGGTTAATTTCACCTTGATGTAACATTGTAGGCATCATAAAGAGATGTTTAGACAGATGTTGCTGTATGTGACAGCTGGAGATGTCAGTCATTTGACCACACGGAGGCTCTTCAGCAGAGTCAAAATTGACCCATTTGGAGATAACTACATCTTTGGCATTGTCTACAAAGTGTGCCTGGTTTGTAAGCACACTCTGTGGACCATTTCAATGACAGATCCATCTCCAAATGGTTCAATTTTGGGTCTGCTGAAGAGCCTCCGTGTGGTCAAATGACTGGCATCTCCAGCTGTCACATACAGCAACATCTGTCTAAACATCTCTTTATGATACCTAAAATGTTACATCAAGGTGAAATTAACCTTTGCCATGCCAAGGTACACAGAGAGGAATATGGTCTGATATGTGTGTATATGTACCTTTCATATGGGTACAAACATATCCTTGATAGATATGAACCCAGAGATCTGTTTAGTACATGTGATTGTCTTACTGTCTATATATGTGCAGCCATCACAAACTAACTTTCATTTATACCACTGATACCCATCCAAGTAAGGTGTAATATACTAGGTATGTGTACTCTGATGATGATATCAATATGAGTTAGTTTGTTAAGGATGCACATATATGGGCAGTAGGACAATCACACATACTGAACTGAACTCTGGGTTCACATCTTGTTGGGACATATTTGTACCCATTTGAAAGGGACATATCCACATACATATCTGGTCATTTTTCTTTCTGTACATATCTTTTTGTAATTGATCTGCAGTGTGATTCAAGTGGTATTCATCCCTATGTTATCAGTTTATCCCATACAGTGCTGGATTTTGTCTGATTTGACATATCACTCTCTGGTTGTCATGATGGTATCCTATGCATTGCATTGTGATGCATGGGATACCACCGTGGCAATCAGGAATTGATGTACATTACAGGATCCATGAGGTCTGTTCAAGTTGAATCCTGAGGGGCAAGAATCAAGCCAGTATTGAAGAATATCTTTGATTGAGGCCTTTTTTTTTCCTGGATCAGCCCATCCATCCTTCTGTGTGAGGCAGCTAGACCCGATCATAGATATCCATAATTCATGGCCTGTTATTGACCTCAATGGTTCATACTTGGTTCCCATATGTATCCTGCAAATAGTGGCTGGTGTACCATCCATCCACGGCATCAGCACTCCTGAGGATCCATATGTGAATCAAATGTGAGATATGTAAATTCAAGTTAGAGTAAATGATTGCATACACAACACCAAGGCCAACTTTTTCACCTTTACTTATGTGTAATTGTTTTTGGCCTGTGTATTGCACATACAACCGGTTATTCTCAGTGGCACTGTGATTTGTGACCTGATCCATCCTTTTAGTGATTCAGTAAGCGGTTAAGTAGACCTGATGAACTAATTCTGATGCTGACTTCTCCAGTGATCTCATTTCCCCATCTGCAATGTTTTCTATGGAGTCCATACATTGGGGCCTATGCAGCTTGATTCATGTTATTGAATATTCTCCATAGACTAACATTGTAATTGGTAAAGTGAGGGTATGTAAGTGTAAAATTCCCTACATCACCTCTTTTTCACCACTTAGTGAATGTTCCCTATGTGTCATGTAATTGTTAGCCTATCGACATGTGTTTGTTGTCTGGTTAACCCTTTGAGTACCAGAGGGGTTGCCAAAGCATTGTTGATCGATGCATTGATAATCCCTTTAGCACTCATGGGGTTATGTGCTGGATTCCCTGTGGGAACATGGGTAACATTGTGTGCAAACAATTGTGATGTTTGACATACAACACTTTTCTGAGCATGGTTTGTGTATATTGTGTTTGATCAGCACAGCAACATGAGGGTTAACCAGGGAGTTGGACAGGTTTGGGTCTTGTTGAACCTTGACATTTATCCTTGTCTTGCATCCTGTTTAAACCCTCAGGGTGCTGTGTTGGTGCAGTTGTGTGAATGAATGAAGGGCAAATGTTGGGATGTGACTGTGTTTGTTTGTGATGGGTGTGTGGTTTGAGGTGGTGTATGGTTTTGGGGTGATGCACTTACCAGTGATGTGGAGGCTCCTCTCATCCCCAGTGTCTGATCCTCCAGGGACCCCCTCAATGAGGGTAGATACCAGGGTCTGCTGCCGGCCTCTCCTCCCATGCGCTGAAGGTGATGGGGACGGTGGACCACCTCCGGTGCCTCGGGCATGCAGGGCGGCATCCCCCATCTTCTTCTTCACCTGCCTTTTGCAGTCGCCCCATCTCTTCTTGATTGAGTTCACATCCCGTCTGCAGGTGGCCACCGCATTAACCCAGCTGCAGATATGGCTCCAGGCATCTCTCCTCCTCACAGCCAGGCCAGGGACCCTCTCGCCCGGAAAGAGGACACTCTCCCTCTCCAGCACAGCCTCCAAGAGGGCCATGTTTTCCTCCTCGGTATATCGGGGATCCCTGACCCTGTCCGCCTCAGCTCCGGCATGCGAGGAGTCAGAACCGGAGTGTCCTGCCTGCTCTGCCCCTGCCTGTGTGTGGTGGTCCCCAGGAACTACCCCTCGTCCCACTACAGGTTCTGTCCCTGTCTTGCGTGTGCCTGCTCTTGTGGGCCTGGTCCCCCACCGCCCTGCGGATCTCCCTCTCCCACCCCTGCTCTGCTCAGGAATACCCTCCTGACTTTCCTCCTCCTCCACTACTCTCCCCATCCCTATCTCCTGTCCTCCTCTCCTGGTCATCATTCACCCACTCACACCCAGGCACTTCCACAGGCCCTCAAAGACGCACTCGATCTCACTCACTCTCTGTCACACACTTTCACTCACAGATTCACACAGTAAAAATAAAGTTTAAAATGTGTAACGTGTGATGAAAAAAAAAAAGACTATGTGTATGTATGTGTGTTTGTGTTTGTATGGATGTATGTGCTATGTGCAAAAGTGTGCTATGTGTCTATTTAAATGTAATTCTCTCCTCTCCAAAATCCTTCTACCTTACTCCTCTGTATGCTTCTCTCTCTCTCTCCCTCTCTCTAAACACTATCCTCCACTCCTGGGTCCTGTGATCTAGCTTGCTGAAACTCGAAACACAGACAGGGTGTGACCGTTATTTTGAGGTATATATAGGTGTATTTGAACCTTTTTGATACTTTGGGGCCTTGGGATTGGCTGTAGGTTTAAATTTTGTTTGTGCATCTATCAGGGTTGCTAGACAACGGCAGCCGTAATGTTACATTTTTACTTAAGTTGTGTTTTAACGGGTGTTTGGGATGCCCGGTGATGCGAAATCAGGTGCAACGCTGGTTTTTGTGTTACGTGTTTTTGTTGTGCCTACACCCGATAGCTATTCTTGTACTCTTACCTTTAAATCTGCTGTAAATCATGTGTTCTTTGTGGCCGATGTGCCTTTTTTACTTAGCGGATGGTTTAACGGCTGCCTTTAAATCTAGCCCTGTGTTTTTGAAAATCCAACACCTTGTTTGTTCACTTTGCTGGAAAGTTCAAAGGTGCTGCTGCTTCCAAGAGCTCCATTGCTAGATGTATTATGGATGCTATTAAACTGGCTTATGAATCTGCTAAGAAGGAACCACCTAAGGGGATTAAAGCACATTCAACCAGAGCCATGTCCACCTCATGGGCTCAGAAGGCAGTGGCTACACCGGAAGCAATTTGCAGAGCAGCCACTTGGTCTTCAGTGTCAACTTTAGTTAAACACTACAAGTTGGATTTGCAGGTGCCAGGTTTGGCAGGAAACTGCTGGAAGCAGCAATTCCTGTCTCAGACTGATTAAAGCCATTGTTCCCACCCTACTCACTGTGTTACTCACTGGGTTACTGCTTTGGTAAGTCCCTCAGTCATTGCCATGGATTGGACACAGAGGAAAAGGTGAAATTTATTCACCGATATTTTGTTTTCCTCTGTGTTCTTCCACGGCAACCCTACCCTACTGTATTTTAAGAATAAGGTGAAGGTATGGTTCCACTAGTTTATCTCTTCTGATATATTTGAGACATGTATGGAATCCAGGGCTCTATAGCTCTTTCCTGTAACTAACATCTCTATCTACCTCTTACAGCTTTGTTAGCACATAACTGAGCAAGTGGGAAGGAACAGAAGTTTTCATAAATCATTGGTCCTACCAGCTGGGAGGCGGAGTCAGTACCGACAGTCATTGCCGTGGAAGGACACAGAGGAAAACAGAATATCGGTGAGTAAATTTCACCTTATTATTGATATTATTGCGATTCCCATTGTATCATCCCAATATTCTCAGATAGGTATTAGTCCGTAGTGAAGATGGAACTGAAGGATATACATGTTTAATTTAATTTATTTTCCAAGACTGTTTTGTTAATCAGGGATATTGTCATCAAGCCATATCAATTATTTAATAAATGGTTTTACGGTGAATCCCTCATTTAGACCATTAGGGTTCCGTTTTTTTTTAACATATATCCAATAAGCTTCACGTTTTAAGAGTTTCTTATCAAAATCACCCCTTCTTGAAGATGGTTCCTCTTTTTCAAGGCCCACAAATTGCATCATTTCAGTTTTGTTATCATGATGTTGTTGCACATGTCTTGCAATAGGAGTGTCCCTTAAGTTTCTTACATCAACATTATGCTCAAGGATCCTTTCCCTGAATTCCCTGACAGTTTTGCCAACAAACTGGATTCCACACTTACAGGTCATAATATAAATGATACCTGTTATTCTACAGTTTATAAAATCCTTACATCGAAATGTGCCTTTTATCTTTGGCATAGATGACAGCCAATTTGTTGTATCTTTTTTTTCTGAAATGGCTGTGAACTATGTAGTCTTTGATATTTCGTGATCTACGAAATGTAATTTGAGGATCATTGGGTAGAATTTATTATTGATCTTATTAGATTATGTTTTTCATTATATGTCCCAATGATCCTCATTTCAACGGAGGACTTAGATGTGTTTTTAGGTTTATGCAGTAATTCATCTCTATTGCTGAAAAGGGCTCGTTGGTAGGCCTTTTTGAGGATTTTATTGCTGTATCCCCTAGATAAGAAACGTTTTTTAGTTTATCTGCTTTGTTTTTGAAATCATCAATGGTGGTACATAGTCATAATGTCCTGTTGGAATACCCCTTATCAGTGGCTCTGGATGATGACTGTTGGCTGCTAATAGACTATTAGTTGCAGTCGATTTCCTGTGCACTTTAGTACTAATAGTATCTGTTTCACTTCTGCATAATTTTATATCTAGAAATGCCAACTCATCATGATGAATCTCACTAGTAACCTTTAGACCAAAGTCATTGCTATTAAGTTTTATAATGAATTGTGCACATTCTTCCACTGTTCCAGACCACGTTAGTACCACATCGTCAATGTAATGACTCCAGGTGCCTATTTTCTCCGTATAAAATATTTTTTTTGTCCTCCCACCAACCTAAGTATAGGTTGGCGTAGGAAGGGGCACAGCAGACATATAGACAACTGAAAAACAGGATCCAAGAGCATTTAGGAATATCAGAAATCCCTCTAGGGACATGAATCAAGGTAAAACACTCACAAGACTAAGTAAACATTATCTGGAGAAACATGACTCACAGATTGAGAATACGGTGATATTTGGTCTCAATCACATTTCCTTAGGGATTAGAAAAGCAGATGTGGAAACCAAGTTATTGAAAACAGAAAACAAATGGATCTTTGATCTTAATACTCTGTGGCCCCATGGATTAAATGAAGGCATACAGCTATCAGTTCACATTTAATATCTATAATACTTCAGCATAGTATACTTTATGATTATGGAACACTCCTTACCATATTTTATGAGTCAGCTTATTAACCCATGTATAACCGTATCAAATTACAGGATGTTGTAGTGGGCCATATGTACAATTCTGCTAAGTCAATTTTCAATATGTAGATAAGGACACTATTTATTTATTTTTCATTTCATTGTGAAGGTATGGGATTCTATCTCCATAGCACCCTCTTTTCTCTCAAAATACATATATATTTTCTACTTGTGTCCTGTAGTGCTGTTCTATATATAAGCCCTATGGTCATATTTTTAAGTAACCACTTTTGTTATCAGCTTATCATAACTCTATTATTTATGGCCTGTATTGCCATATTCTGTGATATAGATACTGTTATATTGTGGAGATTTATATATAACGATTTTGCTACAATTATATAATTTGTATCTAATCCTGGATATTTGTTTGTATCTAGGACAATGTAATTATGTCACACAGTATCATCTTTTACTAGAACTGTGGATAATCATGTAACATTGGTATTAAAATCCTCTTTAACACCTAAATATAAGAGAAGCTTTAGTAGCTATATATGGCGAGTGATGGGTTAATCATCCTCCATTTACTTTTACATGGTATCTTTATATTAATTTCTAACCATTTATGCCACATATATGCTTTTTAGAAAGGAATACACGGCTATCTGTTTATATACACAGCTTTTCATTTTGCTTTATATGGCTTTGAAGTAGCGGCGATCTACTCCTATCTGGATCAATTGCAACTGTATCACTGGTTATTCAGTGATTACTAGTCCTTCTCACCTTGAACTAGTTAACTTTGCATATGAGTTACTATTGCTCTGCCTCAGAAGTACTTAGAAGCTTTACATTGAATGACTCAGAATAGCCTGATTACACTTGATACTATCTTTCATTTGAATTTGATTCACATTTTTCATGTGCTCGCTTTATATGTTCTTTTTCAACAACTAATCAAGAGCTTATTTTTAAGTGGCAGAGAACAGGTTAAATAACATAAAGTATGTAAACGACCAAGTCTTTCTTCTCTGTACGCTGTATATATGGTCAAAGTATCAAAGCACATATGTTTAGGTGCATCAAGGGTTAAAACTTTTACCAATTAAGCAGAACTTCCGATTATTGGTGGAAGGGTATGAGAGCATAAAAATGGCTTCTCTAAGCCAGCTTTTCATCTTTTGAAAAAGCAGACACGGCAAAACGATCGTCAGGGTGTCTGAGCACAGACTATGTGCATCAGATCGTGTGAGGCCCCAGTACAATATTACTCATTTCTGTTTTACAAGAAATTCTTTTTCTATCTCTACCTTCTATTTTTTGGCCTCTATGAATCCCCTGCCCAGCTGGTTCTGTGCCCAATGATTTTTGAGGGCAATACTGCTGGGGTTCTCTGAAGCGAGTGCCTAGCTGTTTAGGGTGATTAACTTTTGTGGCCACACATTTTTCTTTACTCTCTATAATAGCTGTAGATAGGCAGGCAGGTGGGATCCTAGCGTAAGACTTGTCCTGGCTTTTTAGTAAATAAGAGAATACTTATTTATTGATTGATTTATTGTGGTTATACAAGAGCACCCACTGATTGGTCATATTTGATAACAGAGACATTACGACCTAATGTACTTTTGCAAATTATCGGCACTGAATGCGGGTGCCAGCATACTGATCACTAAGACTTTGATCAGTTAACTGTGATTGAAGGTGAATGAGGTGAAAACGCCATGAGGTTAATGGAGTCCTAACAGGGTGTTATTTAGGACATCTAAGAAACAGGCTATGGGGCTGTCATTTTGTTTTTAATTCACTTTTTTTTTTAATAGGGGATAATAAACTGTCCCACTGATATAGGAGGAGGTCTGTTACGGATATATGATTTTTCTTCTGTCTGTAAATTTTCTCTTTTGGATATATTCAATCTTTAGCACATCCATCTTATTCACTGAATATCCTATTCTCACCATTAGACCAGGAGTGCATCTATAATATATTTTGGATGAATGTAATTACCTGCGCTGTGACACACTACTGAATGGAAAAAATACACGTTGTGTGCTAAATTTGCTCCCATAGGAAAAGAAATCTGAGATGCAATTACATGTGACCGCACTGTGTGTGTAGCGGACACATGACCGTGTTTACATTTTGCTCATTTGTTGTGAATGGGATTTTGATTTACCCAATATCTCTGATAAAGTGGCTTTGAATGCCACAAAATGTGTTAAGTACAATTGGGTTTAATTTGATTTCATAGTATTATTTTTTACAAATTTATATACATGTGAAGTTTATTTTTATTTTGTATTATAATTGATATTTTATATCATCTAAGCCGAGCTGACTTTCCTGTGTGTGTTTCCTGATTGGAGACGAGTATTTCTCCTAATGCAAGCTAGTCAGTTGATTCCAAACTGACCACTACAATTGTGAGTAGCCATTCTTATTCTTATCGCAAGAAATTGTTTGTAAGACGATAATACACTATTAGGCGCCCTTCCCATTTGTTTGCTTACTTTTACATTAGCCTAAAGCAGTGTTTCTCAGCTCCAGTCCTCAGGGCACACCAACATGTCATGTTTCCAAGATATCCCTAATTAATCACAGGTGAATCAATCAAAATGACTGAGCCACTAATTACTCACCTGTCATTAAGCAGGAATAACCAGAAAACCTGCACTGTTGGTGTGCCCCGAGGACTAACGCTGAGAATCACTGGCCTAAAGTCTTTATAAAGCACAAGAGAAAAATGGATCCATTTTGGGGTAAAGCAATTGCACCATAGCAGATAAAAGAAAAATCATCACATTGCTTTTGCTATAGATGTCTCCAGTGTATTTTGCTCCTATGGCACAGTTGGTTTGGCCAAGAATTACACCAGTTCTCTAAGAAGTGTCCGAGTTGTATTGTGTGTACAGTCTGGTGTTTTTGTGGCTCTCGAGTACTGAATTTAGACATTACTGAACTAGCTCTTTTTTGTTTCCCATTATAAATGTATATTGTCACATTTCAACAACAGTGTTCTGAAGGATTTGCAATGCACTAACCCTTTGAGTACCAGAGTGACAGAAGGGTGTTCAACACATTGCAAAGCAATGCTTTGGGTACTCCTTGGCACTCAAAGGGTTAAACATATTCTGTACCTTCCAACATTTCAAATGGCCAAAGATGAACATTTTTACTTTAGGTGGTATTGCTGGGGGGCATGGATGAAGTGCAGGGCATTACTAAGAGGTCTTAGGTTATTTCACGATCAATTTACACCGTTTTGTGTAAATGAATAAATTATTTAGATCAAGAAAAAAGTATTTATACAGCAGTAACAGAAGAAGGGACAAAACAAACAGGGCACTCCTGGGTATATCAAAGAGCAAATGAGTCACCAACACCCTCTGAGTGCGCACTCACAATTGGCTTGTGTCAGTTATGGCATACCACAGGACTGACCACAACAGCAGCTGGGAAAAATGTCACTGTTCCCAGATACAGTTATTCAGCAAGCAGATTGGCAGCTCTCCCTCATACTCTTTCCCCAGGCGGCAATCAACATGTGACAATGGCAGTACCATATACAAGAAAAGAGAATAAAAGGTCCACAACAGTGTAACACTGTTACAATATATCAAATTGTGAAACATATGTTTCTACTCACACGGTGTGAAGGTCAGATGGTTGCTATCAACTGACAAGAAGGCATACGGAGAATTATACAGTCTGCGTTCGGGTTAATCCAAAGGACTTCCTCTGGACAGACAGGAGGAGGCTTAAATGTATATAAAATAAAACTTTATTGTGAATAAAAATAGGCTATATAACGCTTATGCATTTAACAGCAAGAATAACGCTTTATCGAAGCTAAAAATAGCCCGTAAACTTAAAATCTGATACACAAAAGAAACCCAAATTTCACAATTTGATATTGTGGAGCTTTTCTTCTCTTTTCTTGTATATGGTACTGCCATTGTCACATGTTTATTTATACAGACTCATTTATAAACAAATATACTGAAATGTAACCCCTTAACAACCCATGACATGCCAGGACCATCATGGGTAGATTTGCCTTAAGGGCCCATGATGGTCCTTGCACGTCATGGGTTAAATGACAGCAGCGCACCTCCGTGCACGCTGCTATCATTAATTCCCGGCTGAGACTGAGTGCTCCGGTACCGATCACATGTACCAGCATTGTGAATGACTGTATCTCTCCTCACATGTACCGGCATATGTCTCTCCTCACATGTACCGGCATTGTGAATGAATCAGGCAGTATGCTTTGCATACTGCCTCTGTGTATCCCGTCAGCCAGTCTGTCCCTTACGATCAAAGTAAGGGACAGAGAAACAGAGAGGAGATACCTAGTGGAAAGAAAAAATTCAGCAGCTGAGGGTATTAACCCCTTCACTGCTGTGTTGGAGGCTGGCTAAATGCAGGTCAATTTTTGACCTGCTAAAATCAACTTTTGTTTGTTTTTTTTTGTTTGTTTTTTTTGTTTTTTTGTTTTTTTTTTAAAGACACAACACATTAATTTTATTAAAAATAAATAAATAAATAAATAAATGTCCATAACAAAAACTGGGACTGTGATTGTTGTGGAGCCATGTAATACATTTATACACACCGCCAAATGTCATCAATAAAAAAGTGGGAAAATAAGTGGGGAAAAAGGGACATGGGGTTTTTCACTCAGGGGGACAGTGCCCACTTAAAACTGCCCATTTTGTAGGCATGACTGACCGATCAAACCTTTTATGCAGTGTCCATAAAAATGTAATCCATTGTGCCCAAATGATCCCAACAGAAAAAAAAATTGCATTTTTTGACAGTTATCTTTAATTTTACTAAAATAAATGGTGGGCTATCCATATAAGTGTGGTATCAAAAGAAATCCCTATTTGTGCGTTAAAAAAGGTATATAATTTTCATGGGTAAAATAAAATACTTAGAAGGAAAACACTGTTGAACAAAGACAGTCAAAAATGTCACAATTGCTCTGGTCCTTAAGTGAAATCGACCTCAGATTTTCTCGGTCCTTAAGGCATTAAACAAGCATCAATGTAGTTTTATTGCTGTAGAGCAATGTGGTTCACTTATTTACATACCCCACTGTCTGATCTCCTAAAAAGAGGGACACCAGGGCACGAAAGAGTGACATAGGGATTTTGATCTCAAAGAGAGAACCTTGTGAGGTATGATATTCAAATGAATGAACTTTCCATACAGCCTAGTATGATAGAACCCATGCTTTTGCTGTACTCTGCTCATATTGATATATCAACTCAAACCAATAGAGGGCAGGTTTGTACTACTAATAATGCAGGACATACACTTCACTTATATACACTTCACCTTCACATTGGATCCACTCTGGAAAATAGATTGGGCCTCCTGCATAAAAGTAAACAGGAGCAAATATCTATACCATAGGGGACAAAGAAAATCCCCTTTAATCTAAATGGGGCTTTTAACATATTGATGCTAAATAGGTCTCCAATGCTTTGCAACGCTTTGCAGACCTTTCTAGCACTTAAGGTTGTTAAAAGCCTTATTTAATTCAACACAGATTTGGGAATGTTTTAATTTCACCCCAATGGCGAAGTTGTCTTGGCCCAGAATTGCTTCAATTTGCATCTATTTTCTAAATAAAGCCAGAGGCTGAACGCCACTGTTTAGGATTCACTGACTTTATATAGACTCTGGTTTACTATAAGGCATAATCCTTTAACCCTTTGAGTGCCAGAGAGGTATCCAACTCATTGCATCACAATGCGTTGTATATCTCCCTGGCATTCAAAGGAACACTATAAACTGAGGGGGATATTTACCTTATTCTGGGTAGAAAATCCTTATGACCACCTTGAATGAATTTTGCATGAACTGACTCTTCACAGTTATTTTTTAGTAAGGACCAGATATGTTGTCCATGGATACAGGCATGATGGATACCTGAACTTGATCAAGTTGGTCAGATGGCTGTATTTTGCCCACCTCTAGTCTATTTAGTCAGATCCCACAGAGACTGGTACTGATGTTGCTATGCTTTATTAGCGTCTATTTTTATAGGTAATTAGATTTTCCTCTAGTCTACTAGCTGGGACAAAGCTGCATTAGTTTATGAAGGTGGCGTATGTAGTGGGGTGCATCTGCTTACCTGCTTGGGACCTTGGCTGGTCCCTGGTAGGTTTTTAGAGGATATCGGGCAGTTGCTGGAAGATGTTGGGTATTGTTGTCAGTGGGGACTGCCATGTTGGCAGTGACATCAGTGATATCACAGCCTCACTATCACACGCTGTGTAACATTGCCCTGGCACATTCCAAGGACATTTCCTGGGTTATGTTAGCTTGAGGCAATATGGGTAGATTAGGATATTTTAGCCACTGAGGTGGTGGTTGGAGAGTCAAATGCATAAGTTCTGGGAAAAAGAGTGCAAGTTTAGGGCTACAACTAGGATTAGAGCTAGCTGGATGTGAGTTAGAAGTAGTGGCAGCTAGTTAGTGACCTGTTAGTGTTCTATATTGAGTGAGTTATTTAATTAATTTGGCTAGCATCTATTTGTGTTATTCTACTTTGAGATGGCATAGTGTAGGACAGCGTGTCAGTTAGCATTAAGTGCAAGTTTCCTGAGACAGGCAGGATAGAGATAGCAGGTAGTTAGCGAGGTGAAACTCCTTACAAGGGATACTCTTTCCCATCTGAGAGAAGTGCATTGATAATTCCCTACTGCTTTGAGGGAGCCTAAGGTGTTCCCGGTTCCAAGTGGAACAAAGACTGCAAAGCATTCCAGAAGATGGGTGTTCAGTGAGACCCTGAATGGAATCAAAACAGGTAAGTGTCATGTGGGGAACCACAAAGGAAATTACTGACCTAGCAAGAAGTGCCATTTTTCACCGATTTTGGTTTGAGGCAAAAATTTTCACCATCCCTAATGGCAAGTATTTAAATTGTTGCTTTGTTGTTGAGAATAATTTGATGTATGTTTTATTCTTTCTCAGTAAGTATTTCACATTGATTTAAAGCTTCAGGCTGTATTGATGTCAGTAGGGAATATGTGCCCATATTTAAGAAAGCAAATTGGAGTTCATTTGGAGTAAACCAACTGCACTATAGGGGACTAAATAAACTGCTAAGAGAGGACTCCTTCGGTGCACAGAGAGGACATCGGTCTGATTTCAGAGCCCCGCTCCATTATCAGTCACGGCGCGGACAGTCTGTAGTGCGCATGACTGCAGCGTGCACAGCCATCTCTACTGCGCATATCAGTTGTGTGTGGGGGGGGTATAAATCCCACTTCAGGTATGAGTTTTGTATTTTTTTTTTAAAAGCACATAGGGTTTGAGTATTTTTTTTCACATAGCTCTGGATGTTGGTTTAGATCTTTTGATTTTATATTTATTCAGGATTTGTTCCATCGTGGTGGTTGGTGCCACTGTGGGGGAAGTAGGAACCCACGTAGCCCAGACACTGGTTCAATTGCTGGGGTGCGATGCCAGATACTCCCTTGCTGCAGCCGAAGCTGGGTAAAGGTGCTGGTCGCAAAACCAGATTGTTCCACTCCAGTTGACCCGGGGTGCAACAGGATGGGAGTAATTGGGAACCATTGAAAACCAGGACCAGAGGATAAGACATGAACAAGAGAGGACAGGGTATGCGGGCCGCGGTTAGAAACCAGGCGGTCACAATCAGAATGGCCAACCAAACCTAGGTCAGGAAGCCAGAAGTTACAATCAGAATGGTCAGCCAAGCCAGTGTCAGGAAGCCAGAATTCACAATCAGAATGATCAGCCAAGCTGAGATCAGGAAGTCAGAAATCACAATCAGAAGTCTCAGAAAAAACTCTAGCTCATGGAACTGGCAGGGAACAGAGGCATGGCTGAGTTTAAATATGGCAGTCATCCAACAGGAAGGAAGCTAGAGCAGAGCCCTTAATGGGCTGAAGGACTGTGCCATATCAAAGGCCAATACAGAAGGGGCTCGTTTGTGCGTCCGCATGGCAATGGAACAACTGAGCAGGCACATGTGCAGAAGGAAAAATCCAGAGGCCATCGTGACTGAAACACTGAAGTGGCAGCCATGAAGTTGACACCACCGCCCCTCAACAGGAGACCTCCGGACGACCAGGCTTCAACTTAAAGGCATGATGAAAGGCAGTCCGCAGTGTAGGAGCATGCACGTTAGATCTGGGTGGTAGCTGATACAAGGCAAGCGTGTTCATGAAGCCAATGTGGCTCTAATTCATCCAGATGGGTGTCTATAGCTGGCACCCCAGAGAAGGAAGAGATAGGCAGGGAGTTGGGGTGAAAACTACCTGCCGCAAAGAAAATGGAGCATTGAAGCGCCTCATGATGACTGCTGTTAAAGGCGAATTTGGCCAAAGGGAGGAAGGCTGCACAGTCATTCTACAGGGGCCCAATGAACATACTGAGGTATTGCTTCAGTGACTGGTTTGTTTGCTCAGTTTGCCCATTGGACTGTGGATAATATGCTGAGGATAGATGGACTTCTATGCCTAATTGGGTGCAGAACACCTTCCAGAAATGAGAGGTGAACTGGCTGCCTCTGTCGGAGACCACTTGTAGAGGCAAGCTATGGAGCCGTAACACTTCCTTGAGGAAGATAGCTGCTAGTTGAGGAGCTGATGGCAGTTTGGGTAGAGGTATAAAGAACAAGGTCAACAATAACAAGGCTCACCATGTTTCTATTGGACAGTGGTAAATCAACAACAAAGTCCATGGCTATATGCTTCCAAGGAAAAGGGGGAATTGAAAGAGGCTGTAAGAGATCCGTAGATCTGGTGTGTGTGGTCATTTGTGTCTGGCACAATGGTGACAACCATAGACAAAATCACCAACATCCTGTTGTATAGTCGGCCACCAGAACCATCTTTGGACGAGGTCCAGTGTTAGGGAAATGCCAGGGTGGCCAGATGTTGGAGACTGGTGAGCTTATTGCAAGATCTCAGCACAATAGAGAGCAGGAACAAACATTCGTCCAGGAGGACAGGCAACATCTATGTTCTTTTGGACCTTCTGGATCTTGAGTAGTGTAATGGTGGACAGGGCAGAAACAATCTTGGTGATTGGTATAATTGGTTCTGGAGGTACCTTAGAGGGTAAGGCAGAAAACTGGTGAGATAAGGCATCGGTCTTGATGTTTTTGGTACCAGGGATATAGGTAATAATGAACTGGAACCGAGTGAAGAACTGCCCCAACGGGCTTGGCGTGGGTTTAGGAGTTTGGCCTTTTCCAGGTACTGCAGGTTTTTGTGGTCCATAAACATGGTGGAGGACACTCCTGAACCTTCTAACAGAGGACACCATTCCTCAAGTCCTAACTTGATGTTGAGCAGCTCTCACTACCAACATCATAATTCCTATCTGTCGCTGTTAGTCGGAGGAAGAAAAAGGAACACGGGTGAAGGAGATCCCTTTATGACAAAACTGCTCCTAGTCCTTCCTCAGAGGTTTCAATTTCAAGGACAAATGGTTTAGTTCTGTCTAGATACCGGAGTGTGGGTGCTGAAGAGAAGGCAGACTTGAAGGCAGAGAAAGCTGCTGTAACATCAGGTTTCCAGATTCGTGGATCTTCCCCTTTCTTGGTCAGAGCAGTTATGGGGGTGACCCCTGAAGAGAAGTTCCGAATGAACCGCCTATAGTAATTGGCAAACCCCAAGAAATCTGCACCACTCGCAGGTCAGCGGGTTGTGGCCAATGGGTAACCACCACCACTTTCACACGGTCCATCTAGAGACCCGTGTGAGAGAAGATGTATCCCAAAAAAGGAAGTCTGTTCTTCTTGAACTCACATTTTGAGCTTGGCATTTTGATCGTTGTCCCTGATCCATTGGAGAACGGTCTTCACGTGTATCCTATGGAGAGGCAAAGTTGGAGAAAAGACCAGTATGTCATCTACATAAACAACAACATGAGATGTAAGCATGTCTCTGAATATGTCATTTACAAAGGCCTAGAAGACAGCCAGGACATTTAAGAGCCCAAAGGGCATTACCAGCTACTCATAGAGCCCATATCTTGTGTTAAAGGCTTTATTCCATTTGCCTCCTGCTCGAATCCGTACAAGGTTATATGCCCCTCGGAGATCCAGTTAGCTGAACCTGGCTACTCCACAAAGAAGATCAAAGAGCTCCGGAATCAAGAGTAACATATTTGTTTTTAACAGTGATCCTGTTCAGCCCTTGGTAGTCTGTACACAGACGAGGCCCCCGTCCTTCTTGCCCACAGAAAAGAACCCAGCCTCGGCATATGGAGTGGAGGGGCAAATAAAAACTCTAGAAAGGTTATCTTGGTTATAGGCAGCTAGGGCTCTGGTTTGGAGAGGAGGTAAGTGCATCCTTGGGAGGAGTGGAGCCAGGAAGCAGGTTAATCAGACAATTGTATTGTCTGTGCAGAGGCAAAGTCTTGGCTTGCCTTTTGGAGAAGACGTCACTGTCTTCATGGTAGATCTCCGGAAGGTCGCCGAAACTGGATACAGTAGCCAAGATGATGCTAAGAGGGGTAGCCTGAGGTTGGGTCAAGCAAGTCTGGAAACACAAGGCACTCCACTGAATTAGTTCTCCGTGTCTCCAATCCATCAAAATGTTGTGGCAGCAGAGCCAGAGACCCAAGATAACTGGCACCAAAGGCGGGTACACCAAATCAAAGGCTCCGTTAGTCACCCACAAAGGGGGAGTCTCCAGGATGACCCTCTCATCTCGTAAGGGCTTACTGTCTAAAAAGGAGACCAATAGGGTCAGCTGCTTGGGCGACTGAGGATCCCATGAATCTTGGTCCACCTGAAGTCCATGAAGACTCCTTCTGTACCGAAGTAAATGAAGGTGACTGGAGAGGCTTAACTATGGGGCTTAGTGAAATGGTCAGCTAAGCCAAGTTGTTTCCAGGTCTGGAGGGACTGTGGAGCATGTGTCCTTTGAGGCAACAGTACAGATTCAGACCTTCTGATCACTGTCTCTTTCTCCTTCTCAGACAGTCAAGTGACACCTCCTACCTCCATTGGAGTCTCAGCAGAAGGAACATCTTCAGACGGTGCAGATGATGGAGTCCAGCGTTGCCTTGTTCCATGCTCACATTCTTTTTGTCTCTCGTGCATCTGCCTGTCGAGGTTGAGACACAGATGAATGAAGTCCTCCAAACCCTCTGGAAGACCTCCTTGAAGGCAGAAATAAAGACTTCAGAGTCATCGAGAAGGGGAGATTGTTGCTCCACCAAAGGTGATGCCCATGTCAAGATCTCTTTTGAGGAGAGAAATGGTAAAAGCCACTCATGTTGCATGGGTGCAGAAAGATTACGGCAGGGTCTGGAAATGGAGCGAACACTGATTCAGGAAACCTCTAAGCTCAGGGGGGGGGGTCAAAGAACTTGTCGGGCAGGGGTTTGATGAAGTATATAGTAGCTGGATTCAACACAGAATCCCACATTGGTGGGATTATCTTGGTATTGAATAGATACATGTTTAGATACACATATTCCCTGGTTATAGCTCCATCATTATTATAGGTTTTGAAAATGTGTCCTCTTTTTCAGTTCAGTTGGATACTTTTTCCGGAGGGAAGGGGGGGGTTGGGGAGTTTTATTTTTATTTAATTTTTGGGGGGTTCTATAGATACACAGTATGTTAGGTCCAGATACATTTTGGCAAACATGTACCAATAGAAACACGAATCTTGGGTATGTGCATGTTGGTGAACATCGATGCACATATAATGCAGGGATTTGAGGAGTGTTATATAGTGAGTTATTATCACATGAACAGTGGGTTAGATAGGTTTAATATTAGTTATATTAGGTTTAATATTAGTTATATTAGTCTTTCTCCTTTAATTAGATATATTGTATCAATAACAGGGAATGAGTTGGCAGGGCTAAACCCTGTTTTAGCTAAGAATAAATTTGCCCATCCACTTATTGATATAAAGGGATGATCGAAGATCGGAGTAAAATGCCTTTTCTTGGTGGAATGTCTTCCAGCTATAATATAGAGGAATTACCCGATGTGTCCCCACTGATAATTTGTAAACAGTGGGGTTAATACCACAGAGCATATTGTATTACATCAATACAGTGTATTGTATTTATATGCGTGGATATCGATATGAGTTATATACATATTACAGTGATGGTTTTTAGTCCACATATGATTATTGATATATGTCCTCGGCTTTCATTGCAGCCTTGCTTAAGAAGTTTCCCATGTGGATTGAAAGAGTTAATATTTAGCTTTTGATTGTTACTCACCTGCATGGGATAAATATTATAATCAACAGCCTATAGGTTGAATGTCAGGAACATATAGTTTAAAAGGAAATGTACAATACTTATTCACTAGCTAATATTATACTCCTTGAGAAGGTGCTGTTAATACGAAACGAGTCGGAGTAGCTATTAGGAGATTATATTTTATTATTGCAAAGGAACATCAGCTGAAATTCGAGGAACACTCTCTTATATTGCTTGGGAACAGATAAGCCTTTGCCTGCTGACTGCTGACAAACTACAACTCATACCCCACCGCTGAGAACACCGGCAATACCAAATGAAGGAGTGGAGTGGTTGAAACATTCACAGCCTGATATAGTGGGTAAGAGCCCAGTATCATTATTGCGGGCAATTATAGTGCTGAAAACCTACACCAAGGAAGTGTAAAGGTTAATAAAATACATAAGAACTCCAGCACCGATGATATCTAGCCCCAGAAGAGATAAATAGCGAGGTTCCCCACATATAGCTGCATATCAATGCCAAGGTGGGGGTGAGTATTATGGACTGAAGTGGTCTTTAAAGGGATAGTATTACTTCATAATTACTATCCCTCATATTGTACCCCTTAATGAACTGAGTTAAATGACACCAGCTGCATCTCTCAAACCTTTATGGTTTAAGAGATAGCCGCTTTCAAAGTTTTCTCTCCCCTGTTGTCAGCATTCTGCTGCCAGCAGGGGAATCCGGTCCCGGGACAGGCGGAGGCTCTTAAACAGAGCCGATATCTCGTTATGTAAGAAAAAATGATTCATTTAAACAGTCTTCTACGTGTGCTTGGTTACCAAGCACACGTAGAAGACTGTTTCAATTAATCATTTTTCCTTCCATAACGAGATATCGGCTCTGCCGAAGAGCCTCCACTTGATTCAGAGACCGGATTCTCCTGCTGGCAGTGGCACTTGGAGTGGTAGCAGACATGGACTGTGCTGCAGAGGCATGCATCATCTCCAGCATAGCGTCTGTTTTCCTCTCAAAGCTCTGAAGATGGGAGGCATGTGATGACAGGACCTGTTCCTGGTGCTAATGTCGAGCAGCCAAGTGAGACAGGTAAACGGGATCATGGAACTGGTATGGTCTTTTCAACCAAGCCGGGGTCAAGAAGCCAGAAGTCACAATCAGAATGGTCAGCCAAGCCGAGGTCAGGAAGCCAGTAGTCGCAATCAGAATGCTCAACAAAAATGACAACTAGCAGAGGCATGGCTGAGTTTAAATATGGCAGTCATGCAACGTGAAGGAGGCTAGAGCAGAGCCCTTAATGGGCTGAAGAATCGTGCGTTATCAAAGGGCAATACTGAAGGGGCTCGTCTGTGTGTCCGCACAGCGAGAGAATAACTGAGCGGGTGCATGCACTGTAGAAGACAGCGAGAGGAAGAGCGCGAATGTGCAGAAGGCAGAATCCAGCAGAGGCTGCGAAGGTGACAGTTGGTTTATCTAGATATTTTGGTTTTCATCAAATCTCTGAGTCAGTGGCATAACAATAGGAGTTGAAGAGGTAGCAAATGCTACCGGGCCCGTCACTTCCCGCGACCCCCCCCCGCCCAGCGGCCGCAACTAGCTGAGGTCTGTGCCTCTATTAGCAGTTGAGCTCCCTCTTTGTCTCTGTAGTAATGCAGAGTGCTGGGAGATGACATCATCTCCTAGCGCTCTGCATTACTGGAGAAAGGACAGCGCGGGAGCTCCAGCTGCTAATAGAGGTCTGTGCAGAAGGAGGCACAGACCTCTCCTGCCATGCCACTGGACAACCAGGGAGGTAGGAGATGGACACTTCGGATCAATGGGAGCATTGTGAAGGTGGATATTGGTGGCAATGTGGAGGTGGCCAATGGGGGTTAATGTGGTCGGGGGGGCATGGCAATTTTTGCACCAATGGGGAAAATGTGGAGGTGGCCAATGGGTGTAATTTGGAGGTGGCTAATGGGGGGCATGGTAATGTTTGCACCAGGGCCCAATGGCTTCTAGTTACTCCTCTGATCTGAGTCCTTCTGTGCCATATATTGACAAAAACTGGAGTGACAACTAGGGGTTTATGTACTAATGCATGGTAAAGAGGTGAAGACCTCAAGTGATATCACTTCTCCAGTTCCTATATTATTCTATAGACCCTATGCACTAAGATCTCTAACATAGTAGCATAGTTGATGAGGCTGAAAAAGAACATGCGTCCATTAAGTCCAGCCCATGCTAAAAACACTCCTGCTGATACAGAGGAAGGCAAAAAAAAAGCCCTCTGGGGCAATTTCCAGTTTAGCCCCAAGTAGGTAAAAAAAAAATCCTTCCTGACTCCAAATGGCAGTCAGATAGTTCCCTTCATCAACATCTTATCTGCTCTGAAGCCATCTGTCATAATTTTCAATATTGCTCTGTGCTAGATATGCATCCATTGCTTTTTTGAAAGCAGCTGCATTATCTGCAAGTACAACATCCCAAGGCAAAGAATTCCATACCTTTACCGCCCATGCTGTAAAGAATTTCTGCCTTTGTTTTAGTCGAAAGCACCTTTCCTCTAGTCTTAATGGATGACCTCTTGTTCTTAGATCAGCTCTTTGTGTAAATAATTCATTGGCTTGTTCTTTGTATTGACCTAAAGTAGAATAACCTAGACCTTGGAGAAGTGATCTCAATGGAGAAGCCATCTCTGCTTTATCACCTCTTTATCATGTCTTAGTGCATCTACCTCTCCTAGAGTGAGTATTGTTTGACTGTATGCTCTCTGCTGAACATGCAATTACATTATGGCCATAAATTATTTTGCCTTTTTTAAAATGTAAACACTAGTGTATTTGATTTTACTGATCAGATTTAATAGCTTTCAAGATTTCAAAAAAAGCACACAGTACTTATCTAGGGTCTTCTCTCTGCCAATGTTGGTGAGAATCCTTAGGCTAGTTTAGGATGTAGGTCTGACTAGTGTTTTTCTTAGTGCTGAATGAGAAAATAGAAGAACAGGACAACTCAAGGGCAGAAGCACTGGAATATCTGGAGTACAAGAAACACTTGAATGCCTCTTTAACCCCTTAACAACCCTTGATGGTCCTGGCATATCATGGGTAATTTGTGTTGAGGACCCATGATGTGCCAAGACTGTCATTGAATTCAGGGCTCCCTACGTGGCTGCACGCTGTTTGGGGAGCCCTGAACTGGATGGGGAAATTAAAAAAAAAATGGTCCATGGTCCTTAAATGACGGCCGTATGCGCAACTGCCCGTCCTTAAAGTAACAGTAATGTTTCACAAAAACAGCAGCTCCAATTAATCTTCATAGTATTTGAGCCATAGAGAGTGTTATTTCATTACTGTGAGCATTGTAGTTCAAGAGTAATTGAATGATAAAGTTTCCCCTCCCGTCCCTTTTACTTAGTGTAAGCCCCCACTACTCAGATGTGGAATCCAGTCCATAGACCAGACAGCTCACATCAAGGGACAATCTTTTTACTGTGAGAACAATGAAAACCCTGCCCCCCTTGACAGGTTTTTCAGCTTTTTCCCTTACCTTAATTGAAGATTGTCCCTCTTTGCAGTCTAACTGGACAATCCCTGCTGCTCTGAGATGAGCAGTGTTACATCAGTAGAAGGGTCGGGAGGGGGATACTTCATCATTCAATTACTCTTGAACTACAAATCTGACAGAATTGAAATAACACTCTCCAAGGCTCAAATACTATGAAGAAAGGGGAGGGAGGAGGGAACCCAAACCATAGAGGTTTGAGAGATGGGACTAGGGGCATGTAGCTTAATTTTTAAATAGTTACAATATTCATTTTTTTTTAAAGTTGACAATACTATCCCTTTAGTACCAATGCATCAATTAAGACTTTCATTAGACTCTTGGACAAGGACATTAATTCTGAAATGGATAACTGTAACATTCATCCCAATCTGACTAAAGAACAGAGAGAGACCATCAAAAACCTTGCCAACAATCCTGATATAGTTATACGTACTGCGGATAAAGGTGGTGCAATAGTAGTAATGGATTATGACCAATACAGATCAGACATTCTACAACAACTACATGATACAGACACATAACTACCCCATTCTGTGGATCTGACATTTAAAGATAAGATACTTATTGATCAAACACTGAAAATGGCCAAAGTACAGGGGTGGATTACTGTTAAGATACATCAATTTCTGACTGTAGATTTTCCAATCTGTCCGACACTGTACACTTTACCAAAAATTCATAAGGACGCCAACAATCCACCAGGGTGTGCACTCATATCTGCAAGAGAGTCTTTGCTACAGCATTTAGCTCAATTTATTGATTACTTCCTCCAATCGCTTATACAAACTACTCCGTCTTAAATCAGGGACACCAGTGATTTTCTGCTTAAGCTTCACAGACTTGGGCAGATAAGTCCTGATGATCTTCTGGTAACTATGAGAAGCCTGTACACTGTGATTCCACTGGAAGAAGGACTTTGTTACGGTTCAGTACACTCAGACACGTTAGGTTTAGGTAAAAACACAATTTTATTGAAGCACACAAGAAATAATATAACCCTCATGGGTCCAGTAAATAGCATCAAACTGACACAGGACAGGTTACAAGCGGGTTACCCACACGGGTCCAGTATGGTACACAACACAATACTGACACAGGTCAGGTAATATCTTGATACAGTGTATTAGTCCGATATGTACAGTGGAGCCACAGGCAGAGGGGCTAGCAATAGCTGCGGTACAATGTCGCCTAACGCAGCAGGAGGCGACAATGGCAGAAGTGTAACGGCAGACAATGATAACTTGCACGGTTCTACTACGGTGGACGCCCATCGTGGACTACAGTAGACTGGTCAGAGCTCGTGCCAAACGGAGGCCCAACGGAGAGGTCAACACCAATGCTCTTGCTATCCCCCAAAGGTACTGGAAGCAACCCACACTGGTATAGCAAGTAGATAACGAGGCAACACCCCCGAAGGGGTTAATAATCGCAATGGTCTGGGTAACGGCAACCACGGAAAGCGCCCAACTGAACCCAAGTAAAGACCAAGTGATGCAGCACGGTGTGAGAGGATACTGGCACACTGAGACTCTGAGCCATCAGGCAGGATCGGACAAGGTACCGGAGTACCGTAGTCGTGAGATACAATCTGAGGGAACCGTGCAACTGTAAGCAGCCGGAACTGCCGGGGATTGCCCAGCCAAGCAAGCTGAGAGCAGGAACCACCACCAAGCCGATTCGGTACACAGCACAGGAACGTCAGCCAAGCCGGGTCAGAATGGGAAGCAGGAACGTCAGTCTTGCCGGGTCGGTACACGGAGCAGGAACGTCAGTCTCGCCAGGTCGGTACACGGAGCAGGAACGTAAGCCAGGCCGGGTCAGAACAGGAAGCAGGAACGTCAGCCAATCCAAATCGGTACACAGAATCAGGAGCAGAGACTAGTGGCGTGGTCAGGCAGTCCGGGGTCATACACTGGCATCAGGATAGCAAAACTAGCGCTAGGCATCAGGTACACCATGAAAGGGCACTAGCCGAGTGACAGCCCAGGGTATAAAAAGGCTGTCACTAGAAGGAGCAGGAGCAGGCCAGGACTTAGGAATTTCCCTGCTAGAACACAATTGTGTTGATCAGAGGCTCAGTCATATTGATTAACTCACCTGTGCTCTTAAAAGGAAATTCTCAAACCCTGGCCTGTTAGTGGCCACTGAGGGAACGGGTTGAGAACCACTGCTGTAGACCTCCTACTGATTTCATGCTGGAACTATTGAGACTGTGCCTTACTCTCAATTTTTTTCTGGTTTGAGAAATAGTACTATAGACAGGTATCTGGGATAGCAATGGGGAGTGCCATGGCCCCGGCATATGCATGTATGAGGGAAAAATATATCTTGAGCAAGTACAGGGAGCACATTAAAAGTTACTTCAGGTTCATAAATTATATATTTATGATCTGGGTGAGTGGTTTGGACACACTTACGAATTTCATAAATTATATCAATCTTATTCTGATTCCCTCTACCATCCGATTCACTGCCTATTACAGTGCACATGAAATTGTATTTTGGATATTAAAATATGGAATGAAAATGGCACATTACAATCCACCAATTATAGGAAAACAACAGATAGGAACACCCTCATACACCGTTCCAGTTTTCATCCATACCATACTATAAAAGGAATTCCATATTAACAAATGTTACACATCATTAGAAACAACAGCAAGTCTAATCTGGCCATGGAACAGATAACAGACCAGATGGACAGATACTCAGAAAGAGGACATAGTAGAGTGGAGCTGGACCAGCAATTTATATGCACCAAGGGACTTACACAAAAAAGATCTCATCACACCAAGGCCGAAAGGGAAGAAAATGCCAAAAGACTCATATTCCTGACAAATTATAATACAAAGACACCAAGACTGCAGGAAATTGTACATAAATACCTGAATATACTTGCAAATGATTCCTCTTTGAAGAATTGTTTTAGCCAGAAACCTATGATCAGTTATAAAAGAGGAGCCAGTCTCATAGACCTACTGGTAAAAAACAGATCCAGTTCATTGTTACAGTAAAATAAAGAAGACTTGGCTGGTACAGCCTAAACTTGGGTGCTACCGTTGCCCAAAATATACCACTTGCCAAAGTTTGATATCAGGTCCTATATTTACTGACCCGCTCACAGGCAGAACATTCAAAATCCAAAACATGTACAATGTGAACCGGAGGTGCCTTGATTACTGGTCCAGGAGTCCAGTAGAGAACTGGTGGTTTGGAAAAGGTGATGGGCCCATGTTTAAGTTTCTCCACTAAGCAATGAGATCATGGTATTGACCTTGACAAAGTCAAATGTTAACTGTTTTCCTTTAATGTTCCCATTTCTCACTTTATTTAGTGTGAGTTTTGGGAACTATAAACACAACAAATGTCTGGACAAAATTCAGGTTCTTTGGTGAAATGTTCACTGTGATTTCTGTTGGTAAGGTATCCGCTGTTACCCTCTTAAATGAAATAATTATAGTAATCAGTATTCGGACACACCAGCACGGCTTGTATGCTGAAGATCTCCATAGAACTATAGTTGAATTATTAAGAGAACACACTCATTGGGAGATTGTGAACCTAAGGCTTCTTTATTGGCTAACTTAAGTGGCTCTAGGGTACAAGCTTTCAAGACACTAAGGGCTCTCACGGCAAAATAAAAGTACCATCGGTAGTTTAAAGTCACGGTTACAAGCAATGTGGCACACTACCGAACAGAAAAAAAACACGTTAGGAGCTAAAATTATGCCCATAGGAATTAATGGAAAATAAGTTGAATTTGCAATGCAATTACATGTGATGGCTACCAACACTCTTTAAGGTACTCTTTATCGCCACAATTGATCCCTTAATGAGTGTGGCTAACCAACGACGTGTAAGTGTAGTATAAAAAAAGCTAAGACAATTACTAATTTGTCACACCTCAACTGTGATGACATTCTTACCAGGACCTTCCTTACTTGCAAACAACTATCTTCTAGCACCTATGTTGAGATGCAGTTGAGGATTGTGCATCAAGTCTATTTGTCCCCTTATGGACAATATAGAATAGGCAGGCATCTTACAAACTTACGAATACCAAAAATGTGGAGCCCATGGAGTGGATCTCTACCACACCTTCAGGAGCTGTCCACCCATACAGTCTTTTGGGGTGGAGGTTTCCTGTTTTCTGGTGGGCCTGGGCTTTCAAGGTTTGCAGCTTGTGCTGGAGATGGCCATCCTGGGGATCCACTCTGAGGGACTTTTAAGGTTTATGTTGGCTGTTGCCTGTAAGTCTATCATACAGCAATGGATCCACCCTGACCCCCCCATGACTCTTTTTCTAACTAAATTGGCTCTTTTTTTTTCAGATGGACTAGTTAGACACTACTGTACATAAAGAATGTGATGTTAAAGATTCTTTGTGACTTGGAGACACTACATTAACTGAGTAGATGAGATGGCTAGGCAGAAACTCAAACATACATTTCAATATATGTCCTGGTACTTCGAACAACAGCTTGGAGGGAGATCACCTGTATATATTTAATAGGAAGATTGTATGAGGGAGAATGCCATTCTGGAATGGCATTGGACACTTGACTGAGATTACTGGGGGGGTGGGAGTTTGTTTTTAGTTTGCTTAAGTTTAGAGTTGGGAGGAAACGGGGGTGACAGACACTGTTATCAACACTTTGAAGGGCCTGATTGTGATTTTGTCTCCCTATGATCCTGCCACATGACTTGCACTCTGCATGATCTGCAGGTTGAGCCTTAAACTGCTGTTATTCTTGCATTGTCATACTCTGTATAATTGCTATTCCAGTGTTCAGATTCTGGTACTAACTGTTTGACCTGTATCTCCATTTTATGGTGACAATGTATGTTTGTTGTTTTTATTATGGTTAGAAAATTAAAGTGGAACTACCACCGCTGTTAAAATGTGTCCCAAAGAAATACTCATCTGGCTACTAGCTGCCCAATAGTGCTAGTCTCCAGAATTATTACCTGGTTATTGAGAATTAAACCCTGTTCCTGGACTGACAGGCAGGAAACAGCTCAGACATCTTTCCATAGTGACGTCTGCGTGCCTGCGCTATCAGTCCCTTTTGGAGCTGAACGGCTCCTAGCAACACCTCCTAGAGCCTGCTGGGACTAACAGTGCAGGAGCACAGACGTCACTATGGAAAGATGTCTGCGCTGTTTCCTGCCTGTCAGTCTGGTAACAGTGTTTAATTCTCAATAACCAGGTAATAATTTTAGCGACTTGCACTATTGAGCAGCTAGTCGACAGATCGGTATTTATTTGGGACACATTTTAACAGGGGTGGTAGTTCCGCTTTAAAATTTAAAGTAAAAAAAATAAAAAAAATATAAGGTAAGAAAAAATGTTAAGTATCCGTTTCTGTGCCAGAGGGGTAAGCCCTCTGGTACTGAAAGTGTTTTGTGTGTAATGCAAAAATAAGTAACCCTTCCAATGCCTTTCAATGTGTGTGAATTAAAAAGAGAAATAACCCTTTGAGTGCCAGTAGGGTATGCAACGCATTGCACTGGCACTCAAAGGGTTAATCAGCCAAACATACAACACCAAAAAAAACAAAAAAACTTACCTGTAATTCTGATATCCAGTGGGGTCTTCTGCAGCCAGGTCTTCGTCTTCAGTTCATCTTCTGTAAACTTCTATCTTCTTCATCTGTCATTCTCTTCTTTCATCTTCATCTGTCATCTCCATCTTCTTTCTTTCTTTTTCTTCTTTAACCTTAGGGTTAAATCTGTAAAAAAACAAACAAACAAACAGTTATTGAGTTAAATCCATCAATAAACATACACTGATGTCAGGAAACAACAGCAAAAGTTTCCCTTCCTCGTACCTTTCTGGCTGTTGCCCCATGTGCACTGATGGAAATTTGAATATAGACTGCCTTTTATATGGCTAGTTCTTGTTCAAAGTAATTTTCATGCACCCATTGGCTGGGATGTGGGGTTACACAAGGCACAAAACATGACCTGCAGTAAACCCACCTCCCAGCCAATCAGCTTCTGTTGTGTTGCATCATCCCTCCAGCTAGAAGCTGATTGGCTGGGAGGTGTTCATCCAATCTCATGCCATAGTTAGCATTCATCAGCTATCATAGTGTTCTGTGTTGATTAGACAACAGGCTAGTTGTTCTAACTTGGTGGCTGGTAACACGTGTTGATTTACATGTGTGGAGATGTTTCCCATCTCTCAACTCATTTCCCTATCATTTTAAATAACTGTTTACTTCTCTTTACCTCATTTCTATCCCTCTTTGCCCTACATCTGTTTACTACTGTCTTGTCTGTTCCTCCCTTTTTGCCTCACTCCCTCACCTGTCTGTTCTCCCTATTGCCTCTGTCTCTCATCCCTCTGTCTGTCCATGCGTCAATGTTTCCCCATCCACGTATGTTCTCCTCCATGCTTGTTCTCTCCCATATGTCCCTGTCCCCCTACCATCCATGCCATCATCCCCCACTGTGTCACGTACATCTTGCTTAGTCTGTGTTTATCCCTACAAAAGGATTAATGAAAGTGTGGATCGGGTGGCTGCCTGTGTCCAGTACAGCCTTCCTCCACACAAGCATTGGCAGGGTGATAAAGGCAACAAAAGGAGTGTGGGCTCATAGCTTCATTTACAGACTGGCCCCCAATCCATACAGTACTTAAGCAATTACTGTTGCATCATCCCGACACTGTCATTTCCACTGTCAATATAGTGTCCCTGTCCCAGGAATTGATAACCTGTGGCTTTTTGTTTTTTAAATACAAGTCCTTTCGTTGTCAGCTGCATGCCGGCGCACCAGTGGGTAAAGTAGCAGTTGTTTTATTGCCAAAGAATACAGGAATGCTCTTTGAGATGGTGGTATCTCCACTAGTGCATCAATCCCAATTGACAAGCCCAGCTCTGTTAAGCCTCTCCCACTTCCTGTCATATGCCTACCAGTCTACTCCTATGACGGGTACTATCAAGAATAATGGACGAAAGTAGCACAACCCAAAGAACAAGCAGGCTTCAGGAGTGGTTTCAGTACAATGGACCATAACAAGTTATAGAGCGGCATAATGAATACAACCTTCAATTATGCATAATCTTCACTGACTACAAAAAAGTCTGACTCAGTGAAAAAGCAAGCAATAATTGATGTCCTGATCAACCAAGGAATAGACAGAGCTTACATAAATATCCTCCAATTAATATATGAAAAAGAAACTGCATCAATACAGGTAAAGAATGATGAATTCCAGATCAAAACAGAGAAAGGCTTCTGACAAGTAGACAAAATCTCCCCAAAACTATTTTCTGTTTGCTTAGAAGAAATTTTCAGCAAACTAAATTGGAGAAAAAGGACTTAAGATCAATGGAGACTACCCACATCACTTATATTTTGCAGACAAAACTATTTGCCAGTAGTCCTAAAGAACTGCAAGAATGCATTGAAGAGCTACAACATGAAAGTAAAAATGTTGGTCTGAAGATTAACATCAACAAAACGAAATTGATGTTTAACAAATTTACCATATTAAGGAAAATCACAGTAGATGGACAAGAACTGGAAGAAGTTGACAAGTATGTTTACCTCGGACATTAAATGTCAACTAATGGAAACACTGTGATGGAAATTGATTGACTTATAAAACTGGGAGGGCAAGTATTTGGTAAAAATAGTAGTACTGTCTTTAAGCCAAATTTACCACTCTCGCTCAAGTGAAAGGTTTTTGAACAGTGTGTCCTCCCAGCCATTACGTATAGCTGTGAAACACGGACACTGAATGCCAAAGCCATACAAAATCTAAATATTACACAGAGATGTACAGAGCAGAACATTCTAAACAACAAATAGACCAAAAACGTGTGTATGGATTTGTCAGCAAACAAAGGTCTATGACATCAATGAAAGAGTAAAGCTCCTGAAAAGGGCAAGACACGTCGCAAGAAGATCTAACAGTAGATGGACCAAACTAATTTTGGAATGGATTCCATGAAATACAAAACGTCCATGAAGAAGACCAAAGGCAAGATGGGTAGATGACATTTTCAAATTTGATTGTACACAGTGGCAATAAAAGGCACAGGACCAAAGTTGATGGCGGCTTCTTGAGAAGGCCTTCATCTTGCAATGGGTCAACAACCACAGATGATGATGTTATTTGACAAACAAATGAATATTGGGATATAGTGGTGCCCTTAAAATCTGTAGTCCCAATAGACAGAAGTATAATAAAATTATAGAGGGACTATTTGCTGCTTTTCCAAGAATTCTGTCAGTGAACTGAATAAAACTAGAAAGACAAAAACATAATGTAAGGAAAGTGCAAGTATCTCTATAAATAAACAATTTATTGTACAAAATGAAAACCACAGAAATATAACATATGAGATCTCCTGAATGTCATATAAAAAGTCCCATGTGGCACTATATTTATATAGTAGAACGTGAAATGTAAATAAAATGAATGGATCTCGCCTGATTATAAAAGAAACGGTGTTCCGGAATAATTTTGGCTTACAGATATTATCCTTGATTGTATAGAGGACTTACATGCGGGCAGGTGTAAATAGATGTATTGATGTTGAAGCACACAGTTCCATTTCTATCTGGGATGCTCTGCAGTAAAGATGTAAATCGCCAGTAGCTGTCACCATGGCATCCTTTTGAAAAGAAAAATATCGTGCGGCTAGGTCACATTCACTCTGCTAACCTACTGTATGAGTGTACGGACTGCATTTCCCAGCATGCAACTGAAGCCTGGGATGCAGAGTTGTAGCGACTCACTCTCAGTACACTACGCATTGGGTCTGCCAATACCTTGTTAATGCTTTGAGTACCAGATGGGTAACAATGCATTGAGTACCCGTCTGGCACTCAGATCGTTAAGTAATTGTGCTGTGCTGTAGTGAGTAGGTGGAAACGAGGCAGCGTTTAATTCAGCAACCAACGGCTTAATAAGAAAGCGCTGTCACCGAGAGTGCCATACAGCTGACGAACAGAATGAAAAGTAAGTATTCATAATAAAGTGTATACCAGCATATTATGCATTTATAGTTTTCATTGTGCTCTTCAGATATAAGGCAAATTCCGTGATAGCGATTAGTTGTTAACCCGTTGTTTGCCTGAGTTGAGCTGATGTTTTGTGAACACATGTGTCTGTGTTTTTTTTTTTTGGAGACTCGATTGTTTGCGGTTGAAGAAAAAAAATACAAAAAAGTACAATGTAATTGACTTTAAGACACGTAAATATAAAAACGCACACATAGATCACATTAACCTCTTCAGGACCAGACAAGTAGGGCTCGCGCCCGTGACAGATAAGAGTGCAGTTGAGTCCAGATACACATGTAACCAGTGCTAGAGTGGAGGTATGCTTTGATATGTGTTGCACACCTTTCCCCGGCATTCAAAGGGTTATTAACAGTCACTTTCCTTTGAAAACAACCGAGCTCTAGCAACAGAACTCTCACAAAGCAGAGCTTCTCTATAGATAGTAGGAACTAACACAAGCTTTCTCCATTGGAGAGCTATAAGATGTTTACAACTGCACTAGCTGCGCCGCTCATTGGTCGCTAGCTCTGGTAGGCGTGGCATTTATATATAAACTCCAATCAGCGGCTAGGGATTGAAGTCCTCCTGCCGCGCCGAGAGAATTTGAATCTGCGCGCGTGGGTGTTCTCACCGTTATTCAACCGCGGAGCCGTAACGAGGAGGTTGTTTTCCGCGGGGACAGACATGGAAGGATCCTCGAGATCCGATCATATGCACGCACCAGGAATTGCATTCCAGATTATTTGGCACTAGCGGTAAAAGGAGATTTCGACGCTATCAGCAGGAATGATTTTATTTGGATATACCACCAGCAGGGATAACAGCCTAAAGGACTTTGAACAGAAATGTCCCGATAGTGTACCGGTTTTAATAGAGAAGTAATGGGTAAGTCATATGGGTCTTCTCGCTCAGTCTTGTTATGGGCAAACCAACAGAGGATTTCTATTACATATTGCGTTATTAACCCTTTGAGTACCGCTCTCGGACTCAAAGGGTTAAGTCAGAGAGAGCCCATGTTTGCTGTGGAACTACCTATTTGCATAGAATGTTAGATAACATAGTCCACAATTATAAATTCAAACTGATGTTATTGTGGAGTGAAACAACTGCGCCATAGGGAACAAAAATGAAAACTCGTAAAATTCCGTGCATTTGAATACAATTTTAACCCCTTGAATGTCAGAGATGCATTGGAGACTTCTCTAGCATTCAAGTGTTTAAAAGCCCAATATATTTTCACAGGGATTTTGTATGCCTCCTATGGTGCAGTTGGTTTACCCCAGATCAACTCCAGTTTTCTTTTATAAATATGGGTCCATGTGCTTCACATTGAACGGTTTCAGTATACAATCCCATTTTTCTCAGCTTCCCTCCAGTTGTTGCTGGAGTACAATTCCCATCATTGCCAGCTCGCCAACGGCCAGCTGAGGAGTGGGATGATGGGAATTGTAGTCCAGCAACAACTGGAGGAGAGAGGTAGGTTGCTGTTCCCTGGTCTATGCTCCTGCAGTTGCAATAAGTTTTGAACACACTGTTAACCCTTTGAGTGCCATTGAGGTGTGCAACGCAATGCGTTGTCTCTTCAGCACACAGCGCTAACTAAAAGAAATTGCGTATAGTGTCAGTACTCGTTTACAATCCCGACCCCCATCTTTTGTAACCCTGGGTTTTCCGCATAAGTTCACTGGGGGTGGGAGTAGGATGTCTCATGACGTTGCGTTGATGCTCTTTTCTATGTTTTATTTAGGTCAGTCCCGGCTTTATGGTTGTTTTGGTTTATTGATGGTGACATTCTCTTTGATCAGTTGTGTTGATTACAGATTTGCCTGAAATGCTGTCTGGAAGGAATTGGCATCGGGAGCTCTCCAGGTGCTGATGGTCTACAACTTACATCATCTTCGTATGATGGAAGTTATCGCCCATCAACATTAGGATGGCCTCAGGTTTCCCTGTGCTATGTTATGTCATTGTCCTTCAGGTGTGTGTCAGTGGAGTATTGCTTTTACCAAAGTAGAAATGGCAGTCACCTCTCCGTACTTATAATGTGTATAGGATGTCTGATGAATTTCTCTATGTAAAATGTGTTTCAACTGTAAATTGCGGTGTCCGAACAGCCAAACAGCCAGTTTCCGAGGCAGGACAGATTTCAGTACTAGTTAACTAACTGTGGGCCGTGTACTTGTGAAGGGCCCCTGCACCCCCTGTACATATGTAGGTCTGTGTTTATATTTACATTAATTACTGCAGTGATGCTCACTTCTATTCCTCTATGTAATAACTAAGTTACCATGGCCAGCGCAAAAGCAAGCTGCACTGGCATTAACCCTTTGAGAGCCGGAGAGATACGCATTGCTTTGCAATGCGTTTCACACCCCTCTGGCATTCAAAGCATGACTGGCACTCAAAGCATGGCTGGCCGGTAAGCAGACACTTGCGATATGGACCACTGCCATTTCTTAACTGTTTAAGGGTAATGCGCTTTGCTCCCCTCTAGTCTTTAACCATCTGCTTGCCAGAGAGGTATCCAGCGTATACCTTTTTGGCACTCAAGGAGTTAAGGGGTTCAGACATCAAAAGGATGACATGTCTGTCAAGGATACACATGTAACCCTTCGATTGCTAGAGTGGGGTATGCTTTGATAAATGTTGTATAACTTTCTTGCACTCGAAGCGTTATTAACAGTCACTTTCTTATGTAAACAGCAGAGCTCTCAAGATAGCAGAGCTTCTCCATAGGAAAGCCATAAGATGTTTACAACTGCACGAGCCGAGCCGCTCATTGGTTGGTAGGTCTGGTAGGCGTGGCATTTATATAAGCTCCAATCAGCGGCTAGGGATCGAAGCCCTCGCGCGCACGCTGTGAGAATTTGAATCTGCGCGCGTGGGTGTTACCACGGTTATTCAACCGCGGAGCCGTAACTAGGCGGTTGTTTTCCGCGGGAACGGACGACGGACGGAGCCTCGAGATCCGATCATATACACGCACCAGGACTTGGATTCCAGATTATTTGGACAATAGCTATAACAAGATACTTGGACAACATTATCAGGGATTATGTTATTTGTATACCACCAGCAAGGATAATAGTTTATTCGGACAGTGAGTACAAGTTTTACCAGAGAAGTAATGGGTAAGTCATGTGGGTCTCCGCACCCAACCTTGTCAAGGGCAAAGCCGGAGGGGTTTCCATTACATATTGCCACTATTAACAACCTTGGAGTACCAGATAGGCACTCATCCCTCTGGCACTCGAAGAGTTAAATAAGAGAGACAATGTTTGCTAGGTATCTCCCTATTTACATAGCGGGTTAGGCAACGTGTTTCTCATTTTAACGTTGTTGGTCTACAATCCCATCTTTCTCACCTACCCTCCTGTTACTGCTGGTGTACAATTCCCAGCTGACCAACAGTAGGAGAAGAGACATATGTTGTCCACCCCTGGTCTAGGCTCAGGAAGTTGCTGTGAGTTTTGGATGCTTTAAATAAAATAAATTGCGTGTATTGTTATTGCATATTTACATTTGTTTAGACTCCCCATATTCTGAAACCCTATGTTTTCCGTATAGGTTCTGGGGACGGAGGTAGGATGTGTGATGCAGTTCTGTTGATGTATGTTTTAATGTGCTTTGTTTGGGTCAGTTCTGGAATTATTAAGAGGAAAGCATCTCTCTTTGATCAGATGTGTTAATTGAAGATTTGTCTGCTCTCTATTTAGGAATGGGCAGCGGAAAGCCCTTCAGTTGCTGATGTGCTACAACTTCCACCATCATGGTATGATGGAAGTTGTTGACCATTAACATCAGCATGGCCTCAGGTTTCCCTGTTTTATTTATTGTACTTTAGATGTGTCTCAGTGGAATATCCCTTTTACCAGAGTAGAAGTTGCAATCTCCCCAACCTGCTTGTACTGCCTGATGGATGTCTCTAGATATGAGATGTTATTTGTATTTTTTCTAGGATTGTGCATGTTTATTTTTATGTATTTATTTATTTTGAGGGGGTCATTTTTCTTTGATCAGATGTGTTGCTGTCAAATTCCAAGCAGATTAATATGTTTTGTTATATGTATTAGATGAGCAACCTGATAATGATGGACTGCAAGTCTCATCCTCCTCGGATAATGGGATTTGTAGTCAGTGGTGCACGTTGTCATTGGAGGGCAAAACATATTTTCCCATAGCTAGAATCTTCTGGACCCCAGGGCACATGGGACCCCGTGGGATGCTGAGCCTCGGCACAACTATACCATCTGCTCCCACTGTAGTCACTCCCATGGTTGTAGTCCATCAACATCTGGAGGACCACAGGTTGCCCAAATCTGCTAATTGCTTTGTTACTCAGGTCTCCCAAGAGGATCTGTTTTTGAAAGGAACTAATATATGGTGCATAAACATGTTTTTGTAACATTTGAAGTGTTACATGGTGAAGTCCAGCATCAGAGGCTGCATTTTAGAGAATGGACTTGAGCAGGGAAAGTTAACCAGAGGCACCACAAGGGCTGGATATGTGGTCCTCAAGTACTCTCCAAAGAGCTGCATATCATGTTATATAATTCTATATTGGGATTGGAAAATACTAAATAACTCCCTTGAATGCTAGAGAGATCTGCAACACATTGCTTTGTTATACACTGTTTAATTATATATCACCCAAGGGGTTAAGAAGGAAATGTAAGTGTTAACCCTTTGAGTTCCAGTGAGGCATCCAATGCAAGGTATTGTCTGAGGTAAAAGAACAAATATATGTGCTTTTTGGTGTGTGTGTAGGGTAATTAAATATAAGAGGTAACAATATGCACTCATTATAGAGGAAGAGAAATGTAATTACATTTTCTCCCAAATTTTCATCTTACAAAATGTGTGACTGGTGTCTGAGAAATTCTCCTATAATAAAAAAAATAGGAAACCACAGAGATTTGTACAACTCTCCAATTACTATAAATTAAAACTGAGTCTTATTGGTAGGTTGTGTATATAGCTGTAAGATTAACCCTTTGAGTGCAAGTGGTAAGACAGTGCATTGCTTTGCATACACCTCTGGCACTCAAAGGGATAGAAGAAGCAAAGTGTTTAGACTTTCACATGGGATCAGTATGGTGTCGGAGGTACTGGATTCCCAGATATCACTAAGCAGTAGCAATCCTGAAGTGACATCAGGAATAACGTTGTGAATGAAGCAGCATATAAGATGTGTTATTTGAAAAATGGATTGGCAAAATCAAAAAAGCATAAATGAGATAGTTATCTTTTAACTGGAAGCAGTGCACTGCTTAACCCTCAGAGTGGCAGAGGGTACGCAACCCATCTCAATTCATTGCGTACCCCTCTGCCACTCAGTGGCACTTAAAGGGTTAATAGCTTGGGAGATTGCATTTTAAATTAGGTGTGCTTGCCTGGTCTCCACTTCTCCATGTGGATGTGGATGCAGGTGTCCACCCGGCTGTGGCTGTTTCATGAGGTGCTGACATAATGTCAAAGAAGGGGAAGTGACATCTTGCACATGTAGCTGTGTTGCCTGGCCCCTCTCCTGCAGTGCCTTATGTCAGGGTCTGTGTTGTAGCTGTATGTTGCACCTCTCCTGACATATAATTAACCCACTGGATGCTACAGAGGTGTTGAACACACAATACACTGGAGAACTCTGTAGCATCCAAGGGGTGAACATACATTTTTAAGTTGTCCTGGTTGACTTGCAGTTTTCCATAGCACAATGCAGTGTTTACAAAGCAGATTTCTCTGTCGTCCAATACAGGTTACTGGTAACTCTGGGGAGGCGATCCGCCCCTTTAAGTAGGCAGGGACATTTCTCTAAATGTATGCAGGGGGGTGGAGCCTCCCCTCCCTCCTCAGCTGCATCTTAGCCAGCTAGATCCAGAATGATTTGTTCCTGGGTGTGAACACACCAGGTGGAGAACATCTCATTAGTTTTAGTTTCTTTTTTATTTTTCTGTCAGATATGGAATACCACCATTAGGCGGGTTACCATGACTGACAAACGCCCTTCAATTTGGCTAGCTCAGTGTCCAGGTGCTTTTTGGTGGACCTTAAGCCCTGAGGGGGAAAATCTTGGGTACAAGTGCTTCCCTATGGATTACCCACTGAGGTAATTCTTACTACATGGTAACCTGTAGACAGAAGATCTGCAGGAGAGGTGAGCTACCCTTTGAGTGCTGCAGGTCCACTTGTCCCACAGTGCCCCTTTGCTGGGCTTGTATTTGGGAGTTCTCATTGCATACTCCTGCACTCATTGGATATATATGTGTATGTCTGTTGGGTATTTGGAGCAGGTTTATGTGGTAACTTAACACTTTGTCTGCTGGTTTGACACGTTTAGTGGGGTTTTCTGACACTTTCTGTACTGGGTTAGTGTTTTCTTACTATGCCCACATGTTCCTTGTATGTTTTTCATGTTTTTCCTTCATATTTTAACTTTTATTAAATTTATGTACCGTGCCTTTAAGGCATGCTTTACCGCATAGATGCCATTGCTCCATTTATTCTCTATGGTTCTACACTGTTTGGGACGGATCTCTGTAACCGCTTCACACAGCAACTTCAGAGTGGGCTCTTTTTAATTGTCTACCCTTGCTCTATCATCCTGTTTATGGTTCAAGTGTGTTGGGGGGCTTCGGGCACTGCTTTGGGGTACTTTTTGGGAAAAACTAAATTTCCCATGAGCGCTTGTTTGCGCCTTTTTTCTGATTGGCTACTGTCGCGGCAGCCATTTTGTGAGCTTTTCTCAGCGAGTATCCTACGCAGGGCTTGGACTCTCCTTCTCTCCTCAGATTAACCCTTCGCCTGCCAGATGTCTATATTTAGCGTTTCTGGGGTGAAATATTAATCTAACACACTACAATTGGGTGATTTATTGTACAGTTGGTTATTTTGACACTGTGAGTATGTCTATACCACTGGAGCTAGGGGCTAGACCTAAGACTAAGGAGGCTGGGGTATCAGTATCCCCCATTGCGCATTGCTCTTTCTGTCACATAGGGCTACCTAGAGAATTCTCTGGTCATTTATGCCCAGCATGTTCTGAAAGTCCTGACAGCAACCCAGGGCCTTCCAGCCATGTTATTGAGCCAGTTTGAGTACAAGAGTTTAAGGCTGTGACTAGGGACCTTAGGTCCACTCTACAACTCTTTCCATCCCAGGTACAGGGGACTCTTCAATTATGGCAGACCTCCCTCTACTATCAGATCCTCCCTGCCTAAACCGCAGGGGTCACCTGATGTGTCAGATTCTTCTGAGGAGGAATTGTTGCAAGATTCAGATGTTGAGGATGGTACTGTTTTAGAGTCTTCTAGGTCCATTGGGGACCCTTTTGAGTCTGATCCTGAACCCTCTGCTGAGGGCCTGATCAGAGCTATATTGACCACACTCAACGTTCCCTTGGTTCATGAGGTTCCCTCTGATCCCTCTGATGTTTTTCAGGTGCCTGCAAAGCCCCTTAATTATTTTTCTCCTAACCCAACTCTTGACTGTTTGGTTTCTGACGCATGGGAAAATCCAGACAAGTCCTCTTCAGTGTTCAGAAAGTTTGCTAAACTTTATCCCCTTTTCTGAAATAGAAATGGCTAAATGGGTTCATCCCCCCAAGGTGGACGCACCCATATCTTCTAGACTGTCTAAATCTACTGCCTTACCTGTTTCTGATGCTTCTGCGCTGCAAGATTGGACTGACAAGAAACTTGAAGTTTCCCTCAAGTCCACTTTCGCTTCTATTGGCACTGCTATGCGTCCAGCCTTTGCTGTTGCAAGGGTTAACCGGGCTATTGCAGTCTGGACTGAACAACTCACTACGGCGTTCCGTCAGGATGCGCCTACTTCGGAGAAGTTGCATCTTCTTGCTAATATCTCTGAAGCGCAACACTGTTTCTGCTGCTGCCTTTGATGCCATCCACATGATGGCAAGGGCCTCCACTACCTCTGTGGTGGCTAGGCATGCTCTTTAGCTTAAGATTGACACTGCTTCCAAGAAAGTCTTGCTTTCTTTGCCTTTTCTGGGTACTTCCTTGTTTGGATCTGAACTTAAGGAACTAATTAGTGAGGCCACAGGGGGTAAGTGTACTCTTCTGCCCTTAGTCTTTTATAAAAAGTTGCAGTTTATGCGTAACCGGTCCTTTTATTCCTTTCAAACTGAGACACGTGCGAAGAACCAGGCGGTTCCACCGAACCCAGGTCGGCATCACACTGTGGGTGGTCATCTCCGCCTGTTGCTTGGGATTTGGAAGGATTCAGTGTCGGACCCATGGGATTTACATGTGGTGTCAGAGGGATACAAGATCCCTTTCTTTTCTCTTCCCCCTTTTCGCTTTCGTCTTTCTCTTTCTCCTCAGGAAGTCGAGAGAAGCTGTCTGTTCGAAGGCGCTAGTCAGGCTCTTCTGGACAAGGATGTCCTGGAGCCGGTGCCTCCTTCAGACAATTCTTCCTTACTGTTGAGCCCTGTTGGCTCTAGTTCAGTGTGCTGTGTAACAGTTCCTGGGGTGTTTTTACCCGTGTTTGGTAACCGTTGACATTTCAGTTTTGTTGCGATCTCTGACCGGTTGGTTCATAGAGGTTCTGGTGACTTTGGGGGCCTTGCGCCTGGTCCTTTCCTTCTTCCCACCTCTGGAAAACTCAATGGTTGGACATCCCAGAGTTACCAGTAACCTGTATTGGACGACAGAGAAAAGAGGATTTTAGTCTTACCTGTTAAATCCTTTTCTCTTAGTCCATACAGGTTACTGGTCTCCCACCCTGTCAAGAGACCATGCTTGGCTCTCCTGTGGCAATATGTGGGAGTCCTTCAGGGCATGCTCATAGGAGTCTTCTTCTCTCCTATTTCTGGTCAGTTATTAGTGTCTCAAATCATTCTGGAGCTAGCTGGCTAGGATGCAGCTGAGGAGGGAGGGGAGGCTCCACCCCCTGCATACATTTAGAGAAATGTTCCTGCCTACTTAAAGGGGCGGATCGCCTCCCCAGAGTTACCAGTAACCTGTATGGACTAAGAGAAAAGGATTTAAAAGGTAAGACTAAAATCCTCTTTTTGAAGCGGAATGTGTACCCATTGCACACCACTCTGTCAGTGAAAGGGTTAAAACGCCCTTTTGCACGAGGGGAATTGTAATTTGTTTGTGATGGTGCAGCTTGTTTGTTCCAGAAGTGCCCTCTGCCCTTTATCTACCAACATATCGTTTTGCAATAAGTCTAAACGGGACTGAAGACAATGGAAGTGACAATTCCATTATACCACCACAATGTTGAAGATGCTTCTCATGCATGCTCAGGTGTTGCTGTTCTCTTGCTGTTTCTCACAATGAACCCCAATGCATGGTGTACTGAGAGTGAGGCACTACAACTCCATATTCCAAGCATCACTTTCTTCCTGGGAAATGGTGTCTGAAGCTTCATACAGCAAGTTAACAGAATCAATCTTAGCGAATATGTCAGAAGCTTACACTGATGTTACTGATGCTCTTTTTGAATCTGTCAGGTTGTCAGCTAAGGCTTCTGCCCTTTCCATTACTGCTCGATGCACCCTGTGGCTCAAGATCTGGTCTGTGTCTGGTCTCCAAGAAGTCACTGGTTTCCCTCCCCTTTAAGGGTGAATCTCTTTTTGGTCCTGTGCTAAAGCAGATCATCAATGATGCTACTGGGGGCAAGAGCACCCTATTACCTCAGCTATCCAAACGTCTTACCATGGCGTGGAAACTACATCTTTTTCATCCCTGCCAAACAAAGGCACAAAGGCCTCAAGCCTCACAGGCCTTCACACAGCTCCCCACTGCCAAGCCCAAGCACCAGTGGCAAAATCTTGGTGGACATTTTTGCCATTTCCACGACACATGGGCAGAGTCTATAGCGGACCAGTGGGTTTTGCTTGATTTCAGAAAGGCCAGGAAAAGCTGCTTCTCTTCGATAAAGCAGTCCAGTCTCTTCTGGACAAGGGAGTTCTTGCTCCAGTTCCACTTCAAAAGAGAGGTACAGATTTTTATTCCAACCTGTTTGTGGTATCCAAGAGGGGAGACAGTAGCCTCCCTGTTCTGGATTTCAGTTCATATATGGAGAATGCTTGCTTCAAGATGGAATCCTTGCGCTCTGTCATTGCAGCTATTTGCCCAGTAAAATTAATGGGGTCTGTGGACCTGCAGGATGCATACTTGCACATCCCTATCCACCTTGACAGTCAGAGGTTTTGCCTTAGGCTTGGAGCACTATCAGTTCACCGCTCTGACCTTTGGGCTAACCTCTGCTTCTCGGGTGTTTACAAGGATTCTGGAGGTCTTGATAGCCTTCATTCACACCCAGGGGATTCAGGTTACTTCTTACATGGAGACGATGCCTTATTCTATGGCCAAAACCAGGGAACTCCAGAGGCTGATCATTAGATCTTGGCATGGTATTGCGGATCTCCTGGATTGGCAGATCTCCCTAACTCTTGAAGTCAGGCAGGATCTGAAGTGATACTTGCACAGGAACAGACTGGAGCAAGGGAAGCTGTTTGTAATCCCAGAATGGACCTTTGTCATGATGGATGCCGCCCACCAGGGCTGGGTGCAGTTTTGGGTCACCTGGGGATCCAGGGCAGATTGACCTTGGAGGAGTGTCTTCAGTCCATCAATGTTCTGCAGTTCAGGGCAATCCAGCTCGCCCTGGTGTATTGGTCCCTTCATCTGAGGGGTACTCCAATACATGTCCAATCAAACATGTGGCTTACATCAACAAGCAAGGGCACATGAATTGCGCCGGCTTGGTCAGTCATCAGGAATATCTTGGGTTAGGCAGAAGCTCATATTACGCCCATCTCCGCCATTCACATTCCAGGGGTAGACAAGGTCCTGGCGGACTTCCTAATTATCCAATCAGCGGACCCAGGAGAGTGGGAACTCCGTCCAGATGTTTTTGACCTGTGCAAGGGTGGGGTCTTTCTCAGAAAGACCTGATGGTCACAAGAAACAACAGGAAGGTTCCGGTGTTATATGCCCGTTGAAGGGAATGGTTTGGTCCATTTTTTTCGTTCTTGGGAATTTGACCTTCCGATAGTCCTGTCCTTTCTGAGGGATGGTGTAAACAAAGGATTAAGTTCCTAGAAGGTATGATTTTTATAGGAAAAAAAATGGCAATCCATACACCATTGTGGTACACTAATAAATTAAGACAGTGTCTTGGGCGGGTGGGGGTTTAAAGTTCCCCTTTAAGTAATTATGTTTATCAAGCTCTTCAAGTGACAGGCCACTTTGATATTCATTTTTTTTAATTAGCTTGTTGTATATGTACAGGCTCTGTAAGAGACATATCATTTATATTAATTGTTGTTTTTTAAGTTTTTTTATATAGGGAGAACAGGAGAAAAAAGTAAATTCTCTGGTATGAAATTATATTTTCTGGGCTCTGATTGTAAGTAATATGTTTTAGATGATTTATTTATACATGTATGTGTGGAACAAAAGTAATATATTTTTTTCCTCTAAATGCATGAACTGTATCTATTCAATGTCAGACGTTACATAGGCAATGTAATATAAAATTCAGTAACTGTTTTCGAATTCCCTTTGTGTTGTGAGTAAGCAATTTTATGCATTATATGGTATTCCAGAAAGAATGCACATTTCTATTAAATATTAACCCACTAAGGACCTGGTCAAGGAGGTTTGATTTCCCATAGGGTTGTAATTGAAGGATATATATATGTTTACAGGGTACTCAAGACACATGTCATTTTGATATTAAATATGTTTTCATTTTTATAGAGAAGACAAAAAGACGTAAAGTGATGTAACCAGACAGATAGATTTAGGATTTGATGACTGTATTGTACATAGTGTGACAATGTGGTGTTATACTGTAAGTCCTGAAAAGGGTGTTTGCAATGAGGAACCAGAGTGCAGAGAAAATTACTGTTATGCACAGCACTCTGGCTTTTTTAAAGTATACTCCTTGTCTATGTAACTTGTGCTAAGGAATGTTTGGAATGTGCAGTGATTCCACCTCTGCTTCCTTGACCATTCAGGTAAGGTTATTGTGGTCCAGTTAGAATGCCCCTTTTCTAAGCTCTAATTTGTAATCGTATTAGACTGTGTGGAAATGTAAGTCATTCTCTGATTGGTCAAGTGTAACAACACAGTTTCACCTTAGCCACTGCAAGTGCGACTTTGCTTGCCTCGCCGGTCTTCTGGAGTAGGGCCATGGAAACCACAACTGGGGTTCTTCCAAAGCCAGATTGACTAGCCCTGCCAGTGTACCAGAGAGCAACATCCTGTTTTTCCAGCCTGAGTGTCCAGGACTGCCAGAATTTATCAGGGCTCCAGCCAGCCATGGAAGAGGGACAGCAGCAGCAGCGGCGGTTTAGGAGCCGACGACCCCAAAAGGGTCCGGTAAATCCTGGTACCGTCACATATGGTTGTAGCAGTGGGATACCCTCTTCCTATAAACCACCAACGGGAGGATCTCCATCAGGAGATTTGGCTGGAGCCAGTGGCAGATGTATTGAGGAGGTCTACAAGCATCTGAAGTGATCCACATTAATTGAAACCCTAGCTGCCTGAGGCGGAGAAGCCTGCAGTCCAGCACAGGATCGGGGGAGAGCCATATAGAGCCTGAGGATACTTTCACCCGAGATGTGAAAATCCGGCTTGCCTTTTATGGCCCCAACCCATCTTCTGACGTGGTAGAATGAGTCATAACCATGGTGAGTCTAACCTTAGCCACCTCAAGAGCGACTTTGCTTGCCTTGCTTGTCTTCTGTTGTAGGACCACTGGAAACCTCAACTGGGGGTCTTCAGAAGCTAAATTGACTAGCCCTGCCAGTTTACCAGAGAGCAGCATCCTGTTTGTCCAGCCCGAGTCTCCGGGACCTTCAGACCACCAGAAAGTAGCATGGCTCCAGCCATCCATGGAAGAGGGACAGCAGCGGCAGTTCAGGAGCCGACAACCATAAAAGGGTCTGGTAAATCCTGGTACCTTCACATATGGTTGTAGCAGTGGGATGCCCTCTTCCTATAAAACACCACTGGAAGAATCTCCATCCAGTGGTTTGGCTGGAGCCAGTGTCAGATATATGGAGGAGGTCTACAAGCAGCTGAAACGATCCACTCTAATAGATAACTTAGCTTCCAGAGGGGGGAATCAAGTAGCAGTTCAGATGGACTGTCTATCTGTTGGAGCCGCAGGCCCTGCAAGCCTACAGTGCAGCACAGGATCGGGGTGAGAGCCATATAGAGCCCGAGGATACTTTCACCAAAGCTTTGAAAATCCGGCTTGCCTTTTATGGTCTCAACCCAATTTCTGAGGGGGTAGAATGAGTCAAAGCCATGGTGATTCTAACCTTAGCCACTGCAAGAGCGACTTTGCTTGCCTCTCTGGTCTTCTGGAGTAGGGCCACTGGAAACCTCAAGTGTGATTCTTCAGCAGCTAAATTGAGTAGCCCTGCCAGTCTACCAGAGAGCAGCATCCCGTTTTTCCATCCTGAGTATCCAAGACCTCCAGAAAGTAGCAGGGCTCCAGCCAGCCATGGAAGAGGAACAGCAGCAGCAGCGGCGGTTCAGGAGCCGACGGCCCCAAAAGGGTCCGGTAAATCCTGGTACCGTCACATATGGTTGTAGCAGTGGGATGCCCTCTTCGTATAAACCACCACTGGGAGAATCTCCATTGGGCGGTTTGGCTGGAGCCAGTGTCAGATGCATGGAGGAGGTCTACAAGCAGCTGAAGCGATCCACACTAATAGAAACCCTAGCTGCCAGAGACGGTGAATCAAGTGGCAGCTCAGATATACTGTCTATCTGTTGGAGCCTCAGGCCCTGCAACCTGCAGTCCAGCACAGGATCGGGGGAGAGCCATATAGAGCCTGAGGATAATTTCACCCAAGCTGTGAAAGTCCGGCTTGCCTTTTATGGCCTCAAGCCATCTTCTGAGGTGGTAGAATGAGTCATAGCCATGGAGACTTCAACCTTAAACTTATGCCCTGAAAGAGTGACTTTGCTTGCCTCGCTGGTCTTTTGGAGTAGGGCCACTGGAAACCTCAAATGGGGTTCTTCAGAAGCTAAACTGACTAGCCATTCCAGTCTACCAGAGAGCAGCATACTGTTTTTCCAGCCTAAGTATCAAAGACCTCCAGACCGCCAGAAAGTAGCACGGCTCCAGCCAGCCATGGAAGAGGGGCAGCAGCGGCGGTTCAGGAGCCGACGGACCCAAAAGGGTCCGGTAAATCCTGGTACCATCACATATGGTTGGAGCAGTGGGATGCCCTCTTCCTATACCACAACCGGGAGAATCTCCATTGGGAGATTTGGCTGGAGCCAGTGTCAAATGTATGGAGGAGGTCTACAAGGAGCTGATGTGATCCACACTAATTGAAACCCTAGCTGCCAGAGGCAGAGAAGCTAGTGGCAGTTCAGATGAACTGTCTATCTGTTGGAGCCGCAGGCCCTGGAAGCCTGTAATCCAGCACAGGATCGGGGGAGAGCCATATAGAGCCCGAGGATACTTTCACCAAAGCTGTGACAATCCGGCTTGCCTTTTATGGCCACAACCCATCCTCAGAGGTGGTAGAATGAGTCATAGCCATGGTGAGTGTAACCATAGCTACTGCAATAGCTACTTTGTTTGCCTTGCTGGTCTTCTGGCATAGGGCCACTGGAAACCTCAACTGGGATTCTTCAGAAGCTAAATTGACTAGCCCTGCCAGTCTACCAGAGAACAGCATCCTGTTTTTCCTTCCTTAGTATCCAAGACCTCCAGACCGCCAGAAAGTAGCAGGGCTCCAGCCAGCCCAGAGATTTTGCTGGATCCATTGGCAAATGTATGGAGGAGGTCTACAAGGAGCTGATGTGATCCACACTAATAGAAACCCTAGCTACCAGAGGCGGAATAGCAAGTGGAGGTTCTGATGGACTGTCTGTCTGTTGGAGCTACAGCCCTGTAAGCCTGCAGACCAGCACAGGATCGGGGGAGAGCCATATAGAGCCCGAGGATACTTTCACCCGAGCTGTGAAAATCCGGCTTCCCTTTTATGGCCCCAACCTATTTTATGAAGTCGTAGATAGAGTCATAGCCATGGTGAGTCAGGACCAACAGAAGGCCACAGAAAATGATGAAAGTCTGAGGATTGCAGAACTGGGAAGAGGCCTTGGAGACAGAATCTCCATGGACCGGTGAGTCCAGGAATGGCAAACTGCCTCATCAAACCTTCAAGATGTTTGAGGAGAGCAACTGTGACAAAGTTGGGTACCTGCAAGATTTTGAGAGGCAGTGTTCCCTTCATGAGGTTGATCAGGGAGAATGGGTAACAATTCTGTTGGGCAAGCTGATTGGACATGCAGCCTAGGCATATCGAGCCTTTCCTGATGAAGTCAGCTGTAATTATGCCGAGGTGAAACGTTGCCTGCTTACGCAGTACTCAGTTACCCCAGATGCCTACAGGCGGAAGATTCAGGGTACCCAGCTGCCGGAACAGGACTTATATGCTGATTGGGTGGAACGTGCTTGTGCCAACTGGCTATTTGGCTGCAATGCAAGAACTAGGAGGATTGTCGGCAGCTGTTCCTACTGGAGCAATTCTTTCAACATTCGTCTCCTGATGTTCTTGATTAGGTAAGGGGCCATGATTCAGCTATGTTGAAGTAAGCAGCCAAATTGGCTTACAAATATTTGGAACCCAATGAAGCAGGCCCTGCCCATGTCCGGTCCCACCCACAGAATCTAAGATCACCTCTAGAGGGGGTCCAGGTACCAGGGCCCTTTAAGTCTGCAATTTTAATGTATTATATAGTATTTTAGAAAGACAGCACATTTGTATTAAATATTAACCCATTAAAGACCCTGTGCTCCAGGGGTTTTGATTTCCCTTAGAGTTGAAATTGAAGGGATTATATATTTACAGAGTACTCAAGAGACGTCATTTTGACATTAAATAGATTTTTTTTTTAGAGAGAAAACAAGAAAAAAGAGGAATAAACTGGTTTCAAATTAAATTTGATTTTGATTGCAAGAATATTCTATTTAAGAGGGTTCTCTAATTACATGGAACATACCTTTTTAGTGTTATTTATGTTTTCCTTCAAACCTGTTAGTGAAATATCTCCTAAATGGTAGACATTCCATGTAAAATGTAATAGTTAAGGAACCAGATTTTTATTTCTCCATGGTACTGTGTGTCAGGATTTATATGTATTATATGGTACTCAAGAATCATTACACATTAATATTGAATATTAAAATGTTGATTTTCCAAGCACTATAATTTAGCTTGTTGTATATGTACAGGCTCTGTAAGAGACATATCATTTATATTAATTGTTGTTTTTTTTATATAGGGAGAAGAGGAGAAAAAAGTAAATCCTCTGGTATGAAATTATATTTTCTGGGCTCTGATTGTAAGTAATATGTTTTAGATGATTTATTTATACATGTGTGTGTGGAACAATGTAATATATTTTTTTCCTCTAAATGCATGAACTGTATCTATTCAATGTCAGGCGTTACATAGGCAATGTAATATAAAATTCAGTAACTTTTTTCGAATTCCCTTTGTGTTGTGAGTAAGCAATTTTAATGCACATTTCTATTAAATATTAACCCACTAAGGACCTGGTCAAGGAGGTTTGATTTCCCATAGGGTTGTAATTGAAGGATATATATGTTTACAGGGTACTCAAGACACATGTCATTTTGATATTAAATATGTTTTCATTTTTATAGAGAAGACAAAAAAGACATAAAGTGGTGTAACCAGACAGATAGATTTAGGATGATAACATTTGGTGACTCTGTTGTACATTGTGTGACAATGTAATTGTGTGTGGTGTTATACTGTAAGTCCTGAAAAGGGTGTTTGCAATGAGGAACCAGAGTGCAGAGAAAATTACTGTTATGCTCAGCACTCTGGCTTTTTTAAAGTATACTCCTTGTCTGTGTAACTTGTGCTAAGGAATGTTTGGAATTTGCAGTGATTCCACCTCTGCTTCCTTGACCAATCAGGTAAGGTTATTGTGGTCCATTTAGAATGCCCCTTTTCTAAGCTCTAATTTGTAATCGTATTAGAGTGTGTGGAAATGTAGGTCATTCTCTGATTGGTCAAGTGTAACAAGTCTCACCTTAGCCACTGCAAGTGTGACTTTGCTTGCCTCGCCGGTCTTCTGGAGTAGGGCCACTGGAAACCTCAACTGGGGTTCTTCCAAAGCCAGATTGACTAGCCCTGCCAGTGTACCAGAGAGGAACATCCTGTTTTTCCAGCCTGAGTGTCCAGGACTGCCAGAATGTGTCAGGGCTCCAGCCAGCCATGGAAGAGGGACAGCAGCAGCAGCGGCGGTTCAGGAGCCGACGACCCCAAAAGGGTCCGGTAAATCCTGGTACCGTCACATATGGTTGTAGCAGTGGGATACCCTCTTCCTATAAACCACCAACGGGAGGATCTCCATCAGGAGATTTGGCTGGAGCCAGTGGCAGATGTATTGAGGAGGTCTACAAGCAGCTGAAGTGATCCACATTAATAGAATCCCTAGCTGCCAGAGGCGGTGAATGAAGTGGCAGCTCAGATGTACTGTCTATCTGTTGGAGCCTCAGATCCTGTAAGCCTGCAGACCATCACAGGATCGGGGGAGAGCCATATAGAGCCTGAGGATACTTTCACCCAAGATGTGAAAATCCGGGTTGCCTTTTGTGGCCCCAACCCATCTTCTGAGGTGGTAGAATGAGTCATAACCATGGTGAGTCTAACCTTAGCCACCTCAAGAGCGACTTTGCTTGCCTTGCTTGTCTTCTGTTGTAGGACCACTGGAAACCTCAACTGGGGGTCTTCAGAAACTAAATTGACTAGCCCTTCCAGTTTACCAGAGAGCAGCATCCTGTTTGTCCAGCCCGAGTGTCCGGGACCTCCAGACCACCAGAAAGTAGCATGGCTCCAGCCAGCCATGGAAGAGGGACAGCAGCGGCAGTTCAGGAGCCGACAACCCTAAAAGGGTCTGGTAAATCCTGGTACCTTGACATATGGTTGTAGCAGTGGGATGCCCTCTTTCTATAAAACACCACTGGGAGAATCTCCATCCAGTGGTTCGGCTGGAGCCAGTGTCAGATATATGGAGGAGGTCTACAAGCAGCTGAAACGATCCACTCTAATAGATAACTTAGCTGCCAGAGGGGGGAATCAAGTAGCAGTTCAGATGGACTGTCTATCTGTTGGAGCCGCAGGCCCTGCAAGCCTACAGTGCAGCACAGGATCGGGGTGAGAGCCATATAGAGCCCGAGGATACTTTCACCAAAGCTTTGAAAATCCGGCTTGCCTTTTATGGTCTCAACCCAATTTCTGAGGGGGTAGAATGAGTCAAAGCCATGGTGATTCTAACCTTAGCCACTGCAAGAGCGACTTTGCTTGCCTCTCTGGTCTTCTGGAGTAGGGCCACTGGAAACCTCAACTGTGATTCTTCAGCAGCTAAATTGAGTAGCCCTGCCAGTCTACCAGAGACCAGCATTCCGTTTTTCCATCCTGAGTATCCAAGACCTCCAGAAAGTAGCAGGGCTCCAGCCAGCCATGGAAGAGGAACAGCAGCAGCAGAGGCGGTTCAGGAGCCGACGGCCCCAAAAGGGTCCGGTAAATCCTGGTACCGTCACATATGGTTGTAACAGTGGGATGCCCTCTTCGTATAAACCACCACTGGGAGAATCTCCATTGGGCGGTTTGGCTGGAGCCAGTGTCAGATGCATGGAGGAGGTCTACAAGCAGCTGAAGCGATCCACACTAATACAAACCCTAGCTGCCAGAGACGGTGAATCAAGTGGCAGCTCAGATATACTGTCTATCTGTTGGAGCCTCAGGCCCTGGAACCTGCAGTCCAGCACAGGATCGGGGGAGAGCCATATAGAGCCTGAGGATAATTTCACCCAAGCTGTGAAAGTCCGGCTTGCCTTTTATGGCCTCAAGCCATCTTCTGAGGTGGTAGAATGAGTTATAGCCATGGAGACTTCAACCTTAAACTTATGCCCTGAAAGAGTGACTTTGTTTGCCTCGCTGGTCTTCTGGAGTAGGGCCACTGGAAACCTCAAATGGGGTTCTTCAGAAGCTAAACTGACTAGCCATTCCAGTCTACCAGAGAGCAGCATACTGTTTTTCCAGCCTAAGTATCAAAGACCTCCAGACCGCCAAAAAGTAGCACGGCTCCAGCCAGCCATGGAAGAGGGGCAGCAGCGGCGGTTCAGGAGCCGACGGACCCAAAAGGGTCCGGTAAATCCTGGTACCATCACATATGGTTGGAGCAGTGGGATTCCCTCTTCCTATACCACAACCGGGAGAATCTCCATTGGGAGATTTGGCTGGAGCCAGTGTCAGATGTATGGAGGAGGTCTACAAGGAGCTGATGTGATCCACACTAATTGAAACCCTAGCTGCCAGAGGCAGAGAAGCTAGTGGCTGTTCAGATGAACTGTCTATCTGTTGGAGCCGCAGGCCCTGGAAGCCTGTAATCCAGCACAGGATCTGGGGAGAGCCATATAGAGCCCGAGGATACTTTCACCAAAGCTGTGACAATCCGGCTTGCCTTTTATGGCCACAACCCATCCTCAGAGGTGGTAGAATGAGTCATAGCCATGGTGAGTGTAACCATAGCTACTGCAATAGCTTCTTTGTTTGCCTTGCTGGTCTTCTGGCATAGGGCCACTGGAAACCTCAACTGGGATTCTTCAGAAGCTAAATTGACTAGCCCTGCCAGTCTACCAGAGAACAGCATCCTGTTTTTCCATCCTGAGTATCCAAGACCTCCAGAAAGTAGCAGGGCTCCAGCCAGCCATGGAAGAGGAACAGCAGCAGCAGCGGCGGTTCAGGAGCCGACGGCCCCAAAAGGGTCCGGTAAATCCTGGTACCGTCACATATGGTTGTAGCAGTGGGATGCCCTCTTCGTATAAACCACCACTGGGAGAATCTCCATTGGGCGGTTTGGCTGGAGCCAGTGTCAGATGCATGGAGGAGGTCTACAAGCAGCTGAAGCGATCCACACTAATAGAAACCCTAGCTGCCAGAGACGGTGAATCAAGTGGCAGCTCAGATATACTGTCTATCTGTTGGAGCCTCAGGCCCTGCAACCTGCAGTCCAGCACAGGATCGGGGGAGAGCCATATAGAGCCTGAGGATAATTTCACCCAAGATGTGAAAGTCCGGCTTGCCTTTTATGGCCTCAAGCCATCTTCTGAGGTGGTAGAATGAGTTATAGCCATGGAGACTTCAACCTTAAACTTATGCCCTGAAAGAGTGACTTTGCTTGCCTCGCTGGTCTTCTGGAGTAGGGCCACTGGAAACCTCAAATGGGGTTCTTCAGAAGCTAAACTGACTAGCCATTCCAGTCTACCAGAGAGCAGCATACTGTTTTTCCAGCCTAAGTATCAAAGACCTCCAGACCGCCAGAAAATACCATGGCTCCAGCCAGCCATGGAAGAGGGGCAGCAGAGGCGGTTCAGGAGCCGACGGACCCAAAAGGGTCCGGTAAATCCTGGTACCATCACATATGGTTGGAGCAGTTTGATGCCCTCTTCCTATACCACAACCGGGAGAATCTCCATTGGGAGATTTGGCTGGAGCCAGTGTCAAATGTATGGAGGAGGTCTACAAGGAGCTGATGTGATCCACACTAATTGAAACCCTAGCTGCCAGAGGCAGAGAAGCTAGTGGCAGTTCAGATGAACTGTCTATCTGTTGGAGCCCGCAGGCCCTGGAAGCCTGTAATCCAGCACAGGATCGGGGGAGAGCCATATAGAGCCCGATGATACTTTCACCAAAGCTGTGACAATCCGGCTTGCCTTTTATGGCCACAACCCATCCTCAGAGGTGGTAGAATGAGTCATAGCCATGGTGAGTGTAACCATAGCTACTGCAATAGCTACTTTGCTTGCCTTGCTGGTCTTCTGGCATAGGGCCACTGGAAACCTCAACTGGGATTCTTCAGAAGCTAAATTGACTAGCCCTGCCAGTCTACCAGAGAACAGCATCCTGTTTTTCCTTCCTTAGTATCCAAGACCTCCAGACCGCCAGAAAGTAGCAGGGCTCCAGCCAGCCCAGAGATTTTGCTGGATCCATTGGCAAATGTATGGAGGAGGTCTACAAGGAGCTGATGTGATCCACAATAATAGAAACCCTAGCTACCAGAGGGGGAATAGCAAGTGGAGGTTCTGATGGACTGTCTGTCTGTTGGAGCTACAGCCCTGTAAGCCTGCAGACCAGCACAGGATCGGGGGAGAGCCATATAGAGCCCGAGGATACTTTCACCCGAGCTGTGAAAATCCGGATTCCCTTTTATGGCCCCAACCTATTTTATGAAGTCGTAGATAGAGTCATAGCCATGGTGAGTCAGGACCAACAGAAGGCCACAGAAAGTGATGAAAGTCTGAGGATTGCAGAACTGGGAAGAGGCCTGGGAGACAGAATATCCATGGACCGGTGGGTCCAGGAATGGCAAACTGCCTCATCAAACCTTCAAGATGTTTGAGGAGAGCAACTGTGACAAAGTTGGGTACCTGCAAGATTTTGAGAGGCAGTGTTCCCTTCATGAGGTTGATCAGGGAGAATGGGTAACAATTCTGTTGGGCAAGCTGATTGGACATGCAGCCTAGGCATATCGAGCCTTTCCTGATGAAGTCAGCTGTAATTATGCCGAGGTGAAACGTTGCCTGCTTACGCAGTACTCAGTTACCCCAGATGCCTACAGGCGGAAGATTCAGGGTACCCAGCTGCGGGAACAGGACTTATGTGCTGATTGGGTGGAACGTGCTTGTGCCAACTGGCTATTTGGCTGCAATGCAAGAACTAGGAGGATTGTCGGCAGCTGTTCCTACTGGAGCAATTCTTTCAACATTCGTCTCCTGATGTTCTTGATTAGGTAAGGGGCCATGATCCAGCTATGTTGAAGTAAGCAGCCAAATTGGCTTACAAATATTTGGAACCCAATGAAGCAGGCCCTGTCCATGTCCGGTCCCACCCACAGAATCTAAGATCACCTCTAGAGGGGTCCAGGTACCAGGGCCCTTTAAGTCTGCAATTTTAATGTATTATATAGTATTTTAGAAAGACAGCACATTTGTATTAAATATTAACCCATTAAAGACCCTGTGCTCCAGGGGTTTTGATTTCCCTTAGAGTTGAAATTGAAGGGATTATATATTTACAGAGTACTCAAGAGAAGTCATTTTGACATTAAATAGATTTTTTTTTTAGAGAGAAAACAAGAAAAAAGAGGAATAAACTGGTTTCAAATTAAATTTGATTTTGATTGCAAGAATATTCTATTTAAGAGGGTTCTCTAATTACATGGAACATACCTTTTTAGTGTTATTTATGTTTTCCTTCAAACCTGTTAGTGAAATATCTCCTAAATGGTAGAAATTCCATGTAAAATGTAATAGTTAAGGAACCAGATTTTTATTTCTCCATGGTACTGTGTGTCAGGATTTATATGTATTATATGGTACTCAAGAATCATTACACATTAATATTGAATATTAAAATGTTGATTTTCCAAGCACTATAATTTAGCTTGTTGTATATGTACAGGCTCTGTAAGAGACATATCATTTATATTAATTGTTGTTTTTTTTATATAGGGAGAAGAGGAGAAAAAAGTAAATCCTCTGGTATGAAATTATATTTTCTGGGCTCTGATTGTAAGTAATATGTTTTAGATGATTTATTTATACATGTGTGTGTGGAACAATGTAATATATTTTTTTCCTCTAAATGCATGAACTGTATCTATTCAATGTCAGACGTTACATAGGCAATGTAATATAAAATTCAGTAACTTTTTTCGAATTCCCTTTGTGTTGTGAGTAAGCAATTTTAATGCACATTTCTATTAAATATTAACCCACTAAGGACCTGGTCAAGGAGGTTTGATTTCCCATAGGGTTGTAATTGAAGGATATATATGTTTACAGGGTACTCAAGACACATGTCATTTTGATATTAAATATGTTTTCATTTTTATAGAGAAGACAAAAAAGACATAAAGTGGTGTAACCAGACAGATAGATTTAGGATGATAACATTTGGTGACTCTGTTGTACATTGTGTGACAATATAATTGTGTGTGGTGTTATACTGTAAGTCCTGAAAAGGGTGTTTGCAATGAGGAACCAGAGTGCAGAGAAAATTATTGTTATGCTCAGCACTCTGGCTTTTTTAAAGTATACTCCTTGTCTGTGTAACTTGTGCTAAGGAATGTTTGGAATTTGCAGTGATTCCACCTCTGCTTCCTTGACCAATCAGGTAAGGTTATTGTGGTCCATTTAGAATGCCCCTTTTCTAAGCTCTAATTTGTAATCGTATTAGAGTGTGTGGAAATGTAGGTCATTCTCTGATTGGTCAAGTGTAACAAGTCTCACCTTAGTTACTGCGTGACTTTGCTTGCCTCGCCGGTCTTCTGGAGTAGGGCCACTGGAAACCTCAACTGGGGTTCTTCCAAAGCCAGATTGACTAGCCCTGCCAGTGTACCAGAGAGGAACATCCTGTTTTTCCAGCCTGAGTGTCCAGGACTGCCAGAATGTGTCAGGGCTCCAGCCAGCCATGGAAGAGGGACAGCAGCAGCAGCGGCGGTTCAGGAGCCGACGACCCCAAAAGGGTCCGGTAAATCCTGGTACCGTCACATATGGTTGTAGAAGTGGGATACCCTCTTCCTATAAACCACCAACGGGAGGATCTCCATCAGGAGATTTGGCTGGAGCCAGTGGCAGATGTATTGAGGAGGTCTACAAGCAGCTGAAGTGATCCACATTAATAGAATCCCTAGCTGCCAGAGGCGGTGAATGAAGTGGCAGCTCAGATGTACTGTCTATCTGTTGGAGCCTCAGATCCTGTAAGCCTGCAGACCAGCACAGGATCGGGGGAGAGCCATATAGAGCCTGAGGATACTTTCACCCGAGATGTGAAAATCCGGGTTGCCTTTTATGGCCCCAACCCATCTTCTGAGGTGGTAGAATGAGTCATAACCATGGTGAGTCTAACCTTAGCCACCTCAAGAGCGACTTTGCTTGCCTTGCTTGTCTTCTGTTGTAGGACCACTGGAAACCTCAACTGGGGGTCTTCAGAAACTAAATTGACTAGCCCTTCCAGTTTACCAGAGAGCAGCATCCTGTTTGTCCAGCCCGAGTGTCCGGGACCTCCAGACCACCAGAAAGTAGCATGGCTCCAGCCAGCCATGGAAGAGGGACAGCAGCGGCAGTTCAGCAGCCGACAACCCTAAAAGGGTCTGGTAAATCCTGGTACCTTGACATATGGTTGTAGCAGTGGGATGCCCTCTTTCTATAAAACACCACTGGTAGAATCTCCATCCAGTGGTTCGGCTGGAGCCAGTGTCAGATATATGGAGGAGGTCTACAAGCAGCTGAAACGATCCACTCTAATAGATAACTTAGCTGCCAGAGGGGGAATCAAGTAGCAGTTCAGATGGACTGTCTATCTGTTGGAGCCGCAGGCCCTGCAAGCCTACAGTGCAGCACAGGATCGGGGTGAGAACCATATAGAGCCAGAGGATACTTTCACCAAAGCTTTGAAAATCCGGCTTGCCTTTTATGGTCTCAACCCAATTTCTGAGGGGGTAGAATGAGTCAAAGCCATGGTGATTCTAACCTTAGCCACTGCAAGAGCGACTTTGCTTTCCTCTCTGGTCTTCTGGAGTAGGGCCACTGGAAACCTCAACTGTGATTCTTCAGCAGCTAAATTGAGTAGCCCTGCCAGTCTACCAGAGAGCAGCATTCCGTTTTTCCATCCTGAGTATCCAAGACCTCCAGAAAGTAGCAGGGCTCCAGCCAGCCATGGAAGAGGAACAGCAGCAGCAGCGGCGGTTCAGGAGCCGACGGCCCCAAAAGGGTCCGGTAAATCCTGGTACCGTTACATATGGTTGTAGCAGTGGAATGCCCTCTTCGTATAAACCACCACTGGGAGAATCTCCATTGGGCGGTTTGGCTGGAGCCAGTGTCAGATGCATGGAGGAGGTCTACAAGCAGCTGAAGCGATCCACACTAATAGAAACCCTAGCTGCCAGAGACGGTGAATCAAGTGGCAGCTCAGATATACTGTCTATCTGTTGGAGCCTCAGGCCCAGCAACCTGAAGTCCAGCACAGGATCGGGGGAGAGCCATATAGAGCCGGAGGATAATTTCACCCAAGCTGTGAAAGTCCGGCTTGCCTTTTATGGCCTCAAGCCATCTTCTGAGGTGGTAGAATGAGTCACAGCCATGGAGACTTCAACCTTAAACTTATGCCCTGAAAGAGTGACTTTGCTTGCCTCGCTGGTCTTCTGCAGTAGGGCCACTGGAAACCTCAAATGGGGTTCTTCAGAAGCTAAACTGACTAGCCATTCCAGTCTACCAGAGAGCAGCATACTGTTTTTCCAGCCTAAGTATCAAAGACCTCCAGACCGCCAGAAAGTAGCACGGCTCCAGCCAGCCATGGAAGAGGGGCAGCAGCGGCGGTTCAGGAGCCGACGGACCCAAAAGGGTCCGGTAAATCCTGGTACCATCACATATGGTTGGAGCAGTGGGATGCCCTCTTCCTATACCACAACCGGGAGAATCTCCATTGGGAGATTTGGCTGGAGCCAGTGTCAAATGTATGGAGGAGGTCTACAAGGAGCTGATGTGATCCACACTAATTGAAACCCTAGCTGCCAGAGGCAGAGAAGCTAGTGGCAGTTCAGATGAACTGTCTATCTGTTGGAGCCGCAGGCCCTGGAAGCCTGTAATCCAGCACAGGATCGGGGGAGAGCCATATAGAGCCCGAGGATACTTTCACCAAAGCTGTGACAATCCGGCTTGCCTTTTATGGCCACAACCCATCCTCAGAGGTGGTAGAATGAGTCATAGCCATGGTGAGTGTAACCATAGCTACTGCAATAGCTACTTTGCTTGCCTTGCTGGTCTTCTGGCATAGGGCCACTGGAAACCTCAACTGGGATTCTTCAGAAGCTAAATTGACTAGCCCTGCCAGTCTACCAGAGAACAGCATCCTGTTTTTCCTTCCTTAGTATCCAAGACCTCCAGACCGCCAGAAAGTAGCAGGGCTCCAGCCAGCCCAGAGATTTTGCTGGATCCATTGGCAAATGTATGGAGGAGATCTACAAGGAGCTGATGTGATCCACACTAATAGAAAACCTAGCTACCAGAGGGGGAATAGCAAGTGGAGGTTCTGATGGACTGTCTGTCTGTTGGAGCTACAGCCCTGTAAGCCTGCAGACCAGCACAGGATCGGGGGAGAGCCATATAGAGCCCGAGGATACTTTCACCCGAGCTGTGAAAATCCGGCTTCCCTTTTATGGCCCCAACCTATTTTATGAAGTCGTAGATAGAGTCATAGCCATGGTGAGTCAGGACCAACAGAAGGCCACAGAAAGTGATGAAAGTCTGAGGATTGCAGAACTGGGAAGAGGCCTGGGAGACAGAATCTCCATGGACCGGTGGGTCCAGGAATGGCAAACTGCCTCATCAAACCTTCAAGATGTTTGAGGAGAGCAACTGTGACAAAGTTGGGTACCTGCAAGATTTTGAGAGGCAGTGTTCCCTTCATGAGGTTGATCAGGGAGAATGGGTAACAATTCTGTTGGGCAAGCTGATTGGACATGCAGCCTAGGCATATCAAGCCTTTCCTGATGAAGTCAGCTGTAATTATGCCGAGGTGAAACGTTGCCTGCTTACGCAGTACTCAGTTACCCCAGATGCCTACAGGCGTAAGATTCAGGGTACCCAGCTGCGGGAACAGGACTTATATGCTGATTGGGTGGAATGTGCTTGTGCCAACTGGCTATTTGGCTGCAATGCAAGAACTAGGAGGATTGTCGGCAGCTGTTCCTACTGGAGCAATTCTTTCAACATTCGTCTCCTGATGTTCTTGATTAGGTAAGGGGCCATGATCCAGCTATGTTGAAGTAAGCAGCCAAATTGGCTTACAAATATTTGGAAACCAATGAAGCAGGCCCTGCCCATGTCCGGTCCCACCCACAGAATCTAAGATCACCTCTAGAGGGGTCCAGGTACCAGGGCCCTTTAAGTCTGCAATTTTAATGTATTATATAGTATTTTAGAAAGACAGCACATTTGTATTAAATATTAACCCATTAAAGACCCTGTGCTCCAGGGGTTTTGATTTCCCTTAGAGTTGAAATTGAAGGGATTATATATTTACAGAGTACTCAAGAGACGTCATTTTGACATTAAATAGATTTTTTTTTTAGAGAGAAAACAAGAAAAAAGAGGAATTAAACTGGTTTCAAATTAAATTTGATTTTGATTGCAAGAATATTCTATTTAAGAGGGTTCTCTAATTACATGGAACATACCTTTTTAGTGTTATTTATGTTTTCCTTCAAACCTGTTAGTGAAATATCTCCTAAATGGTAGACATTCCATGTAAAATGTAATAGTTAAGGAACCAGATTTTTATTTCTCCATGGTACTGTGTGTCAGGATTTATATGTATTGTATGGTACTCAAGAATCATTACACATTAATATTGAATATTAAAATGTTGATTTTCCAAGCACTATAATTTAGCTTGTTGTATATGTACAGGCTCTGTAAGAGACATATCATTTATATTAATTGTTGTTTTTTTTATATAGGGAGAAGAGGAGAAAAAAGTAAATCCTCTGGTATGAAATTATATTTTCTGGGCTCTGATTGTAAGTAATATGTTTTAGATGATTTATTTATACATGTGTGTGTGGAACAATGTAATATATTTTTTTCCTCTAAATGCATGAACTGTATCTATTCAATGTCAGACGTTACATAGGCAATGTAATATAAAATTCAGTAACTTTTTTCGAATTACCTTTGTGTTGTGAGTAAGCAATTTTAATGCACATTTCTATTAAATATTAACCCACTAAGGACCTGGTGAAGGAGGTTTGATTTCCCATAGGGTTGTAATTGAAGGATATATATGTTTACAGGGTACTCAAGACACATGTCATTTTGATATTAAATATGTTTTCATTTTTATAGAGAAGACAAAAAAACATAAAGTGGTGTAACCAGACAGATAGATTTAGGATGATAACATTTGGTGACTCTGTTGTACATTGTGTGACAATGTAATTGTGTGTGGTGTTATACTGTAAGTCCTGAAAAGGGTGTTTGCAGTGAGGAACCAGAGTGCAGAGAAAATTACTGTTATGCTCAGCACTCTGGCTTTTTTAAAGTATACTCCTTGTCTGTGTAACTTGTGCTAAGGAATGTTTGGAATTTGCAGTGATTCCACCTCTGCTTCCTTGACCAATCAGGTAAGGTTATTGTGGTCCATTTAGAATGCCCATTTTCTAAGCTCTAATTTGTAATCGTATTAGAGTGTGTGGAAATGTAGGTCATTCTCTGATTGGTCAAGTGTAACAAGTCTCACCTTAGCCACTGCAAGTGTGACTTTGCTTGCCTCGCCGGTCTTCTGGAGTAGGGCCACTGGAAACCTCAACTGGGGTTCTTCCAAAGCCAGATTGACTAGCCCTGCCAGTGTACCAGAGAGGAACATCCTGTTTTTCCAGCCTGAGTGTCCAGGACTGCCAGAATGTGTCAGGGCTCCAGCCAGCCATGGAAGAGGGACAGCAGCAGCAGCGGCGGTTCAGGAGCCGACGACCCCAAAAGGGTCCGGTAAATCCTGGTACCGTCACATATGGTTGTAGCAGTGGGATACCCTCTTCCTATAAACCACCAACGGGAGGATCTCCATCAGGAGATTTGGCTGGAGCCAGTGGCAGATGTATTGAGGAGGTCTACAAGCAGCTGAAGTGATCCACATTAATAGAATCCCTAGCTGCCAGAGGCGGTGAATGAAGTGGCAGCTCAGATGTACTGTCTATCTGTTGGAGCCTCAGATCCTGTAAGCCTGCAGACCAGCACAGGATCGGGGGAGAGCCATATAGAGCCTGAGAATACTTTCACCCGAGATGTGAAAATCCGGGTTGCCTTTTTTGGCCCCAACCCATCTTCTGAGGTGGTAGAATGAGTCATAACCATGGTGAGTCTAACCTTAGCCACCTCAAGAGCGACTTTGCTTGCCTTGCTTGTCTTCTGTTGTAGGACCACTGGAAACCTCAACTGGGGGTCTTCAGAAACTAAATTGACTAGCCCTTCCAGTTTACCAGAGAGCAGCATCCTGTTTGTCCAGCCCGAGTGTCCGGGACCTCCAGACCACCAGAAAGTAGCATGGCTCCAGCCAGCCATGGAAGAGGGACAGCAGCGGCAGTTCAGGAGCCGACAACCCTAAAAGGGTCTGGTAAATCCTGGTACCTTGACATATGGTTGTAGCAGTGGGATGCCCTCTTCCTATAAAACACCACTGGGAGAATCTCCATCCAGTGGTTCGGCTGGAGCCAGTGTCAGATATATGGAGGAGGTCTACAAGCAGCTGAAACGATCCACTCTAATAGATAACTTAGCTGCCAGAGGGGGGAATCAAGTAGCAGTTCAGATGGACTGTCTATCTGTTGGAGCCGCAGGCCCTGCAAGCCTACAGTGCAGCACAGGATCGGGGTGAGAGCCATATAGAGCCCGAGGATACTTTCACCAAAGCTTTGAAAATCCGGCTTGCCTTTTATGGTCTCAACCCAATTTCTGAGGGGGTAGAATGAGTCAAAGCCATGGTGATTCTAACCTTAGCCACTGCAAGAGCGAGTTTGCTTGCCTCTCTGGTCTTCTGGAGTAGGGCCACTGGAAACCTCAACTGTGATTCTTCAGCAGCTAAATTGAGTAGCCCTGCCAGTCTACCAGAGACCAGCATTCCGTTTTTCCATCCTGAGTATCCAAGACCTCCAGAAAGTAGCAGGGCTCCAGCCAGCCATGGAAGAGGAACAGCAGCAGCAGCGGCGGTTCAGGAGCCGATGGCCCCAAAAGGGTCCGGTAAATCCTGGTACCGTCACATATGGTTGTAGCAGTGGGATGCCCTCTTCGTATAAACCACCACTGGGAGAATCTCCATTGGGCGGTTTGGCTGGAGCCAGTGTCAGATGCATGGAGGAGGTCTACAAGCAGCTGAAGCGATCCACACTAATAGAAACCCTAGCTGCCAGAGACGGTGAATCAAGTGGCAGCTCAGATATACTGTCTATCTGTTGGAGCCTCAGGCCCTGCAACCTGCAGTCCAGCACAGGATCGGGGGAGAGCCATATAGAGCCTGAGGATAATTTCACCCAAGCTGTGAAAGTCCGGCTTGCCTTTTATGGCCTCAAGCCATCTTCTGAGGTGGTAGAATGAGTTATAGCCATGGAGACTTCAACCTTAAACTTATGCCCTGAAAGAGTGACTTTGCTTGCCTCGCTGGTCTTCTGGAGTAGGGCCACTGGAAACCTCAAATGGGGTTCTTCAGAAGCTAAACTGACTAGCCATTCCAGTCTACCAGAGAGCAGCATACTGTTTTTCCAGCCTAAGTATCAAAGACCTCCAGACCGCCAGAAAGTAGCACGGCTCCAGCCAGCCATGGAAGAGGGGCAGCAGCGGCGGTTCAGGAGCCGACGGACCCAAAAGGGTCCGGTAAATCCTGGTACCATCACATATGGTTGGAGCAGTGGGATGCCCTCTTCCTATACCACAACCGGGAAAATCTCCATTGGGAGATTTGGCTGGAGCCAGTGTCAAATGTATGGAGGAGGTCTACAAGGAGCTGATGTGATCCACACTAATTGAAACCCTAGCTGCCAGAGGCAGAGAAGCTAGTGGCAGTTCAGATGAACTGTCTATCTGTTGGAGCCGCAGGCCCTGGAAGCCTGTAATCCAGCACAGGATCGGGGGAGAGCCATATAGAGCCCGAGGATACTTTCACCAAAGCTGTGACAATCCGGCTTGCCTTTTATGGCCACAACCCATACTCAGAGGTGGTAGAATGAGTCATAGCCATGGTGAGTGTAACCATAGCTACTGCAATAGCTACTTTGCTTGCCTTGCTGGTCTTCTGGCATAGGGCCACTGGAAACCTCAACTGGGATTCTTCAGAAGCTAAATTGACTTGCCCTGCCAGTCTACCAGAGAACAGCATCCTGTTTTTCCTTCCTTAGTATCCAAGACCTCCAGACCGCCAGAAAGTAGCAGGGCTCCAACCAGCCCAGAGATTTTGCTGGATCCATTGGCAAATGTATGGAGGAGGTCTACAAGGAGCTGATGTGATCCACTCTAATAGAAACCCTAGCTACCAGAGGCGGAATAGCAAGTGGAGGTTCTGATGGACTGTCTGTCTGTTGGAGCTACAGCCCTGTAAGCCTGCAGACCAGCACAGGATCGGGGGAGAGCCATATAGAGCCCGAGGATACTTTCACCCGAGCTGTGAAAATCCGGCTTCTCTTTTATGGCCCCAACCTATTTTATGAAGTCGTAGATAGAGTCATAGCCATGGTGAGTCAGGACCAACAGAAGGCCACAGAAAGTGATGAAAGTCTGAGGATTGCAGAACCGGGAAGAGGCCTGGGATACAGAATCTCCATGGACCGGTGGCTCCAGGAATGGCAAACTGCCTCATCAAACCTTCAAGATGTTTGAGGAGAGCAACTGTGACAAAGTTGGGTACCTGCAAGATTTTGAGAGGCAGTGTTCCCTTCATGAGGTTGATCAGGGAGAATGGGTAACAATTCTGTTGGGCAAGCTGATTGGACATGCAGCCTAGGCATATCGAGCCTTTCCTGATGAAGTCAGCTGTAATTATGCCGAGGTGAAACGTTGCCTGCTTACGCAGTACTCAGTTACCCCAGATGCCTACAGGCGGATGATTCAGGGTACCCAGCTGCGGGAACAGGACTTATATGCTGATTGGGTGGAACGTGCTTGTGCCAACTGGCTATTTGGCTGCAATGCAAGAACTAGGAGGATTGTCGGCAGCTGTTCCTACTGGAGCAATTCTTTCAACATTCGTCTCCTGATGTTCTTGATTAGGTATGGAGCCATGATCCAGCTATGTTGAAGTAAGCAGCCAAATTGGCTTACAAATATTTGGAACCCAATGAAGCAGGCCCTGCCCATGTCCGGTCCCACCCACAGAATCTAAGATCACCTCTAGAGGGGTCCAGGTACCAGGGCCCTTTAAGTCTACAATTTTAATGTATTATATAGTATTTTAGAAAGACAGCACATTTGTATTAAATATTAACCCATTAAAGACCCTGTGCTCCAGGGGTTTTGATTTCCCTTAGAGTTGAAATTGAAGGGATTATATATTTACAGAGTACTCAAGAGACGTCATTTTGACATTAAATAGATTTTTTTTTTAGAGAGAAAACAAAAAAAAAGAGGAATAAACTGGTTTAAAATTAAATTTGATTTTGATTGCAAGAATATTCTATTTAAGAGGGTTCTCTAATTACATGGAACATACCTTTTTAGTGTTATTTATGTTTTCCTTCAAACCTGTTAGTGAAATATCTCCTAAATGGTAGACATTCCATGTAAAATGTAATAGTTAAGGAACCAGATTTTTATTTCTCCATGGTACTGTGTGTCAGGATTTATATGTATTATATGGTACTCAAGAATCATTACACATTAATATTGAATATTAAAATGTTGATTTTCCAAGCACTATAATTTTGCTTGCTGTATATGTACAGGCTCTGTAAGAGACATATCATTTATATTAATTGTTGTTTTTTTTATATAGGGAGAAGAGGAGAAAAAAGTAAATCCTCTGGTATGAAATTATATTTTCTGGGCTCTGATTGTAAGTAATATGTTTTAGATGATTTATTTATACATGTGTGTGTGGAACAATGTAATATATTTTTTTCCTCTAAATGCATGAAGTGTATCTATTCAATGTCAGATGTTACATAGGCAATGTAATATAAAATTCAGTAACTTTTTTCGAATTCCCTTTGTGTTGTGAGTAAGCAATTTTAATGCACATTTCTATTAAATATTAACCCACTAAGGACCTGGTCAAGGAGGTTTGATTTCCCATAGGGTTGTAATTGAAGGATATATATGTTTACAGGGTACTCAAGACACATGTCATTTTGATATTAAATATGTTTTCATTTTTATAGAGAAGACAAAAAAGACATAAAGTGGTGTAACCAGACAGATAGATTTAGGATGATAACATTTGGTGACTCTGTTGTACATTGTGTGACAATGTAATTGTGTGTGGTGTTATACTGTAAGTCCTGAAAAGGGTGTTTGCAATGAGGAACCAGAGTGCAGAGAAAATTACTGTTATGCTCAGCACTCTGGCTTTTTTAAAGTATACTCCTTGTCTGTGTAACTTGTGCTAAGGAATGTTTGGAATTTGCAGTGATTCCACCTCTGCTTCCTTGACCAATCAGGTAAGGTTATTGTGGTCCATTTAGAATGCCCCTTTTCTAAGCTCTAATTTGTAATCGTATTAGAGTGTGTGGAAATGTAGGTCATTCTCTGATTGGTCAAGTGTAACAAGTCTCACCTTAGCCACTGCAAGTGTGACTTTGCTTGCCTCGCCGGTCTTCTGGAGTAGGGCCACTGGAAACCTCAACTGGGGTTCTTCCAAAGCCAGATTGACTAGCCCTGCCAGTGTACCAGAGAGGAACATCCTGTTTTTCCAGCCTGAGTGTCCAGGACTGCCAGAATGTGTCAGGGCTCCAGCCAGCCATGGAAGAGGGACAGCAGCAGCAGCGGCGGTTCAGGAGCCGACGACCCCAAAAGGGTCCGGTAAATCCTGGTACCGTCACATATGGTTGTAGCAGTGGGATACCCTCTTCCTATAAACCACCAACGGGAGGATCTCCATCAGGAGATTTGGCTGGAGCCAGTGGCAGATGTATTGAGGAGGTCTACAAGCAGCTGAAGTGATCCACATTAATAGAATCCCTAGCTGCCAGAGGCGGTGAATGAAGTGGCAGCTCAGATGTACTGTCTATCTGTTGGAGCCTCAGATCCTGTAAGCCTGCAGACCAGCACAGGATCGGGGGAGAGCCATATAGAGCCTGAGGATACTTTCACCCGAGATGTGAAAATCCGGGTTGCCTTTTATGGCCCCAACCCATCTTCTGAGGTGGTAGAATGAGTCATAACCATGGTGAGTCTAACCTTAGCCACCTGAAGAGCGACTTTGCTTGCCTTGCTTGTCTTCTGTTGTAGGACCACTGGAAACCTCAACTGGGGGTCTTCAGAAACTAAATTGACTAGCCCTTCCAGTTTACCAGAGAGCAGCATCCTGTTTGTCCAGCCTGAGTGTCCGGGACCTCCAGACCACCAGAAAGTAGCATGGCTCCAGCCAGCCATGGAAGAGGGACAGCAGCGGCAGTTCAGGAGCCGACAACCCTAAAAGGGTCTGGTAAATCCTGGTACCTTGACATATGGTTGTAGCAGTGGGATGCCCTCTTCCTATAAAACACCACTGGGAGAATCTCCATCCAGTGGTTCGGCTGGAGCCAGTGTCAGATATATGGAGGAGGTCTACAAGCAGCTGAAACGATCCACTCTAATAGATAACTTAGCTGCCAGAGGGGGGAATCAAGTAGCAGTTCAGATGGACTGTCTATCTGTTGGAGCCGCAGGCCCTGCAAACCTACAGTGCAGCACAGGATCGGGGTGAGAGCCATATAGAGCCCGAGGATACTTTCACCAAAGTTTTGAAAATCCGGCTTGCCTTTTATGGTCTCAACCCAATTTCTGAGGGGGTAGAATGAGTCAAAGCCATGGTGATTCTAACCTTAGCCACTGCAAGAGCGACTTTGCTTGCCTCTCCGGTCTCCCGGAGTAGGGCCACTGGAAACCTCAACTGTGATTCTTCAGCAGCTAAATTGAGTAGCCCTGCCAGTCTACCAGAGACCAGCATTCCGTTTTTCCATCCTGAGTATCCAAGACCTCCAGAAAGTAGCAGGGCTCCAGCCAGCCATGGAAGAGGAACAGCAGCAGCAGCGGCGGTTCAGGAGCCGACGGCCCCAAAAGGGTCCGGTAAATCCTGGTACCGTCACATATGGTTGTAGCAGTGGGATGCCCTCTTCGTATAAACCACCACTGGGAGAATCTCCATTGGGCGGTTTGGCTGGAGCCAGTGTCAGATGCATGGAGGAGGTCTACAAGCAGCTGAAGCGATCCACACTAATAGAAACCCTAGCTGCCAGAGACGGTGAATCAAGTGGCAGCTCAGATATACTGTCTATCTGTTGGAGCCTCAGGCCCTGCAACCTGCAGTCCCGCACAGGATCGGGGGAGAGCCATATAGAGCCTGAGGATAATTTCACCCAAGCTGTAAAAGTCCGGCTTGCCTTTTATGGCCTCAAGCCATCTTCTGAGGTGGTAGAATGAGTTATAGCCATGGAGACTTCAACCTTAAACTTATGCCCTGAAAGAGTGACTTTGCTTGCCTCGCTGGTCTTCTGGAGTAGGGCCACTGGAAACCTCAAATGGGGTTCTTCAGAAGCTAAACTGACTAGCCATTCCAGTCTACCAGAGAGCAGCATTCTGTTTTTCCAGCCTAAGTATCAAAGACCTCCAGACCGCCAGAAAGTAGCACGGCTCCAGCCAGCCATGGAAGAGGGGCAGCAGCGGCGGTTCAGGAGCCGACGGACCCAAAAGGGTCCGGTAAATCCTGGTACCATCACATATGGTTGGAGCAGTGGGATGCCCTCTTCCTATACCACAACCGGGAGAATCTCCATTGGGAGATTTGGCTGGAGCCAATGTCAAATGTATGGAGGAGATCTACAAGGAGCTGATGCGATCCACACTAATTGAAACCCTAGCTGCCAGAGGCAGAGAAGCTAGTGGCAGTTCAGATGAACTGTCTATCTGTTGGAGCCGCAGACCCTGGAAGCCTGTAATCCAGCACAGGATCGGGGGAGAGCCATATAGAGCCCGAGGATACTTTCACCAAAGCTGTGACAATCCGGCTTGCCTTTTATGGCCACAACCCATCCTCAGAGGTGGTAGAATGAGTCATAGCCATGGTGAGTGTAACCGTAGCTACTGCAATAGCTACTTTGCTTGCCTTGCTGGTCTTCTGGCATAGGGCCACTGGAAACCTCAACTGGGATTCTTCAGAAGCTAAATTGACTAGCCCTGCCAGTCTACCAGAGAACAGCATCCTGTTTTTCCTTCCTTAGTATCCAAGACCTCCAGACCGCCAGAAAGTAGCAGGGCTCCAGCCAGCCCAGAGATTTTGCTGGATCCATTGGCAAATGTATGGAGGAGGTCTACAAGGAGCTGATGTGATCCACACTAATAGAAACCCTAGCTACCAGAGGGGGAATAGCAAGTGGAGGTTCTGATGGACTGTCTGTCTGTTGGAGCTACAGCCCTGTAAGCCTGCAGACCAGCACAGGATCGGGGGAGAGCCATATAGAGCCCGAGGATACTTTCACCCGAGCTGTGAAAATCCGGCTTCCCTTTTATGGCCCCAACCTATTTTATGAAGTCGTAGATAGAGTCATAGCCATGGTGAGTCAGGACCAACAGAAGGCCACAGAAAGTGATGAAAGTCTTAGGATTGCAGAACTGGGAAGAGGCCTGGGAGACAGAATCTCCATGGACCGGTGGGTCCAGGAATGGCAAACTGCCTCATCAAACCTTCAAGATGTTTGAGGAGAGCAACTGTGACAAAGTTGGGTACCTGCAAGATTTTGAGAGGCAGTGTTCCCTTCATGAGGTTGATCAGGGAGAATGGGTAACAATTCTGTTGGGCAAGCTGATTGGACATGCAGCCTAGGCATATCGAGCCTTTCCTGATGAAGTCAGCTGTAATTATGCCGAGGTGAAACGTTGCCTGCTTACGCAGTACTCAGTTACCCCAGATGCCTACAGGCGGAAGATTCAGGGTACCCAGCTGCGGGAACAGGACTTATATGCTGATTGGGTGGAACGTGCTTGTGCCAACTGGCTATTTGGCTGCAATGCAAGAACTAGGAGGATTGTCGGCAGCTGTTCCTACTGGAGCAATTCTTTCAACATTCGTCTCCTGATGTTCTTGATTAGGTAAGGGGCCATGATCCAGCTATTTTGAAGTAAGCAGCCAAATTGGCTTACAAATATTTGGAACCCAATGAAGCAGGCCCTGCCCATGTCCGGTCCCACCCACAGAATCTAAGATCACCTCTAGAGGGGTCCAGGTACCAGGGCCCTTTAAGTCTGCAATTTTAATGTATTATATAGTATTTTCGAAAGACAGCACATTTGTATTAAATATTAACCCATTAAAGACCCTGTGCTCCAGGGGTTTTGATTTCCCTTAGAGTTGAAATTGAAGGGATTATATATTTACAGAGTACTCAAGAGACGTCATTTTGACATTAAATAGATTTTTTTTTTTAGAGAGAAAACAAGAAAAAAGAGGAATAAACTGGTTTCAAATTAAATTTGATTTTGATTGCAAGAATATTCTATTTAAGAGGGTTCTCTAATTACATGGAACATACCTTTTTAGTGTTATTTATGTTTTCCTTCAAACCTGTTAGTGAAATATCTCCTAAATGGTAGACATTCCATGTAAAATGTAATAGTTAAGGAACCAGATTTTTATTTCTCCATGGTACTGTGTGTCAGGATTTATATGTATTATATGGTACTCAAGAATCATTACACATTAATATTGAATATTAAAATGTTGATTTTCCAAGCACTATAATTTAGCTTGCTGTATATGTACAGGCTCTGTAAGAGACATATCATTTATATTAATTGTTGTTTTTTTTATATAGGGAGAAGAGGAGAAAAAAGTAAATCCTCTGGTATGAAATTATATTTTCTGGGCTCTGATTGTAAGTAATATGTTTTAGATGATTTATTTATACATGTGTGTGTGGAACAATGTAATATATTTTTTTCCTCTAAATGCATGAAGTGTATCTATTCAATGTCAGATGTTACATAGGCAATGTAATATAAAATTCAGTAACTTTTTTCGAATTCCCTTTGTGTTGTGAGTAAGCAATTTTAATGCACATTTCTATTAAATATTAACCCACTAAGGACCTGGTCAAGGAGGTTTGATTTCCCATAGGGTTGTAATTGAAGGATATATATGTTTACAGGGTACTCAAGACACATGTCATTTTGATATTAAATATGTTTTCATTTTTATAGAGAAGACAAAAAAGACATAAAGTGGTGTAACCAGACAGATAGATTTAGGATGATAACATTTGGTGACTCTGTTGTACATTGTGTGACAATGTAATTGTGTGTGGTGTTATACTGTAAGTCCTGAAAAGGGTGTTTGCAATGAGGAACCAGAGTGCAGAGAAAATTACTGTTATGCTCAGCACTCTGGCTTTTTTAAAGTATACTCCTTGTCTGTGTAACTTGTGCTAAGGAATGTTTGGAATTTGCAGTGATTCCACCTCTGCTTCCTTGACCAATCAGGTAAGGTTATTGTGGTCCATTTAGAATGCCCCTTTTCTAAGCTCTAATTTGTAATCGTATTAGAGTGTGTGGAAATGTAGGTCATTCTCTAATTGGTCAAGTGTAACAAGTCTCACCTTAGCCACTACAAGTGTGACTTTGCTTGCCTCGCCGGTCTTCTGGAGTAGGGCCACTGGAAACCTTAACTGGGGTTCTTCCAAAGCCAGATTGACTAGCCCTGCCAGTGTACCAGAGAGGAACATCCTGTTTTTCCAGCCTGAGTGTCCAGGACTGCCAGAATGTGTCAGGGCTCCAGCCAGCCATGGAAGAGGGACAGCAGCAGCAGCGGCGGTTCAGGAGCCGACGACCCCAAAAGGGTCCGGTAAATCCTGGTACCGTCACATATGGTTGTAGCAGTGGGATACCCTCTTCCTATAAACCACCAACGGGAGGATCTCCATCAGGAGATTTGGCTGGAGCCAGTGGCAGATGTATTGAGGAGGTCTACAAGCAGCTGAAGTGATCCACATTAATAGAATCCCTAGCTGCCAGAGGCGGTGAATGAAGTGGCAGCTCAGATGTACTGTCTATCTGTTGGAGCCTCAGATCCTGTAAGCCTGCAGACCAGCACAGGATCGGGGGAGAGCCATATAGAGCCTGAGGATACTTTCACCCGAGATGTGAAAATCCGGGTTGCCTTTTATGGCCCCAACCCATCTTCTGAGGTGGTAGAATGAGTCATAACCATGGTGAGTCTAACCTTAGCCACCTGAAGAGCGACTTTGCTTGCCTTGCTTGTCTTCTGTTGTAGGACCACTGGAAACCTCAACTGGGGGTCTTCAGAAACTAAATTGACTAGCCCTTCCAGTTTACCAGAGAGCAGCATCCTGTTTGTCCAGCCTGAGTGTCCGGGACCTCCAGACCACCAGAAAGTAGCATGGCTCCAGCCAGCCATGGAAGAGGGACAGCAGCGGCAGTTCAGGAGCCGACAACCCTAAAAGGGTCTGGTAAATCCTGGTACCTTGACATATGGTTGTAGCAGTGGGATGCCCTCTTCCTATAAAACACCACTGGGAGAATCTCCATCCAGTGGTTCGGCTGGAGCCAGTGTCAGATATATGGAGGAGGTCTACAAGCAGCTGAAACGATCCACTCTATTAGATAACTTAGCTGCCAGAGGGGGGAATCAAGTAGCAGTTCAGATGGACTGTCTATCTGTTGGAGCCGCAGGCCCTGCAAGCCTACAGTGCAGCACAGGATCGGGGTGAGAGCCATATAGAGCCCGAGGATACTTTCACCAAAGTTTTGAAAATCCGGCTTGCCTTTTATGGTCTCAACCCAATTTCTGAGGGGGTAGAATGAGTCAAAGCCATGGTGATTCTAACCTTAGCCACTGCAAGAGCGACTTTGCTTGCCTCTCCGGTCTCCTGGAGTAGGGCCACTGGAAACCTCAACTGTGATTCTTCAGCAGCTAAATTGAGTAGCCCTGCCAGTCTACCAGAGACCAGCATTCCGTTTTTCCATCCTGAGTATCCAAGACCTCCAGAAAGTAGCAGGGCTCCAGCCAGCCATGGAAGAGGAACAGCAGCAGCAGCGGCGGTTCAGGAGCCGACGGCCCCAAAAGGGTCCGGTAAATCCTGGTACCGTCACATATGGTTGTAGCAGTGGGATGCCCTCTTCGTATAAACCACCACTGGGAGAATCTCCATTGGGCGGTTTGGCTGGAGCCAGTGTCAGATGCATGGAGGAGGTCTACAAGCAGCTGAAGCGATCCACACTAATAGAAACCCTAGCTGCCAGAGACGGTGAATCAAGTGGCAGCTCAGATATACTGTCTATCTGTTGGAGCCTCTGGCCCTGCAACCTGCAGTCCCGCACAGGATCGGGGGAGAGCCATATAGAGCCTGAGGATAATTTCACCCAAGCTGTAAAAGTCCGGCTTGCCTTTTATGGCCTCAAGCCATCTTCTGAGGTGGTAGAATGAGTTATAGCCATGGAGACTTCAACCTTAAACTTATGCCCTGAAAGAGTGACTTTGCTTGCCTCGCTGGTCTTCTGGAGTAGGGCCACTGGAAACCTCAAATGGGGTTCTTCAGAAGCTAAACTGACTAGCCATTCCAGTCTACCAGAGAGCAGCATTCTGTTTTTCCAGCCTAAGTATCAAAGACCTCCAGACCGCCAGAAAGTAGCACGGCTCCAGCCAGCCATGGAAGAGGGGTAGCAGCGGCGGTTCAGGAGCCGACGGACCCAAAAGGGTCCGGTAAATCCTGGTACCATCACATATGGTTGGAGCAGTGGGATGCCCTCTTCCTATACCACAACCGGGAGAATCTCCATTGGGAGATTTGGCTGGAGCCAGTGTCAAATGTATGGAGGAGATCTACAAGGAGCTGATGCGATCCACACTAATTGAAACCCTAGCTGCCAGAGGCAGAGAAGCTAGTGGCAGTTCAGATGAACTGTCTATCTGTTGGAGCCGCAGGCCCTGGAAGCCTGTAATCCAGCACAGGATCGGGGGAGAGCCATATAGAGCCCGAGGATACTTTCACCAAAGCTGTGACAATCCGGCTTGCCTTTTATGGCCACAACCCATCCTCAGAGGTGGTAGAATGAGTCATAGCCATGGTGAGTGTAACCGTAGCTACTGCAATAGCTACTTTGCTTGCCTTGCTGGTCTTCTGGCATAGGGCCACTGGAAACCTCAACTGGGATTCTTCAGAAGCTAAATTGACTAGCCCTGCCAGTCTACCAGAGAACAGCATCCTGTTTTTCCTTCCTTAGTATCCAAGACCTCCAGACCGCCAGAAAGTAGCAGGGCTCCAGCCAGCCCAGAGATTTTGCTGGATCCATTGGCAAATGTATGGAGGAGGTCTACAAGGAGCTGATGTGATCCACACTAATAGAAACCCTAGCTACCAGAGGGGGAATAGCAAGTGGAGGTTCTGATGGACTGTCTGTCTGTTGGAGCTACAGCCCTGTAAGCCTGCAGACCAGCACAGGATCGGGGGAGAGCCATATAGAGCCCGAGGATACTTTCACCCGAGCTGTGAAAATCCGGCTTCCCTTTTATGGCCCCAACCTATTTTATGAAGTCGTAGATAGAGTCATAGCCATGGTGAGTCAGGACCAACAGAAGGCCACAGAAAGTGATGAAAGTCTTAGGATTGCAGAACTGGGAAGAGGCCTGGGAGACAGAATCTCCATGGACCGGTGGGTCCAGGAATGGCAAACTGCCTCATCAAACCTTCAAGATGTTTGAGGAGAGCAACTGTGACAAAGTTGGGTACCTGCAAGATTTTGAGAGGCAGTGTTCCCTTCATGAGGTTGATCAGGGAGAATGGGTAACAATTCTGTTGGGCAAGCTGATTGGACATGCAGCCTAGGCATATCGAGCCTTTCCTGATGAAGTCAGCTGTAATTATGCCGAGGTGAAACGTTGCCTGCTTACGCAGTACTCAGTTACCCCAGATGCCTACAGGCGGAAGATTCAGGGTACCCAGCTGCGGGAACAGGACTTATATGCTGATTGGGTGGAACGTGCTTGTGCCAACTGGCTATTTGGCTGCAATGCAAGAACTAGGAGGATTGTCGGCAGCTGTTCCTACTGGAGCAATTCTTTCAACATTCGTCTCCTGATGTTCTTGATTAGGTAAGGGGCCATGATCCAGCTATTTTGAAGTAAGCAGCCAAATTGGCTTACAAATATTTGGAACCCAATGAAGCAGGCCCTGCCCATGTCCGGTCCCACCCACAGAATCTAAGATCACCTCTAGAGGGGTCCAGGTACCAGGGCCCTTTAAGTCTGCAATTTTAATGTATTATATAGTATTTTCGAAAGACAGCACATTTGTATTAAATATTAACCCATTAAAGACCCTGTGCTCCAGGGGTTTTGATTTCCCTTAGAGTTGAAATTGAAGGGATTATATATTTACAGAGTACTCAAGAGACGTCATTTTGACATTAAATAGATTTTTTTTTTTAGAGAGAAAACAAGAAAAAAGAGGAATAAACTGGTTTCAAATTAAATTTGATTTTGATTGCAAGAATATTCTATTTAAGAGGGTTCTCTAATTACATGGAACATACCTTTTTAGTGTTATTTATGTTTTCCTTCAAACCTGTTAGTGAAATATCTCCTAAATGGTAGACATTCCATGTAAAATGTAATGGTTAAGGAACCAGATTTTTATTTCTCCATGGTACTGTGTGTCAGGATTTATATGTATTATATGGTACTCAAGAATCATTACACATTAATATTGAATATTAAAATGTTGATTTTCCAAGCACTATAATTTAGCTTGCTGTATATGTACAGGCTCTGTAAGAGACATATCATTTATATTAATTGTTGTTTTTTTTATATAGGGAGAAGAGGAGAAAAAAGTAAATCCTCTGGTATGAAATTATATTTTCTGGGCTCTGATTGTAAGTAATATGTTTTAGATGATTTATTTATACATGTGTGTGTGGAACAATATAATATATTTTTTTCCTCTAAATGCATGAAGTGTATCTATTCAATGTCAGATGTTACATAGGCAATGTAATATAAAATTCAGTAACTTTTTTCGAATTCCCTTTGTGTTGTGAGTAAGCAATTTTAATGCACATTTCTATTAAATATTAACCCACTAAGGACCTGGTCAAGGAGGTTTGATTTCCCATAGGGTTGTAATTGAAGGATATATATGTTTACAGGGTACTCAAGACACATGTCATTTTGATATTAAATATGTTTTCATTTTTATAGAGAAGACAAAAAAGACATAAAGTGGTGTAACCAGACAGATAGATTTAGGATGATAACATTTGGTGACTCTGTTGTACATTGTGTGACAATGTAATTGTGTGTGGTGTTATACTGTAAGTCCTGAAAAGGGTGTTTGCAATGAGGAACCAGAGTGCAGAGAAAATTACTGTTATGCTCAGCACTCTGGCTTTTTTAAAGTATACTCCTTGTCTGTGTAACTTGTGCTAAGGAATGTTTGGAATTTGCAGTGATTCCACCTCTGCTTCCTTGACCAATCAGGTAAGGTTATTGTGGTCCATTTAGAATGCCCCTTTTCTAAGCTCTAATTTGTAATCGTATTAGAGTGTGTGGAAATGTAGGTCATTCTCTAATTGGTCAAGTGTAACAAGTCTCACCTTAGCCACTACAAGTGTGACTTTGCTTGCCTCGCCGGTCTTCTGGAGTAGGGCCACTGGAAACCTCAACTGGGGTTCTTCCAAAGCCAGATTGACTAGCCCTGCCAGTGTACCAGAGAGGAACATCCTGTTTTTCCAGCCTGAGTGTCCAGGACTGCCAGAATGTGTCAGGGCTCCAGCCAGCCATGGAAGAGGGACAGCAGCAGCAGCGGCGGTTCAGGAGCCGACGACCCCAAAAGGGTCCGGTAAATCCTGGTACCGTCACATATGGTTGTAGCAGTGGGATACCCTCTTCCTATAAACCACCAACGGGAGGATCTCCATCAGGAGATTTGGCTGGAGCCAGTGGCAGATGTATTGAGGAGGTCTACAAGCAGCTGAAGTGATCCACATTAATAGAATCCCTAGCTGCCAGAGGCGGTGAATGAAGTGGCAGCTCAGATGTACTGTCTATCTGTTGGAGCCTCAGATCCTGTAAGCCTGCAGACCAGCACAGGATCGGGGGAGAGCCATATAGAGCCTGAGGATACTTTCACCCGAGATGTGAAAATCCGGGTTGCCTTTTATGGCCCCAACCCATCTTCTGAGGTGGTAGAATGAGTCATAACCATGGTGAGTCTAACCTTAGCCACCTCAAGAGCGACTTTGCTTGCCTTGCTTGTCTTCTGTTGTAGGACCACTGGAAACCTCAACTGGGGGTCTTCAGAAACTAAATTGACTAGCCCTTCCAGTTTACCAGAGAGCAGCATCCTGTTTGTCCAGCCCGAGTGTCCGGGACCTCCAGACCACCAGAAAGTAGCATGGCTCCAGCCAGCCATGGAAGAGGGACAGCAGCGGCAGTTCAGGAGCCGACAACCCTAAAAGGGTCTGGTAAATCCTGGTACCTTGACATATGGTTGTAGCAGTGGGATGCCCTCTTCCTATAAAACACCACTGGGAGAATCTCCATCCAGTGGTTCGGCTGGAGCCAGTGTCAGATATATGGAGGAGGTCTACAAGCAGCTGAAACGATCCACTCTAATAGATAACTTAGCTGCCAGAGGGGGGAATCAAGTAGCAGTTCAGATGGACTGTCTATCTGTTGGAGCCGCAGGCCCTGCAAGCCTACAGTGCAGCACAGGATCGGGGTGAGAGCCATATAGAGCCCGAGGATACTTTCACCAAAGTTTTGAAAATCCGGCTTGCCTTTTATGGTCTCAACCCAATTTCTGAGGGGGTAGAATGAGTCAAAGCCATGGTGATTCTAACCTTAGCCACTGCAAGAGCGACTTTGCTTGCCTCTCCGGTCTCCTGGAGTAGGGCCACTGGAAACCTCAACTGTGATTCTTCAGCAGCTAAATTGAGTAGCCCTGCCAGTCTACCAGAGACCAGCATTCCGTTTTTCCATCCTGAGTATCCAAGACCTCCAGAAAGTAGCAGGGCTCCAGCCAGCCATGGAAGAGGAACAGCAGCAGCAGCGGCGGTTCAGGAGCCGACGGCCCCAAAAGGGTCCGGTAAATCCTGGTACCGTCACATATGGTTGTAGCAGTGGGATGCCCTCTTCGTATAAACCACCACTGGGAGAATCTCCATTGGGCGGTTTGGCTGGAGCCAGTGTCAGATGCATGGAGGAGGTCTACAAGCAGCTGAAGCGATCCACACTAATAGAAACCCTAGCTGCCAGAGACGGTGAATCAAGTGGCAGCTCAGATATACTGTCTATCTGTTGGAGCCTCTGGCCCTGCAACCTGCAGTCCCGCACAGGATCGGGGGAGAGCCATATAGAGCCTGAGGATAATTTCACCCAAGCTGTAAAAGTCCGGCTTGCCTTTTATGGCCTCAAGCCATCTTCTGAGGTGGTAGAATGAGTTATAGCCATGGAGACTTCAACCTTAAACTTATGCCCTGAAAGAGTGACTTTGCTTGCCTCGCTGGTCTTCTGGAGTAGGGCCACTGGAAACCTCAAATGGGGTTCTTCAGAAGCTAAACTGACTAGCCATTCCAGTCTACCAGAGAGCAGCATTCTGTTTTTCCAGCCTAAGTATCAAAGACCTCCAGACCGCCAGAAAGTAGCACGGCTCCAGCCAGCCATGGAAGAGGGGTAGCAGCGGCGGTTCAGGAGCCGACGGACCCAAAAGGGTCCGGTAAATCCTGGTACCATCACATATGGTTGGAGCAGTGGGATGCCCTCTTCCTATACCACAACCGGGAGAATCTCCATTGGGAGATTTGGCTGGAGCCAGTGTCAAATGTATGGAGGAGATCTACAAGGAGCTGATGCGATCCACACTAATTGAAACCCTAGCTGCCAGAGGCAGAGAAGCTAGTGGCAGTTCAGATGAACTGTCTATCTGTTGGAGCCGCAGGCCCTGGAAGCCTGTAATCCAGCACAGGATCGGGGGAGAGCCATATAGAGCCCGAGGATACTTTCACCAAAGCTGTGACAATCCGGCTTGCCTTTTATGGCCACAACCCATCCTCAGAGGTGGTAGAATGAGTCATAGCCATGGTGAGTGTAACCGTAGCTACTGCAATAGCTACTTTGCTTGCCTTGCTGGTCTTCTGGCATAGGGCCACTGGAAACCTCAACTGGGATTCTTCAGAAGCTAAATTGACTAGCCCTGCCAGTCTACCAGAGAACAGCATCCTGTTTTTCCTTCCTTAGTATCCAAGACCTCCAGACCGCCAGAAAGTAGCAGGGCTCCAGCCAGCCCAGAGATTTTGCTGGATCCATTGGCAAATGTATGGAGGAGGTCTACAAGGAGCTGATGTGATCCACACTAATAGAAACCCTAGCTACCAGAGGGGGAATAGCAAGTGGAGGTTCTGATGGACTGTCTGTCTGTTGGAGCTACAGCCCTGTAAGCCTGCAGACCAGCACAGGATCGGGGGAGAGCCATATAGAGCCCGAGGATACTTTCACCCGAGCTGTGAAAATCCGGCTTCCCTTTTATGGCCCCAACCTATTTTATGAAGTCGTAGATAGAGTCATAGCCATGGTGAGTCAGGACCAACAGAAGGCCACAGAAAGTGATGAAAGTCTTAGGATTGCAGAACTGGGAAGAGGCCTGGGAGACAGAATCTCCATGGACCGGTGGGTCCAGGAATGGCAAACTGCCTCATCAAACCTTCAAGATGTTTGAGGAGAGCAACTGTGACAAAGTTGGGTACCTGCAAGATTTTGAGAGGCAGTGTTCCCTTCATGAGGTTGATCAGGGAGAATGGGTAACAATTCTGTTGGGCAAGCTGATTGGACATGCAGCCTAGGCATATCGAGCCTTTCCTGATGAAGTCAGCTGTAATTATGCCGAGGTGAAACGTTGCCTGCTTACGCAGTACTCAGTTACCCCAGATGCCTACAGGCGGAAGATTCAGGGTACCCAGCTGCGGGAACAGGACTTATATGCTGATTGGGTGGAACGTGCTTGTGCCAACTGGCTATTTGGCTGCAATGCAAGAACTAGGAGGATTGTCGGCAGCTGTTCCTACTGGAGCAATTCTTTCAACATTCGTCTCCTGATGTTCTTGATTAGGTAAGGGGCCATGATCCAGCTATTTTGAAGTAAGCAGCCAAATTGGCTTACAAATATTTGGAACCCAATGAAGCAGGCCCTGCCCATGTCCGGTCCCACCCACAGAATCTAAGATCACCTCTAGAGGGGTCCAGGTACCAGGGCCCTTTAAGTCTGCAATTTTAATGTATTATATAGTATTTTCGAAAGACAGCACATTTGTATTAAATATTAACCCATTAAAGACCCTGTGCTCCAGGGGTTTTGATTTCCCTTAGAGTTGAAATTGAAGGGATTATATATTTACAGAGTACTCAAGAGACGTCATTTTGACATTAAATAGATTTTTTTTTTTAGAGAGAAAACAAGAAAAAAGAGGAATAAACTGGTTTCAAATTAAATTTGATTTTGATTGCAAGAATATTCTATTTAAGAGGGTTCTCTAATTACATGGAACATACCTTTTTAGTGTTATTTATGTTTTCCTTCAAACCTGTTAGTGAAATATCTCCTAAATGGTAGACATTCCATGTAAAATGTAATGGTTAAGGAACCAGATTTTTATTTCTCCATGGTACTGTGTGTCAGGATTTATATGTATTATATGGTACTCAAGAATCATTACACATTAATATTGAATATTAAAATGTTGATTTTCCAAGCACTATAATTTAGCTTGCTGTATATGTACAGGCTCTGTAAGAGACATATCATTTATATTAATTGTTGTTTTTTTTATATAGGGAGAAGAGGAGAAAAAAGTAAATCCTCTGGTATGAAATTATATTTTCTGGGCTCTGATTGTAAGTAATATGTTTTAGATGATTTATTTATACATGTGTGTGTGGAACAATATAATATATTTTTTTCCTCTAAATGCATGAAGTGTATCTATTCAATGTCAGATGTTACATAGGCAATGTAATATAAAATTCAGTAACTTTTTTCGAATTCCCTTTGTGTTGTGAGTAAGCAATTTTAATGCACATTTCTATTAAATATTAACCCACTAAGGACCTGGTCAAGGAGGTTTGATTTCCCATAGGGTTGTAATTGAAGGATATATATGTTTACAGGGTACTCAAGACACATGTCATTTTGATATTAAATATGTTTTCATTTTTATAGAGAAGACAAAAAAGACATAAAGTGGTGTAACCAGACAGATAGATTTAGGATGATAACATTTGGTGACTCTGTTGTACATTGTGTGACAATGTAATTGTGTGTGGTGTTATACTGTAAGTCCTGAAAAGGGTGTTTGCAATGAGGAACCAGAGTGCAGAGAAAATTACTGTTATGCTCAGCACTCTGGCTTTTTTAAAGTATACTCCTTGTCTGTGTAACTTGTGCTAAGGAATGTTTGGAATTTGCAGTGATTCCACCTCTGCTTCCTTGACCAATCAGGTAAGGTTATTGTGGTCCATTTAGAATGCCCCTTTTCTAAGCTCTAATTTGTAATCGTATTAGAGTGTGTGGAAATGTAGGTCATTCTCTAATTGGTCAAGTGTAACAAGTCTCACCTTAGCCACTACAAGTGTGACTTTGCTTGCCTCGCCGGTCTTCTGGAGTAGGGCCACTGGAAACCTCAACTGGGGTTCTTCCAAAGCCAGATTGACTAGCCCTGCCAGTGTACCAGAGAGGAACATCCTGTTTTTCCAGCCTGAGTGTCCAGGACTGCCAGAATGTGTCAGGGCTCCAGCCAGCCATGGAAGAGGGACAGCAGCAGCAGCGGCGGTTCAGGAGCCGACGACCCCAAAAGGGTCCGGTAAATCCTGGTACCGTCACATATGGTTGTAGCAGTGGGATACCCTCTTCCTATAAACCACCAACGGGAGGATCTCCATCAGGAGATTTGGCTGGAGCCAGTGGCAGATGTATTGAGGAGGTCTACAAGCAGCTGAAGTGATCCACATTAATAGAATCCCTAGCTGCCAGAGGCGGTGAATGAAGTGGCAGCTCAGATGTACTGTCTATCTGTTGGAGCCTCAGATCCTGTAAGCCTGCAGACCAGCACAGGATCGGGGGAGAGCCATATAGAGCCTGAGGATACTTTCACCCGAGATGTGAAAATCCGGGTTGCCTTTTATGGCCCCAACCCATCTTCTGAGGTGGTAGAATGAGTCATAACCATGGTGAGTCTAACCTTAGCCACCTCAAGAGCGACTTTGCTTGCCTTGCTTGTCTTCTGTTGTAGGACCACTGGAAACCTCAACTGGGGGTCTTCAGAAACTAAATTGACTAGCCCTTCCAGTTTACCAGAGAGCAGCATCCTGTTTGTCCAGCCCGAGTGTCCGGGACCTCCAGACCACCAGAAAGTAGCATGGCTCCAGCCAGCCATGGAAGAGGGACAGCAGCGGCAGTTCAGGAGCCGACAACCCTAAAAGGGTCTGGTAAATCCTGGTACCTTGACATATGGTTGTAGCAGTGGGATGCCCTCTTCCTATAAAACACCACTGGGAGAATCTCCATCCAGTGGTTCGGCTGGAGCCAGTGTCAGATATATGGAGGAGGTCTACAAGCAGCTGAAACGATCCACTCTAATAGATAACTTAGCTGCCAGAGGGGGGAATCAAGTAGCAGTTCAGATGGACTGTCTATCTGTTGGAGCCGCAGGCCCTGCAAGCCTACAGTGCAGCACAGGATCGGGGTGAGAGCCATATAGAGCCCGAGGATACTTTCACCAAAGTTTTGAAAATCCGGCTTGCCTTTTATGGTCTCAACCCAATTTCTGAGGGGGTAGAATGAGTCAAAGCCATGGTGATTCTAACCTTAGCCACTGCAAGAGCGACTTTGCTTGCCTCTCCGGTCTCCTGGAGTAGGGCCACTGGAAACCTCAACTGTGATTCTTCAGCAGCTAAATTGAGTAGCCCTGCCAGTCTACCAGAGACCAGCATTCCGTTTTTCCATCCTGAGTATCCAAGACCTCCAGAAAGTAGCAGGGCTCCAGCCAGCCATGGAAGAGGAACAGCAGCAGCAGCGGCGGTTCAGGAGCCGACGGCCCCAAAACGGTCCGGTAAATCCTGGTACCGTCACATATGGTTGTAGCAGTGGGATGCCCTCTTCGTATAAACCACCACTGGGAGAATCTCCATTGGGCGGTTTGGCTGGAGCCAGTGTCAGATGCATGGAGGAGGTCTACAAGCAGCTGAAGCGATCCACACTAATAGAAACCCTAGCTGCCAGAGACGGTGAATCAAGTGGCAGCTCAGATATACTGTCTATCTGTTGGAGCCTCAGGCCCTGCAACCTGCAGTCCCGCACAGGATCGGGGGAGAGCCATATAGAGCCTGAGGATAATTTCACCCAAGCTGTAAAAGTCCCGCTTGCCTTTTATGGCCTCAAGCCATCTTCTGAGGTGGTAGAATGAATTATAGCCATGGAGACTTCAACCTTAAACTTATGCCCTGAAGAGTGACTTTGCTTGCCTCGCTGGTCTTCTGGAGTAGGGCCACTGGAAACCTCAAATGGGGTTCTTCAGAAGCTAAACTGACTAGCCATTCCAGTCTACCAGAGAGCAGCATTCTGTTTTTCCAGCCTAAGTATCAAAGACCTCCAGACCGCCAGAAAGTAGCACGGCTCCAGCCAGCCATGGAAGAGGGGCAGCAGCGGCGGTTCAGGAGCCGACGGACCCAAAAGGGTCCGGTAAATCCTGGTACCATCACATATGGTTGGAGCAGTGGGATGCCTTCTTCCTATACCACAACCGGGAGAATCTCCATTGGGAGATTTGGCTGGAGCCAGTGTCAAATGTATGGAGGAGATCTACAAGGAGCTGATGCGATCCACACTAATTGAAACCCTAGCTGCCAGAGGCAGAGAAGCTAGTGGCAGTTCAGATGAACTGTCTATCTGTTGGAGCCGCAGACCCTGGAAGCCTGTAATCCAGCACAGGATCGGGGGAGAGCCATATAGAGCCCGAGGATACTTTCACCAAAGCTGTGACAATCCGGCTTGCCTTTTATGGCCACAACCCATCCTCAGAGGTGGTAGAATGAGTCATAGCCATGGTGAGTGTAACCGTAGCTACTGCAATAGCTACTTTGCTTGCCTTGCTGGTCTTCTGGCATAGGGCCACTGGAAACCTCAACTGGGATTCTTCAGAAGCTAAATTGACTAGCCCTGCCAGTCTACCAGAGAACAGCATCCTGTTTTTCCTTCCTTAGTATCCAAGACCTCCAGACCGCCAGAAAGTAGCAGGGCTCCAGCCAGCCCAGAGATTTTGCTGGATCCATTGGCAAATGTATGGAGGAGGTCTACAAGGAGCTGATGTGATCCACACTAATAGAAACCCTAGCTACCAGAGGGGGAATAGCAAGTGGAGGTTCTGATGGACTGTCTGTCTGTTGGAGCTACAGCCCTGTAAGCCTGCAGACCAGCACAGGATCGGGGGAGAGCCATATAGAGCCCGAGGATACTTTCACCCGAGCTGTGAAAATCCGGCTTCCCTTTTATGGCCCCAACCTATTTTATGAAGTCGTAGATAGAGTCATAGCCATGGTGAGTCAGGACCAACAGAAGGCCACAGAAAGTGATGAAAGTCTTAGGATTGCAGAACTGGGAAGAGGCCTGGGAGACAGAATCTCCATGGACCGGTGTGTCCAGGAATGGCAAACTGCCTCATCAAACCTTCAAGATGTTTGAGGAGAGCAACTGTGACAAAGTTGGGTACCTGCAAGATTTTGAGAGGCAGTGTTCCCTTCATGAGGTTGATCAGGGAGAATGGGTAACAATTCTGTTGGGCAAGCTGATTGGACATGCAGCCTAGGCATATCGAGCCTTTCCTGATGAAGTCAGCTGTAATTATGCCGAGGTGAAACGTTGCCTGCTTACGCAGTACTCAGTTACCCCAGATGCCTACAGGCGGAAGATTCAGGGTACCCAGCTGCGGGAACAGGACTTATATGCTGATTGGGTGGAACGTGCTTGTGCCAACTGGCTATTTGGCTGCAATGCAAGAACTAGGAGGATTGTCGGCAGCTGTTCCTACTGGAGCAATTCTTTCAACATTCGTCTCCTGATGTTCTTGATTAGGTAAGGGGCCATGATCCAGCTATTTTGAAGCAAGCAGCCAAATTGGCTTACAAATATTTGGAACCCAATGAAGCAGGCCCTGCCCATGTCCGGTCCCACCCACAGAATCTAAGATCACCTCTAGAGGGGTCCAGGTACCAGGGCCCTTTAAGTCTGCAATTTTAATGTATTATATAGTATTTTCGAAAGACAGCACATTTGTATTAAATATTAACCCATTAAAGACCCTGTGCTCCAGGGGTTTTGATTTCCCTTAGAGTTGAAATTGAAGGGATTATATATTTACAGAGTACTCAAGAGACGTCATTTTGACATTAAATAGATTTTTTTTTTTTAGAGAGAAAACAAGAAAAAAGAGGAATAAACTGGTTTCAAATTAAATTTGATTTTGATTGCAAGAATATTCTATTTAAGAGGGTTCTCTAATTACATGGAACATACCTTTTTAGTGTTATTTATGTTTTCCTTCAAACCTGTTAGTGAAATATCTCCTAAATGGTAGACATTCCATGTAAAATGTAATAGTTAAGGAACCAGATTTTTATTTCTCCATGGTACTGTGTGTCAGGATTTATATGTATTATATGGTACTCAAGAATCATTACACATTAATATTGAATATTAAAATGTTGATTTTCCAAGCACTATAATTTAGCTTGTTGTATATGTACAGGCTCTGTAAGAGACATATCATTTATATTAATTGTTGTTTTTTTTATATAGGGAGAAGAGGAGAAAAAAGTAAATCCTCTGGTATGAAATTATATTTTCTGGGCTCTGATTGTAAGTAATATGTTTTAGATGATTTATTTATACATGTGTATGTGGAACAATGTAATATATTTTTTTCCTCTAAATGCATGAACTGTATCTATTCAATGTCAGACGTTACATAGGCAATGTAATATAAAATTCAGTAACTTTTTTCGAATTCCCTTTGTGTTGTGAGTAAGCAATTTTAATGCACATTTCTATTAAATATTAACCCACTAAGGACCTGGTCAAGGAGGTTTGATTTCCCATAGGGTTGTAATTGAAGGATATATATGTTTACAGGGTACTCAAGACACATGTCATTTTGATATTAAATATGTTTTCATTTTTATAGAGAAGACAAAAAAGACATAAAGTGGTGTAACCAGACAGATAGATTTAGGATGATAACATTTGGTGACTCTGTTGTACATTGTGTGACAATGTAATTGTGTGTGGTGTTATACTGTAAGTCCTGAAAAGGGTGTTTGCAATGAGGAACCAGAGTGCAGAGAAAATTACTGTTATGCTCAGCACTCTGGCTTTTTTAAAGTATACTCCTTGTCTGTGTAACTTCTGCTAAGGAATGTTTGGAATTTGCAGTGATTCCACCTCTGCTTCCTTGACCAATCAGGTAAGGTTATTGTGGTCCATTTAGAATGCCCCTTTTCTAAGCTCTAATTTGTAATCGTATTAGAGTGTGTGGAAATGTAGGTCATTCTCTGATTGGTCAAGTGTAACAAGTCTCACCTTAGCCACTGCAAGTGTGACTTTGCTTGCCTCGCCGGTCTTCTGGAGTAGGGCCACTGGAAACCTCAACTGGGGTTCTTCCAAAGCCAGAATGACTAGCCCTGCCAGTGTACCAGAGAGGAACATCCTGTTTTTCCAGCCTGAGTGTCCAGGACTGCCAGAATGTGTCAGGGCTCCAGCCAGCCATGGAAGAGGGACAGCAGCAGCAGCGGCGGTTCAGGAGCCGACGACCCCAAAAGGGTCCGGTAAATCCTGGTACCGTCACATATGGTTGTAGCAGTGGGATACCCTCTTCCTATAAACCACCAACGGGAGGATCTCCATCAGGAGATTTGGCTGGAGCCAGTGGCAGATGTATTGAGGAGGTCTACAAGCAGCTGAAGTGATCCACATTAATAGAATCCCTAGCTGCCAGAGGCGGTGAATGAAGTGGCAGCTCAGATGTACTGTCTATCTGTTGGAGCCTCAGATCCTGTAAGCCTGCAGACCAGCACAGGATCGGGGGAGAGCCATATAGAGCCTGAGGATACTTTCACCCGAGATGTGAAAATCCGGGTTGCCTTTTATGGCCCCAACCCATCTTCTGAGGTGGTAGAATGAGTCATAACCATGGTGAGTCTAACCTTAGCCACCTGAAGAGCGACTTTGCTTGCCTTGCTTGTCTTCTGTTGTAGGACCACTGGAAACCTCAACTGGGGGTCTTCAGAAACTAAATTGACTAGCCCTTCCAGTTTACCAGAGAGCAGCATCCTGTTTGTCCAGCCCGAGTGTCCGGGACCTCCAGACCACCAGAAAGTAGCATGGCTCCAGCCAGCCATGGAAGAGGGACAGCAGCGGCAGTTCAGGAGCCGACAACCCTAAAAGGGTCTGGTAAATCCTGGTACCTTGACATATGGTTGTAGCAGTGGGATGCCCTCTTCCTATAAAACACCACTGGGAGAATCTCCATCCAGTGGTGCGGCTGGAGCCAGTGTCAGATATATGGAGGAGGTCTACAAGCAGCTGAAACGATCCACTCTAATAGATAACTTAGCTGCCAGAGGGGGGAATCAAGTAGCAGTTCAGATGGACTGTCTATCTGTTGGAGCCGCAGGCCCTGCAAGCCTACAGTGCAGCACAGGATCGGGGTGAGAGCCATATAGAGCCCGAGGATACTTTCACCAAAGCTTTGAAAATCCGGCTTGCCTTTTATGGTCTCAACCCAATTTCTGAGGGGGTAGAATGAGTCAAAGCCATGGTGATTCTAACCTTAGCCACTGCAAGAGCGACTTTGCTTGCCTCTCTGGTCTTCTGGAGTAGGGCCACTGGAAACCTCAACTGTGATTCTTCAGCAGCTAAATTGAGTAGCCCTGTCAGTCTACCAGAGACCAGCATTCCGTTTTTCCATCCTGAGTATCCAAGACCTCCAGAAAGTAGCAGGGCTCCAGCCAGCCATGGAAGAGGAACAGCAGCAGCAGCGGCGGTTCAGGAGCCGACGGCCCCAAAAGGGTCCGGTAAATCCTGGTACCGTCACATATGGTTGTAGCAGTGGGATGCCTTCTTCCTATACAACAACCGGGAGAATCTCCATTGGGAGATTTGGCTGGATCCATTGGCAAATGTATGGAGGAGGTCTACAAGGAGCTGATGTGATCCACACTAATTGAAACCCTAGCTGCCAGAGGCAGAGAAGCTAGTGGCAGTTCAGATGAACTGTCTATCTGTTGGAGCCGCAGGCCCTGGAAGCCTGTAATCTAGCACAGGATCGGGGGAGAGCCATATAGAGCCCGCGGATACTTTCACCAAAGCTGTGACAATCCGGCTTGCCTTTTATGGCCACAACCCATCCTCAGAGGTGGTAGAATGAGTCATAGCCATGGTGAGTGTAACCATAGCTACTTTGCTTGCCTTGCTTGTCTTCTGGCATAGGGCCACTGGAAACCTCAACTGGGATTCTTCAGAAGCTAAATTGACTAGCCCTGCCAGTCTACCAGAGAACAGCATCCTGTTTTTCCTTCCTTAGTATCCAAGACCTCCAGACCACCAGAAAGTAGCAGGGCTCCAGCCAGCCCAGAGATTTTGCTGGATCCATTGGCAAATGTATGGAGGAGGTCTACAAGGAGCTGATGTGATCCACACTAATAGAAACCCTAGCTACCAGAGGCGGAATAGCAAGTGGAGGTTCTGATGGACTGTCTGTCTGTTGGAGCTACAGCCCTGTAAGCCTGCAGACTAGCACAGGATCGGGGGAGAGCCATATAGAGCCCGAGGATACTTTCACCCGAGCTGTGAAAATCCGGCTTCCCTTTTATGGCCCCAACCTATTTTATGAAGTCGTAGATAGAGTCATAGCCATGGTGAGTCAGGACCAACAGAAGGCCACAGAAAGTGATGAAAGTCTGAGGATTGCAGAACTGGGAAGAGGCCTGGGAGACAGAATCTCCATGGACCGGTGGGTCCAGGAATGGCAAACTGCCTCATCAAACCTTCAAGATGTTTGAGGAGAGCAACTGTGACAAAGTTGGGTACCTGCAAGATTTTGAGAGGCAGTGTTCCCTTCATGAGGTTGATCAGGGAGAATGGGTAACAATTCTGTTGGGCAAGCTGATTGGACATGCAGCCTAGGCATATCGAGCCTTTCCTGATGAAGTCAGCTGTAATTATGCCGAGGTGAAACGTTGCCTGCTTACGCAGTACTCAGTTACCCCAGATGCCTACAGGCGGAAGATTCAGGGTACCCAGCTGCGGGAACAGGACTTATATGCTGATTGGGTGGAACGTGCTTGTGCCAACTGGCTATTTGGCTGCAATGCTAGAACTAGGAGGATTGTCGGCAGCTGTTCCTACTGGAGCAATTCTTTCAACATTCGTCTCCTGATGTTCTTGATTAGGTAAGGGGCCATGATCCAGCTATGTTGAAGTAAGCAGCCAAATTGGCTTACAAATATTTGGAACCCAATGAAGCAGGCCCTGCCCATGTCCGGTCCCACCCACAGAATCTAAGATCACCTCTAGAGGGGTCCAGGTACCAGGGCTCTTTAAGTCTGCAATTTTAATGTATTATATAGTATTTTAGAAAGACAGCACATTTGTATTAAATATTAACCCATTAAAGACCCTGTGCTCCAGGGGTTTTGATTTCCCTTAGAGTTGAAATTGAAGGGATTATATATTTACAGAGTACTCAAGAGACGTCATTTTGACATTAAATAGATTTTTTTTTTAGAGAGAAAACAAGAAAAAAGAGGAATAAACTGGTTTCAAATTAAATTTGATTTTGATTGCAAGAATATTCTATTTAAGAGGGTTCTCTAATTACATGGAACATACCTTTTTAGTGTTATTTATGTTTTCCTTCATACCTGTTAGTGAAATATCTCCTAAATGGTAGACATTCCATGTAAAATGTAATAGTTAAGGAACCAGATTTTTATTTCTCCATGGTACAGTGTGTCAGGATTTATATGTATTATATGGTACTCAAGAATCATTACACATTAATATTGAATATTAAAATGTTGATTTTCCAAGCACTATAATTTAGCTTGTTGTATATATACAGGCTCTGTAAGAGACATATCATTTATATTAATTGTTGTTTTTTTTATATAGGGAGAAGAGGAGAAAAAAGTAAATCCTCTGGTATGAAATTATATTTTCTGGGCTCTGATTGTAAGTAATATGTTTTAGATGATTTATTTATACATGTGTGTGTGGAACAATGTAATATATTTTTTTCCTCTAAATGCATGAACTGTATCTATTCAATGTCAGACGTTACATAGGCAATGTAATATAAAATTCAGTAACTTTTTTCGAATTCCCTTTGTGTTGTGAGTAAGCAATTTTAATGCACATTTCTATTAAATATTAACCCACTAAGGACCTGGTCAAGGAGGTTTGATTTCCCATAGGGTTGTAATTGAAGGATATATATGTTTACAGGGTACTCAAGACACATGTCATTTTGATATTAAATATGTTTTCATTTTTATAGAGAAGACAAAAAAGACATAAAGTGGTGTAACCAGACAGATAGATTTAGGATGATAACATTTGGTGACTCTGTTGTACATTGTGTGACAATGTAATTGTGTGTGGTGTTATACTGTAAGTCCTGAAAAGGGTGTTTGCAATGAGGAACCAGAGTGCAGAGAAAATTACTGTTATGCTCAGCACTCTGGCTTTTTTAAAGTATACTCCTTGTCTGTGTAACTTGTGCTAAGGAATGTTTGGAATTTGCAGTGATTCCACCTCTGCTTCCTTGACCAATCAGGTAAGGTTATTGTGGTCCATTTAGAATGCCCCTTTTCTAAGCTCTAATTTGTAATCGTATTAGAGTGTGTGGAAATGTAGGTCATTCTCTGATTGGTCAAGTGTAACAAGTCTCACCTTAGCCACTGCAAGTGTGACTTTGCTTGCCTCGCCGGTCTTCTGGAGTAGGGCCACTGGAAACCTCAACTGGGGTTCTTCCAAAGCCAGATTGACTAGCCCTGCCAGTGTACCAGAGAGGAACATCCTGTTTTTCCATCCTGAGTGTCCAGGACTGCCAGAATGTGTCAGGGCTCCAGCCAGCAATGGAAGAGGGACAGCAGCAGCAGCGGCGGTTCAGGAGCCGACGACCCCAAAAGTGTCCGGTAAATCCTGATACCGTCACATATGGTTGTAGCAGTGGGATACCCTCTTCCTATAAACCACCAACGGGAGGATCTCCATCAGGAGATTTGGCTGGAGCCAGTGGCAGATGTATTGAGGAGGTCTACAAGCAGCTGAAGTGATCCACATTAATAGAATCCCTAGCTGCCAGAGGCGGTGAATGAAGTGGCAGCTCAGATGTACTGTCTATCTGTTGGAGCCTCAGATCCTGTAAGCCTGCAGACCAGCACAGGATCGGGGGAGAGCCATATAGAGCCTGAGGATACTTTCACCCGAGATGTGAAAATCCGGGTTGCCTTTTATGGCCCCAACCCATCTTCTGAGGTGGTAGAATGAGTCATAACCATGGTGAGTCTAACCTTAGCCACCTGAAGAGCGACTTTGCTTGCCTTGCTTGTCTTCTGTTGTAGGACCACTGGAAACCTCAACTGGGGGTCTTCAGAAACTAAATTGACTAGCCCTTCCAGTTTACCAGAGAGCAGCATCCTGTTTGTCCAGCCCGAGTGTCCGGGACCTCCAGACCACCAGAAAGTAGCATGGCTCCAGCCAGCCATGGAAGAGGGACAGCAGCGGCAGTTCAGGAGCCGACAACCCTAAAAGGGTCTGGTAAATCCTGGTACCTTGACATATGGTTGTAGCAGTGGGATGCCCTCTTCCTATAAAACACCACTGGGAGAATCTCCATCCAGTGGTTCGGCTGGAGCCAGTGTCAGATATATGGAGGAGGTCTACAAGCAGCTGAAACGATCCACTCTAATAGATAACTTAGCTGCCAGAGGGGGGAATCAAGTAGTAGTTCAGATGGACTGTCTATCTGTTGGAGCCGCAGGCCCTGCAAGCCTACAGTGCAGCACAGGATCGGGGTGAGAGCCATATAGAGCCCGAGGATACTTTCACCAAAGTTTTGAAAATCCGGCTTGCCTTTTATGGTCTCAACCCAATTTCTGAGGGGGTAGAATGAGTCAAAGCCATGGTGATTCTAACCTTAGCCACTGCAAGAGCGACTTTGCTTGCCTCTCTGGTCTCCTGGAGTAGGGCCACTGGAAACCTCAACTGTGATTCTTCAGCAGCTAAATTGAGTAGCCCTGCCAGTCTACCAGAGACCAGCATTCCGTTTTTCCATCCTGAGTATCCAAGACCTCCAGAAAGTAGCAGGGCTCCAGCCAGCCATGGAAGAGGAACAGCAGCGGCGGTTCAGGAGCCGACGGCCCCAAAAGGGTCCGGTAAATCCTGGTACCGTCACATATGGTTGTAGCAGTGGGATGCCCTCTTCGTATAAACCACCACTGGGAGAATCTCCATTGGGCGGTTTGGCTGGAGCCAGTGTCAGATGCATGGAGGAGGTCTACAAGCAGCTGAAGCGATCCACACTAATAGAAACCCTAGCTGCCAGAGACGGTGAATCAAGTGGCAGCTCAGATATACTGTCTATCTGTTGGAGCCTCAGGCCCTGCAACCTGCAGTCCCGCACAGGATCGGGGGAGAGCCATATAGAGCCTGAGGATAATTTCACCCAAGCTGTGAAAGTCCGGCTTGCCTTTTATGGCCTCAAGCCATCTTCTGAGGTGGTAGAATGAGTCATAGCCATGGAGACTTCAACCTTAAACTTATGCCCTGAAAGAGTGACTTTGCTTGCCTCGCTGGTCTTCTGGAGTAGGGCCACTGGAAACCTCAAATGGGGTTCTTCAGAAGCTAAACTGACTAGCCATTCCAGTCTACCAGAGAGCAGCATACTGTTTTTCCAGCCTAAGTATCAAAGACCGCCAGAAAGTAGCACGGCTCCAGCCAGCCATGGAAGAGGGGCAGCAGCGGCGGTTCAGGAGCCGACGGACCCAAAAGGGTCCGGTAAATCCTGGTACCATCACATATGGTTGGAGCAGTGGGATGCCCTCTTCCTATACCACAACCGGGAGAATCTCCATTGGGAGATTTGGCTGGAGCCAGTGTCAAATGTATGGAGGAGGTCTACAAGGAGCTGATGTGATCCACACTAATTGAAACCCTAGCTGCCAGAGGCAGAGAAGCTAGTGGCAGTTCAGATGAACTGTCTATCTGTTGGAGCCGCAGGCCCTGGAAGCCTGTAATCCAGCACAGGATCGGGGGAGAGCCATATAGAGCCCGCGGATACTTTCACCAAAGCTGTGACAATCCGGCTTGCCTTTTATGGCCACAACCCATCCTCAGAGGTGGTAGAATGAGTCATAGCCATGGTGAGTGTAACCATAGCTACTTTGCTTGCCTTGCTGGTCTTCTGGCATAGGGCCACTGGAAACCTCAACTGGGATTCTTCAGAAGCTAAATTGACTAGCCCTGCCAGTCTACCAGAGAACAGCATCCTGTTTTTCCTTCCTTAGTATCCAAGACCTCCAGACCGCCAGAAAGTAGCAGGGCTCCAGCCAGCCCAGAGATTTTGCTGGATCCATTGGCAAATGTATGGAGGAGGTCTACAAGGAGCTGATGTGATCCACACTAATAGAAACCCTAGCTACCAGAGGGGGAATAGCAAGTGGAGGTTCTGATGGACTGTCTGTCTGTTGGAGCTACAGCCCTGTAAGCCTGCAGACCAGCACAGGATCGGGGGAGAGCCATATAGAGCCCGAGGATACTTTCACCCGAGCTGTGAAAATCCGGCTTCCCTTTTATGGCCCCAACCTATTTTATGAAGTCGTAGATAGAGTCATAGCCATGGTGAGTCAGGACCAACAGAAGGCCACAGAAAGTGATGAAAGTCTTAGGATTGCAGAACTGGGAAGAGGCCTGGGAGACAGAATCTCCATGGACCGGTGGGTCCAGGAATGGCAAACTGCCTCATCAAACCTTCAAGATGTTTGAGGAGAGCAACTGTGACAAAGTTGGGTACCTGCAAGATTTTGAGAGGCAGTGTTCCCTTCATGAGGTTGATCAGGGAGAATGGGTAACAATTCTGTTGGGCAAGCTGATTGGACATGCAGCCTAGGCATATCGAGCCTTTCCTGATGAAGTCAGCTGTAATTATGCCGAGGTGAAACGTTGCCTGCTTACGCAGTACTCAGTTACCCCAGATGCCTACAGGCGGAAGATTCAGGGTACCCAGCTGCGGGAACAGGACTTATATGCTGATTGGGTGGAACGTGCTTGTGCCAACTGGCTATTTGGCTGCAATGCAAGAACTAGGAGGATTGTCGGCAGCTGTTCCTACTGGAGCAATTCTTTCAACATTCGTCTCCTGATGTTCTTGATTAGGTAAGGGGCCATGATCCAGCTATTTTGAAGTAAGCAGCCAAATTGGCTTACAAATATTTGGAACCCAATGAAGCAGGCCCTGCCCATGTCCGGTCCCACCCACAGAATCTAAGATCACCTCTAGAGGGGTCCAGGTACCAGGGCCCTTTAAGTCTGCAATTTTAATGTATTATATAGTATTTTCGAAAGACAGCACATTTGTATTAAATATTAACCCATTAAAGACCCTGTGCTCCAGGGGTTTTGATTTCCCTTAGAGTTGAAATTGAAGGGATTATATATTTACAGAGTACTCAAGAGACGTCATTTTGACATTAAATAGATTTTTTTTTTTAGAGAGAAAACAAGAAAAAAGAGGAATAAACTGGTTTCAAATTAAATTTGATTTTGATTGCAAGAATATTCTATTTAAGAGGGTTCTCTAATTACATGGAACATACCTTTTTAGTGTTATTTATGTTTTCCTTCAAACCTGTTAGTGAAATATCTCCTAAATGGTAGACATTCCATGTAAAATGTAATGGTTAAGGAACCAGATTTTTATTTCTCCATGGTACTGTGTGTCAGGATTTATATGTATTATATGGTACTCAAGAATCATTACACATTAATATTGAATATTAAAATGTTGATTTTCCAAGCACTATAATTTAGCTTGCTGTATATGTACAGGCTCTGTAAGAGACATATCATTTATATTAATTGTTTTTTTTATATAGGGAGAAGAGGAGAAAAAAGTAAATCCTCTGGTATGAAATTATATTTTCTGGGCTCTGATTGTAAGTAATATGTTTTAGATGATTTATTTATACATGTGTGTGTGGAACAATGTAATATATTTTTTTCCTCTAAATGCATGAAGTGTATCTATTCAATGTCAGATGTTACATAGGCAATGTAATATAAAATTCAGTAACTTTTTTCGAATTCCCTTTGTGTTGTGAGTAAGCAATTTTAATGCACATTTCTATTAAATATTAACCCACTAAGGACCTGGTCAAGGAGGTTTGATTTCCCATAGGGTTGTAATTGAAGGATATATATGTTTACAGGGTACTCAAGACACATGTCATTTTGATATTAAATATGTTTTCATTTTTATAGAGAAGACAAAAAAGACATAAAGTGGTGTAACCAGACAGATAGATTTAGGATGATAACATTTGGTGACTCTGTTGTACATTGTGTGACAATGTAATTGTGTGTGGTGTTATACTGTAAGTCCTGAAAAGGGTGTTTGCAATGAGGAACCAGAGTGCAGAGAAAATTACTGTTATGCTCAGCACTCTGGCTTTTTTAAAGTATACTCCTTGTCTGTGTAACTTGTGCTAAGGAATGTTTGGAATTTGCAGTGATTCCACCTCTGCTTCCTTGACCAATCAGGTAAGGTTATTGTGGTCCATTTAGAATGCCCCTTTTCTAAGCTCTAATTTGTAATCGTATTAGAGTGTGTGGAAATGTAGGTCATTCTCTAATTGGTCAAGTGTAACAAGTCTCACCTTAGCCACTACAAGTGTGACTTTGCTTGCCTCGCCGGTCTTCTGGAGTAGGGCCACTGGAAATCTTAACTGGGGTTCTTCCAAAGCCAGATTGACTAGCCCTGCCAGTGTACCAGAGAGGAACATCCTGTTTTTCCAGCCTGAGTGTCCAGGACTGCCAGAATGTGTCAGGGCTCCAGCCAGCCATGGAAGAGGGACAGCAGCAGCAGCGGCGGTTCAGGAGCCGACGACCCCAAAAGGGTCCGGTAAATCCTGGTACCGTCACATATGGTTGTAGCAGTGGGATACCCTCTTCCTATAAACCACCAACGGGAGGATCTCCATCAGGAGATTTGGCTGGAGCCAGTGGCAGATGTATTGAGGAGGTCTACAAGCAGCTGAAGTGATCCACATTAATAGAATCCCTAGCTGCCAGAGGCGGTGAATGAAGTGGCAGCTCAGATGTACTGTCTATCTGTTGGAGCCTCAGATCCTGTAAGCCTGCAGACCAGCACAGGATCGGGGGAGAGCCATATAGAGCCTGAGGATACTTTCACCCGAGATGTGAAAATCCGGGTTGCCTTTTATGGCCCCAACCCATCTTCTGAGGTGGTAGAATGAGTCATAACCATGGTGAGTCTAACCTTAGCCACCTGAAGAGCGACTTTGCTTGCCTTGCTTGTCTTCTGTTGTAGGACCACTGGAAACCTCAACTGGGGGTCTTCAGAAACTAAATTGACTAGCCCTTCCAGTTTACCAGAGAGCAGCATCCTGTTTGTCCAGCCTGAGTGTCCGGGACCTCCAGACCACCAGAAAGTAGCATGGCTCCAGCCAGCCATGGAAGAGGGACAGCAGCGGCAGTTCAGGAGCCGACAACCCTAAAAGGGTCTGGTAAATCCTGGTACCTTGACATATGGTTGTAGCAGTGGGATGCCCTCTTCCTATAAAACACCACTGGGAGAATCTCCATCCAGTGGTTCGGCTGGAGCCAGTGTCAGATATATGGAGGAGGTCTACAAGCAGCTGAAACGATCCACTCTAATAGATAACTTAGCTGCCAGAGGGGGGAATCAAGTAGCAGTTCAGATGGACTGTCTATCTGTTGGAGCCGCAGGCCCTGCAAGCCTACAGTGCAGCACAGGATCGGGGTGAGAGCCATATAGAGCCCGAGGATACTTTCACCAAAGTTTTGAAAATCCGGCTTGCCTTTTATGGTCTCAACCCAATTTCTGAGGGGGTAGAATGAGTCAAAGCCATGGTGATTCTAACCTTAGCCACTGCAAGAGCGACTTTGCTTGCCTCTCCGGTCTCCTGGAGTAGGGCCACTGGAAACCTCAACTGTGATTCTTCAGCAGCTAAATTGAGTAGCCCTGCCAGTCTACCAGAGACCAGCATTCCGTTTTTCCATCCTGAGTATCCAAGACCTCCAGAAAGTAGCAGGGCTCCAGCCAGCCATGGAAGAGGAACAGCAGCAGCAGCGGCGGTTCAGGAGCCGACGGCCCCAAAAGGGTCCGGTAAATCCTGGTACCGTCACATATGGTTGTAGCAGTGGGATGCCCTCTTCGTATAAACCACCACTGGGAGAATCTCCATTGGGCGGTTTGGCTGGAGCCAGTGTCAGATGCATGGAGGAGGTCTACAAGCAGCTGAAGCGATCCACACTAATAGAAACCCTAGCTGCCAGAGACGGTGAATCAAGTGGCAGCTCAGATATACTGTCTATCTGTTGGAGCCTCTGGCCCTGCAACCTGCAGTCCCGCACAGGATCGGGGGAGAGCCATATAGAGCCTGAGGATAATTTCACCCAAGCTGTAAAAGTCCGGCTTGCCTTTTATGGCCTCAAGCCATCTTCTGAGGTGGTAGAATGAGTTATAGCCATGGAGACTTCAACCTTAAACTTATGCCCTGAAAGAGTGACTTTGCTTGCCTCGCTGGTCTTCTGGAGTAGGGCCACTGGAAACCTCAAATGGGGTTCTTCAGAAGCTAAACTGACTAGCCATTCCAGTCTACCAGAGAGCAGCATTCTGTTTTTCCAGCCTAAGTATCAAAGACCTCCAGACCGCCAGAAAGTAGCACGGCTCCAGCCAGCCATGGAAGAGGGGTAGCAGCGGCGGTTCAGGAGCCGACGGACCCAAAAGGGTCCGGTAAATCCTGGTACCATCACATATGGTTGGAGCAGTGGGATGCCCTCTTCCTATACCACAACCGGGAGAATCTCCATTGGGAGATTTGGCTGGAGCCAGTGTCAAATGTATGGAGGAGATCTACAAGGAGCTGATGCGATCCACACTAATTGAAACCCTAGCTGCCAGAGGCAGAGAAGCTAGTGGCAGTTCAGATGAACTGTCTATCTGTTGGAGCCGCAGGCCCTGGAAGCCTGTAATCCAGCACAGGATCGGGGGAGAGCCATATAGAGCCCGAGGATACTTTCACCAAAGCTGTGACAATCCGGCTTGCCTTTTATGGCCACAACCCATCCTCAGAGGTGGTAGAATGAGTCATAGCCATGGTGAGTGTAACCGTAGCTACTGCAATAGCTACTTTGCTTGCCTTGCTGGTCTTCTGGCATAGGGCCACTGGAAACCTCAACTGGGATTCTTCAGAAGCTAAATTGACTAGCCCTGCCAGTCTACCAGAGAACAGCATCCTGTTTTTCCTTCCTTAGTATCCAAGACCTCCAGACCGCCAGAAAGTAGCAGGGCTCCAGCCAGCCCAGAGATTTTGCTGGATCCATTGGCAAATGTATGGAGGAGGTCTACAAGGAGCTGATGTGATCCACACTAATAGAAACCCTAGCTACCAGAGGGGGAATAGCAAGTGGAGGTTCTGATGGACTGTCTGTCTGTTGGAGCTACAGCCCTGTAAGCCTGCAGACCAGCACAGGATCGGGGGAGAGCCATATAGAGCCCGAGGATACTTTCACCCGAGCTGTGAAAATCCGGCTTCCCTTTTATGGCCCCAACCTATTTTATGAAGTCGTAGATAGAGTCATAGCCATGGTGAGTCAGGACCAACAGAAGGCCACAGAAAGTGATGAAAGTCTTAGGATTGCAGAACTGGGAAGAGGCCTGGGAGACAGAATCTCCATGGACCGGTGGGTCCAGGAATGGCAAACTGCCTCATCAAACCTTCAAGATGTTTGAGGAGAGCAACTGTGACAAAGTTGGGTACCTGCAAGATTTTGAGAGGCAGTGTTCCCTTCATGAGGTTGATCAGGGAGAATGGGTAACAATTCTGTTGGGCAAGCTGATTGGACATGCAGCCTAGGCATATCGAGCCTTTCCTGATGAAGTCAGCTGTAATTATGCCGAGGTGAAACGTTGCCTGCTTACGCAGTACTCAGTTACCCCAGATGCCTACAGGCGGAAGATTCAGGGTACCCAGCTGCGGGAACAGGACTTATATGCTGATTGGGTGGAACGTGCTTGTGCCAACTGGCTATTTGGCTGCAATGCAAGAACTAGGAGGATTGTCGGCAGCTGTTCCTACTGGAGCAATTCTTTCAACATTCGTCTCCTGATGTTCTTGATTAGGTAAGGGGCCATGATCCAGCTATTTTGAAGTAAGCAGCCAAATTGGCTTACAAATATTTGGAACCCAATGAAGCAGGCCCTGCCCATGTCCGGTCCCACCCACAGAATCTAAGATCACCTCTAGAGGGGTCCAGGTACCAGGGCCCTTTAAGTCTGCAATTTTAATGTATTATATAGTATTTTCGAAAGACAGCACATTTGTATTAAATATTAACCCATTAAAGACCCTGTGCTCCAGGGGTTTTGATTTCCCTTAGAGTTGAAATTGAAGGGATTATATATTTACAGAGTACTCAAGAGACGTCATTTTGACATTAAATAGATTTTTTTTTTTAGAGAGAAAACAAGAAAAAAGAGGAATAAACTGGTTTCAAATTAAATTTGATTTTGATTGCAAGAATATTCTATTTAAGAGGGTTCTCTAATTACATGGAACATACCTTTTTAGTGTTATTTATGTTTTCCTTCAAACCTGTTAGTGAAATATCTCCTAAATGGTAGACATTCCATGTAAAATGTAATGGTTAAGGAACCAGATTTTTATTTCTCCATGGTACTGTGTGTCAGGATTTATATGTATTATATGGTACTCAAGAATCATTACACATTAATATTGAATATTAAAATGTTGATTTTCCAAGCACTATAATTTAGCTTGCTGTATATGTACAGGCTCTGTAAGAGACATATCATTTATATTAATTGTTGTTTTTTTTATATAGGGAGAAGAGGAGAAAAAAGTAAATCCTCTGGTATGAAATTATATTTTCTGGGCTCTGATTGTAAGTAATATGTTTTAGATGATTTATTTATACATGTGTGTGTGGAACAATATAATATATTTTTTTCCTCTAAATGCATGAAGTGTATCTATTCAATGTCAGATGTTACATAGGCAATGTAATATAAAATTCAGTAACTTTTTTCGAATTCCCTTTGTGTTGTGAGTAAGCAATTTTAATGCACATTTCTATTAAATATTAACCCACTAAGGACCTGGTCAAGGAGGTTTGATTTCCCATAGGGTTGTAATTGAAGGATATATATGTTTACAGGGTACTCAAGACACATGTCATTTTGATATTAAATATGTTTTCATTTTTATAGAGAAGACAAAAAAGACATAAAGTGGTGTAACCAGACAGATAGATTTAGGATGATAACATTTGGTGACTCTGTTGTACATTGTGTGACAATGTAATTGTGTGTGGTGTTATACTGTAAGTCCTGAAAAGGGTGTTTGCAATGAGGAACCAGAGTGCAGAGAAAATTACTGTTATGCTCAGCACTCTGGCTTTTTTAAAGTATACTCCTTGTCTGTGTAACTTGTGCTAAGGAATGTTTGGAATTTGCAGTGATTCCACCTCTGCTTCCTTGACCAATCAGGTAAGGTTATTGTGGTCCATTTAGAATGCCCCTTTTCTAAGCTCTAATTTGTAATCGTATTAGAGTGTGTGGAAATGTAGGTCATTCTCTAATTGGTCAAGTGTAACAAGTCTCACCTTAGCCACTACAAGTGTGACTTTGCTTGCCTCGCCGGTCTTCTGGAGTAGGGCCACTGGAAACCTCAACTGGGGTTCTTCCAAAGCCAGATTGACTAGCCCTGCCAGTGTACCAGAGAGGAACATCCTGTTTTTCCAGCCTGAGTGTCCAGGACTGCCAGAATGTGTCAGGGCTCCAGCCAGCCATGGAAGAGGGACAGCAGCAGCAGCGGCGGTTCAGGAGCCGACGACCCCAAAAGGGTCCGGTAAATCCTGGTACCGTCACATATGGTTGTAGCAGTGGGATACCCTCTTCCTATAAACCACCAACGGGAGGATCTCCATCAGGAGATTTGGCTGGAGCCAGTGGCAGATGTATTGAGGAGGTCTACAAGCAGCTGAAGTGATCCACATTAATAGAATCCCTAGCTGCCAGAGGCGGTGAATGAAGTGGCAGCTCAGATGTACTGTCTATCTGTTGGAGCCTCAGATCCTGTAAGCCTGCAGACCAGCACAGGATCGGGGGAGAGCCATATAGAGCCTGAGGATACTTTCACCCGAGATGTGAAAATCCGGGTTGCCTTTTATGGCCCCAACCCATCTTCTGAGGTGGTAGAATGAGTCATAACCATGGTGAGTCTAACCTTAGCCACCTCAAGAGCGACTTTGCTTGCCTTGCTTGTCTTCTGTTGTAGGACCACTGGAAACCTCAACTGGGGGTCTTCAGAAACTAAATTGACTAGCCCTTCCAGTTTACCAGAGAGCAGCATCCTGTTTGTCCAGCCCGAGTGTCCGGGACCTCCAGACCACCAGAAAGTAGCATGGCTCCAGCCAGCCATGGAAGAGGGACAGCAGCGGCAGTTCAGGAGCCGACAACCCTAAAAGGGTCTGGTAAATCCTGGTACCTTGACATATGGTTGTAGCAGTGGGATGCCCTCTTCCTATAAAACACCACTGGGAGAATCTCCATCCAGTGGTGCGGCTGGAGCCAGTGTCAGATATATGGAGGAGGTCTACAAGCAGCTGAAACGATCCACTCTAATAGATAACTTAGCTGCCAGAGGGGGGAATCAAGTAGCAGTTCAGATGGACTGTCTATCTGTTGGAGCCGCAGGCCCTGCAAGCCTACAGTGCAGCACAGGATCGGGGTGAGAGCCATATAGAGCCCGAGGATACTTTCACCAAAGCTTTGAAAATCCGGCTTGCCTTTTATGGTCTCAACCCAATTTCTGAGGGGGTAGAATGAGTCAAAGCCATGGTGATTCTAACCTTAGCCACTGCAAGAGCGACTTTGCTTGCCTCTCTGGTCTTCTGGAGTAGGGCCACTGGAAACCTCAACTGTGATTCTTCAGCAGCTAAATTGAGTAGCCCTGTCAGTCTACCAGAGACCAGCATTCCGTTTTTCCATCCTGAGTATCCAAGACCTCCAGAAAGTAGCAGGGCTCCAGCCAGCCATGGAAGAGGAACAGCAGCAGCAGCGGCGGTTCAGGAGCCGACGGCCCCAAAAGGGTCCGGTAAATCCTGGTACCGTCACATATGGTTGTAGCAGTGGGATGCCTTCTTCCTATACAACAACCGGGAGAATCTCCATTGGGAGATTTGGCTGGATCCATTGGCAAATGTATGGAGGAGGTCTACAAGGAGCTGATGTGATCCACACTAATTGAAACCCTAGCTGCCAGAGGCAGAGAAGCTAGTGGCAGTTCAGATGAACTGTCTATCTGTTGGAGCCGCAGGCCCTGGAAGCCTGTAATCTAGCACAGGATCGGGGGAGAGCCATATAGAGCCCGCGGATACTTTCACCAAAGCTGTGACAATCCGGCTTGCCTTTTATGGCCACAACCCATCCTCAGAGGTGGTAGAATGAGTCATAGCCATGGTGAGTGTAACCATAGCTACTTTGCTTGCCTTGCTTGTCTTCTGGCATAGGGCCACTGGAAACCTCAACTGGGATTCTTCAGAAGCTAAATTGACTAGCCCTGCCAGTCTACCAGAGAACAGCATCCTGTTTTTCCTTCCTTAGTATCCAAGACCTCCAGACCACCAGAAAGTAGCAGGGCTCCAGCCAGCCCAGAGATTTTGCTGGATCCATTGGCAAATGTATGGAGGAGGTCTACAAGGAGCTGATGTGATCCACACTAATAGAAACCCTAGCTACCAGAGGCGGAATAGCAAGTGGAGGTTCTGATGGACTGTCTGTCTGTTGGAGCTACAGCCCTGTAAGCCTGCAGACTAGCACAGGATCGGGGGAGAGCCATATAGAGCCCGAGGATACTTTCACCCGAGCTGTGAAAATCCGGCTTCCCTTTTATGGCCCCAACCTATTTTATGAAGTCGTAGATAGAGTCATAGCCATGGTGAGTCAGGACCAACAGAAGGCCACAGAAAGTGATGAAAGTCTGAGGATTGCAGAACTGGGAAGAGGCCTGGGAGACAGAATCTCCATGGACCGGTGGGTCCAGGAATGGCAAACTGCCTCATCAAACCTTCAAGATGTTTGAGGAGAGCAACTGTGACAAAGTTGGGTACCTGCAAGATTTTGAGAGGCAGTGTTCCCTTCATGAGGTTGATCAGGGAGAATGGGTAACAATTCTGTTGGGCAAGCTGATTGGACATGCAGCCTAGGCATATCGAGCCTTTCCTGATGAAGTCAGCTGTAATTATGCCGAGGTGAAACGTTGCCTGCTTACGCAGTACTCAGTTACCCCAGATGCCTACAGGCGGAAGATTCAGGGTACCCAGCTGCGGGAACAGGACTTATATGCTGATTGGGTGGAACGTGCTTGTGCCAACTGGCTATTTGGCTGCAATGCTAGAACTAGGAGGATTGTCGGCAGCTGTTCCTACTGGAGCAATTCTTTCAACATTCGTCTCCTGATGTTCTTGATTAGGTAAGGGGCCATGATCCAGCTATGTTGAAGTAAGCAGCCAAATTGGCTTACAAATATTTGGAACCCAATGAAGCAGGCCCTGCCCATGTCCGGTCCCACCCACAGAATCTAAGATCACCTCTAGAGGGGTCCAGGTACCAGGGCTCTTTAAGTCTGCAATTTTAATGTATTATATAGTATTTTAGAAAGACAGCACATTTGTATTAAATATTAACCCATTAAAGACCCTGTGCTCCAGGGGTTTTGATTTCCCTTAGAGTTGAAATTGAAGGGATTATATATTTACAGAGTACTCAAGAGACGTCATTTTGACATTAAATAGATTTTTTTTTTAGAGAGAAAACAAGAAAAAAGAGGAATAAACTGGTTTCAAATTAAATTTGATTTTGATTGCAAGAATATTCTATTTAAGAGGGTTCTCTAATTACATGGAACATACCTTTTTAGTGTTATTTATGTTTTCCTTCATACCTGTTAGTGAAATATCTCCTAAATGGTAGACATTCCATGTAAAATGTAATAGTTAAGGAACCAGATTTTTATTTCTCCATGGTACAGTGTGTCAGGATTTATATGTATTATATGGTACTCAAGAATCATTACACATTAATATTGAATATTAAAATGTTGATTTTCCAAGCACTATAATTTAGCTTGTTGTATATATACAGGCTCTGTAAGAGACATATCATTTATATTAATTGTTGTTTTTTTTATATAGGGAGAAGAGGAGAAAAAAGTAAATCCTCTGGTATGAAATTATATTTTCTGGGCTCTGATTGTAAGTAATATGTTTTAGATGATTTATTTATACATGTGTGTGTGGAACAATGTAATATATTTTTTTCCTCTAAATGCATGAACTGTATCTATTCAATGTCAGACGTTACATAGGCAATGTAATATAAAATTCAGTAACTTTTTTCGAATTCCCTTTGTGTTGTGAGTAAGCAATTTTAATGCACATTTCTATTAAATATTAACCCACTAAGGACCTGGTCAAGGAGGTTTGATTTCCCATAGGGTTGTAATTGAAGGATATATATGTTTACAGGGTACTCAAGACACATGTCATTTTGATATTAAATATGTTTTCATTTTTATAGAGAAGACAAAAAAGACATAAAGTGGTGTAACCAGACAGATAGATTTAGGATGATAACATTTGGTGACTCTGTTGTACATTGTGTGACAATGTAATTGTGTGTGGTGTTATACTGTAAGTCCTGAAAAGGGTGTTTGCAATGAGGAACCAGAGTGCAGAGAAAATTACTGTTATGCTCAGCACTCTGGCTTTTTTAAAGTATACTCCTTGTCTGTGTAACTTGTGCTAAGGAATGTTTGGAATTTGCAGTGATTCCACCTCTGCTTCCTTGACCAATCAGGTAAGGTTATTGTGGTCCATTTAGAATGCCCCTTTTCTAAGCTCTAATTTGTAATCGTATTAGAGTGTGTGGAAATGTAGGTCATTCTCTGATTGGTCAAGTGTAACAAGTCTCACCTTAGCCACTGCAAGTGTGACTTTGCTTGCCTCGCCGGTCTTCTGGAGTAGGGCCACTGGAAACCTCAACTGGGGTTCTTCCAAAGCCAGATTGACTAGCCCTGCCAGTGTACCAGAGAGGAACATCCTGTTTTTCCATCCTGAGTGTCCAGGACTGCCAGAATGTGTCAGGGCTCCAGCCAGCAATGGAAGAGGGACAGCAGCAGCAGCGGCGGTTCAGGAGCCGACGACCCCAAAAGTGTCCGGTAAATCCTGATACCGTCACATATGGTTGTAGCAGTGGGATACCCTCTTCCTATAAACCACCAACGGGAGGATCTCCATCAGGAGATTTGGCTGGAGCCAGTGGCAGATGTATTGAGGAGGTCTACAAGCAGCTGAAGTGATCCACATTAATAGAATCCCTAGCTGCCAGAGGCGGTGAATGAAGTGGCAGCTCAGATGTACTGTCTATCTGTTGGAGCCTCAGATCCTGTAAGCCTGCAGACCAGCACAGGATCGGGGGAGAGCCATATAGAGCCTGAGGATACTTTCACCCGAGATGTGAAAATCCGGGTTGCCTTTTATGGCCCCAACCCATCTTCTGAGGTGGTAGAATGAGTCATAACCATGGTGAGTCTAACCTTAGCCACCTGAAGAGCGACTTTGCTTGCCTTGCTTGTCTTCTGTTGTAGGACCACTGGAAACCTCAACTGGGGGTCTTCAGAAACTAAATTGACTAGCCCTTCCAGTTTACCAGAGAGCAGCATCCTGTTTGTCCAGCCCGAGTGTCCGGGACCTCCAGACCACCAGAAAGTAGCATGGCTCCAGCCAGCCATGGAAGAGGGACAGCAGCGGCAGTTCAGGAGCCGACAACCCTAAAAGGGTCTGGTAAATCCTGGTACCTTGACATATGGTTGTAGCAGTGGGATGCCCTCTTCCTATAAAACACCACTGGGAGAATCTCCATCCAGTGGTTCGGCTGGAGCCAGTGTCAGATATATGGAGGAGGTCTACAAGCAGCTGAAACGATCCACTCTAATAGATAACTTAGCTGCCAGAGGGGGGAATCAAGTAGTAGTTCAGATGGACTGTCTATCTGTTGGAGCCGCAGGCCCTGCAAGCCTACAGTGCAGCACAGGATCGGGGTGAGAGCCATATAGAGCCCGAGGATACTTTCACCAAAGTTTTGAAAATCCGGCTTGCCTTTTATGGTCTCAACCCAATTTCTGAGGGGGTAGAATGAGTCAAAGCCATGGTGATTCTAACCTTAGCCACTGCAAGAGCGACTTTGCTTGCCTCTCTGGTCTCCTGGAGTAGGGCCACTGGAAACCTCAACTGTGATTCTTCAGCAGCTAAATTGAGTAGCCCTGCCAGTCTACCAGAGACCAGCATTCCGTTTTTCCATCCTGAGTATCCAAGACCTCCAGAAAGTAGCAGGGCTCCAGCCAGCCATGGAAGAGGAACAGCAGCGGCGGTTCAGGAGCCGACGGCCCCAAAAGGGTCCGGTAAATCCTGGTACCGTCACATATGGTTGTAGCAGTGGGATGCCCTCTTCGTATAAACCACCACTGGGAGAATCTCCATTGGGCGGTTTGGCTGGAGCCAGTGTCAGATGCATGGAGGAGGTCTACAAGCAGCTGAAGCGATCCACACTAATAGAAACCCTAGCTGCCAGAGACGGTGAATCAAGTGGCAGCTCAGATATACTGTCTATCTGTTGGAGCCTCAGGCCCTGCAACCTGCAGTCCCGCACAGGATCGGGGGAGAGCCATATAGAGCCTGAGGATAATTTCACCCAAGCTGTGAAAGTCCGGCTTGCCTTTTATGGCCTCAAGCCATCTTCTGAGGTGGTAGAATGAGTCATAGCCATGGAGACTTCAACCTTAAACTTATGCCCTGAAAGAGTGACTTTGCTTGCCTCGCTGGTCTTCTGGAGTAGGGCCACTGGAAACCTCAAATGGGGTTCTTCAGAAGCTAAACTGACTAGCCATTCCAGTCTACCAGAGAGCAGCATACTGTTTTTCCAGCCTAAGTATCAAAGACCGCCAGAAAGTAGCACGGCTCCAGCCAGCCATGGAAGAGGGGCAGCAGCGGCGGTTCAGGAGCCGACGGACCCAAAAGGGTCCGGTAAATCCTGGTACCATCACATATGGTTGGAGCAGTGGGATGCCCTCTTCCTATACCACAACCGGGAGAATCTCCATTGGGAGATTTGGCTGGAGCCAGTGTCAAATGTATGGAGGAGGTCTACAAGGAGCTGATGTGATCCACACTAATTGAAACCCTAGCTGCCAGAGGCAGAGAAGCTAGTGGCAGTTCAGATGAACTGTCTATCTGTTGGAGCCGCAGGCCCTGGAAGCCTGTAATCCAGCACAGGATCGGGGGAGAGCCATATAGAGCCCGCGGATACTTTCACCAAAGCTGTGACAATCCGGCTTGCCTTTTATGGCCACAACCCATCCTCAGAGGTGGTAGAATGAGTCATAGCCATGGTGAGTGTAACCATAGCTACTTTGCTTGCCTTGCTGGTCTTCTGGCATAGGGCCACTGGAAACCTCAACTGGGATTCTTCAGAAGCTAAATTGACTAGCCCTGCCAGTCTACCAGAGAACAGCATCCTGTTTTTCCTTCCTTAGTATCCAAGACCTCCAGACCGCCAGAAAGTAGCAGGGCTCCAGCCAGCCCAGAGATTTTGCTGGATCCATTGGCAAATGTATGGAGGAGGTCTACAAGGAGCTGATGTGATCCACACTAATAGAAACCCTAGCTACCAGAGGGGGAATAGCAAGTGGAGGTTCTGATGGACTGTCTGTCTGTTGGAGCTACAGCCCTGTAAGCCTGCAGACCAGCACAGGATCGGGGGAGAGCCATATAGAGCCCGAGGATACTTTCACCCGAGCTGTGAAAATCCGGCTTCCCTTTTATGGCCCCAACCTATTTTATGAAGTCGTAGATAGAGTCATAGCCATGGTGAGTCAGGACCAACAGAAGGCCACAGAAAGTGATGAAAGTCTTAGGATTGCAGAACTGGGAAGAGGCCTGGGAGACAGAATCTCCATGGACCGGTGGGTCCAGGAATGGCAAACTGCCTCATCAAACCTTCAAGATGTTTGAGGAGAGCAACTGTGACAAAGTTGGGTACCTGCAAGATTTTGAGAGGCAGTGTTCCCTTCATGAGGTTGATCAGGGAGAATGGGTAACAATTCTGTTGGGCAAGCTGATTGGACATGCAGCCTAGGCATATCGAGCCTTTCCTGATGAAGTCAGCTGTAATTATGCCGAGGTGAAACGTTGCCTGCTTACGCAGTACTCAGTTACCCCAGATGCCTACAGGCGGAAGATTCAGGGTACCCAGCTGCGGGAACAGGACTTATATGCTGATTGGGTGGAACGTGCTTGTGCCAACTGGCTATTTGGCTGCAATGCAAGAACTAGGAGGATTGTCGGCAGCTGTTCCTACTGGAGCAATTCTTTCAACATTCGTCTCCTGATGTTCTTGATTAGGTAAGGGGCCATGATCCAGCTATTTTGAAGTAAGCAGCCAAATTGGCTTACAAATATTTGGAACCCAATGAAGCAGGCCCTGCCCATGTCCGGTCCCACCCACAGAATCTAAGATCACCTCTAGAGGGGTCCAGGTACCAGGGCCCTTTAAGTCTGCAATTTTAATGTATTATATAGTATTTTCGAAAGACAGCACATTTGTATTAAATATTAACCCATTAAAGACCCTGTGCTCCAGGGGTTTTGATTTCCCTTAGAGTTGAAATTGAAGGGATTATATATTTACAGAGTACTCAAGAGACGTCATTTTGACATTAAATAGATTTTTTTTTTTAGAGAGAAAACAAGAAAAAAGAGGAATAAACTGGTTTCAAATTAAATTTGATTTTGATTGCAAGAATATTCTATTTAAGAGGGTTCTCTAATTACATGGAACATACCTTTTTAGTGTTATTTATGTTTTCCTTCAAACCTGTTAGTGAAATATCTCCTAAATGGTAGACATTCCATGTAAAATGTAATGGTTAAGGAACCAGATTTTTATTTCTCCATGGTACTGTGTGTCAGGATTTATATGTATTATATGGTACTCAAGAATCATTACACATTAATATTGAATATTAAAATGTTGATTTTCCAAGCACTATAATTTAGCTTGCTGTATATGTACAGGCTCTGTAAGAGACATATCATTTATATTAATTGTTTTTTTTATATAGGGAGAAGAGGAGAAAAAAGTAAATCCTCTGGTATGAAATTATATTTTCTGGGCTCTGATTGTAAGTAATATGTTTTAGATGATTTATTTATACATGTGTGTGTGGAACAATGTAATATATTTTTTTCCTCTAAATGCATGAAGTGTATCTATTCAATGTCAGATGTTACATAGGCAATGTAATATAAAATTCAGTAACTTTTTTCGAATTCCCTTTGTGTTGTGAGTAAGCAATTTTAATGCACATTTCTATTAAATATTAACCCACTAAGGACCTGGTCAAGGAGGTTTGATTTCCCATAGGGTTGTAATTGAAGGATATATATGTTTACAGGGTACTCAAGACACATGTCATTTTGATATTAAATATGTTTTCATTTTTATAGAGAAGACAAAAAAGACATAAAGTGGTGTAACCAGACAGATAGATTTAGGATGATAACATTTGGTGACTCTGTTGTACATTGTGTGACAATGTAATTGTGTGTGGTGTTATACTGTAAGTCCTGAAAAGGGTGTTTGCAATGAGGAACCAGAGTGCAGAGAAAATTACTGTTATGCTCAGCACTCTGGCTTTTTTAAAGTATACTCCTTGTCTGTGTAACTTGTGCTAAGGAATGTTTGGAATTTGCAGTGATTCCACCTCTGCTTCCTTGACCAATCAGGTAAGGTTATTGTGGTCCATTTAGAATGCCCCTTTTCTAAGCTCTAATTTGTAATCGTATTAGAGTGTGTGGAAATGTAGGTCATTCTCTAATTGGTCAAGTGTAACAAGTCTCACCTTAGCCACTACAAGTGTGACTTTGCTTGCCTCGCCGGTCTTCTGGAGTAGGGCCACTGGAAATCTTAACTGGGGTTCTTCCAAAGCCAGATTGACTAGCCCTGCCAGTGTACCAGAGAGGAACATCCTGTTTTTCCAGCCTGAGTGTCCAGGACTGCCAGAATGTGTCAGGGCTCCAGCCAGCCATGGAAGAGGGACAGCAGCAGCAGCGGCGGTTCAGGAGCCGACGACCCCAAAAGGGTCCGGTAAATCCTGGTACCGTCACATATGGTTGTAGCAGTGGGATACCCTCTTCCTATAAACCACCAACGGGAGGATCTCCATCAGGAGATTTGGCTGGAGCCAGTGGCAGATGTATTGAGGAGGTCTACAAGCAGCTGAAGTGATCCACATTAATAGAATCCCTAGCTGCCAGAGGCGGTGAATGAAGTGGCAGCTCAGATGTACTGTCTATCTGTTGGAGCCTCAGATCCTGTAAGCCTGCAGACCAGCACAGGATCGGGGGAGAGCCATATAGAGCCTGAGGATACTTTCACCCGAGATGTGAAAATCCGGGTTGCCTTTTATGGCCCCAACCCATCTTCTGAGGTGGTAGAATGAGTCATAACCATGGTGAGTCTAACCTTAGCCACCTGAAGAGCGACTTTGCTTGCCTTGCTTGTCTTCTGTTGTAGGACCACTGGAAACCTCAACTGGGGGTCTTCAGAAACTAAATTGACTAGCCCTTCCAGTTTACCAGAGAGCAGCATCCTGTTTGTCCAGCCTGAGTGTCCGGGACCTCCAGACCACCAGAAAGTAGCATGGCTCCAGCCAGCCATGGAAGAGGGACAGCAGCGGCAGTTCAGGAGCCGACAACCCTAAAAGGGTCTGGTAAATCCTGGTACCTTGACATATGGTTGTAGCAGTGGGATGCCCTCTTCCTATAAAACACCACTGGGAGAATCTCCATCCAGTGGTTCGGCTGGAGCCAGTGTCAGATATATGGAGGAGGTCTACAAGCAGCTGAAACGATCCACTCTAATAGATAACTTAGCTGCCAGAGGGGGGAATCAAGTAGCAGTTCAGATGGACTGTCTATCTGTTGGAGCCGCAGGCCCTGCAAGCCTACAGTGCAGCACAGGATCGGGGTGAGAGCCATATAGAGCCCGAGGATACTTTCACCAAAGTTTTGAAAATCCGGCTTGCCTTTTATGGTCTCAACCCAATTTCTGAGGGGGTAGAATGAGTCAAAGCCATGGTGATTCTAACCTTAGCCACTGCAAGAGCGACTTTGCTTGCCTCTCCGGTCTCCTGGAGTAGGGCCACTGGAAACCTCAACTGTGATTCTTCAGCAGCTAAATTGAGTAGCCCTGCCAGTCTACCAGAGACCAGCATTCCGTTTTTCCATCCTGAGTATCCAAGACCTCCAGAAAGTAGCAGGGCTCCAGCCAGCCATGGAAGAGGAACAGCAGCAGCAGCGGCGGTTCAGGAGCCGACGGCCCCAAAAGGGTCCGGTAAATCCTGGTACCGTCACATATGGTTGTAGCAGTGGGATGCCCTCTTCGTATAAACCACCACTGGGAGAATCTCCATTGGGCGGTTTGGCTGGAGCCAGTGTCAGATGCATGGAGGAGGTCTACAAGCAGCTGAAGCGATCCACACTAATAGAAACCCTAGCTGCCAGAGACGGTGAATCAAGTGGCAGCTCAGATATACTGTCTATCTGTTGGAGCCTCTGGCCCTGCAACCTGCAGTCCCGCACAGGATCGGGGGAGAGCCATATAGAGCCTGAGGATAATTTCACCCAAGCTGTAAAAGTCCGGCTTGCCTTTTATGGCCTCAAGCCATCTTCTGAGGTGGTAGAATGAGTTATAGCCATGGAGACTTCAACCTTAAACTTATGCCCTGAAAGAGTGACTTTGCTTGCCTCGCTGGTCTTCTGGAGTAGGGCCACTGGAAACCTCAAATGGGGTTCTTCAGAAGCTAAACTGACTAGCCATTCCAGTCTACCAGAGAGCAGCATTCTGTTTTTCCAGCCTAAGTATCAAAGACCTCCAGACCGCCAGAAAGTAGCACGGCTCCAGCCAGCCATGGAAGAGGGGTAGCAGCGGCGGTTCAGGAGCCGACGGACCCAAAAGGGTCCGGTAAATCCTGGTACCATCACATATGGTTGGAGCAGTGGGATGCCCTCTTCCTATACCACAACCGGGAGAATCTCCATTGGGAGATTTGGCTGGAGCCAGTGTCAAATGTATGGAGGAGATCTACAAGGAGCTGATGCGATCCACACTAATTGAAACCCTAGCTGCCAGAGGCAGAGAAGCTAGTGGCAGTTCAGATGAACTGTCTATCTGTTGGAGCCGCAGGCCCTGGAAGCCTGTAATCCAGCACAGGATCGGGGGAGAGCCATATAGAGCCCGAGGATACTTTCACCAAAGCTGTGACAATCCGGCTTGCCTTTTATGGCCACAACCCATCCTCAGAGGTGGTAGAATGAGTCATAGCCATGGTGAGTGTAACCGTAGCTACTGCAATAGCTACTTTGCTTGCCTTGCTGGTCTTCTGGCATAGGGCCACTGGAAACCTCAACTGGGATTCTTCAGAAGCTAAATTGACTAGCCCTGCCAGTCTACCAGAGAACAGCATCCTGTTTTTCCTTCCTTAGTATCCAAGACCTCCAGACCGCCAGAAAGTAGCAGGGCTCCAGCCAGCCCAGAGATTTTGCTGGATCCATTGGCAAATGTATGGAGGAGGTCTACAAGGAGCTGATGTGATCCACACTAATAGAAACCCTAGCTACCAGAGGGGGAATAGCAAGTGGAGGTTCTGATGGACTGTCTGTCTGTTGGAGCTACAGCCCTGTAAGCCTGCAGACCAGCACAGGATCGGGGGAGAGCCATATAGAGCCCGAGGATACTTTCACCCGAGCTGTGAAAATCCGGCTTCCCTTTTATGGCCCCAACCTATTTTATGAAGTCGTAGATAGAGTCATAGCCATGGTGAGTCAGGACCAACAGAAGGCCACAGAAAGTGATGAAAGTCTTAGGATTGCAGAACTGGGAAGAGGCCTGGGAGACAGAATCTCCATGGACCGGTGGGTCCAGGAATGGCAAACTGCCTCATCAAACCTTCAAGATGTTTGAGGAGAGCAACTGTGACAAAGTTGGGTACCTGCAAGATTTTGAGAGGCAGTGTTCCCTTCATGAGGTTGATCAGGGAGAATGGGTAACAATTCTGTTGGGCAAGCTGATTGGACATGCAGCCTAGGCATATCGAGCCTTTCCTGATGAAGTCAGCTGTAATTATGCCGAGGTGAAACGTTGCCTGCTTACGCAGTACTCAGTTACCCCAGATGCCTACAGGCGGAAGATTCAGGGTACCCAGCTGCGGGAACAGGACTTATATGCTGATTGGGTGGAACGTGCTTGTGCCAACTGGCTATTTGGCTGCAATGCAAGAACTAGGAGGATTGTCGGCAGCTGTTCCTACTGGAGCAATTCTTTCAACATTCGTCTCCTGATGTTCTTGATTAGGTAAGGGGCCATGATCCAGCTATTTTGAAGTAAGCAGCCAAATTGGCTTACAAATATTTGGAACCCAATGAAGCAGGCCCTGCCCATGTCCGGTCCCACCCACAGAATCTAAGATCACCTCTAGAGGGGTCCAGGTACCAGGGCCCTTTAAGTCTGCAATTTTAATGTATTATATAGTATTTTCGAAAGACAGCACATTTGTATTAAATATTAACCCATTAAAGACCCTGTGCTCCAGGGGTTTTGATTTCCCTTAGAGTTGAAATTGAAGGGATTATATATTTACAGAGTACTCAAGAGACGTCATTTTGACATTAAATAGATTTTTTTTTTTAGAGAGAAAACAAGAAAAAAGAGGAATAAACTGGTTTCAAATTAAATTTGATTTTGATTGCAAGAATATTCTATTTAAGAGGGTTCTCTAATTACATGGAACATACCTTTTTAGTGTTATTTATGTTTTCCTTCAAACCTGTTAGTGAAATATCTCCTAAATGGTAGACATTCCATGTAAAATGTAATGGTTAAGGAACCAGATTTTTATTTCTCCATGGTACTGTGTGTCAGGATTTATATGTATTATATGGTACTCAAGAATCATTACACATTAATATTGAATATTAAAATGTTGATTTTCCAAGCACTATAATTTAGCTTGCTGTATATGTACAGGCTCTGTAAGAGACATATCATTTATATTAATTGTTGTTTTTTTTATATAGGGAGAAGAGGAGAAAAAAGTAAATCCTCTGGTATGAAATTATATTTTCTGGGCTCTGATTGTAAGTAATATGTTTTAGATGATTTATTTATACATGTGTGTGTGGAACAATATAATATATTTTTTTCCTCTAAATGCATGAAGTGTATCTATTCAATGTCAGATGTTACATAGGCAATGTAATATAAAATTCAGTAACTTTTTTCGAATTCCCTTTGTGTTGTGAGTAAGCAATTTTAATGCACATTTCTATTAAATATTAACCCACTAAGGACCTGGTCAAGGAGGTTTGATTTCCCATAGGGTTGTAATTGAAGGATATATATGTTTACAGGGTACTCAAGACACATGTCATTTTGATATTAAATATGTTTTCATTTTTATAGAGAAGACAAAAAAGACATAAAGTGGTGTAACCAGACAGATAGATTTAGGATGATAACATTTGGTGACTCTGTTGTACATTGTGTGACAATGTAATTGTGTGTGGTGTTATACTGTAAGTCCTGAAAAGGGTGTTTGCAATGAGGAACCAGAGTGCAGAGAAAATTACTGTTATGCTCAGCACTCTGGCTTTTTTAAAGTATACTCCTTGTCTGTGTAACTTGTGCTAAGGAATGTTTGGAATTTGCAGTGATTCCACCTCTGCTTCCTTGACCAATCAGGTAAGGTTATTGTGGTCCATTTAGAATGCCCCTTTTCTAAGCTCTAATTTGTAATCGTATTAGAGTGTGTGGAAATGTAGGTCATTCTCTAATTGGTCAAGTGTAACAAGTCTCACCTTAGCCACTACAAGTGTGACTTTGCTTGCCTCGCCGGTCTTCTGGAGTAGGGCCACTGGAAACCTCAACTGGGGTTCTTCCAAAGCCAGATTGACTAGCCCTGCCAGTGTACCAGAGAGGAACATCCTGTTTTTCCAGCCTGAGTGTCCAGGACTGCCAGAATGTGTCAGGGCTCCAGCCAGCCATGGAAGAGGGACAGCAGCAGCAGCGGCGGTTCAGGAGCCGACGACCCCAAAAGGGTCCGGTAAATCCTGGTACCGTCACATATGGTTGTAGCAGTGGGATACCCTCTTCCTATAAACCACCAACGGGAGGATCTCCATCAGGAGATTTGGCTGGAGCCAGTGGCAGATGTATTGAGGAGGTCTACAAGCAGCTGAAGTGATCCACATTAATAGAATCCCTAGCTGCCAGAGGCGGTGAATGAAGTGGCAGCTCAGATGTACTGTCTATCTGTTGGAGCCTCAGATCCTGTAAGCCTGCAGACCAGCACAGGATCGGGGGAGAGCCATATAGAGCCTGAGGATACTTTCACCCGAGATGTGAAAATCCGGGTTGCCTTTTATGGCCCCAACCCATCTTCTGAGGTGGTAGAATGAGTCATAACCATGGTGAGTCTAACCTTAGCCACCTCAAGAGCGACTTTGCTTGCCTTGCTTGTCTTCTGTTGTAGGACCACTGGAAACCTCAACTGGGGGTCTTCAGAAACTAAATTGACTAGCCCTTCCAGTTTACCAGAGAGCAGCATCCTGTTTGTCCAGCCCGAGTGTCCGGGACCTCCAGACCACCAGAAAGTAGCATGGCTCCAGCCAGCCATGGAAGAGGGACAGCAGCGGCAGTTCAGGAGCCGACAACCCTAAAAGGGTCTGGTAAATCCTGGTACCTTGACATATGGTTGTAGCAGTGGGATGCCCTCTTCCTATAAAACACCACTGGGAGAATCTCCATC